>CAVNZK010000028.1:1251051-2502102 GCA_963693345.1 Pieris melete
CACTAGTATTCTTATAAAGCTCACATATAAATTCTAAGCTGCGCATAATATTAAATGAAATCGAATTTGAATCTTAATGGGCTCAAACTAGTTCTCACTTCCACGACTGACAACTTCCTGGTCTGCAAGGCAGGATCTTCATATTAAAGTTTAATTATTATTATATATCGATTCGTTTACTTGTCACCGGCAAAATTGATGTATTCCTTTATTTATTATTTTTATTGGATCAACAATTAACTCGTGTATAAAGAAATGAAAAATGATTAAATAGAAAGGACCTGTAAATTTTATTTTGTACCGGTTCAGTTCGTCCCCTACAATATGTATTACGTATATGTACAAACAAAGAATATTAACGTTGTTTGTGCCTTAATAAGCTCGAAATTAATGGTTCTTAACATAATAGAAACTGCAAATGCCACTGATTTCATAACCTCCCCGGGGATGTATCGCCTTCGCGCCCCAAAAACTTCGTCGTTTCCCACTGTCCCAAACTATTCTTAAGCTGCTGTTTAATAGGGTTGATATTTCCTAGAAAGCCCTGCAGTTAGCAAATTTTTTAATAGACATAGATGAGGTGTATACAGTAGATTCAATTTTCGGGGCGTGGCGAATCAAGTACCGTGACACGAAGTATTCAAAGAGGCAATATTAAGCTGCCAAAACAGCAGTATAAATTAATAGACCTTTCTTCTAAACCCTCAGAACTGTTTATGGCGGGGTTGTGTTTGGACATCAAGTGAATATCTACTATTGATTTATCAATTACGTTTGACTATTGTGAAGTAAGAATCAAAGTATGTTCGTTGGGGGTAAATATAAATAATGCAAGCGTGATAGCGTGATAGTTCAACGAATGGTTCCGTCAATTGCCTGTCCAAACGGCTGGGGCACTTTAAACCCCAATCTTACGTATTTAAGTTGTTTAAAAGAAACTCAATGAAATGAAAAAAATATGTAATATGCATTGTGTATTAAAGTAGTAGTTTGTAAAAATATGTTTAATTTGTTACAGGGCCGAGCGCTACAGAGTTGCGCTCGCCAAGTGCTTTTTCGTCCAACTCATCCAGCATGCTACTGCTGCAAACACAAGTAAGTAATTATGATATTCGCATCTATGGATATATTAATTTTAATAAGCGTGCAGATGCATTTAGCCACCCTCCTAGTTATATGCATTTTTTATGTTTAAATTGCGGTCTCATTAACGCACCTGCACGACAAACTCGAAACGGTCACAATGTTTAGAAAACAACGGCATTGGCTTAGCGTGACCGCCCATTGACGTCCGCCTACTGTAATGTTACGCCTCTATTTATCGATCCCTTTTCATTACAGAGCAACTACAGTTCATCCTTCGCTGATCTTCTGTCATCGCAGTATCAAGAAGACTCTGAAATCTTAGACGAGAACTTAGATCCATTTCCGGACGTAGAATTCCATGCACCTATTCAACCGGAAATAAAGTCACAACGAACAACGCCTGTGAGCGAAACTCCATCGCCGACGCCCGGACCGGCGTTACCGAGTTTTGAGGAGACCTACTCGGTTAGATACCCTAAACTAGAAATGGCAGAATTCGGTATTAAAATGGACGAAGATTGTTACAACGTAGGACCATACTCCCACCAGGGTCATGCATCAACGCAATTACTTTATCAATACCACCAGCCAACATTACCCTACGTTCCCTCGCCATACTATGCACCTGCTCAACCCTGCAGTCCAACATTCGATACAGGGAGCGTCACGCCGACACCGGATTCATACTCTTTACCACCTTTCCCTAGTTCAGTTGACTTACACATAACAACAGATCAAAATTCAAGACAACGGCGAGCCTCTCTACCAGTACAGAGATCGGAATCGAGCAGCTCAAATGAGAGTCCCAAAATTCACGGTGGAAGAGTTCATTGCATGCAAGCATCAGCCCCCAGTTCTGCAGCGAGTTCGCCAGGAGGTGTACCGCAAGATAACGTGGTAACCCGCGCGGCCCCTCAGTCACCCAGCCAGTTATGTGCTGTTTGTGGAGATACAGCTGCTTGCCAACACTACGGTGTAAGAACGTGCGAAGGATGTAAAGGATTCTTTAAAAGAACAGTACAAAAAGGATCGAAATATGTATGCTTAGCCGAAAAATCTTGCCCAGTGGATAAAAGAAGACGCAATCGGTGTCAATTTTGTCGCTTCCAAAAATGTCTTGCAGTCGGCATGGTAAAGGAAGTCGTCAGAACAGACTCGTTGAAGGGAAGACGCGGACGGTTGCCGTCCAAACCAAAATGCCCGCAGGAATCTCCCCCGAGTCCACCAATCTCACTCATCACGGCTCTTGTTCGAGCACACGTAGACACGTCACCAGACTTCTCCAACCTAGATTACTCACAATTTAGAGAACCAAATCCGATGGAGCCACCGATGTCAGACCTAGAAGTTATTCAACAATTCTACTCGTTGCTAACGACTTCCATTGACATGACATGATAAAGGTGTTCGCGGAAAAGGTACCTGGTTATGGAGAGCTTTGTCCTGAAGACAGAGAACAACTGTTTGCATCCGCTCGCTTGGAATTATTCGTACTTAGACTTGCTTACCGCACGCGGCCTGAAGACACCAAGCTAACCTTTTGTAATGGACTTGTGCTTGACAAACGCCAATGCCAACGATCATTTGGAGATTGGCTTCATGCAGTACTGGACTTCAGTAATACTCTGCATTCAATGGACATTGATATTTCAACATTTGCCTGTCTTTGCGCTCTCACATTAATAACAGGTATGTTTACGAAATATAAATTAATATGCAAAATCTTTGCTGCCTTTAAGTCTTCATTGTTTTATTTTTATTTTGATATTAAAAAAATAACACCCCCACAATGTATATACATATATTTTGGCCATAAATTATTACAAATCGAATATTATTTTTTTACATTTCATTCAAAAAAATTAAATCTTTAATTTTTCTACTTTTTTTAAAGCTATCAATTTAATTATATTTTGTAAACGTAAAACAATATCAAATAATATTTCCCATTTTAATTATATAAAACGAAAGAGATTATTTATGAATGATCATTATTTATTTTTCTTCCAGAACGGCACGGCTTGAAGGAGCCCCACAGAGTTGAGCAATTGCAAATGAAGATAATTGGGTGTCTACGGGCACACATGCCTGGTGGCGGGGGCGTAGGAGGAGCTGGGGCTCCACACTTCAGCCGAGTTCTTGGAGCTCTACCTGAACTACGATCTCTCTCCGTACAAGGTCTCCAGCGCATATTCTACCTGAAACTCGAAGACTTAGTACCAGCACCGCCTCTAATCGAAAACATGTTTCGCGCAAGCTTACCGTTCTAAGCAGTAGTTTCAGGTCCCGCCTTAGAAACTCATCCTTCGAAGCCGGCCCCATTATTTTTATAATTGTTTACTTAAATTAAATATTTTTCTAGAATAACCTAGCATTCGATCTCCATGAAATCGGTTCTTGAATGAATTTCAGTATAATAAATAAGTTAATTCGTTACATTTAAGTAAATATAATCATAAGTATAAGATTAATTTATTGTTATTGTAAATTGTGTGATTCAGTTATCTTTTTAAATATCTACTTAGTAGGCTGCATTTGAGTTACCGCTCGTGATCAATGGCATCTCGTCGTACAAATATTCCTATGTTATTTACTTGTGTATTAATATTTAAATAAGAAAAATCTAGTCACAAGACTTATAAATATAAAAAATTTGGCTTATGGGTCACCGATTTTTATAGTATTTTACAAATATTGAAATCGTTATTGATGTGATACATGGATACGATGTCGTTACGATGTAGTTACCGTTTTTCGGTACTTCGTATCTGGAAAGACTAGACTTTGAGTCGAAAGAGTATCAGTCGGGAGTTACCTTTTAGATTATAAATATAATTAAGTCGTTGTGAATATTTTTGTTACATTAAATAATTTCGTACAATTCGTATAGAATCAGGAAAAAGTTCAGCATTGCAATCTTTCAACTTCGTGTCTTAAAAGAGTAGATAGACCTTTGTAGATAGCTGTATTTTGAGAACCATTTAGCTAAAATTTATCGATTTAATAATAACATATCAGCGTGTATTGATACACAAATTACTATAATAAATGATATTAACCTAAATTGGGGCGTAGACAATGTATAATTTGATAAAATATAACAGCTTGAAAATATTAACAAATCACTAGTTGGTAAATACTTACAAATATATTAGGTGCAATGATCCTAAACGGACCAAATAGTTTTAAAAACTATATAAAACTAATATAAAATAGCTTAAAATTTCATTTTACGTTCTATAGTCGAAAACAATTACCCTTTAGACTGATTATATAATTATATATATTACTTATACATGTTTCCCTTATATGATAAATCATTAAATATTTCGTAAAATATATATTTATATTATCTTATGATAATATTTTTATATACCTATAATATAGTTTATAACAGCGTAAAAAACGTATATATGATAAAATTGTATATGGGTATTTGCAAGTGCCTGAGAAAGCCTCTTTTCATAATAATTTTTCAAGTAGACTCTGATGACTCTTTAATGTTCTATTTCCGCAGCGATGAACGCCAACACCAAATGAGTTTCAGTGTTGTGGAAAATGTATTAATTTTAACCTCTAGACTAGAAAATATTGTATGTTTTGAGGAAATCGTCATTTTGTACTAAAATTGTAATTTGATATTGAAAACGTGCTGAACTTTTTTATGATACTCGAACCTTTATAAGTTAGTTCATAGCTTTGTAAGTAACCTTTATATTATAACTTATTTTCTCTTCCGTACAGTTTGCCGTACACATTTACTTTAATCACAGATTCGTTTTTAAACTGTTAAGTGTAAATACATCATAGATTAATAATTTACATACGCAAAAAGCTTACACGTAATAAATTGTCTTTTAAAATAAAAATACCACTAAATCAGTCAAATATACATTCCATCAAAAATGCTGCATTTCCCACATTCAAATAGTCAAGCACAAATTAGATTTTATAAGAGATGTTCGTAACGCTTCCTATATGAAAAATAGTTTAATAATAAAAGTTACATTTGCCTGAAGGAATCCCTTATTAAAAACATGTAAGTAATTGTTAATCATTGTTTTATCTTAGCAGTTTACAGATCAATACGTCCGAATGATAATTTTATTGCATTTCGTTTTTCTTTAAATAGAATAATGTGCTTTTGTTACTTAAATAATATTAATTATTGTTCTTTTTCTTTGTAAATATTTTGTCACAAATATAATGACGCGAAGAGCGTTAATTGAAATAATATGTTGGTTTTATTGCCCAAATGTTGTAAGCTCAAACATAAGAATCGATGAGGCCAAAAGTTCGTGTCCTAAAAAAGATATTAGCTGTCCTTTGTCTATATTCCTAAGTAAATTACACTCGTAGGCTTTTATTTCGCATCCAAAGGACCTGACTCACTGCGAAATGACAGAAACTATATCACATGATGTTCAATCAGAGATAAAATAATAAGATGTATATAATAGAAAAGAGATATATAATAAGATGTACGTAGATTCAGGGCGTTGCATTGAGCGGTTGTAGAACTAAACCTGATAAAATTCCTGTTGGCCATTTTAGCAGTCATATAAACTCGATTTACCGTCGCAGAAAAGGCAAGCTAATGAAGCAAGTATGAGAACAAGCGTCAATATCTAGCTAATAGTATATAATTCTAGTAAATATTTAAAAAATAAACGGATTTTGGTTCAGAAGGTTTTCAAGTGCTAAGAAAATCTCTTTAATATAATATGTAAAACACTTGCTTTGTTTGGTTAGATCAGGCTTTATTAGATAGAGGCACGGATTAAGGGAAACTGTTACCGCGCCTCCCGTCCATAGTGAACAGATGGAGCTGTTGGGGTTTAGTGGGTAGGTGTCCATTGCGCCATACGGACTGACTCCCACACTCCCGTTGCCCCTACACCACACTCAACGTGTGGTGTACAGGGGTCTGTTCTAGGCCCACTCCTATGAAACATCGGATATAACTGCGTTCTTCGTGGCTCACTACTGCAAGGTGGCAGCCTAATTTTTTATGCCGATGACACACTTATCAAGGAAAATGGTCGAACATACAGAGAAGCTTGAATACTCGCAACGGCGGGGGTGGCACAGGTTGTGGCGCAAATCAAGCGCATTGGCCTCCAAGTCGCCCTACAGAAATCTGGGGCGGTCTATTTCCACGCTCCAAGACGAGTTCCTCGTGACGGCACACAATTGGTCGTATGTGGAATGGTAAAGTAAATCGGGCTCCTCCATTTGGACAATGGACACTTCGCGGTACTTGCCTCGAAGCTCGCTACCAGGACTAATGCCAAATCTTGGAGGGCCGAGCGCGAGGTGTCGCCTGTTATTCGCAGATGCAGTCCGGGCTAATGTCCTCTACAGATGCCCCATTTGGGTCGATTGTCTATTCGCTCAAAACAGGGCGATTCTGAGACAGTAACAACAGGTGATGGCCATAAGGGTGGCAGGGATGTACCGCACCGACCCTTGCGAGGCGGCGTGTGTTATTTCAGGAACTGCCCCATTGCTCATCAAAGCGGCTGTCAGAAGTAGGGGTTTTGACCCCCTTCCTGGTCTCACATAAACAGTCGGAGACGGGAAGCCCAAGTGACCGTCCTTCATAAATGGATGGACACAGGGCAGGAATCTGGATAATTACATCTATATGTCCAGTGCTCAACTTGTAGGTAAATAAAAGATTGGATCTGTTTCTTCCCCTCATAGTGAAAGCTATGGTGGAGGCTGACAGCGACGGCCCATGGAACACTTTCAAAGCCTTCTGTGAGGCCTTCGTAAAGAGAACGCGTAGAGGGTTCGGAAGTGTAACCCAGACGCTGACCCTTAACGCAAAAAAGGCCTGGGAGACAGCGACGCGATGGCACCGGATTGGGCAACTTGAAAGATGGCAGAAGCACAGAAGACGCTCTTGACACACATTAAGGGAGACTGTTACCGTGCCTCCCGCTCATAGCGAGCTAATGGGTTTTAGTCCATTGCACCTCACGGACCAAGACCCACACTCCGCGCGTCACTTTTAAAAATTGGCCCGGCGAGGGGTTCTCTAAATTAATTTCGCAATACTTAAAGTAAAATTGTTGACTGTAAGATGGGAAGGACTCGCACTAGTGCAGCAGATTAAGGGAATCTGTTACACTGACTCGCGTCCATAGCCTAAAAAGACAAACAAATTTGTCAACCAAATAACACTACATTCAATTCAACACTAAATTTTCACTCTATGTCTGTCTAGCTGTCATTTTGATTACAGTCGGATGTCAATAGTCAAAAAAATAAGAAAATGCGAAATTTGACTAAATTATTTAAGTATAGTTTGTATTACTATTAAAATATGTTGATATAAATAATTAAAACGAAGTATGCAATGAGGCTCAGATAAATAATTTTAAACTTAATCATAATAAATCGATTCTGAGAGAATATAATGTGAAAATCTTCTACAATATACAATTAGTTTGTAATAAAAATTCATTCTTCTTTCACTCGTCTTACCTAAATCTTAGTTTCTGACTTCTTAATCAAATATTTTTATGTATTTTTAAAACACCTTCGGCAGTAAATATGTCGAAAAATTCAGATATGTCGGAAATTCTTGATAAAAATTTAGACGATATTGAAATTCAGGAAGTCCTTAAGAATGGAACTGATCTGAGAGAATATGCTTTACAAATTGACAAAAGTATTAAGGAAGCTGAGAAAGCATCAGTGGCAGATTATTTAAAAGAAAGTGAGAATATTGGTTCCCTTCATAACCAGATAGAAGAATGTGATGGTATTCTTGAAAGAATGGAAAACATGTTGTTAGTTTTTCAGGTAAATACCACTTTAGTTAATTCTTGCTAATATAAAATTATTATTCAAAATATAGGGTAATTGTATGTGAAAAATGTTTATTTCCATTATTTTCTTTGTTAAGCTTTTACAAGTTATTTTTACTATATCTTTTGTTACAGAATGATTTAGGAAGTATCAGTAATGAAATTATTAGTTTACAAAAACGTTCAGTAAATATGTCTATACAACTGACAAATAGACAAGGTTTGAAGGGTCCTTTATCATCATTTATTGAAGACATAGCTGTATCGGAAACTTTAATTTTGTAAGTTTATACCATACATCTGCTTTGATTTTTTTATTTTTGTCGTGATGGTCAAATAAAAAGAGCTGATGCTGTGAAAGATTACAATGCTGTACATTTGTTTTCCTCAATTCTGTACTTAATGCTTTCTTTTTCAGTGGAATAAACAATCTACCAATAACTGATAAAGAATTTATGATTCAACTGGCCATTTTAAACCAGAAACTTAATTTTGTCAAGGAACAGGATTTCAAAGAAACAAAAGCATGTCATGATGTGAAAGATGTCCTGGAAAAACTTAAAATTAAATCTATAGCTAAGATAAGGACGTATATTTTAGAGCAGATTTATAAATTTCGTAAACCAATGGCAAATTATCAAATACCTCAAAATGCAATGCTTAAGTATAAGTTTTTCTTTGAGTTTGTGTTGGCAAATGAGAGAAATGTGGCTCAAGAAATATGTAATGAATATATTGATACCTTGAGTAAAGTATACTATTCTTATTTCAAATCATATGCTTCACGGTTGGATAAGTTGAAATATGAGGAAGTACCAACTAAAGATGATCTGATGGGAATTGAAGATGGATCTAAAGGAGGATTTTTCCAAAAGTCTAATCTTAAGAACAAAAGTACTATATTCACAATAGGTAACCGTGGAGATGTTTTGGCTCAACAGTTGGAGGCCCCTATCATTGTGCCTCATGTTCAACAAAAAACAAAGGTACTACTATTGATAGATATAGGTATACTAATTGCATCATTCAAACTAGAGTTCTCAACTGTCTGTTTTTATTGGAGTTAAAACACAATTTGACAGAAAGAGATTACTTTAGTTAAAACAGTACAATTAGAATGATATTTTTATCAAAAAGAGGGTAAGTGTATCTGATTAGTGGAAAACAAGACAGCCACATCTGTACTAAAACTATAAAATTTAAGAGTTAGTTTTTTTGTGTGTTTGGTTAAATGTGTTAAGCTCGGGAATTACTGGTGCAAATGGATAAATTATTTTGAATGTTAGGTAGTCCATTTATTGAGTTATTACTTTATAACTAACATTATATTAAAACCAAATAAACACTATAATTTTATGTATCACTGTTATTTTTATATAATTAGTTACTAAATCAGAACATGAGTTTTAGATTAAAATTCATTTTAAAACTCATACAAATGGATATACAAATTTACAAGGCACATAAAAATTAAACAATTTTTTTTTCAGTATTCTTATGAAGCACTTTTTCGAAGCCTTCAATATGCACTGGTAGATAACAGCTGTAGAGAATATTTATTTACCACTGAATTCTTTCATGTCAAGGGTAGTCATGCTCAGGAATTGTTTGATCGAATTCTTGGTAAAACTTTGTCTTTGCTTGTGGTAAGTAGTCAAGCCATAGTTTAATTAGTTATCTTTCATAGTTAATCATTCTGCTGTGGATTTATATAACTTACTTATTTATCGCAAAAATTTGCTTAACCATGCTAAACAATTATAAACCTACATCAGGAATCAATGAAAAAATAACAATTCCTATTGCGAGCTTCTCTTCATTTTTTTAACCACACTAACTCAATATAGACTTTTAAGTATGGATATTTTTTGTGACAAAAGGTCATTTTATTGAGGAGGCATTAAGCTACATTATAATATGGGGCACCAGTTGTACCCGATATGATAAAGTAGCAATAGGCCTCATAGCTAACTAGAGACTCTTCCAGGCAAACATAGTTCATACAACATCTAAAGATTAATTAATGAATTATTTGTATTCCTGCTAACAGCAGTTCTATTAATAATAGCAATTATACTATACACATTACCCTAATAGGTAACACTTATACACATGAAGCATGGTTAACAGTTAACAAATTAAAACAAATATTGATGTAAAATTCTGTATACATATTTGAGTTTAATATTCTCACTATTGACATTTTACCTATTTCAATATAAATGATAAAATGTATAAATTATTTCAGAAAAATGTTGAAAGCTATGTTGTGGAATGCTTTGACTGTTTGGCCCTATTCCTTTGCATACAACTTATAAATAGATACAGATGGATGTGCCACAAACGAGCTGTTGCTGCTTTGGACAGGTAAACTTGGCTGTCTTCTATTTACAATACCCAAACAAAACATTCTCTTGTGAACCTCCTACATTATTTTAAAGTTGGTTAAAATGCAATTTTTACTTATTCTTCAACTTTACAGTCGTTCAACGAGTACTATAATCTTGTTAATTGACTGTTATAATATGTATTCTAAAATTTATAGAAAAACTAGCAAACCGGCCAAGCCTGCTGTGGCTAAGGTTTTTGTTATATTACATAGTAGTAAACTATTCAAGGGAAGGGTAGGAGAACACCAGTCATGGGGACCACCATGCTTTTTTGGTGGTTATTCCAGTAAATTGTAGCTTATGTGAAAAGTTGGTACTTACAACACAGCGCCATCTGTTTCATCTGAAATGTGACAATCAAATAAAAACAAATATTTTGCAATATAATAATATTGTGGGTATAAATTGAGATGTACGCTATCCTATCTTTTAAGTTGGATCAAACTACACACGGGGTGCAAATTTGATTAATATCGGTTCGGTAGTTTAGGAGTCCATAGTGGACAAAAAACCTGACAAGTAATTTATATATATTAAGACAAGGTTATCTTATATTCTTTATATTTGTATGGCCACAATACATATCCTATATTGATTTTAGTTATTGGGATTCCTTACTATCCACATTCTGGCCTCGTCTCGAATATGTATTAAAATTAAACATCCAAAGTGTACGCGAGTGTGACCCGGGTAAATTGGCGAATAAGGAACTCGGACCTCATTATGTATGTATTGAAATATCTATGATTTTTTTTATTTGTTCCTTGGGGTCTAAGAAGAGAGATAGCTCTTGATGAGATTGATTCACGAAAAATAAAGGTGCAGTATTTACATTTTTTGATGCATTTATTAAACGTCCAATTGTATTGGATATGTCGTTATCAAATTCAAAAAGCGTTAAATACGTATTTAAGTAAGACAAAATTATTAATTCAAAGATTATTTCCACATGTGGGCTTTTTGTTGTAAAACTTTAATTCCCATGTATTTCTAGGAACAGTGTTTTAGGTTTTCTTACGAATAAGACCGATAAACCCATAAATATAATCTCAAACAAACAGCTCTGATTTATTTCAAATTAATACTTTCAGATCACACGCAGATATGCTGAATTTTCAGCGGCAATGCTCAGTTTGAGCGAACAGTTCCCGTCACAGGAACTAAGCAATCTTCTTCTAGTGCTCCAAGATGAAGTCCATTGCTTCCTCTTAAAAATGGCCGCCGAATTCGCTCAAAGAATTCAGCAACTTATATTCCTGATAAATAACTACGATATGGTGTTAAGCATTCTCCTGGAAAGGACAAGGGATAATACTAAAGAAGCGGAAAGTTTCCGAGAGCAATTGCAAGCTCGAAGTTCAGAATATGTTGAAGAGATTTTGAGTCCTCACTTCGGGGGTTTGATGCAGTTTGTAAAGGAAGGCGAACAACTCTTAGAGCAAGACAAGAAAAACGAATTAGCTGGTTTAGAGAAGAAATCGTTAAGTCTGGTCTCCTCCTTTTCGTCAAGTTGGAAGCAGAGTCTTGAAGAGATACACCGGGAAGTGCTCGTGTCATTTCCAAATTTGGTGACCGGGTCAGGATTACTGCAAATGGCGTTGACAAACTTTGTGCAATATTATCAGAAATTTAATAAACTCCTCACGCCAAATGCGCGGACGCAACTTGTTAATATTCATGTTATTATGGTAGAGATTAAGAAATATAAGACCAACTTTTAATAAATTATTATATGATATTTTGGCTTTTAATTAAGCGATTTTAAAATTGTTTGCCACTCACACTGGTGCTTACTATAAAAAAATAAACAATTCTAAAAAATAATGTTTGGCGTGTAGAACGAAACGCACTTACAAGTTTTGTAATCACACAACAATTATTAGTTGAAATGATAAGTTTAGATGGTTAGATCACAAAATACATAGAATTTGTTCTAACAATCTAAATAATAGTACAAATATACTAAATTTTAAACTGATCAACAAATGAATATAGAATGATTTAATTAAACACAGCCAATGCAGGTAGAAAAGAAAAACGTAAATATTATTTGAATATTTATTACTTCGAAAATGAAGCTTACAGAAATCACAGTACTCTTACCATTTGAAACACATATACCATTGCTTTGAGCTTTGACCGCCATTTCAAATATCGTCCTTATCAGTAATCTTAAGTTAATATTTACTTACAATATGCTAATAAAACTTAACCTATTAGCAAATATTTAAATCATAGAAGTGCTATCTATTCTTAGACCAACGAAAAATGTTTCATTATAAGACTGAATTCACTCTTAGGATGAGATTCAGTCAGAGGCTTAACGCTAAGTAAGACTTCCGTTTATCAAAGTCCAATACGTATTTGACATAAGGGAGTCATAATTAACTCTATGAATGTTACGCGAATTCGAATACGGAAGGAATCATTGTTTGTGCATAAAAATGTTAATAGCAGTTTGCGACTATGATTTAAATGTTTATTATCTGGTGGTATGTGTTGAAAATAAGGGCCGATGTTACAAATAAGAAAAATATTTATTTATATTCGTGACCGTCAAAGCAAGACTGATATACTACTTTTAATACAGTATAAATCAATTAAATTTCAAGTTGCTTATTTGGTGCTTCCAACATTCAGTAGTTCTAATTAATATAATAAATAATTATTAAATTATAACCAAGTTTCAGAGCGAAACGAAAGTTCTTATGACAAATTAAATGATAACGTACAATACATCTGGAATATTTGTATGAACACTTCACAGCGCCACCTTTTTTTGAGGCATGAGGCAACCAAGCACTACAGTGCTAACCACCTGCAATACGAGGGCTTGCAAGTGCGTTGCCGACTTTTAACCTTTCGCGCAACATTATTATAATTCTCATACAAATATTTAACACGGACATTTAGTATGCATATCGCACTTATCTTAAAAATGCATTTTTATTTGGCCCTATATGACTTAATACTAATCGGACTAGTAAATACAAACATATTATGGGACTACTCAATTATAATTTAATCATTTACAGATTGTACATATTTTCACCTTAAGTTATATTGAAATTCTAACTCTGGTTTGTTTCAACGTATAAATCTTTCGCCTTTTAGTGTTCCATGTTGTTAAATTATCACTATACCTTAAATTATGAGTTTCTTAGTAGGTAATTCCTATTTATAGAATTAAATGTATGATATTTAATAGGATTCAACTAAATTTCACCAGCCGTGCTACGACGATTTTCTATGGGAAGCGCATTCTCATTTAAAGATAGTTAAAACACAGGTTAAACTACTCAAAAATAAACAGTATTCATCGTGACTATCCAAAAATACCAATAAGATCGAATTGTTGTGTTAATAAATATAACATCCGTAATTTATTTGTAGTAATAAAAATACATAAGTTCTAAAAACAAATTCCCAGTACAGTTTTTAAAGCAACAATGAAGTCGAAAAATTTACCCGAAATTAACTAATCTGGTGCATTTTGAACGTAACTTATCAAAAACCCCAAACAAAATTATCTGTGTATTTTCCTACAAATTCTTACCCATAAGTTCAACTAAGAGCCATGAATAGAAAGTCTACTTCAGTATTAAGTAATACCAAAAAAGGTCCTATAAATCTTAAAAAATTAACAATTTATACTAACAGAATATTTGACGCTTTTAAAAAACGATAAAAAATAGCTTTACAAGGACCTAACACTGGAAATAAACAAAAGAAAAACGTGTCACCGTTTCGTTGCGTTCGAACTCCCAGGACTCCACTAGTGCGGAAACCGAACCGTCGTAGGATTTAGGGTCGCAGTACTAAATAACCTTATATTGGCAACCCTGTTAAGTCATAGCTGGACAGTAAAAAAGTACATAATTTTTAAATGAAATGACTCGTAGCAAACACTACCACTGGTACTCTTACCGCTCTATCAAAGTACGTAGTAAGTGATAATCACTTAACGTGTCTTGGAGAGTATCTTCTTCCATGCCTTAATAGGATTTTCCCTGACATAACTCTTAATCAAAGCTTCGAACTCCGACGACACGCTCTCCGGTGTCCATTTTAACAGAGCACTGTTAACGCGCTTTGGATTATGCTTGCTCATACATATAAGACTTGTGAATATTCCTTCCTTTATTGCGTGTGATACTGAAAGAAATAGAAAAGATGTGGAATTTATATGCTAGTAACAAACTTAGCCAAGCGTTGCTGTGTGTGTGCTAAGTATTTTGTTATATTACATAGTAGTAAACTATTCAAGGGAAACGGTAGAAGAACACCAGTCATGGCGACCGCCATGCTTTTTTGGTTATGTATTAAATTGTAGCTTATGTGAAACGTTGGTACTTTCAACACAGCGCCATCTGTTAGAATTGTGACTATCAAATAATTTGCAATAAAATAATATTGCGAGTATAAATTAAGATGTAAGCTATCCTATCTTTTAAGTTGGATCAAACTACACACGGTGTGCAAATTTGATTGATATCGGTTCGGTAGTTTAGCAGTTCATAGCGGACAAACAACGTGACACGTAATTTATATATATTAAGATTACGAAAAAGTTTGGTACTATGATTACGATCTTTTTTTGACGTTCATAAGTGTACATATATGATTAAATGATTTTTTACTTTTAATCATATCTATACTAATGTTATAAAGAGGCCGGGACTGTGTGGGTCGTAGGTGGTTATCACTCTACTTAACCGATTTGAAAATTCTTTTACCAATAGAATGCCAAATACCAGTTGAGACGTGTGTACCAAATGGGAGACACCACGACATAGATTGCGATGCCGAAAGATCCTTGCAGAGGCTAACGCCCATATGTGGCTGTACAACCATTGATGATGATGATACTTCATTTTTATTAATTTAATTTCTAAATTGCCCCGTTATTTATGAGTGTCATATATTATATATTACTAGCTGATCCGGCAAACGTCGTTTTGCCATGTATATCATATATTATAAAAAATAGGGGTTGATCGTAGAGGGGTGAAAATTAATTTAAATTGTATGTATTTTTTAATGCTGTATCACAAAAAATTAAATATCTAAATATAATTTAGGGGTGGACTACCATTAACATTTAGGGGGATGGAAAATAGATGTCGTCCGATTCTCAGACATACCCAATATGCACAAAATATTTCATGAGAATCGGTCAAGCCGTTACGGAGGAGTTCAACTACAAACACGGCGACACGAGAATTTTCTATATTAGATTAACCCGAAAAATCAAAGACTTTCGTTGTAGTGCGATTGCAAAGTGGGATAAAAAACGCTTGAATAAAAACGTTTCTTACAAACGTTGCTACAAACTATAAGATATATGAATATAAATTCTAGAGAAGAGTAGTAGAGCTTGATACGCCTACAAAAAAGTCAGTCACATAATATGCAGTCTTACTTTTATGTCAAATAAAAACAAGTCCGCCGCGTCTATCTATCTGATCATATTCAACTGCGGTTTTCACCAATATCTAGAATGGTTGATGAGGAAGGTGTATAATTTTTCAAGGGCAGGTCGATATTTTTCATAAAGAAAACATTACCAGTCCACGTTTTACGACAAACTTTTTAGAGCTAAACTAATTGTACATTATTTATTCTACGCTTTTTAACTTAGAACTTTTTCGAATGACCTCTGAATTATCAAAGACCAAAAATTGTGAATAAAGTATCAAGTTTTGTTAGTTAGTTTTTGGTGTATAGGAAAATATTTAAAATATACTCAATAGCACACTACGAAGACTAGAACTAGTTTTAAAGCACATACGAACATGATAGTTTTTTATAAAATAAGTATAAAAAATATTGAAAACTCACAATTTTCCTGTTCTAACATATCCAGTAGTCGATTGGTCATAATTTCGCAGTGCACTTTCATATTGATTGGATAAGCCTTGAAAAGAGGTCCCAAAACCTTTATACAAAACACTTTGACTCTTTCTGGACTATTTTCATTCTCTACAGATGATAAAAGTAAGTTATTGATGATATGCCTTTGACACCATTTGACACCTTGCCGCTTAGCGAAGATAATTATCGCCATTCTCAACATATTCCTTTCAGCGGGATCATCTGTAATAAATAAATTTTCACAATTTTATAAAAATTTTCGGTACATATTCCAAAAGTAATTTATGGTATTTATTCTAATCATTTAATAAATTTTGGTCAAAGCACTAAGTCATTGTTTAGAAGCGCGGCATCCAAAATTAAATTAGCCGTGATGATCGCCAACCTTCGCAAGGAGATGGCACTATAAGAAGATTCTAATAATAGGAAATGTTGGAAAATCTCAAAATATACAGTATGTTTTTTTTGACGTGATAACGTCTTTAAAATCGTTTTAGTCGGGTGACATGTTCAGAAACTTGTGTCACACCAAAACCTCACGAGCGCGATCGCAGGTATAACGAGAGAGAGACGGACCGATCTCCCGTCTCATCTCGAGCGCTGCCAGTCATTCCGTGAATGTATGAAGAAAAATGTATATCATAGTCGAATAAGTAAACTTGTCATTTTACACCCGAAATTTATCATCAAAAGTGTGAATAAAACGATAGATGTAATTTAAAATTTGAAAAAATTGTTATCTTCATTAATTCCTTACTTCCCAAAAACTTATATCACCAATAAGACGTTATCACGTAAACATCTCGATCGTAAACCTACTTTACAAACAACCAATATTTTTTTATACAGAATTTGGTGCAGCCATTAAGTTTTAATTAGATAATTATCCAGGTGTATGTATTATTGTGTAGTTTTATGTTATTAGTAATTTGTAAAGATAGAATATCTGGGAAAATACATTAATAAATTTTTGATACTGTTTAAATATTTTGGGGGTCTATAGAGAAAACTGTCATATTTACCTCTGACGGTTTTGATGGCGTGGCTGAACATCTCAAGTACTCTATTCTGATTCCATTCATTGAAGTTGTACATGTATTTCTTATCTAACAGCCATCTGACATCTGTCGCTCGCTTCATACCACGATTGTCACACTTCAAAAAGTGTAATAAGTACACTATGCTTAATAGTAGCGGCGATTTGGCTGGAAAGGATTAATACTCAATTTAGTTTTTCATTATTTGCGTATAATAAATCAAACACACAAAAAGAGAAATCAAGAAATAATAAATCTAAAATCTTGCACACAATTTACATTTGAAGGAATAATGTATATCACCTACTTGTTAAGACATAATCCTCAAAAGATTAATGTTCTGTATTATTACTTTTAGACTATTATTTGAGATTGAGCAATCGATTCTTTTTGTCATTATTGTGTCAACCCTTACACACATTTTATAAAATATACACATAAAATATTTCTTTATTAGTCAATACTCACCATGAGGTAAATGTGCCAAAGGTAAGACATGAGGCCAAGTTGTCAGACACTGCTTAACCACAACAACCGCCTTGAAGTTAAGACAGTACATTGCATCCAGCATGAACACTTTTAACCGATTCTTCAAATTAAACACTCTACATAACACTGCATACATATGCGATAAACTCTCTATTGTATCAAAATCAGGATTTCGACTCAAACAGAATAAAGCAAAGTCTATATTTCTCAATACTTCGCCAAGTATATTATCATTCATTTGCTTTATAATATATACAATCATCTGTTCTTTCTTTGTCATGGGAACTTTTGTAATAGCTTTGTTATACAATTCCAACTTCCGAGCTGGGTCTTGGAGGAATTTCATGAGACCGGATATAAATTCTTTCCGATTTAGACTTTTTAAATATTGAATTAGGTCATCCAATGCTTTCTGGAGCTGATCAGGAGGTTTCTCTACAATATCTGACAATGTCGTGTCTATCTTTCCAAAAATGGCGCCTATAATTTTGTCTAAGAAAACAAATTTGAATCAAATTAATATGAATTCAGATATATGATTTGACGCAACATCTCCGGAGGGTTGCGAATTCAATAAATTCTTGTACATTTTCTACTAATTCTAAAGCTTTAAAGAAATTATTGTTACTAACACATTAATTAATGGACTACCTGCTTAATAAAAAGTTATTATGAGACACTGAAATACAGGCCCAAGCCTTTAAAAGACAGAACTGGGGGGATATGTAAATTATTGTTTAGCCAGGAACCAAACACAAAAAGTACACAAATAAACTGAAATCTCACCTGATACTTTTGATGCTGAGGTTTTAATAACATTCTTTCCATGTTTTCTAATCATTTTACAAAGTATGCTGTTACTGAGATTATTTGCATCAGCAGAAATTTTATCAGAAATGTTCAGTCTTTCATTAGGTGGAGCGAGAATTTTATTTATTTTCTTTCCTTTATTATCTTCTGTTTTCTCGAACCTGTTTGCGTTTCTGTCTGTATCTATATCTGTAATATTAACATGTGAATTCGAACTACGTAATGATCGTTGTGGTTTTTCCGAATCATGTGAAGAAACCCTCATTTCTCTTTTAACTTTATTAAGTAAGTTTGTGTCCGTTTCTTCGTTCGTAGTTTTACCTAAATATTTATCTACTTTTTCCTTTTCAACAACAGTTTCAAACATATCTAGATCATTATAATCTATATTGAGTGGTCTATCATCCCTATTATCTTTTTCTTTAGACTCTATTTTCTCCAAATTTGAACTTCGCAGCTTTCGTTTATAGCTAACGTTAGAACTTCCGGAATCGATCCGTTTGCGCCGTCGGTTAGTTTTGGGAGTAGTTTCCTTGCTTGTGTGATCGTCTTGTTTTTCATTGTCTACGACTATCGGCGTTTCCTTATCTTCTGCTATCTTTTCATTACCAGTATTGTCTTCTTTATGAATAATTTCTTCTAAATCCATAGTTTTTACCTTTTCGTTTCCATTAATGACGGAAATAGAACTTGTATCTATACTGCTGTCAGTAGATGGTGCCAAAGGCATGGCATGTCTATATTTCTTAGAGCTTATAATCTTGTGTTCATTATTATAAGATTCTTTTGTACTATCAATTGCAATTGGATTACTTACAATTGTTTTCTTAACAAAGTCTTCTTTTGAAACTTTAACAGAAGATCTATCAGACGTATTTCTAATATTACTTCTATTTTCTTTTTTCTTAACAATTTTTTGTTTTGATTTATCGTTTGATTTCAGTTCACTCATTACCTGTCGTGCTTTATCATATGCCTCTTTGTTGTTTATAATATTTAAGAGTTTGTTCTTTAAATCTTTTCTCACAATTGGTTTAAGAGGAATTTTCTTTAATCTTCTTGCAGGTAGCTGCGCCATTATTTTACTTTTCGGCATTATCTTTCTCTTCAATAAATCAAGTTTGGTTTGTTTTCGTCGTTTAAGTCTATTCGATGATTTATCATTTCTAGGAAAGTCATTGGAAACTTGGATATCATATGTTTCATGTTTTCTTTTATTATCTACAATAGTATCCGGGCAGTTTATGTCGGCTTCAAGTAGAGTTTCAGTGGTATTGTAATTTTCAAGCAATATTCTGTTTTGAAACTTTTGTGGACTTACATTTGAAAATAATAAAGTTATTGGATCATTTTCACATTCCATTGCATTAGACCTCAAATCAAAATCAGTTGAGTTCTCACATGTGTTGTTAACTTCACTAACAGTACTTAGATCATTATCACCTGCTATGATAGTATCTTGACTATCACCAAATAGGCTTATATCACTTTCAGTAGTTTGTATAATCTCATGACTTTTACTTGTTAACATACCCTTAATTAGCAAAATTTCTTTGCATAAAAAGTCAACATTTGTTTTTAAAGTTTTATTTTCTTCTCTGACTTTTATTGCTTCAGGACATACTCCATGAGCTTCCTTAATTGTGTGGGATTGCATCTTTGGTCTTTTTGGAAGAGGACTGATTATTTTATGATGAAACTTCATTTCTCTTAAAATCATTTGCACTTCCCTATCATTACTAATTTCATCATTTACATCCATACTTTCAACTTCTTCTATAGGTTTCCTTGATATTTCTATTTCACAACCACTAGACATACCATTCAGTCTCATCTGGCATTTACTATTGACGTCTGTGGATGCGTCTGTGTTTGCTTGTTCGGGATTAGAGGCTTGTATTGGACTTGCAATGACATTAATATCCTCATTATTATCGTCAAAGATGATGGGACTAGTACCTTCATGAACAACATTAAGTGGAATCTTCATGGGACTTGTGCATGCATCAACTAATTGTCGTTTCTCTTTAATGGTAACAATTTCTGAACTTAAAGGAATATCTGAAATAAAGTACTCAGGAGTTTTAGGTGCATCAGTATTTCTATCACTCAGTAATACTTCATCATCAAACATATTTGGACTTGATACAAGATTATCTTCATCTCTCATTGGGCTTGTTCCAACGTCTACTTGAATAATTGGTTCTTTGATTATTACATTATAATCACCCAACATAAAATCAGTTTCTGGGCTGTTCATTTCAGATAATGCCAAAGAAGATCCCCTCCCAGTGTCCTCACTAATAACTTCTATACAAAAATCAGAATCATGATCATCATTGAATTTATCTGCAACATAATTTATTAATTATTAATTTATTTAATTTGCAACAGAATAAGATTATTTTTTAATCATCAAGCTTTGATGTATTCTATAGCATATACAAAATTAAACTCACCAATCTTTAATAATTTTGAGTCATTGCATGATTCCTTATTGGCATTATTACTTAACACACATTCCTAAAAATAAATTTTTAAAGTTAAATAATATATTAAATTATCACAACACAAACATAATGTAATATATGAGAGCATTTTATTGGAATAAAATCATACCTTTTGTTGTGCTATATATAAAATATTGTCTATGGATGATGGAGATCTGATAAGACTCTCATCAAAGTCATCTAGATCACTACTGTTATCAGACTCTATACCATCGGCAAAGATTTTCATGTCTTTATATTTTGATAGAATATGTTTTATTTCTTTAACTTTTTCTGGAATTAAATAAATGCATATTATTTTTTTTGGAACAAAAAGTATAATTATAAAAAATAAATTCATCCCACTAGTTTAATTACATTTTTAAGTTGCCATTGCTTTTGTAAGCCATTCATAAAAATGTTGTGCTATATTTAGGACCTAAATATAGCACAAAACACTTAATAGAATAAATAAATTGCAGAAAATCAACACTTACAAATTATAAGTATATATTTATTGATTGACAGATATTTCACTTACTTTTACCAAGAACTACATCTTTGAAACACCTTATGTCATTTAAAAATGCCTCTCGTTCTTTTTCATATGATGTAAGCTTTTTCTCATAGTCCTTGAAACTGCTTTTCTCCAATTCTTTTTTTAAAGCTTCCACCATTGATTCTTTTTCCTTAACAAGTGTCTGTTAAATAAAAATATTCATATATTTTTTTATTATTATGAACAGTCAGTATTACCTTAAGAAACTTTAAAATTGTATTTGAAATGTAATATGTATAATGAACAGATTCTTAAGAAATATTTGTGTTTTTGATATAAATATTGAATCCAATGATTCCTCAAAATTTACCAATATTGCTTATGAGTAATTTTCTTTACCCATATGAAATGGCCTTTATATAGAATGATATAGATAGATTTCTATTTTAGTAATAATGTCTCTAATAGGCTTTCTATATTTGCAGCTTTGAGGTTTTTTTTATTAATCTTGCCCACCCAGATTAAAACTATAAACTTGTCCAATTAGCAGACATACATAAAACAAACTAAACACTGAAATTTTATTGATTTTGCTGTACATCATCACTATTTTTTATAAATTTTAATTGAATAACATAACTTGAGTTAGTTAAAAATTGTACACAGCATTGACTATATTGTATAATTACCTGTAATTGATAAGCATGTGAATTCATTGCTTCCAACTGGTTTTGCAAGTCAGCAACATTTTTTACCAGTTGTTGATTACTTTCTTTGAGTTGCACTGCATTCTGGAATAAAAATAGTTTCCTTTAATAAAACCAAATGCACTAGATCAATATCATATACAGCAGTCACACTTAACACTTAGTCTCAACTGAATCTTATCTGCAATTTATGTTTTAAAATATAAATTTATTGCAAGCAAAGGGTAAAAAATAATAATTTAATCATATCATAATTAAATGTTTGAAGATTCTATGGTGTGCAGAGGAATAGCACCAATCCAACAAAAAATTTGTTGATATTGAAATAGTGCATAGATTAAAAACTTTCATCGATTCCAATGATATTTAATAATCTACCTTTTCTAATTCAGTATATTTTTCCAAAGCTCCCTTATTCTCTATACAAGCTTGTTTACATTCTTCTTTTGCAGCCAAGAGCAAGCATTCAGTTTCTTCAAGTCTCTCTTTTTGTGTATAGAATTTATGTACAAGAGCACTGGAAACATAAAAAATGTAGGTTAAAATCTTGTCATAAAATTTAATTTAGTAAAAAAATTATTGATTAAATGCTTTCATAGTTAGTATATAATATAATTTAGATGTATGTAGGTTTTCATATTTTGATCTTTTATTGTTTATTATGAAAAAAATATTAACAATATATAATAATAAAAATTATTTACACATATATAAATGTTATTGATTAACTTAAACAAAAAATATTCTTACCTGCTTGCTACAATTTTCTTCTTCACATTCAATATTGATTGTCGCTGTTTGTCATGTTTTAAAACATTCTGTAACAGTACCAAAATTTAAACATTTGGGTAGGGTAGATTAATAGAGTTACAAATGGTAGTCTTGAATATATTTTCCTTTAAAACTGATCCTGTTATGAATAACTTAATAAATATAAAGAATTTTGTTTACATGCTCCTCGCATTAAAAAAGTTTAAACATACACATTTGTTACAAATACAATAAGATGTACACTAATTTTTAAATGCAATTCTTTAATTTATTTATGAAGTAGTTATATTTTTAATTTTAATTGATTTAGAACCTCATAAACTAACCTTACTTACCACATTACTTGCAGACGGTTGCAGGAAGTCTAAATCAAAATTTACCAGTGTCTCGTCGTATAAACTAGCCATTATCTTGCTGAAAAAATATAACTACCAGGATTAATGAAACTCTACATTTTTCAATGATATAAGCATTTTACAACCAAACACCGGGAGCGCGGAATATTTAGCAATTCGCATTCAGCGGCGACATTATTTTCAACAACTGTCAAATCACAATTAGTGTCGATATGACATTTGGTCATTTATGTTGGACATAGGTTAGGAATAAACATAGAAGCAGCGAAAATAGTAGACAGTAGTGTTTTCTTTAATACAAGAATTATTTATTATTAAATTAAATAAATCAGCAAGGAATTGGTAAAAATCCATAAAATAGATACATAATTTTTAGTGTTAAAATAAATGTATTACTTTTTAGTTAATGCTAAAATATGTGCTTTTTTTTCAGCCTTAATAACATCATGCTAATATTCAAGGGGTCTTAATAGTCAAAATGACAGTTCGTCACTAAAAATTTTCATACAAATTTAGTTTTCAACTTTCTACATACACCACTGTTAAGACATCTTGACTAAGCCCCACGGTCTTCATTTTCATCAGATAGATTTGCTACTATGTTATTTATCTATTATCTATGTTATTTACCACGTAGTCCAAGCTGGTGGACGTCTTTCTATTTGCTCATATTTACAGATATCTCTATGACATCAGGAATTTATTCATTTGATTCATCGCCTGATTCATAGCATGTTTGTATTTGATCAAGTAAGTCGTTTTCTTGAATTTTGATTTCTGTCTGTGGCCTTTGACTTTTCTTTTTAACAAATATTTTCTTTTAGGGATGTGACATTCTGCATAAAAAATCGATTTTTGAAGTTATACTTCTTTAGGCGCGTTATGAAAACTTTATGAGAGTAAAATTTTACGATGCGCGCGCACCGTGACACAAAATTCAGTATGGGCGCCGAGCGTGCGCGAGCGAGATGGGAATAAGACAATCTACAAGTAAAAATAAATAGAATATGCGTGACGTAAGCAGCTATGTCAAGAATTTTGAAAGAGCATAATGACATTTGTAGTACTTTTTAAACAAATAAAGGAGTTTTAATTATTTTTTCAAAGAAATTTAGCAATGCTTTTTCACAAAGACCTATTGTTACTTAGTTAAAAGGTTATGAAACATACCTAGTTATTAAATTGAATTAATAATATAATAAAATCACAAATAATACTTATTATTAATATTAATTAATAATTGAATAATATACTAAATATTAAATATTGTTAAATTATTAACGCTAAATATTGACTATTAATTATTTAATATTTATAAAAATAAAGAAAGCCAAAGAAGTATAACTTCTTACGCGCGTACATTAGTACACGCACCATTTTTTTTTATTAATCGATTATTTTTTTTAGCATCAATAATCGATTAATAAATAATCGATTTTTTCCAAATTTTTGAATTATTTTAAAATAAACACCCTAAATATTTTATTTGTCATGGTTTTTTTAAATTAAAAATAAACAATAGAAACATAAACACAAATTAACGTTTAAGAATAATCAAAATCGAAATTAACTTTATCTCGTTTCGATAGATTTTGATAAATGCTGAGGGTATTTCATTTCAGTAGCACATTGCAGTATTTTTGTTGTCTTTTTAATTGTATGTAGTCTTGTGCTGCTGAATAAATTTATTTTACTTTTAAATTATAGTGTTCCATTCAAACTTAAGTTTTTGTAAAATTAACTGTTTTTATCATCCTTTTGATGTTTTACAAAAAAACATCAATGTGAATCCAGTATATCAATACATCTTCAAAGAATCGTATTCAATGTATCGCATTGTAAACATCGTTGTGTATCGAATATCCCTAATAGTTCGTTAGTAGTAGGTTGTAAAAGACCAGACATAATGTCGGGAGGTGGCAGATAAAAAATCGATTATGATTGATTTTCTATTATAAAAATAATCGATTATTTTAAATATAAAAATCGCGTAAAAAATCGATTTTTTTAATAATCGATTATTTTTTCACATCCCTAAATTGTCAATTCCTTCACGCGTTCATTTACAAGTTTCTCGTAAAATTTATTTTGATTTCCAAAATACATTATATCAGTAATCTTAATATCTTTGCTTATTAATCACAACTTCATTGTATTCTGGTATAAAAACCTGGTATGCCTTAGAATTTTAAGAATATGCTATAAACATGCCTTCTGTTACCTTATTCTATTCCGAAAAAAATGTTTTTCAGGAAAGTAAATTCATACGTTTCCCAGAGGGATGGGTAAGTATTACCTAAATAATTTTGAGATGCAATTGCTTCATATAATTTTAGTGGGGCATATGCCTCTATTAACAAGCATCTAGCTTTGTCTAATAGGGTTCTGTTTTCTCTCTCACTTCTGTCGTTTTGGTGAGGTGTATAAATAGGTACCGGTGAGTCTCCTCTTTATTCCATTTCCAGATAAGCAAAAATTAAATTCTTTATTAATGTATACCAATGGTACCATTATTAGATTGTCGGGATTTTATTTTTGAAGTTATACTTCTTTAGGCGCGTTATGAAAAAATGATGTGAGTGAAATTTTACGATGCGCGCGCACCGGGACACAATATTAACAGAATTAAGTTGTCCACGGAAGATGCTACGGCATTGGACATAATTTAAAAACAACATTCGAATAATAATAGAATTTATGTTACACTTAATTTAAGAGAATAATAATTAATATTTAAATCATTTTTCAAATGTAAACTGAACTTTATTGACTATAATGACTCCTTTTCCAGGCTTTGATTATTTAATTGTAATCAATTATTTGCATGCAATCAAAAACTATTTTTAATAATGCCAAAGAAGTATAACTTCTTACGCGCGTACATAAGTACACGCACCCTTTTTTTTACTATGTTGTCTCAACTTCATATTTAAGTATTAATTTTATGTAAACAATAACAAAGTTTCGTAAAGGACATCATTCATTACTATTCAATTCAATTCTTGTTTATGGCTTTTACATATTTGTGCCAACTGGGCACAAGGTACTTCGCCAGAGTCATGTAGATGGAGAAGACACGAAGGAGATTGATCGGTGGAAATAATAATTAAGTTAATTTTGAATATGCACCTAAAAAAAATAGATCATTCATTACAACGTGATCAAATAAAACTTAACTGTCACATAACAAATTTTAAGAAATGAATACGAATAAAAAAGGGTCTTAAGTGTGAAATAGATATCTCATTCACCCATACACAAGTCATGTAACGTTTATAGATATATACCTAACTAGAAGTCTACTCTTAGTTTCTTCACAAAAGTTCTTGTTCTAAGGAAATAATAGAAGCCTTTTAATGAATAGGAAATAGGAATGCTATAATGAACTAGAGTCGAGCTTTCCCTTGTGTCATGTAGTTAAACCTTTAATCTCTAAGTCTCTTAGATGACAAACAAACGGTTAATTGTCAGAGGACTGGGCTGGCGGCTGCAACAAAATATTTTGATTTGAAATTCGTAATTTTTCTTGTGTTGTATTCAAGGTTTGTATTAGCTATTTGATTTTCCTTTAGTTACATAAGATTTTAATCAAGGTTAATAGTTTATGTTGCTATTGCGCTTCAGTGCTAATATTTCAAAATCCATTGCTTTAAGTTACAATAAGTATAGGTATCTCATAACTTGTTCCTTGGTCATTATCAAGTTCAAGGTTTCATGTTAATACCAAACAGGTACAACCGTTATGAGCAGTGCCAGGCAGTAGAGCATAATTTGTAGAACGTCGAACCTCAAAGGAAGAAAACAACTAAGGTGAGTGCTGGTAGAATCCACTTATTAGAAGAATGTTCTTAAGAAATATTTTCAAAGAATATAAAACCAAGTGTGACTTAAATATTGGTTGCATTTTTGTTCACTTAATCAAAAATGCCACAAAATGATTTGAAAATTCCCTCTTTTGTGTTTAAAAAGTTAAGTATTATAACAAAGAAATTACAAACAATATTTTGTAATTAATAATTGTTTTTTGCAGATGGGTTCCTTCAAGAGTGACTTAAAACATAACAGTCTTTATGATCGTGTAAACAAATTACTTGTGTCATATGACTGGAGTGATTGCAATTTTCTTGTTTGTGGCCAAGAATTTAAAGCACATAAATTAATTTTAGCTATTAGCAGTCCAGTATTTGAAGCTATGTTTTATGGTCCTTTATCTACCAATAACAGTATAATTATAAGTGATATAGATCCCAATATATTTCAACTACTTATTAACTTTATTTATACTGACAAAGTGGATATACTAACTATTGAAGAAGCTTATGATTTACTTTATGTATCCAAGAAATATTTATTGGATACATTAACTGTAATATGTTTGGAATATATTCAATCAAATACAAGAATTGATAATGTCATATATATACTTAACCAGCCCGATTATATGCAGGATAATGAATTAGTAACATGTGCTTTAAAACTATTCTGTCAGCATGCTTGCCATTTATTACAAGAACACAAAGAAGATATTTCAATTTCATCATGGAAAAAAATTCTAGAAACCAATGAAATAAATATTAAAGAAAAAGATTTAATAAAAATAGTTTTTGCATGGTCAACTTATTATACAAAGAATTATAAATTGAACACAGATACAACTGATAGAAGGGATATATTAATTAAAACTGGATTGTTCTCTTTACTACGATTCAATGCTTTAAGCATTGATGATTTGGATGACATTGTTAATGATGAATTTAATTTGCTCTTACCAGATGAAATTCTAACCATCAAGCACATGCTTACAAAAACACTACTAAGTGATAAAAGAATTAGGTTGGAAGATAAGATTAACACCATAACAGTTCCTCGTAAGTCAATAGAAGTACAGTCACACCTCTGCCACCGTGCTCTTATAAGATCTGAATCTCCTATAACAATTGATTCTCACAATTATTGTATACACTCAAAAATAAAAGCAGATCAGACATTTTTTATACATTCTCTTAAAATACAGTCAAGAATGGCACCTGTAAATAATTTTTACAATTCCTCAAATATTTATAATGAAGACTTTATAATCTCTGTCCTTTCTGAAGACAATAACAGTATTATTAAAGAGTTTGATTTTAAAGAAGATACTGAATATGATTGTTGTATTGATATTGAATTTTTGGAGCCCTTATGTATAAGGAGAGACCAATGGACTAGAATTAGCTTTATTTGGCAAAATCTAACTTTGTATGACACTCATATGTATAGTGTACAAAGTAGAGATTTAAGCTATACAATGTTATATAATAAAATTAAATTTGAGTTTCAAGACATTTCCTCATTGTCTAATACAAGTGGAAGTTTTCTCAAAGGTTTTAAATTTTGTATGTAAATATTTACACTATGTAAACTAATCAGCTGATTTACCACATTTATGTTACACTTTATCGTATTATTTTGAGTATTATCACTAATTTACCAAATATTGGTTAAAATTTATTACAAACGGGTATCTTATTTTACTTATAAGTATGGTTGTTATCATTGTAACATTTGTAAGATCTGAATATTGTTAGTTTATACAGCGTGACTCTTTTTGTGTATTTTTTATTGCATTAGTAGGCTAATAAATTATGAGAGTGGCTATGAAAAGCTAACAAATAAAATTAACTGTATTTAC
Source organism: Pieris melete (assembly GCA_963693345.1). Taxonomy (NCBI): domain Eukaryota; kingdom Metazoa; phylum Arthropoda; class Insecta; order Lepidoptera; family Pieridae; genus Pieris; species Pieris melete. The sequence continues at coordinate 1,280,049 of CAVNZK010000028.1, forward strand.
ATTGGTGTATTATTCAGTTTGCATTTCCTAAGAATATCTCTATATATATCAAATTCTCATCTCGCAATGTTCGTTCCCATACTCCTACGAAACGGCTCAACCGATTCTTATGAAATTTTTAATGCATATTCAGTATGACTGAGAATCGGCTACTATCTATATTTCAAACCCCTAAGTTATAAGGGGTGTCCACCCCAAAATTTTTTTTTTGTTTTTATTTTTTTTGATACGGCGTACAAAAATACTTATAACCCTTAATTTTCACCCCTCTACGATCAAGCCCTATTTTTTATAATAGTAGATAGTTATGTTTATTGAAGTAAAAAAATGTTTCCTAGAAATAATATACATGGCAAAACGTCGTTTGCCGGGTAAGCTAGTCTATATTATAATACATACTTTTATGGCTAACACACAACACATTATGCGGACTGCCAAACAAAAAATATACTTGTATTCCTAGTAGCACTTTGATTACACACGCCAATTCTATGTTTAAGCAAAAATAATAAAATAGTTCCCATTTAAAACATTTACTATACAAAACATGTTAACTAAACAATTTTATAAATATTCAACGTGGTGGACCTTCAAATTTCTTAGTCAACAGAACAATTCTTTCTGCTTCTCGAATACCACTCAGCCTTGCCCCATGGGTTGTCGCGAAATATCCAGGCACAGTGGCTTCTCCAGCAAATAATATTTTCGGAGGTTGGGAGTCGCAAGGACCTGGTACAGGAGTGCCTAGCTCACATTGATGGCTAACAGTTGAGCAACAGCCCATGTAAGAGTAAGATCCGCAGAAATGGGGATCCGATGCCCATCGTGATCTTAACAACATCTGAGGGTATGGTAAGCAAGGATTTCCCGTAAACCTTCTCAATAACTGTGTTAGACCTTCAGCTACATCATTATCAGGCATTGATTCCATTTGAGCAGCTTCTTGGCCAGAAACACAAGCACATAAAACATGTTTACTTCCTGGTAATTCATCCACCGCACAAACACCTTTACTCCAATCACATCTGCATTGAAGTTCTTCAGCTGACCAAGCCATTTTTAAATTGCCTTCGTGACATACCCAAAAGGGCTCGGCATACTCTAAAAATATCTTGTCGCTTAATCCATAGCCCAGACAACAGATAGCATCTAGTTTGCATGCTGGAAGAGGTGGCGCAAATAATTTATCAGCTTGACATTTAAGGCATCCCAAGGACATTGTGACAATTACGTAATCTGCAGTTATTTCCTCTCCATCACAACATTTAACTAAAATTCGCCCAGCACCCGCCTGACCTGTCCCCCATCGTATAACATTAACCGGTTTATTATAACGAATACTATTATCTGGCAGATCTCGGATCAATGGGGCCATTATACCAACGTATCCCAAAGGAACTCGAACGCTCCCACCAGGTAACTCGATATAACTCCCATATTGATCAGCACTTGCAAGAGTAAGATCGTCACCAACACGATTTCTCAGAATATTTGATAACCCAAACATCACTCTTGCCGCGTCGTACCTTTGATCTTCGGGGAAATTATGTAACTCCTGTTGTATTCTCAATCCAAGAAAATTTAATAATGTTCCATGCGGTCTTTCTCCTCCAAGTCGGAACAAATTGGCTGCCTGCTGTTCTATTTGGCGAAAAGTGTGATAAGCAGTAATTGTAACTGGTAGATCCACAGCTCGCCCTTCACTAGTACAAAATAATCCTCTCGAAGCGTCTAGTCGAGGTAACGGTGACTGTAAGAGTCTATCATAAGAAGCTAAAGTATATACAGCGTTAGGGAGACAAGCTCCATATATCCACTCAGCACCCATTTCTATTACAGAGTCTCCAAGCCAGCACGAGTGAATTCGGCCACCTGGTCTACAAAAATAATATAGAATTATAAACGTTAAAACAAGGATGTATTGAACCATGGATTTATATCGTTAGATAGGCCCCGACACCAAAAACTGTGGCATTGTTTTTGAATGTGCAATTTGTATAGAAGGTGCGGTCGAAACTAGTGTCATCTCTTTTTCTCCTACATTAGTTGCAAACACTACTTTCTCTTTCGTGCATCCTAGGTTGGCGAATGGACTCACTTCGACTGTGCGACAACACGGCGCGGTCTCACTGCGGTAAGGGCATATCTAACGATATAAATCCATGTATTGAACAGCTTCATTAATACTCTGTCTCAATTCTATGATTTGTTGTGTTTCTATAAAATATTACTATGTAGGTACATAAAACTATAATTTAAGAAAATAATATGGCGAAAAATCGTATATGACGTGTTTAAAACATTGTTAATCATACCTTTCTTTTGCTTCAAGCACCACAAAATTACGAATTCCGCATTGCACTAGTCGATGGGCTGCAGAAAGTCCAGCAATGCCTGCTCCTACAATAATAACTCGTGGTTCTCTGCAATTAGGCCCTATACAGCATGAATCCAGAATACATTGTTCCTTGCCTGCACTTAGAGCGCTACTTTCACGATAAGATATTAGTGCCACACATTTATTCTTTTGTATTGTCGCAAAGCCTGAGCCGTCCAACGAAGCACCCCATTTACTGATCCAAGAAGATAATATACGTGATAATTTCATATTGTTATTTAGAATTTTATTTATACTTTGACATCGGGAAATATATAACTCTAAAATTTTGATTCTACAAAATATCGTCTAAGTGACAACGTTTGACATTTCTGAAAGAAGATTTCGGTTATCTAAAAACATTATTTCTTATAATCAGCCATTAACAATATATCTTCGAAAGATGTGTCCACACAATAAGTATAATAATAAAATTTTCTTCGTGATCATTGTAAAATGTAGGGAATCTCTGAGAGATAAATTCAAGGAAATTTATATACTTACCTTACCCTCGCAATATATTTATGAAAATATTATGTATTTAAAAAAATAGTGATAAGTTTACTAGAATTTAACATATGCACAATGTTCGGAACAAACGCAGGCTGCAATTTCCCCGTACTAGACTTTCTAAAGTTAGTCATTCTTTTTTGGGAAAAGGGATACTCTTCTTTAAAAAAATCCCAGAGGCTCTTTTATCTTTTCCTTTTAATAAATTTAAGAAATGTATTAAATAAAAGCTGTGTAAAAAGGCTTACTATAAAGTTAGTTAATAAAAGGGCCTGGGACTAGTGCTAGTCAGGCTACTTCTAATTAATTTGCGATATTTGTTTTAAAATAAGTGTTGTTTGATGATTTGCTATTTTAAAAGAGTACCGAGAGCTTTTTACGCCGGCTTTTTCTCTCGGCCTACACCCTCTGTCTTCTTTGGCGATGAGTAGGGATGCCTACAGATTCAAATTTAATGACGTGGAATAAGTGATACCTGTATCTTATGTTCCATAATAAACATATTTTATTGGAGTTTTCTGCAAGGTTGCGACTTAAAACATCCTAAACACTAGTAATAAATAAAACGAAGAAATTATCATGGAATATGACTTTATTATTGCTCTTATAAGTTATAAGTATGCATCACATTAATATAATGATAAATAGTAGTAGATATACCTACTTCTCTAGCAATCATCTTTAGGTACCTCAAACATATAGACGCCTATGGCTATATCTCTATTTGATAATACTGAATTTATAAAGGACATTAAGATAATTAGATTCATGAAGTAGTTTTGAATTTCTAGTACCGAGATCAGAAGCTCCACACTAAGTTTGACAAAGTACATACATATATTAAATATATTTTACGCAAACGTTTGCCCTTAATACTTTGTCCAACCAATGCCAAGCTACTGTGCCATACAAGCTTATGCTATGCTAAATATATTTGAAATACGAGTAACAATTAAATATGAATATTATACATGCAATGAAAATTTGATCGTGACTTATATTATATAATAAATAAACAAGTAAAAATGTTAATAATATTGGTCCTTATTAAACTAATGTAAAACTCCTTTGTTCATATTGTAAAATTAAGAAGGTATATAAAATCTTAAATTTGTCTATTAAAAATGCAAATCAGCACCTAATAAATAACATTTAAATCATTGGCAAGTTAAGGGGATAAACTTATCTCTACACATACACATTGAATTTCATCACATCAAGACACAATACGATATAAGCACTGCTATCTTGTAGATAACATAAAAAACTACATATTTTATCAATATACTTCATTGTTGGTAAATTTTTATTTTTTTAAGTCACGCTAAGCGCAGACAAAATTTTTCCTAATACTTTGACTACAATAGCATATTAGGTACGATAAATATTTCTTGGTTGATTTATGTTGTATTCATTTGTTTTCTGTCAAAACATCACTAGCCGAAGCCTTAATTTCCTCCCAAGATTCTTGTATATCACTCTCCTCGGAGAAACGGGAACAAATAGCCAATCTTAGGAAGTATGAATCGTCAATTTTTGATGGAACCAAGTGAATTTTTCCTCGTCCGTTAATACGTCTCAATAACGCTTCATTTAAATCATTATCGCCTTTTAGTCTAAAACAGACAAGGCCCATGAGAACTTCCTCAACAACTTCGAATCTCTCATCTTCGCCACAAAGTTTCTCGAAGAAATGTGCCAATGCAATGTGTTTACGGATGAAGTTTTGAAGGTTTTCAATTCCATACAATCGTAGGACGAACCACAGCTTAAGAGCTCTAAAACGACGGCCGAGAGGAATTTGCCAATGTCTGTAATCAGGTGCTGATCCCTGCTGATCGTGCTTTAAATAGAGAGGGTCAACGTTAAATGCATCAACGATCCAACGGGGCTGTTTCAGCCACATAGCGGAGCAGTCAAAGTTAACTAGTAGCCACTTGTGAGGGTTAAAGTTGAACGAGTCGGCTTTTTCTATACCTTTCATTAGGTATCGGTATTCGGGGCATATGAATGATGAACCAGCGTACGCTGCATCGACATGCAGCCAGATATCATTTTCGCGACATACGTCACCGATTTCATCAAGAGCATCGAAAGCGCAAGTTGATGTGGTACCTAATGTAGCCACAGCCTGAAAAACGAAATGAAATAATTTAAATTTTATGATTAAGGAAGCCTAAAATCGTCGGAGTTAAAGAGATTTTAATGTTTGCAAAATATTCAAAAAAAGCAGAATACTTATTAACTTACGCAAAATGGAATGAGACCATTCTTGATATCTTCCTTTATCGCATCCCTGAGTGTGTCACCTCTTAAACTCCGCTTGCTGTCAGGGTTTAGTGACCGCAGCTTTACGCCTCCTAGGAGACCTGCTCGTTCTACCGAAGAGTGTGCCTGTTCTGAAAAGTTTATCTTCATTTTGAAATCTGGTATCGACAATTTTTTTTTAATTGTTTTGATTTTTCATAGGCGATCCAGCCTCGGACATCTTTGAAATAATGACAAGTCCTTCTGTACCTGATTTAGACGTGCTTTTCTCACGATGATAAAATAATTTATTAGCTCATAGCCGGGGTTTGAATGTTCGTTCTTAGGGTTAATCATGACTTACACCGTTCAAAAAATTATATTCTTGATTTCCCTCTATTTTTAAGGATGTTATATTGAATTATACAAGATACTCACTGTTGCAATAGCCAACAAGTTTAGATAAGATTTCCCCGTCAGTCCATTCGGGGTGTTGCTCTTTGATACGATGCATAGCCTTCGACTTCGCTCCAAGTAGAGCGACCAGTGTGGCTTCACTGGCAGTCCCTTGAATAACACCGCCACCTTCGCCACCAGAACGGGCCAAGAACTCTTCAGGAAGACCAAGCATCTGACCCAGCCAATCCAACATCACGACTTCGAGCTCAGTGCAAGCAGGACTTGCAATCTGTAAAATTAAGTTAAAGCACATTTATTATTGTGGATGAGTAAAATTGCACGGATTGTTATGTTTAAAGTGTTCAGTTTCAAGCTGTGATTTATTTATTCTTTACGAATCGTATCGTACGTAATATTTATTAAGAGATGTTTTATAAAATTACTAGGTCATATTAATTATGTCCCTTGACTAGTTTGATATTATGATTTATTCATGATTTGAATTCATAAACAGATAATTCATAAATGAATAGTTCTCCTTCACGTCACAAGTTTTAATTTATACTTCAGTAATAAATACCCATGAAAATCCAATGCAGGCAATTGCTCCACTCAGCATATCAGCTACTATAGCGGGATATGAGTTGGCAGTGGGGAAGTACGCGTGAAATTTAGGCGAATGCCAATGTGTGACTCCTGACATGACAACCCGTTCAATATCCGCCATTACTGCGGTCCAAGGTTCCGGTTTCTCTGGAGCTTGTTCCGGCACCAATGGTCTCAGATATCCTGGCTTTACAGATGGCACCACTTGCCTGAAAAACGTAAAATATTATTTTAGTAAGCACAAATCATTTTGGCCTTTGTACAATACTATATAACTTATACCACTTATTTCACCATAACGTTTCAGGCCAAGCAAACGTCTATTTTGAAATATAAATAAAGACCAATTTAACCAAAGGAAATGCTTAGAAAGCTTAGTTTGTAAAAATATTAATATGCATCATTTAAATATGTTAAAATAATTATTAGAATAGTTATCTTACCGATCTCGTATGTTTTCAAGGTATTCTGCGATGTAGTCCGTCATCGCTTTCGCAAACTCCTTGAATTCCTTTGCCTCCATTTTGTCTGTGAAAAAAAATGTAGACAATTATACTGATGTTCAAGAGCTGTTAAATGATAACAGTATATTAACTATCTACTAACATACTCTATTCAGCGAGAGTACAACTTTAAAATAGGCCAGACATGCTATTTTTACGCTCTATCTAAAAGGACTGGATTTTTTCGTATAAATCTTTGAGATAATCGCGTCATTGGTCTTTTTATTATCATCTTCATAAAGTTTCAACTTAAGGTCACCCTCGTGTCATGTAAAGTTATAAATTTTTATTTTATACTTATTGAATCTGTAGAGGAGCATACAATATAATTGTAGTTGTACAAAAAAATCTCAGACGCTCGCTGTCATAAAAATTGTATTTTATTTCGTCTCATTAATTAATTATTAAATTATTATAATTTTGTTCCATTAGGCTTACTTCCTATGGCCTTTAAGATTTTATAACAATATTATCGCATTCATTCAATGTCGAGAGAATGGTACTGAGTGGTGGTTAGGTTGCACAAGCAAGCAAGTGGTGCGAGGTTATTGTCGGACCTCGACACTACGTCGCGAACAAAACGCTATAAAATGCTGTATAGAATTGTAATCGGATATCTGTTCTTGTAAGCAAATACTGATACACAAGGAAACGGTGGTTTAAACAAGAATGTCGTTATCGACATAATTATTGCAATTTAAAAAATCCCATATCACATTGGCAGGAAAACTTGTGTGTTGAAAATTGAGAAGGGCTTCTATACGTCCCATTATAGACACCAACAAAGAACAAAAATCAGATAAAATTTTGTACATCACCACTTTGAAGAGTAAATAATGAAATACTTAGTAATATTTATTAATTGTTTTACATAAAAAATTAGAACTAGGCCGCTTGCACGCTAATTTTCAAGAACTGAGAGATTACGTAAACACGTAAAAACACTGTTTTTTTCCTTTCATAATAGGAAAATTACTAAGTATTTTAATTGGGACAATGCTAATTATAATTTAAAAACATTTATAAAAATCTAGGACAAAATGTCTCGACCCTAAAGTTAATTTCTTCGTAAAAAAAATTGGCTGCTAAAACCAGATTGGTCACTCATTTAGGCGGGAACCGACTTAAATAATTCGGTAAATACTCTTTTAAGATCTTAACCGTCATTAATGAGAAATAACTTATTTCAAGTTATAACGAACGTCAAAATCATAGCCATTAATATTATGTTAAATGATATTGTACAGGATAGATCAAGTATTAAACAAAGGATGCTAATATTGCATCATTAAAGTTTTTGAGCTTTAAGGGTACGGAACACGGAAGTCACAGTTCGCACTAAATGTCGACTCTGTATTTTAAGATCCCTAATATCTAGCCCTAAGTATAGTGCAAAATAGAGTTTAAAGCTCGTTTTTCTACCTTATGTGTTTGCAAGTGATCTGTAATTTAGTACATTATGTTTATATTGTTTAAATAAAACTACTGTCTTCTGTTATTTAGATCTCACCGTTATTTTATATAATGTTCAAAAGTTGCCAAAGTAATAACATATTTTAAAGCATAAATTAAAAATACCTGTTATATTTGTCAGTAAACAATTCTAAAATTGCCGTTATATTAAAATGTCTTCTCAGTACAATTTACGTAAATTCTTGTATGGGGTTTTCCACTGCGAAAGCTGAATTGGCGCGCGGGTAATCCCTTAATTCCACTTGGAAACGAATCTTGTTTAAAATCAACTTGCGTCAATATTTTCCTCATAAAATGAAACTGACTTTATTGATTTTGCTTAAATCTAAATAAATAGTTTTTACCTGCTTATTGATAGTAAAATAATTAAACATTGCTTCCGATAAAGCTTTAATATCCGCTTTGGCTTTTCATTAAGAGCTCAAATTAGTTTCGAAATTGCTTTAGTTTCCTACAAAACGTGAAGTTCAAGGATTATCAATTAGTAAATGAGTATTTTTATGCCTCAAAATAAAAAAGGCTAATGTTAATTCAATGCCAACTGTAAATTGTGTCATAGGTGGTTCCAGTATCTTGACAAGGCCAAGGTTTTCTGATTACAGATTAATAGTTATTGCTTCATGAACTATGGTTGATTTTACGTTATTACGTTATTACTAGGAATCCAACATCGTATGTGTGACAAGTTTTTGTTCTCAACATTTTCAAGGTAAGCCTGCGTCAGATGCAATATTTAATTGATTAAGTTTAAAATTTACATGGAATAAATCCCAATTAAGCGCCAAGCAAATAGTATCAATAAAATTACAATATCAAACATTGTTAAACATTGTATCAAATATTGTTAAATATTATCAACACTTTTAGGCGATAGACAGACTAGTTCCATTTAGTTAAGTTTTTAAAATAATCAAAATGACATTGGATGTGTTAAAATTCTTGTTAGACTTAAATTTACACCAGTGTACTCACCGAAAGAGTTATTCACAAGGTTTTAACACGGGCTGCGATATAAAATATTATGGGATATATTGAGTAAATCACGGTACGCTTAACCAAAAACCACTCGCGCACTACGCCCGCCGCAACGATCTCTCACTTTATATATTCGCTGGCCATTCAGCTATAGGTAAAGCGGAAACTACGCTATGACGTAGAGATTTAAAGGATCCCAGGGATAATAGAGTGGTTACGGCTTATCAATAAATTATATATTCTTTAAACTGAAAGCTTCTAGTTTAAGTTATTAGGAAGAACACTATTTGCTAAAAGTAAAAATAACAAGGAAAAAGGACAAAATGAATCGTCGTGTATACTAATATAAATTAAATATGTGTCCTTAAACTATGTAAAATATTTTAGTCGTATATATTACGGTGTTAACCCCGTAATCCCTAATAATATGTGATTTATTTAAGTGAACTGCAATTAAATAAAAACAAAAGTTTTATTTAAAAAAGTATAATATTTAGATAAATATTGTGTTCAGTACCTAACTTAAAAAAAACTACATACATATATTATTTTAAATAAACCGAAATACGGAGTTCCTAAATTAATGCTTTCCTACTATTTATAAAGTCTTGTTTATATTATTTATAAATAATATTAATTTAACACATTTGTTACTTACCCATATTTAATATAAAAAAGATCTATCTAATACGAATACAGAACTTAATCCCGCACCCCGTGGTTTCACGTCACACAATGATCCTGAAACTGTAACATGGACTCCTTTTATACGTTTCCTGTGTACAGTCCCATAAAGATACAGTAACTCATAAAATTTAACACTTTAATATTTATATTATATCAATTGATATCAATTATTTCAGAAGGATAACAAATAAATCAATGGCGCTACAACCTCTTTAGGTCTTGGCCTCAGACTTCTGAATCTGTTTCATGATCATTTTTAAATCTAATAGGCAAGGAGGTGATCAGCCTCCAGTGCCTGACTGCCGTCGACTTTCTGAGTCTAAGACATGTCGGTTTCCTCACGATGTTTTCCTTCACCGTTCGAGCAAATGTTAAATGCGTAATAGAAAGAAAGTCTATTGGTGCACAGCCGGGGATCGAACCTACGTCCCCAGGTATGAGAGTCGCACGCTGAAGCCACTAGGCCAACACTGTTCATTTCAGAAGTATAGCAGGCCTTTTTTTTAATTACAGTAAATCTTTTGGAGTTAAATGAATAAAACAAAATGTAGTTGTCACAAAGTAGTTAATGTTAGTTGACATACTCTGTATAGAAATGATCAAATGTAGTAGTAAGTATAAAGATTGTGTTTTATCTGATAAAAAAAAACTAACTGTGTAACTAACCCCTCGTACGCCTAACGCAAATTTGAAATAACATAATCATATTGACATGTGAGTTTTAACGTTTTAGTAATCATGACTAAAAAAGTCAGGTAGTATGCTGAAAATCTTATAGAACCATTGACTTGTCAATCTTCGGAGATTTTCGTAATTAGCAACTAGATGCTAATTTCAATGCAATACTTTTTATATTTAACCTACTTTGGCAAATAAATTATATTCACTTAAATGTGTATGTATATTTATCTAGCTGTTATTCAATTTCAGATTCTAGCCAAAATCATGAGCTGCCATCTAAAAATACGGAATCAAGATCGTAACCTTGAAATAAAATAAATAATAAACATCATTAAGAATACCTTTATTGTTGTGCAACGGAGACAATATCGTGGGTTGCAGCTATTATGTATAAGTTAAATAACAAAATGGACGTAAAAAATTCTATTATAGTTCTACGTAGACGTAGTCGCAGGCAGTCGCTAGCTAAATCAAAGCGATGCGAAGTGGAGTGAGAAATCTCCACTCCACCCCTCAACCGTTCTTGCTCCGAGGAGAATTGAATCAATTATCTAAATGCGACTTGTGAAAATCTGGGACAGTAGTACAAAAGGTTGGTCGTAACTTTTATTAATATTCATCGCTTCATTTTTTGCTGTATTTTCCGTTTACATTTCTTTGTAATTATTTAAAAATGTTATCCAATCATAATAGTAGATATAGGTAATAAGAATACAAAAAGCCTCTTTGTAGATGTTGATAATTCACACACACGTCCACTCTCCCTAATTATACTAAATAAAAAATTATTTGGCGTAAGGCAGGAATCTGCCTCAATAAAGTCGGTTATAAATGAGTATGTTGTTATTATTAATAAGAAACGTCTCTTTTTTGCAGGCGCATGATTCTAACGGATATTTCATTCATGTATCCCCAAAAAAATCAGGTCTGGCACTTGACGGTCAGTTAGATCATAGAGTGGATTCAATAAAACTTTTTGCAAATTTTTGCAGTCGAGGTAAAATTTCTAAAGACAATACAGAACACCAAAGCTAAACAACCTCAATGGAAATGAATAATTCATTGAAGGCGCTATCGTTTTTCCTTACCCGTTGATATACTATCCACTTGTTGCAAATGGAGTGAGGGTGGCTCCGTAACTATGGCAACCAGCCGATCCCCCCTCCCATATGCCCCCTCACCCACCTCGGACAAGTCAAGAGCAGAGTGGGTCTGCGTCACCGGGTAATTACACTTCTAAAGCTTTTGATGAAGTGGGGCTTATGTGGATGTGATTTAAAGGCAACGACGCGTATCGTATGGAAAAGTCATGTTTGAAATATAAAATATTTATTGAACGTATATTTAGATTTTTACACGCTTAGTGAAATAAGTTGTACTTTGTGGACCTCGTCACATTTTTTAATCATTGTTATCTTTTATTCGGGTTACCTGGAAGAGAGCGGTAATTGGTAAAAATGACGTCCGTTTCACTATAATATTTATTTATATTTTAAGTTGTTTTGTGTTCTCCTGTATGCAACATAGTATGCGACTTAGCGACATATCATTGATATGCATAATAAACAGGGTCGCGCATAGAACACAGCCTTGTGGGATCCAAGCATTCACGGGTTTAAGGTCGGAACATGATCCGTCGATGACGACCTTGATGCTCCGATCAATCAGAAAGCTAGAAATCCAGTTGCATAATTTCTCGGGGAGCCTATAGGCTGGAAGCTTCGAGAGCAGTGCCTTGGACTCAATTGCCTCTGCCTACCTAATCAGCTGGAGGCCCTCTAGATACGTCCGGAGCCGGCCGTTAATAATGGTTTCCATTATTTTGGAGAACAAGGTGGTTATAGCTATTGGGCGATAGTTAGACAGATCAGAGCGATTGCCTTTTTTAGGGATCAGATGAATTGAAGCGGTCTTCCAGCACTTAGGGACTATGACGAGCGAGTACAGGTACCGGAAAAAAGCGTGTTAAGACCGAAGCCAACTCAGGAGCACAAGTACGCAGCACAATTGGGGGATACCATCAGACTCGCTCTACTGGAGGAAGATAGTGCCCTCGGTCATCCAGAGTCGTGAGCCCAAAAGGTCGGCCTTCTCATTCGTGGTGTGGGCCAGCGAGTCATCCTTCCTGTGCAGTGGTGGAATGGAGGGCTGAAAGAAATTCCAATGGACAGCTTTGGCAACAGACAAAGGCTCGAGTCCCCGAAGGGAGGTGGACAAATTTCTCGCCAAATCTGGCAATTTTCTCTGACTTTGCCTAAGCGATTTCCCATTTGTAGGACCCGGAGGCTAAGTTGTATGCGTTTTTACGTTCGCCGATAGTCGCATCACAGGATGTCGCCCCTTCCGCTCAGGCTTTAAAGCATTCTCTCTTACGGCGCAAAGCCGCCTTGTCAGAACGAAGGCTGGGACTTGCCACCGACCGGCACCGCAGAGAATCGACCAAAAACTTCTATACCCTGCAGGTTCTGCACCTCGGCGAGAGAGGTAGAGTACCCGACGAAAAGCAAATGGCCCCCAAGAGTAGGATACAAAAAAAGACCGCATCCCATCCCAATCTGCTGACTTGTAATGCAACACAACGAAGCGGGGCCGTTTAGGGCACATAACACACGGCACAATGCCATGATCCGATGATACATGGAACTACCCGGGATGCGAAGTCAGCAAAAGGTCCAACAAAGACCATCCTAAAGCAAAGTCGTAAAAGGATGACGCCGAGTGATTGGTGGTTTCAGAGCCGAGCCAATCGCATGGTGGGCGTTAAAATCACCAAGTATCACGATTAAATTTTTACTCTACACTCTCTTTCTCGATCTTTTTCACTTGCTTGCTCGCTACTCTCGCTCCATGGCTATTTGCTTCATGCTACGTTCGCCCTTTCTCACTCTCTCTCTCTCGAAATCAAAGGTCTCAATCGCTGTCTCCCTTTTCTTTGACAAAAACGCTGCACATCTTTGTGACGCTAATATTATTATTATTGCGTTTCATCCGTAAAAAAATTACCCTCATGCGCCTAAAGAAGTTTCACTTCAAAAAACAGTAGTGTAAAACATCTCAAGTCTGGTTGCGCCTTTCCCCTTTTACCTAATAATTGGAGAACTTTTTGTTATAAATTTATGTATCTAGTAGCAAGCAGCGTGTGATTTTGTTTATGGTTAAACACTACAAAAGCTGATTTGTTTTAATTCTATATCTACCGATACTTACCTAGATTTTATGATTTGCGTCCGAAATCTGATATTTATAAAATATTATTATTTACACAACTTTCTTTCAGTGTTGCCATCCCACTATAGCCAGAATCTTCGGTACATTTATTTTTGTATGGACATTGCTGGAATATTCTTTTAATTATCTTGCTCCAAAGCTCGTAAAAAATATCACGCAGTTTAAAATACAGTTATAGGTATATCGGAATTTCATGGAAAATAGTAAAATAAAAGTTTGCTGTGGGCAATACTGGGAAAATTGGATTAAATTACCTTGATACTGTTTAATTTTTATATATATCTTTAGTATTAATGAACATGAAGCATATTAAATAAAGAATATTGTTATACATCGGGTACTCAAGATATAAAAATATGTGATGAAATATAGTGATAAAAAAAAAACCAATGATTATTGGTAAATTACTTTATGTACTAAATTATTATATATCATTTCAATCATTCAATTAACTTGATATTTTTCTTACCTCAGAGATTCTCTTACTCCGTTGAAATTAATATCTTTTCGAAGAATTTGTAACAGTTGCATTACTGTTGGAATATCCTTCCGAACTGTATAGAATCCCTTTACATCCCAATCAACTGTAAATTGAAACTGTCCAAGTTCCAATCCGCCGTAAAGTAGTACTGGAAACGCCTATAAAGAAGTCACAATAAAGTATCAAAGAAAAATATAAAATAAATAAGAACTATCAAAACCACACAGTCCAACTAAATCCAATACGCAACACGATCTTCCTTCGACTTCTCCATAGGTAAAAAATATACACCAGTAATGCAATATGAACTGCTGTCGATTGTCAATCGTCATTTAACCTTTTATCATTTGATCATTGATGTCTAAACTCCAAAGTACGTTCGCACTTCGCAGTGGTGTGGTGTGTCACTCCTGTCATATACCATAAATCAAAGTCATTAGAAGTTTCCCTCGTCCTCCCTCGACCCCCGCTCTCCTTTTCGTAATTCAAGAAAGTTTAGGTTCAAAGTCTGGGTTCAAATTTCTTAGAAAAGATTTTTTGAGTAAAATTAATTTCTTTGTAAAGTTATCTCGTAACAATGTCCAATAGTAAAATGTTTAATGCTCTAAAAATCCTAAAGCACCGTAATGTTAACTTTTTTAACCGTAAGTACAGTAAAAAGTTTCTTATATTTTTTTCAAGTTATAATGTCCATTTAATCCTTTATTAGTATTAGTTATTACTTAAAAGGCATAAAGCAAAAAGAGCTAAATACTTCATATTTTTAGGGTTCCATGCTCGGTCATTTGCGGCTGCGGCAACCAACAATGTTCACACCAAGTGCAAGTTAGTCAATGGTGTCTATGTAATAACTTTAGACTCGCCAACTGTTAAGGTAAATATAGAACCATACTTCAATCAACTATACTTAATTCATGTATACATTAAGAAAGAAAATTCTTGATGTGTGGATGGATAATCCCAATAAAAGTATCTTTTAAAGTTTTTACAATTTAAAACTTGCAATGGGTACTCTTCTATGTCATTCTATTACCTATAATCAATATATAAATAGGTATTTTTCCTTACACGAGCTAACCAAACCATCAGAATATATACAGATTTCATTAAAAATATCTAATTAGTTGTCATTAAAGGTATGTCATTAAGTTTTATATAGTTTTCTATATCTGTATTTTGTGATCACTACCCTAAATACAAAGAACTTTGTTAGAGCAAAAAGACTAAAAGCTTAAAGACTTGAACAATGATGATGATAATAAGCATGTTAAAAAACTATGTGAAGAATCTTGTCTGACAAGATTTTTTATATTAACTCATGAAAGTATTTGTATTTCAGGTTAATTCATTAAATGCCGCTGTTATGGATGAGGTAAAAGGAATTATCAATGAAATTGAAACAAACCCTTCTATTGAGGCAGCTGTATTAATTTCTGGAAAGCCTGGATGTTTTATTGCTGGTGCTGATATTGGTATGATAGAAAGTTGTAAAACTAAGGAAGAAGTTGTCGCATTAGCAAAGAATGGTAAGTATTTTATTAAAAGTTTTTCCAGAAATGATCTACCGCTAACTGTAACACAAAAGAAGTGTTTTGAAAAGTTCCCTTGTCCATTTAGAGTAAACATTTATCTTGACCATATCTGATTTTGGTGCCTCTTGAAACTATAATTTTATTAGAGGTATTAAAAGTTCTTAATAAAAAATGCAAATTTGTCCTTGATATATATTGGTGGTTGTTATTATTCACTGTCCTTAAATCTGAACTGAGACTGTTCAGAATTGAATTCCTAAATTTCTCTTATACACAGAAAAGTCAGCCCTACATGTATGTAGGGCTGTTATTTTGTCTCTCATGCTACAACGCCATATATCTATTTACTTATATCACCTTTTTTTATGCACCTTCCCCTGAAAACACACCTGTGATTTCTTACACATACCTGTAGAATATGATTAAAATTGTGGTAAATAAATACCATAATTAGAATAACCCACTTGCATCATGTTTAAACATGTATGCATCAATAATGCAATGTCTAATTATCATGTTTACATTTAAAACTCTTAAAATTTAATTAAACTACATAATTAATTATTCAAATGTTTCTTCTACCAAATGAAATTATTGGACCAAATATTATTTATTCAAATGAGGCTCATTGCATAAAATTATAATTTAACCATTTTAATTACATATATTTAGATCACTCTTGTTTGAAAAGCATAGTGCATATCTTTGCTTAACTTGATAACTTGAAGTTGTTAATGTGGCATTTAAGCTATTATTACAATTAGCATTAAAAAAAATTTAAATCTGGTGGAAAAATGACGTTTAATTTGATCTACTACTATTTTAAGGCCATGCCATTTTCAAACAAATGGAGTCATCAAAAAAACCATACATTGCGGCTATACAAGGCAGCTGTCTTGGTGGTGGATTGGAGACAGCACTGGCATGTCATTACCGTATTGCAGTCAAAGACAGCAAAACAGGTTTTGCATTGCCTGAAGTTATGTTGGGACTGCTACCTGGTGGTGGCGGTACTCAGAGGTAAGACTTGTAACATTTCACATAGTTATTAAGACATTTCTTTTAAATTATTCCCCGAGTATCAATATTGATGTAAAGTGCATTTTTTCTAACTTTGACACAATTTTAAAACAATATCTTCCTTGTATTGTGTGATATATGTATATACTATATATGTATAATTATGC
Organism: Pieris melete; assembly: GCA_963693345.1. Taxonomy (NCBI): domain Eukaryota; kingdom Metazoa; phylum Arthropoda; class Insecta; order Lepidoptera; family Pieridae; genus Pieris; species Pieris melete. The sequence goes on from CAVNZK010000028.1 coordinate 1,296,935, forward strand.
TTTGTTTTCCATTAAAATTGTGTATAACATTTCTATTATTAATAATAATGTATTATTTTTTAACTTTAAGGCTGCCTAAATTAACTTCGGTACCCACGACTTTGGACCTAGCATTAACAGGGAAAACAGTGAAAGCTGATAAAGCTAAGAAGTTGGGAATTGTGGACTTATTGGTCTCTCCACTTGGACCTGGTAATAAACATTACTCACATTTATTTTGAGTAGCACTCAAATTTTAAATAAACTACAAAACTTAAGCTTAACTTATTTACAGTAATAATTTAAACAAGATAGACTTTATAAATACCATATCTCTAACTAATTAAGTGTTACACCATACAGTTTAATAGAATCTTAGATTTTATAGCAAAATAAAATTTCAAGTGGTCACACAATTTTAATGAGGTGGTAGTTGCAATGTGTCTTTCATTATTAGTAATACAATTATAAAATTCAAGTTTATTTTCTATTTAAACATAGGATTCTTTTAAATGATACTTGTTGTGTTGTAAAATACTGAGAATACCCTCTGATTAAATTTTTCGTATTCAGGTCTTGTTGAACCACAAGAAAACACAATGAAATATTTAGAACAAGTGGCCATTCAGGTAGCAAAAGACATTGCATCTGGCAAAATAAAGACTGAGAGGAAGAAAGGTATGATGGACAAAGTAATGGCTACAGCAATGCAATGGGAATTTGTTAAGAATATGATTTTCAACAAGGCAAAGGAGCAGGTCATGAAAGCATCCAACGGACTTTACCCGGCTCCATTAAAAGTAATGTCCTATTTATATTTAAAATTCGAATTACGAAATAAGTCTATTTTTAGAAATATATTTGTCTAAATTAATTAGTAATTTTTTGTTTAACCAATAGATAGCGTTAGAGCTCTTGTTAACGAACGTTTTTATCAACGGGTAACGGGCCGACGCAAAACGGTTACCTTTGTACACGATACGCTAAATATAACGTGAACGCGTCCGTTGTTGTCGATATCAGTTCTATTAAATTTTAAGGAAGAAGTGCACGTACGTTGATTATTATTTATCAGATAATGTCTCAAAATCTTCATTTAGCATTACGAAGATTTCTATCCATGCCGCAAAATTTGCTTGTTTATTTTTGTAATTTTCTATAGTTTTGTCCCATAACATAGGCCTATTCTGAACAAGACTAATTAATAAATCCATATCAATGGTAAACTCCATATTCACAATGAGCAGCACGTTTATATTTCTAGGTAGATAGAAATATAAACGTGCGCACATCCGTCGTCGTCAACACACTTCTATGAAATGACATAGTTCACTGCATCGGACAGTTGCGCCGAGGGGCAACGTGCGCGCATCCGTTGAGTCGCGTTGCAACGGGTATGAGCCCGTCGCGTTAACAAACATTCACTCAATTTACTTGAACATTGCGCGTCGGCCCGTCGCCCGTTTTAAAAATCGGGCCGTTGTCCGTTGTCGTTAACAAGAGCTCTTAGGTGTGTGCAAAAACGCGATGGCATAACAACATCTTAGAATTATATAGCATTTAGGGTTTATTAATTTAATGAAGTTTTTTGTAGTATAAATCAAGTGTCCCTCTCTGTTAAGAATAAATCATAAGTGAAGTTGTGTTGTGTCATATGTGTCATTCCGTGATAGGTTTTTGTACAATTTTTTTTAAGAAAAAAGTAATAAAACTTATTATTTATGGCTAAATCAGACCACTGACCAATAACACTGTCTATTGTCTTAGCCAAATCTGTTTCTTTTGGTTATAGCAAAAATTACAAGCAACAAAAGAATACTTCAGAAATCTTGATAGAGTTTTCTCTTTGATTATCTCTTTTCATCACATTTAAAACAAAATCTTAAAGAAAGGGACAAATTATTTATTATAAAGCACTGATGTAATTTGTATATAGTTGGTCACCAAGATCTTTCTTCTAATTATTTCGTTTACACTTTTCACTATCTATGCATGGCATAGATTATAGTAGCAGATATGAATTCAAAGACCGATATGTAATTTTTTTGAAATTATTAGATTCTAGAGGTAGTAAGAACTGGAGTGGACAAAGGACCAGTAGCGGGATTTGAAGCTGAAGCTGAAGGATTTGGTGAATTGGCCATGACTCCGCAAAGCAAAGGCTTAATCGGACTCTTCAGAGGACAGACTGAATGCAAGAAGAATAGATTTGGCAAGCCGAAGACTAGTGTTAAAACTGTAAGTCATTTCTACAATTATTTTTAATGTTACCTACACTTAGGGTTGCCAACCATACTATATAATAACGTATCCTACTTTATTTTTGGTAATTATACTTTATACTTTTACATACAAATAAAGTATGCAAAAATACTTTATTGTCAACCTTTACTGTCACTATCACTACTTCCAGCCGTTGACACCCTTTTACTTAATTGGGAACCAATATGTAATTATTTTATAAGTTTAGGTGATAATTGTGCAATAATTATACAAGAATTATTAAAACTAAGTGATCATCAGGATAGGGAGGTTGTGGAAATTTATCTACACTTTACAAGCCACATGCTTAATATTTTTAATAAAACGATAAAACGTCTGGAAGGAAATGATGTAACTGTACTAGATGTCTATAATATTGTGGATAATTTAAGAAACGAATTAGAACAAAGAAAAACTGATAAGTACTTTGGTTATGAATCAAAAATGAGATTACAAAAAATTCTAAAGTCATCACCCGAAACATTCAATACAGTTGTCAGTAACTTTTCGCTTTTTATTGATATGAGCTTAAAATATATGATAAAATGGTTTGAGTTTAGCGAAGATAACTGGCTTTCAATACTTCCTAACATGTCTTTGAAAAATGAGGTAAAATTTGAACATTTTGAAATGGTTATTACAAAGGCCAAATTACAAGACAGATTAAATATTAAGATGGACGATATGTATTCCGAATCTATAAGACTTAGAGAAATCCAAAGAAAAGTCACTAATGATGATAAAGAATTTTTAGTGAAAAGTACAGTAGAAAAATGGCAATATATACTTAAAAATGCATCTGATAGCTTACCAAATATAAAAAAAATTATTTCTTACCTACTCTCCGTTCCTGCAACTTCAGCTTTTACTGAAAGAGTTTTTTCTGTAATGAATCTGAAGTGGCGAGAAGAGAGAAATAGAGCATCAATAAATTTAATTAAAAACGAATTGTTTATCTATTTAAATTTAAATATTGATTGTCAAACAAGCTTTGTAACATTTAAAGATAACAAGAAATTGTTATCATGTGCTAAAAGCACACAAAAATACGTTTTTAAAGCAAAAAAAACATAAAATTTGAAATATACTTTTTTTTCTTCCTAATACTTTATTTTTTTCCTATCCAAACCACTGTTATACGTTTTATTTGTCAAAAAAAGTTGGCAACCCTACCTACACTACTTTCTAGATTAACCCACATAGAGATAAATTCACAAAATATGGATCTACAATATATCTTTTAATAATGCCTTTTATTTATTACCTATATTTTTTGTAATTTTAATAATCATTACAAAATTACATGTAAACATGTACCAAAAGAAGTAATAATTTGATTAAATGTTTGTAACACATCATTGGTAGAGGTCGCGGTAGACAGATTTATCAGCTAATTTAAGATGAATGTTATACCCGAATGATCTATGATATATGTAATATCATAGACTAGATATTCGGTTAAGGTTTTTTTTTAAATTATGGTGGCTTGCACATTTGGCGTACTTGGTATATTTATGTGATTAAAAAATCTATGAAATAAAATATAAATAAAGATATTAAGTAACACTTTTGTGATTCTATCAAAAACTACCAAGCCAAAATAAATAATTATCCAGTATAGTAATTACTACAGTTTCATGGCTATATTTAAATTCATTCATATTCATAAAATTGTTATTACTCTTAGGTTAATAACCCATGACTGTGCTAACTACATGTGAAATGTCAGTTTGTAATGTTTGACTATTACGTTAATTTTATTACAATATATCAAACGAAACTTCGTGGGAATTTTTAAATTATTAAATGCAACAAATATTTTTAAATAAATTTATGATTATTTACAAGTTATTTTTTTCTATAAAGATGATTATTCTTAATAACACTTAATTTTTCAGTTAATTATACTGTACAACTCTTAAGCCGGGTCCACATTTGTAGCATTTCGGTGTATCGTATCTCCGTTGCGTGGCTTCGGCACGTATCATGATCGTTAGTTTGGACGCAACATGATACCCGTTCATGATACATGCCGTATCGGATACGGCCCGATCCGCACTAAGCGCGTATCTTGATACACCTCGTATCCGATACGCGTATCACGATCGGTGGTATGGACGTATTTTGATACTGTATCACGATACTGTATCGCGATACGATACTTGATACACCGCGAACCATTCTGTGTCGGTTTTTTCGCGATCATCAAAGGGAATACACAACATCAATGGGTGATATGCGAGTGAAATTTTTGTATTTTCCGCTGGTATGCTGAAATTTTAAATCTCGCATCAATGGTATTGTTGTTTCATGTTTGTTTCGGTTTCTAAACACTTCCAGCGCCGTCTACGTCTAGATTTAACTTTTTTTGAAATACTATTAATGATAATATAACAGGCGCTAGTCACCGCCAAACTGTGAGCAATTGCTGACATGGCTAAACCGTTTGGGAACGAAGACATGACTGAACCGTACGAGAAGGGAAAGGTGCACTGAAAGACACGCGTATCAGGATACATCGGAAGAAAGGTGAAGCGTCTATATTTGTAAAGTTAAAGCCGATACACCGACATGATACAGCATTCGATAAGTATGGACGCGTTTTTTACAAGATACGCCTTAAAAATACGACATGGACAAAATGAGCGTCCATATTTATGATACAAACACTAGATACGATACGAGTGATCGTGATACGTCAACATGCTACAAATGTGGACCCGGCTTTACTTATTTACTATGTCAGTTAATTTATTTAAAAAAAAATCATATCAAGTCCTGTCAAACTATAATGACGTAAATGTCGATGTACGAAATGTTGTCGTAACGATAATTTAGAGCTGCTGCACCTCCTGCAAATCCCACCAGCGTTCCCTTCCCGCACAGACTATCAACTATTAATAGTTAATGACTGATTAATAGATTGGAGTACTTGGAGCTGGATTGATGGGCGCTGGCATCGTTCAAGTGTCCATAGACAAAGGCTACAACGTAGTTTTGAAAGATGCCACTACTGCAGGCCTATACAGAGGAATGGGTCAAATTCAGACAGGTCTAGCTAATGCTGTTAAGCGTAAACGAATTTCCGCGTAAGTTTTTTTTAGTTTAATATTACTGAAATTCGTGAGCATAGAATTAAAATTCTTGTCTATGACTTAAATTTTATATTAGCATTTAGGTATAGTTTAATCATGTTGTAGATTTTTATTACAAATTGACTTAAAATGTAATTACAGTCAAAATAGTTTTACTCAATTAAAGTTAAATAGTATTGTTTAAAGTAAAAATACGGTGTACCCTCTTTCGATAATATAACCTTAGTGACGGATGTTATTTACTTGATGCTGTTACTCTTGTAGAATTCTCAAGTACGAAAGTATTATTTCTTCATCATATTATATACACTATTTCTTAATCGCTTATCATCTTAATTTGAATTCCTCCAATCTACAACTCTCATATTTTCCTAATACTCGTAACAGTGGCGACTATAGAACTATTTTGAATGAATTTCGCATATTTTGATGCAGATAATTCATATAAAAACGAAAACAGTCTAGTAATACACGTAGAACGTAATCACACCAAACAAAATTAATTACAATTTTCGATACATACGTATTCCTAAGAATAAGTGCGGACTATAAAACAACAAAATAATGTATAATTATTAATTTCTTTAAAGTTACAAACAGTTCACAATATAATGAAAATCCTGACTTTATAAGAAACACTTGTTGTGGTCGTCATGTAGGTGATGTAACATGTGTCATTATTGAGTCGAAAGTATTTAGAAAGTTTTAGGGCCATAGGCCAATCGTGTGACGTAACATGAAAAATCTCTACATACCGTGGAATCTCGATAACTCGTATGTCAAAGGAAACGCAAAAAAATCGACTTAGCGTGTTTTCGACTTAACAAAAACTTTGAGATACATATGATTTCAAACTTAAAGAGGCACGATTTCTATGTGTATTTTTTTGTAGAGTCGAGTTTTATTAACAATTCAACTTAAGTTTTGTAGAATATATTTTTACATATTAAAACTAATTACATATTAATTAAGTAAACTGAATATATAAAAAAATATGAATGTATTCATTCAATGCACGTGTGCAAGACAAAAACAATAGATGTGAAGCGAACCGAAAATTAATTTTGGATTTTATTGCTTTTATTTCGGTGAATTCCAAGTAAGACGTCATTATATTTTACTACGTCTTGCCGAGTCTCTGTTTTTAAGTTCGAGGTATAGAGTATAAATATGTATTATTAATACTCAAACTCAAACTCAAAATATCTTTATTCAAGTGGGTAACCAAGTACACTTTTGAATCTTCAAGTTAAATTAATCGTAAATTTACATTTACTACCAGTTCGCAAGTCAAGGGCGTAGAGCGGGTAAGAAGAACTGGCAAGAAACTTTCCGCCACTCTTTTTAATCGCCAGGTATTGTCATACAAATTCTTTGAACTGGAGCAATTCAATCCCAAGGATTAGGATCATTTAAGTAGTCCTCAAATTTATAAAAAGCTTTGTTGATTAGTTTCCGTTTGACGACAGCTTTGAATTTATTTAGTGATAATACTCTAATTTCGCTTGGGAGTTTGTTGTAAAAACGAATACAATTTCCATATAAGGAGTGGTTTATCTTTTGGAGCCTGGTTGGTCGTACACTCAAATTAGTTCTATTTCGCGTATTATACTGGTGAAAGTCACCATTTGTTTTAAAGTCGTTTATATTTTTTTGGACATACAACAAGGCTTCAAGAATATATTGACCGATAATATACTTCATAGGGAAATAATATTTTGATCGAGTTCGATCGAAGTCTAAATAATTCAAGATACCGCGTATTTAAGGGTTCAGCGGAAGGGATTGGCGATTTTTTTCGACTTACAAAGGATTTCGACTTAACGCGGTTCGAGTTATAGGATTCAACTGTATATTATTGAAGATTGATATAAATTTACAGCTTACAAAAAGACAAGTTCATGTCAAATCTATTACCAACATTGGATTATGCGAAGTTCAAGACAGCGGACTGTGTGATTGAAGCCGTGTTCGAAGATATTAATATCAAACATAAAGTAATTAAGGAGATTGAAGCGGTGGCTCCCAAGCACTGTATAATCGCTACTAACACCAGTGCAATCCCGATCACGAAGATAGCCGCTGGTAGCAGTCGCCCGGATAAAGTTATTGGTATGTATATTACATACACATACAAAATATACCAGACACAAATCATTAATGTTCATCAATCAAGTATCGTGTATCACACCTATTTATTTTGAGAAATATTACAGAACTACAAATATACACAAAAATGTGTTTATTGAATATTTTGTGGGTAGTTATAGAATGTGATCTAAGTAATCGTATACCCTCATTGACAACATATGTCTTGTTTGACTCAGTATCGCCAGCACGAAAGACTGATGGCAAGTAATCCTTAAAAAATACGAGTTCGAATTTCAAACATTTTAGACATTTTGTTTTTCGCGGCAATAGATGGCGTTAATATGGCAGCATTTAAATAGTTAGGTCATATGTCATAGTTATCGTATTTATTTATTTATCTGAAAAAACAAGAATATATATGATTCAACACACACATAAATTATATTGGGACAGAAATCACAAACTAGTAATAGAAAAACTTAATAGAAACCTAAACCTCATTAAGAGTTTAATAATCAAAACTACCCTAAGTAGCAAGATTGTTGTAGAATATGTCAATATTTTCATTAATGTTAGTAATTAAATTGTGATTTTATTAAATACAGATTTACTCGATGTAAATATTACAAGCCCTGTGCTTGTATATTAATATTCGGTTTGGTTTAAGTGAGGTATAGTATTTTTATTAAATGGGTGTGAAAACACCTTAGCAGTAAGACCAGTGCCTACTTTTATTTATACTTGTTTTGTGATGAAGTGTTTATCGCTCGTGTTACTAATGACGACTCATTGGTCTAGTGGTTAGTACCCCTGACTGCGAATCCATGGGTCCCGGGTTCGATCCCCGGCTGATACGACCATCGATGTGATGAGCATTTGGTGTTGTGCTTAGGTCTTAAATATGTATTTATATGTCTATCTATCTATAATATGTATGTATATCCGTTGCATAGTACCCATAACACAAGCTTCACCAGCTTAGCATGGGACTAGGTAAATTGGTGTGAATTGTCTTTAAAAAAAAAATACAAATATTTGTTTAAAGGTATGCATTACTTCTCCCCGGTGGACCGTATGCAATTACTCGAAATTATCCGCCATCCGGGCACAAGTGATGATACAGCGGCCGCCGCAGTCGATATAGGTCTGAAACAGGGCAAAGTGGTCATTACTGTGGGAGATGGACCAGGATTCTATACTACTCGGATATTGTCTACTATGCTCAGTGAGGCTGTCAGGTTAGTATGGGGCAAATGATCTTTCTTCCCCAGACGTACAATATATATATATATATATTCGTATAGTCGTAGAATAGTGACGGATCTTACAAATATTAAACTTTACAAGGCAGCCATTTCAAAATAATATAATCATGTTAGTTTTTGTCATAACTGTTTTAATTAATACTCTGCTATTATGAAAATTGGCATACAAGCAAACAAAAGGGTTTGTTTTGAAACAAAATAAAAATAATAACATTAAATTACACAGTTTTCTAGAAAAATCATGTTTCTATCGAATGCGTCACTTTGCCGACTGATTAATTTGAAATTTAAAACACGTGGATTTATTTTCAATGTGGCCGTAATATTTAGTCAATCCAAATAGGATGAAAAGTGCATTTTGGATTTTGATAGCCACCTGCAAGAAAAATAATTACAAAGTATTAATCGATGTATTATTGTATATTAAAACTGATTATAATACATGCTAAAAAAGTATTAATTCTCACTTTGTTAATAACGGGTACCAATTCTTAAAAAGCTGGCAACGTATTCGCGCTCCCTCTGGCCTTGAGAGTGTCCTTGGGCAGTGACGGTATCTTTTTTCATGATCAGATGATTCTTCTGTGCATTGTGATTATTTTATTAACAAAAAACGAAATAGATTGAGTGGCTCTTTCGCGTATTATTTGTACGAAGTTATATGCAATCACTAGTTTCATTGAATTTAATAATTTATTTTATATTCGCTATTTGCTGTAAGTGAAATTAACTAATTATTTTTGAATTGTAGGTTATTGCAAGAGGGCGTAGACCCAAAGGATCTAGACAAGAGAACTAAAGAGTTTGGCTTCCCCGTGGGTGCTGCTACACTCGCTGACGAAGTCGGTATTGATGTAGGCGCGCATATCGCTGCTGACTTGGCTAAGGTAATCTTTTTCTTTATATGAGCTTTTACACACACCCTTACACATTCCCACACCTCGATAAGCAAATTATTAGTACTTTATCTTTATTAGTACGTAATCTTCGTCGAATTTTTAATTTAAAAATTCCTTATGTTATTTATTACGAATACTTTGGATTATTAATAATACTTAAATAAAATAGAGTATGATCAATATTATACCATCAACTAGGTGGTTGTTTTATTACTATGGACATAACGTTTTCATGATACAAAGCATTTCATATATCAATTTATTAATAACTAGCTGCCCCCGTGAACTTCGTTTTGCATTAATATGATTTTTTTGAAGCTACATACCAACATATGGAACACTTGCTATGCTACCCCATAGAGATTATTCGCGTTACCGGAATAAAAACATAAGTACTAAATAAAACTAAATATTTACATTTTTCTATATTCAATTATTCTCTCCATAATAACCTTCCTGGAATTCAAGGAATAAATAAAAAAAATCGAATTAGTGCCAGTTCCAAATCATTTAAAATGTGTATCAATTGTCAAAAACTATACAAAAATAGGTCATATAAAATATCTACAGATAGAGTCTGTGTGGAAAGAGACCGTTATACAAATTACTATATTTCAATATGTAATTCTTATTTGCTAGGCATCATTTCATTTACAACTGAAAGTCTGCGTAATATTTTTTCACTGAATATATACATAGTTTGTATCTAGTACAAACATCAACAACAACATCACATATATCGTAATAATAAGAGACAGAATTAATTGGTGAACTGCCATTTTTAACGCTTAAAGCTCAATTCTTTGCCAATGAGTAGGGATGTCTACCGATACAAATATTATTCCATAATAAACATATTTTTTTTTGTTTTTGAAGTGAAACTTCTATATCGGCGTTGGAAAAAAAATTACCGTCACATTTTTCCGTTACGCGCTATCTTTTTCTTGTCCCTACAACGGTTGATTCGAAGCCATTAATGACAAAAATATATAATAACTATAACAATGATAGTAATAATTCTATTACAATTAATGAAATTCTGTAATAATCTTAGTAGTAATAAGGGAAAATGATGTTTTTTTATTATTTTTATTCATAGCTATGATAATAAAAGCTAAATGCTTAAAGGTTAAACTTTATCTCATTTAACTTTATTTAACCAATTTCTGTAAAGTTGCATATAATAGATCATTTTTCGAAAAATAAGGACATAAAGAAGTTTACGCCCACATTAATTTTTATTTATTTTTGAAGTGAAACTTCTTTATCGGGGTTGGAAAAAAATGTAGTGTAAAATTTTTTCGTTACGCGCCATCTTTTTCTTGTCCCTACCACGGTTGATCCGAAGATATTCGAAGCCATTAGTAATAAAAATATATAATAACGATAACAATGATAGTAATACTAATAATCCTATTACAATTAATGAAATTCTGTAATAATCTTAGTACTACATAGTAGTACAGTAATAAGTTAAAATGAAATAATTGTATTTGTATTCATGTCTATGATAAAAAAAAATGGTGCGTGTACTTATGTACGCGCGTAAGAAGTTATACTTCTTTGGCTTTCTTTATTTTTTAAAATATTAAATAATCAATATTAAGCGTTAATAATTTAACAATATTTAATATTTAGTATATTATTCAATTATTAATTAATATTAATAATAATAATTATTATATTATATTATTAATTCAATTTAATAACTAGGTATGTTTCATAACCTTTTAACTAAGTATAAATAGGTCTTTGTGAAAAGCATTGCTAAATTTCTTTGAAAAAATAATTAAAACTGCTTTATTTGTTTAAAAGGTACAAGTAGATTGTCTTATTCCCATCTCGCGCACGCTTGGCGCCCATACTGAATTTTGTGTCACGGTGCGCGCGCATCGTAAAATTTCACTCTCATAAATTTTTCATAACGCGCCTAAAGAAGTATAACTTCAAAAAGCCTTTTGTTAAACTTTATCCAATTTCTGTAAAGTTGCATATAGTAGATCATTTTTCGAAAAATAAGGTCATAAAGAAGTTTCACTTCTTACGTGTGTACACCTAGTACACGCACACATTTTTTTTATATTCTTCTATATATATTAACATAATTTTAATATTTTATAAAATTGCAGGCCTTCGGTGACAGAATCAGCGGAGGAGACCTAAACATTATGCAGGATTTGGTCAAATCTGGATTTATGGGCAGGAAGTCCGGCAAAGGCTTCTACGTATACGAGAAAGGTACCAAGAACAAGGATGTAAATATGGATGCGATTCAAATGCTTAAAGACAAGTACTCTTTGGAACCAAGAGGGGCTTCGACCGCGGAAGATCATCAGTTAAGAATGGTTTCTAGGTAAGCATTCAAATTTTAGTTGCTTATGCTTAGCCTCGGCATTGTTTTAATTTTTTAATTCTTGTCAACTGTCAAGTCACAATCCCGTATTGCGCGCTGTCAAATGTCAACAGAACATACAGGTTTTTTTTGTTGACAGCTCTTGAAATACATCAATATTTGCGTATTGTTCCCACGAGAATGTAAGTGCGTGCTCCTATTTCACTATGCCTCCTGCTAATAGGCGTCAAATCTCATGTTATGAATTCTGGTTTATTGACTAAAATTCTCTCTAGACTCAGTTAATTAAAAAGTTAAGTGGTTAATACAATCAAATGCCAATTCTTCTAAAGCTTCTTTTGTTTCTCCAATCTAGAAACTAGGGCCCCAAAACTTTTTATGTCATGTATAGAAAGGACAGTTTTACAAATCCAAATTTCATTGCTTAGTAAGTCATCAAATTAATAGTGATTTCTGTATCAAGAAATAACCTATGCAATATTAACAAATATTTTTTTTATAAAAGAGATTTAAATGTTTCAAAGATCCTATAAGTACTAGGTACCTAAATTACGCGAATAAGTATATTTAAATTTTTATTTGATAAAAAATTGTATAATACATTTCCTTTTCTTCTCTTTTTTGGTAGTGTAATATATATTTTCAATATTTTTTGTCATTTTTTTGTTCACTGTAATAATTGTCATATACTTATTTTTGAAATAATTAAAAAATACATATTATTTATAGAGTTCCATTATAGGGTCAAATGATAAATAAATAATAATATTTAAGTTTTAATCTAGAATAATTATTATTTTAAGGCATATTTTAAACACATACTAAATCTAGTCTCCAGATCTGTCAAACAATTATTATCTTTGTCATTTGACATTTTGACAGCGCTATATACAATATATGTTTTGGAATAATATTCCATAAATCTTAATTTATTTTAAACAACTAACAAAATACCTTTTTTTCGTTTTCCTCCTTAACTTGTTTTTTTTTTAGATTCGTCAACGAAGCGGTGCTCTCTCTAGAAGAGACAATCCTACACAGTCCATTAGAAGGTGATATTGGTGCTGTTTTCGGTCTTGGGTTCCCGCCGTTTACTGGTGGACCTTTCAGGTAATTTTATTTTACAATATAATATAGATAGTCTGTGGAGAAAGAGAACCAACGTGGCCGTTGTACGAACTAATAAATTTCTTTTTTGCTATCTACCAAAATTATATGCTTTTATTTTTTTCATATTAAGTATCAAGATGATTACTGTAAGGTAATTTAACACTGCTGTTACCTTTAGCAATATCCGTATCCTGCCGCACAGACCCTAAACATTTTTGAACCTTTCAGGCTCACTAATTTATAAAGTATTTTGACACATCCCTACATCCCATTAAATACACTAAGTTTGACGTAAGCAAAGTTTAATTCTATTAATTTCAATATCAGAGGGGAAGTACTAGTAATAAATTTTACTAATTAGAAAATTATTTTTAGTTTATAGGCAATCATTTAGTGTAATTTAGTTAAATTAATGAAATTTTAAAAAGTTACTTGAAGTGTATTGCTTGATTTTTAATCCATATGTACAAAAGGTAATATGAATAATGGAGTGGTCTTTTTCATAGATGGGTGGACCAATTTGGAGCTGATAAATTAGTGAAGAAGATGGAAGAATACCAAGGCTTATATGGAGCTCCTTTTAAACCAGCGCAGACCCTCGTTGATATGGCCAAAGACAGTAGTAAGAAGTTCTACAAAAATTAAAATAGTCATACATATATACCTTCCAGTGAAATGCAAGTTGAAATTAGTAATATTGCAATATCCAGACTAAAAGAGATTTATAAAACATTTTCTAAGATATTGTATGATTGTTGAGGTTATTATCGTTTTATATATTGTGTATTTTTGAAAGATTTTTTAAGTATGCTTAAGTAAAAGTTAATTTATGATCAAGAAAATAAACTCTATTTATTAAAATGATATTTTATTTACAACTAAAAGGTAAGCCTGCTATACTTTAACCGTTTTAGTACTAAGAATTTTTTGCAAGAATGCATGAAAATTCCGGTACCTACATATTTTGATTTCTTTCACAATACTGTCAAATAAAACACTCATTTAGACGAATATCAATAAATTTTAATGTCTTTTTGTATTACAAAATAAAATTGTGAATGAGAAAAATTAAACATAACATATTATAGTATTAACTTAACCTTTTAATATAATATAGCCTCTGCTCTATAATCTGCGTTTAAGGATTATGTATATATATAGTCTCTAACCTATATCTGTTTGAGATTTATCTATGGCAGACGTTATATATATCAATTGTCAGTGGATACCAGAATACCTACCTAATCGTATCAAAAGTATCGATACGTACGCGTACCTTAAGGTACCGCGTACTTTTTAATTCATTTGTAATAAACGTGAATGAAGTGTTAATAATAATCATAATATACTTTACACATTTCACAATCTACCGTCTGATCCCAAACTACGCAGAGCTACGGTAACCAGACTACTGATAAACATACTTATAATATACATATACCCAGTCACGGAAAAAATGACCGTGCTCATCTCAAAAATTTGGCCTGGGTGGGAATTGAACCACGACCTTGGCACGACTTAGCAGTCAGGGTCACTAGACCAACGGCCCATCGTTATTGTTTGTGTTCTTAAGTTTCGCAAAATCCATATATACATAACTTAAACAGTACTTACCTTTGAGGTTAAAACCAATTTTAAACGACCATTTTGTAACATTTTTAATGCTTCCGCATTTCGCTGGTTCCTATTGGCGGTGACATCTTCTTGAGATTGATTATTCCAAGTATACGAGCGTTGCAAATATTAATGTGATTATGTCAGAGAAGAAATTTCCTATATATCTAAAGAACTCAAAGGCAAATAATACAGCAATACTATGAAGGGCTGCATTTGAATAATTGAAATAGTTTAAAAGAAAATAAAGCACCATATAGACTATTCAACCCGTAAAGGTAACTCGCAATAAAACTTTTAGAACTTTTCAATGAAGTTCTCGATATTTTTAGAAAGTATCGGAACAAAAGTATCGATTCCCAGATATCAATACTTTTTTCCCATCCCTATTTGTACCACCAGCTGATTCGAAAACATATTTTATTATTGAATTACTAAAATCTAAATAAGACAATTATATCCAGAAATTTCTATGATATATTCAGAATTAAAGAAAAAAATATTCTCTTATGAAAAAATATACATATATTATTACTAAGCATACGTATAAAAGTGTGCCCTATACAAGTATATTCAATTTCATAAAAGTATGTTTATCTTGAAAAAGATAAGAATCTTACCTATTTCCTTAATATAACAAATTCAAGCTGGAACTGAACTATAAACCGACATTATTTATTTTTCAGATATGTACAAGGGACCTGCAATAAAAAACATATTAAGATGTTGCTAAAATTGCAATTCATTCAAAATAAGCTATTAAAAAGACTTTTGGAACATGGTACATATCTTACCATAATATTTGTGTTAGTGCCAGCTTTTCTGTATTTTGAATTGGTTGTAGTTCTCCCTGCAACAGTAGAAGAATGGAGTGCCCCATTCTTAGTACATTTAGCATGTGCAACATTTCTTCTAATGAATATATTAGGAAATATGATATATGGAATGTTTACTGATACAAGTATAAAAGGGAGAGTTCTGGATTCTGAAAACAAAGAGAATTGGACTCTGTGTGCTGTCTGTGAGTGTCTTAGGCCTCCTCGAGCCTGGCATTGCAATAATTGTGATTTATGTATACTGAAAAGGGACCACCATTGCACCTTCTTTGCCTGCTGTGTAGGTTACTATAATCATAGATATTTTATGTGTTTTACATTTTATATATTTGTTGCAATGGTGTATGCATTTTATTACAATGTTAAATTTTTAGCCATATACTTAAAATGGAATAATGGCTTAGTTATTGGAAAATTCCTTTTTCCTTTGGCCTTTTTTGTAATAGATTTTGGTGACGAGACTTTTTATGTGTTTCTTGTTGAAATCAATTTTATTGTTGCCATGTTTACTGGATTTCTCTTCTTTTATCATTTGAATAATCTTTTAAAGGGAAAAGTTACACCCGAAATTAAACACAATTCTAAAGAAGTAACTTACAATAGAGGCCTTAAACAGAATGTAATAGAAGTATTTGGGTCAAGGTGGTATTTGGTATGGTTATCGCCTTATTTCAAAAGCCCATTGCCTGGTAACGGTATTGAATGGAATGGTGAAGATAAGTGTAAATAGTTTGTTTATTGTTGATCAGGTGCAGCTAAAATAATTTTTTACAATGTAAAATTTTTATAGTTTATTTGGTTTTAAATGAAAGCGTTGTACTAAAATAATTCTACTTTATCATTAAGTCTATAATAAATGTCACACATTACATTTAGACACACACAAAGTTAATATGGTTTCCTTTTGAAACCAATATATTTTATTAAAATTATAAATAAGTCACTGCCAAACTAATAAAGTATAAATGTCATATTTTAATTGTTTTTGTGAATTTTAATTGAATTAACCTTAATTAAATGTTTCCTTACAGTAATGTAGAAGACTAGACAAAAAGCTATATAAGATAGCTTATTAGTAACTTTGTAGTTGACTGTTTGAGTAACTGAATAAAAGTTAGTAACAAATTAAGATTGGTTACAAAAAATGATTCTTTATTACATTTATTATATTGTTTTGACGATGTCTTGTTAACCACAACTAGTTCTAAAGTTAACTAAGAAAAATGAAGCGATTTATAGTTTTCAAATCAAGTCCTCGCGTAATCATCTCGGCTATTAAAATGAAACGTGTCACGGGGACGAAGAGAAGTGCATTTCGCTAATGAAGTCAATATAGCGGTTAAGCGCGTATTGTGAAGCGAGTTGGGATTGCGCAGTGCGCTGGGCGGGCGGGCGGCAGGGCGAGGGCGGGCGGCGGGCGTCGCTGGCAGTTCTCGCGCAGAAGCGGTGTGGTGTTCACTCGGCCGCGCGCCACGGCGCGACATGCCCAGCTGATGTTTATTTATACCGCGAGCTCGGCGGAGGGCGCGCGCGGGAGGCGTCCCCCTCCGCGGCAGCACGGGTCCGCGTGATGCAGCCGAGCGAGCCAGCCGACGCCGCGCTCGCCGCTAGCGGAAGCCCCCCCCAGCGCGGCCTCAACGGTGGCCGCTTCGACTTCGACGACGGCGGCACCTACTGCGGAGGCTGGGAGGACGGCAAGGCCCATGGCCATGGTGTGTGCACGGGGCCCAAAGGCCAAGGAGCGTACGCCGGCTCCTGGCATTATGGATTCGAAGTATCCGGCGTCTACACCTGGCCCAGGTGAGATAGTGTCTCAGCCCGGGCCTCGCACGTGCCCGAAATCCGCGTCCGAAGCGACTCCAAAAATAGTCCGCTATTAATAATTGAGTTCGGTGTTTCGCTAGAAAACGCGTGTACCAGCGGTGAAAGTGCCTAATGTTTCAGTCGTCGAGGAACTATATCTACATATCGATCTGTAGTGTATGATGATGATAAGATATTGATAACGCATGCCGTGTAACTATAACTGAAACGTTCTTATTGCCCCGTCAATTGACCCGTTGTTAGATGTAAACAAGTCTATTAGACACCATGCTAATATATTTGCGTAAGCACAACGCACAACTTTTATAAATTGTAATTGAGGCTAATGTGTTGCAGATGTTCAATCTTTCAGTCACGGGGACTGACATGTGACTGAAAATTGTCTAATAACATTCTACATTATATTACGTACTGATTTTTCTTAATCTCTTATGTTGTATACTTAAACTGAGTCCACTAAGTCGTGTTAAAAAATAACTACCAGTTAGACTCAGTACAATCAATAGAAATCAAATATTAACTATCCTATAATATACAATACCATAGAACTATATCGAACACTTAGCTTAAAACCTGTCATTAAAAATTTATATTATTATATGAGATATAGACATCAAACAGTATGTGGCTCGGGCAGAATGCGTTGCTGTGCCAGGCTTTCCTATTAATCTCGGCGGACGCCTCCCGTGTAACCCACATTCGCCAGGTCGTTGCTCCATCAAAATAGTGTGAACCCGCGACATTGTAATTGAGTTATACTTTATATTATACATTATCCTGTTTTCTACGTGAATAGCCAAAATAAATAAAATTTTTACCCCGACGTTTTAGTGGGATCACATGTTGAGTCTGAAAAGTAGATTAAAAACCCCTTTTTTAGGCTAATAAATTAGTGCTTATAATACAGTAAAATAAGAGAAACCTAATAATAGTAAACCCCAAAACCGTAATTCTTGAAACTTCACAAAATAAGCAGTACGTTGATACCTATGGTTAGGTTTTTAAAGGTATTAGGACATAACAGGGAACTAAGGCGTGTATATATATTTTTTTTCGGACAAGCACATAGCAGTAATTTTATACGGAATACGTAGAAATAATAAAATTACATCTTCAAAAACACCAACCTTTAATCTTTTTTAATTTCTAGATAAATAGTAATACATTATGATATTTGGGCTATAAACTCACTGAAGTGAATTATGTCGATTAATACTTATATAAATACATTATACGTCCCATGAAAATTGGGATATAATATTTATTTATGATATAATTATATATTTATTTCAAATCAAGATTTCTTACTCAATGGGGTGGACATGGTAAACACATATAAAACCCGCTCACCATCTACAATATAGATAATTCTTGTGAAATTTGAAGAAGACACTATTCTCCTAGTGTCTAGAGAAATAATATCACTTCCGAACGCCCTTGACCTGTCAAATATCACTCACATGCCATAATAATATTAGGTTGGGGAAAAAGTCTTTTCGCATTATAGTATGTATGAACTTGTAATAAAATCTCTTTGGCTATACTATATGGATCTGGATGGTTTTGTTATCAAGGAATGTTGAGATATTAAAGAAGATAATTCCAAAATCAAATTACGATAATGTTTGTTTTTTATTTATTTTTCGTACCGTCAAGATGAGTGAATCGAATGAAGAAATTCGATACATTTTAAAATTTTACTACAAAAAAAGTCAAAATGCAACACAAGCCGCGAAATTTTTTTGCGATGTTTATGGACCTAGTGCAGTGTCTGTGAGAGTAGGACAAATTTGGTTTAAGCGTTTTCAATCCGGAAATTTTGATGTCAAAGATCCAAGTCGCCCTATGACAGATAAAATGGATGCAATTTTTGAAAAAGTGGAGCAAGATCGGCATATCAGTAGTTACGACGTAGCTGAAGAACGGGGAATTGACCACAAAACAGTTTTGGCGCATTTGAAAAAACTGGGTACACAAAAAAGCTCAATACTTGGGTACCTCACGAGCTCACTGTAAGAAACCTAATGAACTGTGTACTTATTTTTGATTCTTTATTACGACTTAATGAAACCGAACCATTATTGAAGAAGCTGATAACTGATGATGAAAAGTGGATCACGTACGACAAGAACGTGCGAAAAAGGTCGTGGTCAAAGGCGGGTCAGGCTTCACAGACTGTGGCGAAACCCGGGATAACTCGCAACAAGGTGATGCTGTGTGTGTGGTGGGATTGAAAGGGCATTATTCATTATTAGCTGTTACCACCAGGCATGACCATCGATTCTGAACTCTACTGCTAACAACTGATGAGATTAAAGCAAGAAGTTGAGAGAAAGCGGCCGGAATTAATCACCAGAACGGGTGTGGTTTTTCATCATGATAACGCTAGACCTCACACATCTTTGGCCACTCAGCAAAAACTAAGAGAGCTTGGCTGGGAGGTGATAATGCATCCGACGTATAGTCCTGACCTTGCACCTTCAGATTTCCACCTGTTTCAGTCTCTTCAGAATTCTTTAGGCAGTGTCAGGTTATCATCACGAGAGGACTGCCAAAACCAATTATCGCGGTATTTTGATCAGAAGCCCCAAAATTTCTATAGCAATGGGATCATGTCCCTACCTAAATAATGGCAAAAAGTTATCGAACAAAATGGTACCTACATACTTTAGTTAAATGTAAAAAAACTATATTAAAAAATGTTTTGAATTTTCTTTAAAAATGCGAAGAAACTTTTTCCCCAACCTATTATATGAAACCTAGCTCTAACCACAAGGGTTGCTCTAGTTGACGTCTTGACCTAGAATGTAGATGGTTATAAAAGTACTCAATGTAGGCTTTGACTTAACAACGTCTCGAGATTTCACATCTTAATTAACTTTGGTGAAAAAGTGTGCTTTACATTTGTCATATATCGTTTTTGTTAAGTTTTACATATGTATTAACTTAAAAGTTTATATACATTATTTTACAGTTAAATAAAAAATTATAGCTAATTATAAACTAATTTTGCTGTATGAAATCGTATAAACAACAATTTAAGATCAAATAATCATTGCTCAACTTCTTCGTGTCGGATAAACGCTCCATTGTTTCTGCTAACCTTGCTTAACAAAGAGCAATCGTAAAGAAAAGTAAATTGTTAAATTTATTTTGAAATTTAATTGTTATAAAAAATCGTTTCGTTTTTATTACAACAAATACTCTATTTGAAGTCTCGTGGGTAGGTACATTTCAGTGTATTTTTCATTGATCATTGAGAACAACGAACGATAAATCAATGAATAAGAATATTAAAAAGCCTTCTATGCTTGAAGTATCTAGTAGAACCTGAAAAAAAATTATGTTTCGCCTGGAATCTAATCACCTCTGGATTATACCGGCTTAAAAATTACTTCTTGTTAATCTGTGTGTGATTTCGGCGGAATTACAAGGCGTTATTAAACATTCTCATGTTGATATTCTATCAAAATTAGATAGACTTATAATATGTCAGTAATAAGTTCAGGTGTATTTTTAAACTACGTAAATGAAATGAGCGACTAACTAGTTCGATGGTTTAGACACTATCAATAATATTAAGACGAAGTTAAAAAATAAAAACCA
The DNA here is from genome assembly GCA_963693345.1 of Pieris melete. Taxonomy (NCBI): domain Eukaryota; kingdom Metazoa; phylum Arthropoda; class Insecta; order Lepidoptera; family Pieridae; genus Pieris; species Pieris melete. The sequence goes on from CAVNZK010000028.1 coordinate 1,317,869, forward strand.
ACGCTTATTATAAATATACTCTCTCCGTGGCTTAATTGGCAACACAGTGCGTATCCGAGATCCTGGGTTCGATAGGTGGCGAAACAAAAAATCGTTACAAGTTCAAATAAAAAGAATGCTGACGCCAGCCTTAATAATTCACTCACTGAAACAGACGCAGCAATTTTTCCACGCCTATCAACAAGCGACGAGGCTTTCCGCGCACTTATTAAATTATTAACATGTAGCTAAATTATAAATATAAACTTTAAAGAGTAGCAAATAATTAGAACCTAATATATAATTAAAATCATTCATTCGACTTAAAGCGAAAGTGCTAAGAAGTAATTTACTATAAGTTCGACAATTTATTATGGGTTGACCAATTTTAAATCATTAAAATATATCTGCTATACTTAACAATAATATTAAAATAGTAAAACTCGGCAAATGGTTAGAGTAGCTTTGTTAATATTGCTTTAGTATTTTAGAGATTTGGTTGAATTATGATATGTACATACTTATATTCAATCGGAAATTAGTTTGCATAAGTGCACTGTTAAGTAAAAATAAAATGTCGGTGTCACCTCGTCATAGTTGAGCGTAATTTCATGGGAATGATGCGTCATGATACGTGGGCGGACAATACCGTCCAGCCCTGCGATTCTGTAACTCACTTTTCGAACTCACGCAGCGGTTTTCGCATCGGCGGTCGCTCTCAAATCAGTCGTGAAGCAGTCATTTTATTATTTGGCATTCTGATAAACCATAAACTACAAGCTCCCACCTTTTCAGAATGCCAAATCATAAAATGACTGCTTCACGACTGATTTGAGAGCGACCGCCGATGCGAAAACCGCTGCGTGAGTTCGAAAAGTGAGTTACAGAATCGCAGGGCTGTAACGTACAACGAAGGAAAACAATGTACCTGTTTTTCAAGTCTTTTCGTTTGAATTAAACGATACTGAGAATTAATATTAATAAAATATTTCGCAACACTTGTATTGCAGTAGTGGTATTTAACGATTCTAATTTAAAACTAAACATCTCTTTTTTCGCTTTACCTATTTAATATAAAGTATTCCTATGTATTGAGGACCTCAGATTTTTCCATGTATATCATGAAAATATTTCCTGATTCATCGTTTCATAGGCAAGACTGTAGGTGATCAGCATTCTGTGCCTGACACACATCACCGGTCAAAATGAAACATTTATTGAAACTGACATTCAACGGCCTTGGGTCAATGTCATAGGCTAAACTACGGGGCTAACACTGCTCTCTCACCTCACTGCACGCGGTTTAACTATAAACAAACTTTAGGTGTAGTAAATCAGTATTACTCTTGTTAAATAATTTTTTAGATAAACCCGGTTACAATAAAGTTTTGTTTGCTTTTGCCAGGGTTCCATTAATTTAATCTTGTGTATGTAAAATTGGCAACATCTGTATTTCATTGTGTGTATATGAGGAAGGTACGCATCCCTTTAACACAATATTTGAATTACATACTTAAAGGTAAATATTGAAGTAAACCTGATAAAACAAACGTTCACCACCCGAGCCTATATTGAAAGTTCTTAATTTCTCCAATAGACAGTTGTTAATTTAAGTTTACTGCAAAGTTGTCTCCATGTTACGTCATGGTGTGTCTACAGTTAGCTCTGTAATTTTTATTTACAATATTCATTGCTAAACGAATTTGTCTAAAACGTGTTGTTGGGATGGAAGAGACAAAAAAATTACATTTCGACGTAAAAATAGTCAGTGAAAGATCCAGAAACCTACCTTTGTACCTCTGTATTTGCAAACTAAATTCTATATAAGACCAGCTACAACACTAGTACTCAGTAGTAATGAGAAGGTATACATTTACATAGAAAACAGGGGTGAATACTGTAGGGAGTAGCGACGCCGCCCTAGTTCTCGTTCAAGGTTATTTAGTTTCAGTGTTGTCGGTAATATTATACGTAGACGAAGTACTGTCTGTAAAACATCAGATCACACAAAAAATATAAGATTTGTTTCTTCTCAATTATCTAGACTTCTGTAAAATTTATTTTCGAAGGTGATGGTGGTGCCATTAGTAGGCTTTAGTTAGAGTTTAGAGTAATGTTACAATGTGCGACAATAAGTAGATTTGACACCGCTTTTCTCCTATAGTATTTTTAAATCGTAAAGCAAACTTTAACTTGTATATAAAGATAACATATGTTGAAGAATGAAGAACGGTCCGAATAACTGTTTTGATTGTTACATGCAGCTGAATCTAATCATCGTTCGTCAAGCCAGAAGCCAAGATTTTATCCTTATTGACTTCTCTTGCTTTCCACTATCGAGTATTTTTGAGGCACTATTTGCCGCTCACCACATTTTGTGGGTTACAAGTGCTATTCGAGGTTTTTCCGGCTTCAAAAAGTAGCTAGCACATCATTAAAGACATGCTGCGCTATGGTCAGAGTACCTTGAAAAGACCTTAAAACTCAATTTTTGTAAACATAACTTACTTAAAGTTTCTATTGTCTAGCTTATTGTTAAAGAGGCTATCACTATATGAATTAAGCAGATACGAAATACGTTTATACGTATGCACGTGTGTATACATTTTAAAAGGGAGCATTAAAAAAGATTTTTATCCACTTTATAATTCGCTATGGTCTATAAGATTTCTCATTACGCGCAACAAAGTAAGAAAAATAATTCAAATAGAAAAATATTTTTGTTCATAGTCCTAAAAACCTACACAGTCTACATAAAGTATGGGCGTAGTTAAAGCTACAAGTCGCCTTCGAATAAATAATGACGTCGTTACGTAGCATTATATTTTATTAATAAATGAACCTCGTAGCTTACGTCAATTCCGTAGAACATCGTTCATTCTCTAGTCTCTGCTTTACATGTAAAACTATTTCAAGTAGGTACCTTTTGCAAACAATACTGTTATTAATAATAAGTACGATTCCAAAATTTTACGACACTATTTTTAATTAAGCTTCTAGAATAGCTTTATATCCGTTTTATATACCAATAGTCGAAATCAAAGACACTTTTATATTATAGAATTTTCTTTATTTATTTAAATCATCCCGAAGGTATAAGCAGATACTACGGATCTCCAGTTCCTACGATCCTGACATACCTCCTTCGCTTCATCCACTTTCATGACATTCACTTACTTTTAACTTGTCCCTCTAGTACCTTCTGGATTTGGTCCAGGTAGATAGCCTACCTAACCCGACTTCACGAGTCTTTTTTAACATCAATAATAATCCAAAAGCCTTGTATATTACTGAAAAAGTTTTATAGCAATTGGAAGGTTATTTAAAGTACAAGTATTTAACACAACAACCATATTAATTCTCTTTTGAACGTAAAAAACACTGTTACGGATTGTAACGTGAATTTATTTCATCATTATTTACATACTCGCATGAACCAAAGACAATAAAATATATTTTCCAAAATTTCACGTGAAATATGTATATATATTTTAATTATTTACCATGTAAAATTATAATACCTTTTGTATTTATATTTATAATATTTTTTTATATTTGTGATGATTAGTATTTATTTGCAATACGTCTCAGTCATTTGCTTACACAAAAGGTTTCTTATCAATTCGATTCTTACATTTTGGAATGTAACCGTAAACTTACCCAAATAAAACAGTCAGTCTAATTGCACCGTTTTACTAAAGTCTGTTTCTTTTCACAGCGTAAACATAATTGAGTTACTAACTAAAGAAGTTAGAAGAGTAGTCGTTTTATGACTTATTCATCGACTACTCTTCTAACGGTTAGAATAAGGTTACAATATAAAAAAAGTTTCAAAATCGTATTAAACAATTGTTTTTCCGACTTCCAGTGGGAGCTCATTCGAGGGACAATGGCAAAACGGAAAGCGCCACGGCCTGGGCGTGGAAACTCGAGACCGATGGCTGTACCGTGGAGAATGGACACAAGGCTACAAAGGTCGCTATGGAGTCAGACAGAGCACTACCAGCAACGCCAAGTATGAAGGCACCTGGGCAAACGGAATGCAAGATGGATACGGCTCTGAAACATACGCCGACGGCGGTCAGTACATACTCATTGCCAAATGATTTGAATACCGACTAAAATACTTCAGTTTACATGACCGTGACGTTCTAGTGTTGTGTAATCTTAGGATTTTTAAATCATAACAATTAAAACCACACTGGCAACGGCTAAACGATATAAATTTAACATACATTCACTTGTCTTTGAATTCTAATATATTCTGTATATATCCTGACGTCATCGCAGGGAGTAAATCTTAAGGATCATGAGAAACTCTAAGATTTTTATACATAGTTGGAATCATCTGGATACAATATATAAATATAATGCATTTATACCCAAAAGTGCGACATGGCATTAGAGATATATGTGTCTATTTAACTGGTCACGTTTTCTATACAAGTCAATCCTCTCTGCCTACTACTTCCACACTAAGTCCGGTGTTATATGAGGGATAGAGAAAGCTTAGATTTTACAATAAGTACAGCTACTATATAAAAATAATGTTGACAATCAAGTTTATATTTAACAACGTTGAGGAATATTTAATTTCCAAGAAAGTGTAACTATGGGATTATCCCACAGAACAAATATAAAATTGACTCATGTTTTGCTTTTGTAAGCAGTTATTGATATTATAGCCTACATTTTATACCGGACATGTTTTCATAAATTAGTCATCGTTCGAAACGGTTCATAAAAGCTTGGTCTACCGGTCGTTATCTATTTTATAGCTGCGAACAAATTTTCCTATACAAGACTCAATCCCTCCTGGTACAATTCTTTCCACAGCTTAATAATAGCGCAGATGGAAAGCACCCAGTGACCTATATAATGAATGTGGACTAAAAAGAAAACCACAGTTGTGCAATGCCTACAAAAACATTAGTCGGTGCGTGATGCTATGCACAATAATTTAATCTCAGTTCAAATGAATCATGCTGCAAGCAGTAATACGATTCCAATGAATTCTAACGTTTATCAATAAATACATTGTATTATCGGATAGATTTATCTTAATGTTGTAAGTGGATGTTTTCAAAAAAGATTTTTAGTTTTTATTGTATTTAATGCTTTTTATTCCATTCCACAATCTATACTGAGGATAGATATATTATAGATAAAGCGCAAGACACTGTAAAAAGTATTAACAATTTTAACTTCGGTCACGAATGCTTAGCAATTCGCATTCAAAGTCTAACTGATCGAGGATTATCTTCAAAACTACAGCAATCGCTTGATTCTTTGTTTTTCTTAAAGTCAATAGAGAAACAAATCCCACTGTTGCGTAGCTATAGTTTGTAAGTACAGAGTGCTATGGCAACGCGTCACGTAATAATATTCGGCTTGTTGAGTCACGGCCGCATTAAGATTTGTCATTCATAAAATCGCGGATGTAACATTCTTCCAAATTTAATATTGAAAATTCGTAAAGAAGAATTACGGTTGCTCTTAAATTTAAACTTACTTTCGCCATCCTTCAATTCCATTTGCTATTTTGATACAGTAAATTTAGATTGATTTATGTGTTTCAATGGTTAACAGCTGTAGAACGGCTACTGATAGGAAATATCGGTAGGCATTTTCATTTGTTTTATATGAATGGATTTTGTGAGTTGGCCCTGCACGCTCCGCCATCTGCGGCCCTCAACGGTTAAAATTAGCATGGACACGCCTGCTTTGCGCGCCGCATCGACATTTATCGACGGCTTATTTCGTGCTAAAACAAAAGAATAAGATTTGAAGAAACTATAATCACCTAAATATTAGTCCAACATTGCTTATTTCTTAGAGAGTTTAATTCTCCGAACAACATATTTCCTAAGCAATAAAAAAGCTATATAAATGAAATTAAATGTTACACGAACAACGCATTGATATAGGTAGTAGTTTTAAGATTGATATATTCGATTACACAATAAGAGGGTTTGAATCCCAGGGAATTAACTGCCACATGGGTATTTACTCGAGAATAGAACAAATAGTGTACTTACCTGTTATTCAGGATAGGGTTTGAAGCCTCAATCATTTTAATGAATTTTTTCTCCCAACACCAATTTTACCATTTTGTTATAAATATTTCTGCATTTTCAGAGCATATGAGGTTTTATGCGAAAGTTCAGTAATTCCGATGGAATTTATAAATGCAATGAATGCGTGTTGCATTGCAGATGTTTTAAAATAAAAAAATAGGACGTATTTAGTACTTTAATGGGCAATAAACATTACAGTTTTTGAATGTGTCTAAGCTATTCTCTATGGAGTAAAATTATTAATTGCTTCAATAGAACTAAAATAATACCTATTCGTTGTCGCTATTTTTCTATTGAAAGTAATGGATTCGGAAGGCCAACGCAGACTCAGCCTCAGTGTACGCAAATCTTATAGACTGATCATAAATTTATTACTTCTCGATGAATGTCTCAAACTCGTTTAAAATTCCACGTTGATTCTTCAACAATATTTTAACTGGGCTTCCTTTTGTTACAAAAAGACTGACCTTAAATGATGGAAGCCCGATTCGGTCCCGCCTTTGTCTTCTAACCTTTCTGCCTATTTTACCGTATACCTATTTTCAATTATTATAAAATTGTACCGCTTAGCAGCAAATGATGGTAAATCATTACCATAGTTTGACCATATCCTTTTATGACCAATTTTGACTTACCATTTCATAAACTCGTGCACATCACATGACTTAATTTACGATCTGAACTTAAAGATGCCACGTTTAAATCATAATTAGAATAAGTTTAGTCTACGTAACGTAAAATAACACAGATATAATAGAAATTAATTAAATTAATACGGAACTACATATTTCTATACGTATTTTACACACCAGGTTGGTTTAGCTTGCCGTTTTGTTACTTGCAAATGGTCTACAGAGTAAAAAATATAAATTCCATTAAAAAAATGATTGATTTAAATCGATAACATAAATAAAAATTATTTTACTGAATACATTACAGGAACGTATCAAGGACAATGGATGCGAGGGCTCCGTCATGGCTATGGAGTGCGGACGTCAGCGCCATTCGGTCTTGCATCCCACTATCGTGGTGGTGCACGGGAGCACCGGGGCTCCATGTCGTCCCTGGCGGACACGGGTATTCCAGATCCCTCCGATAGACGCAACCATCGCATGGACGAAGCTAGAGGCGGCTTCGTGCTTAGAACCAGCTCTGATGAGCCTCCAAGAAGACGGGGCTCATTGGGCGAAAAGGCGAAAAAGGGGTTGTTCAATGTAAGTTTATCGTGCTTTGGTTTTCATATATTGATAAGGGATTCAACGATTGCCTATTAGATTCATTCAATTGCAAGAAAATGAGAAGATATAAATTTAATTTCAATAAGTACATCTCAATTTTTATTGAATTGCATGGTTTTCCTTTTGTATTTGTAAATGCATCGAGTACACAGAAGATTACAGAGCGTTATAAAAAAAACCATGCCTTTGTCGTGTCATCTTTACGTTATCAGTTGTGTTGGGTACGATTGCTCGATATTTTTTTAAATTTAATTGACTTCTAATAAATAAAACCATAGGCACTTAGTGTAATTATTTTATTCTAGCAAGCGAGAAAATACTCTACCAATAAATATTTTTAAAACATTTCAGTTATAGTACTTATTTTTATTATATTTGCGTATTTATAAAATCTGTAGGATGAGTCAAACTTTGTTTTTCAAAATTGCATATGATTACTATCTAAACTGAATATATAATTTCAGAGGTTTCGTCGTGAGCGCAGTGCTGGCGACTTGGACCCGCGAGGGACTGCTTCAGTCAGGTCTGGAGGTTCCGGCGGGTCCGCAGCCTCTTGGGTCTCGTCCGTCGAAAGCACTCATTCCGCCACGACGAGGGTCTCGTTGCATACCAACTCCAACACTAGTTTTATTGTTGAGGTAATATAGGAAATAAAATACCCTTTTATTCAGTTGTTCGCGCTTGTTTATTTCATATGCTGGATGCTCAGTAAGTAATACATAGAGATTGGACGGAACTGAAATTGTTCAGATTATAGCTATTGGTATATGTTTCGGATCATAAGCCCTAAATTGCATAAACCTGCCTGCTTAGGAAATAATATACTAGCTATAAGATGTCTATAATTTGGTGTTACTTATTGACACCTTCTATTAATTAAATAATTAACTTTAGAATCATCTTATTCGATAGTTTCCACGAATGATTATTCTAATTTGCTTTTCAAAAAACACTATGATAGAAATCAGGGAATTCATGGCTAATAATTTTACAGGACGAACACTTAGATGCTTCTGTTACTGAAACGTATATGGGAGAATGGAAAAATGACAAACGAACTGGCTTCGGTATTAGTGAGCGCAGTGACGGCCTTCGATATGAAGGAGAATGGTTTTCAAATAGAAAGTATGGCTACGGTGTAACAACGTTTAGAGATGGCACTAGAGAGGAGGGAAAATATAAAAACAACGTTTTAATAACAAGCCAGAAACGCAAACATATGTTTCTCATGCGTTCGGCTAAATTTCGCGAACGGATCGACTCAGCGGTTAATGCGGCGCAGCGGGCTTCTAAGATTGCATTACAAAAAGCTGATATTGCTATTTCCAGGTAATTGGTGGTACTATTTTGTTTATTCCTGGTTTATCTTTTAAACTTTTTTTAAATAATATTAGAAAGAGAAGAAATCTTAAAACATGTAAATTATTATAATAGATGTAATTGCATTTCATGAAATAAATGAGCTCATTTCATTACAGGACAGCAACGGCGCGGGGGAAAGCCGAGCAAGCCGATGAAGCGGCGGACCAAGCTAAAGAAGACTGTGATATAGCACAAGCTACTGCTAAGCAGTTCGCTCCCGATTTCAGGCATCCCGGATTTGATAGAATAGGTTTAAGAGAACGATATAGACAAAAGCCTTTTGAATCACAGGTAATGGCACCCCCAGTGCAAGAATCTGAAAAGATCTTGGACGGAAAGAGCATTCCAAATCACATCCCTCCGACCCACACGCAACTTCCTCAAATGAATAAAATTCCAAATTCAATATCTTCTAGAAGACCTTCGGCGCAATATGGAAAACCACCAGCACAGTCTGTTGACCCTAGATATGCAAATAATACTAATTATAACACTGACGATAGAAATACAGGAACAACCTATGACTCTTACTATAATGCCTCGCACGAAACATGGCCTAATAGCGGTAATTTACAAAATCCTGCATTCGATAGTCAAAAACAATATCAAGGAGATTCCGGAGCCAGTTTTGGCTTAAATCCACAAGCTACAGCGTACCGCTTGCAACAACAACAAAGCGTCGATCAGAGTAATCAACAATACACCAATCAAGATCGTCGAGTGTCATCAGCAACGAGGCAGTCACTGAATCAAAGAATACCGCAAGAGTGGAATGCTGGACCAGGAGTTTCAAGACGACAAAGTATACTTGCTCAACCACGTCACGACCCGCAAAGCACCACGTACGTGGATAGTGGCACAGCAGTATATGGACGGAATGGACTACGTACAGGAACAATTCATTCGGAAGGAGCACTGGATAAGCAGACGCCAAATGTTGACCAACAAGGCTATCGACAAGATACACAAACATATAGACAACAAGAACCGGCATATAGACCAGGCCCAGATCAGCAGTTTAGCCAACAGCCTGATCTCCAAAGTTACAGGCAACCGACTATGGACCAACAACAGTATCGGCAGCCTACGGATCAGGATGTCATTAATGGAGAGAGAGATTTAAGGCAGACAACAAGTCGGCCATCGATTGATTACTTTGATCACTATAAAAGACCCCCAAGCCGAGATTCGAGTGTCGACAGATACGGAAGGCGATCAAGACAACCGTCGGTTGAAGCTGCAGTACCAAGTAGCGGGTCAAGGTCAGGGTCTATAGCCCCACAACCAGCTTCGTCATCGCGTCCACCATCCCGAGCGGCTACTCCCGCTAGTAATGGACACCTAGCGTCTGGCCGAGGTTCTATTTCCCGCGCGTCGTCTCGGGAACAACAGCCTTTTGAAGATACGTTATTGCGGAAGCGTAATTTGGGTCAAGAAATATCACCATCTCCTTACCAGCCAAAGCGTACGGAGAGTTTGTATGTTACGCAAAACCCGACGCCACCACCGGCTGCGCCAATGGGAAGCGGTGGTGGCGGCGGAGGCGGTGGTGGACGCAAGGTAAGATTATTTTCTTATTAAACAGACCTAACTGTTTTTTTCTTAATAGAACTCAACCTATCTATCGGGTTAAAATATTTAAAAGAACGTACGCATTGTGAATAACCTAGCAACTTTCCGTAAATATTTTAAAATTGAACTTGTTAAACTTCTAGGTACGAATACTATTTTATTTAATAAAATAAAAATGAAATGCTAATGAGAATGAGCCTAAATCTGGCTTGCAAAGTATCGTGACACATTACTTTCGGTTAGTGTAATTACCGGACTAACTAAAATCATTTGGCACTCGTACAACACAATTAAAAAATACAAATAGCAGGAGCGTAATCGTGTCGTGACATAATCTTTTACCTTCCGGAAGTGATTCATTAAACTTTAATTTGAATTTCGATATGTCGACTAGCAAATCTATGGGCCATCATCTTGATCAATTAAAAAATATATAATATTGTAAAAATCACGGATAAAACAGATGGTTATAGTCGTACACGTTTGGCTCGGGAGTCGGGATGCGGTGGGTGGGCGGCGGGAGCTCGCCAGCCCGTTCTATTTCTAATTTGAGACAGTCATTCGTTGCCGTTTTCCGCGCTTCACCTCTTTACTAGATATAAATAGGAAATTCCGAATATTTTATAAAATAAACAAAACTATTTATTTGCGGCATTCACACCATAAAAACTTGTGTAACATTTTACGACATGAAGTAACAAAAGTTTTGATAACGTGTGAGGTGTAGATATTTTGAGTAACAATTTAAATAATGTGGTACCAAGTGGATGAAGAGGAAGATGAAGATCTTATGTGCTCGCCGGCAATTCTCGCCCGGCGGGCCTCTGAAAGTTGGATCAATGTTCCTCCCGTTGAGGTATATTAATTAGGGTATTAGTAAATTCATATAACTTCAACGATTCTACTGTTAAACCAGTTTCGTTGAAAACCTTCTATTTGGATGGATATTAGTATGAGAAAAATTGATAAAACAAGCTACTTCTTCGGCTTAGCTTAAATGAACAATATGCCAAATCTAAAACAATCCCTCGTAGTGGTTTTATATAGGAAATTTTCATAATATTATTATTTCAAGATAAAAAAAACATTTTTATAACTTTTCCAGATGTTGAGTACGCCACAGGCCCTCCAACGTAAAAAGTCGTTGCCTGACGTCGCTGGAATGCCAAGAATGCCAGATGGCGGCGGTATGTCCCGCGAAGAGGTGTCAGCTCTTGGCTCCGCGCGGAGAGAGGAAGTGCGACGAATGTACGAAGAGTCAGAGAAATTAAGAGCCAACCCTCTACTATACTTAGTCAGTCCGCAAGTCAAGGTAATTTAACAAAAACAAGATTTTTCAAATATATAAAACATAAATGGAGTGACAATACAATAACGGTTAACATTCTTCATTGTCTTAGCGCTTCAAATAAGTCTTAGCGCTAACATAAACAAGTAAATGTCGTTAATTCTTAAAGACTCACGTAGTATAATAATACGTAGATAATAATCTATGTTATAACAGAAACAAATGAATGTTAATTATATTTTCAGGACTGGTTTTCGCGGCAACAGCTAATAATCTTGGTGCTGTTCATCAACATCTCATTAGGAATTATGTTCTTCAAGCTACTCACGTAGCGGCGGCCGGAGGCGCACACGCGCCGGCCACTATGAGAAAGCCGCAAATACTTGTATAACTCGATTAACAATTTATTACGATTCAAAATCCTTTTGTGTAAAACGAACTGTTAATGTAAGGAGTCCAAGGATACTATTCCTTTTGTAATTAAGGAACTTCGGTTTGCTAGTGTAATTAATGGTGTACGTGTGCGATGTAAGACAAAATTGAATATCGAAGTGCAAATGCCCCACCCTTAGCGCAGAGACCAACTTGTGTGTATGATCGCTGTGTCCCGGCGATAAGTGTGAGCTGCACTCATCGCTTTAAGCCTGCATATTGTAGGTGTTCGCAATTTACATGGGGAAACATTTTATATATAAACCTCGATATACGGAATTAACGCACAGTAAAGTTACTGAAAATAATACTTATATATTTGTAAATAATTACTCACTTTGTTTTTTGTTTCTATTGTTTATGGAAGTGTTGTTGTTACTTCTTCAAGTCAGAATATTTAAAAAATTGTACACTTTTGTTATTTCAACTTTTAGTCATTTATTTAAACCGATGGGCCGTTTTATACAACCTTTGATTGTGATCTACGTCAATTTGTCCTTATAAAATGTTATATATCTATATTTATATGATTATTTAGTGGGCGTAAGATTGTTTAAATGACATGGTTCATGACAATGCGCGCAGTTGTTAAATTGTTAATTTTAAATGCATTACAATTTTATCACAGTTTCATTATGTAAAAACATAAGTTATCGTTAAGATATTTAATTACTTGTATCAATTTTATCTACGTTTCAAAAATAAAATATTTTAACAAAAGTATATAGCTTATTATTTTTAATCATATTATTCGTTTTAACTTTATTAACTTGTAGAGTTTATTACATTACATTACATTAAAAAATCTGTAAGGGATATCGACGCGATTTTATTACATTAATTTACATAACTTAATGTTTCGAATGCCATCGTGGTGACCGAGAGACTGCCACATCATGTTTACAAATAACTCAAACGATAATCATATCGTTTGATTGATTTACATTAAGAATAATATTAATAGCGAAAGAGACTTACTGTTACTGTCATATTTAGAGGCGAGATTTTTTACAGTAATAAATTGGCGTTCAGGCGGTTTCATTTAAATGTGTAGTACCTGCCTTTACATGATAAGCTAAAGACAAGGTATAACAGCACGTCAGTAAATACAATAAATTTCAGCTTTCTGCGGTTTAAGTTAAAATTTACAAGTTATTTTCCTTTGAAAATTGAAACCAGGGCTCTCTGAGTTTATTAAACAAATAGATATACATAGATATAGAAAAACAATTTGCATAAGCTACTGGGGCCGTGACGTCGGATTACATACACGAGATAAAAATTCCAATTTTTTGAAGTTATACTTCTTTAGGCGCGTTTTGAAAAATTGATGAGAGTGAAATTTTACGATGCGCGCGCACCGTGACCGCAAAATTAACCGAATGAAGTTGCCCACGGAAGATGCTACGGCATTGGACATAATTTAAAAACAACATTCGAATAATAATAGAATTTATGTTACACTTAATGTAAGAGAATAATAATAAATATTTATTTATTTCATTTTTCAAATATAAACTGAACTTTATTGACTATAATGACTCCTTTTCCAGTCTTTGATTATTTAATTGTAATTAATTATTTGCATGCAATCAAAAACTATTTTTAATAATGCCAAAGAAGTATAACTTCATACGCGCGTTACGCGTACATAAGTACTCGCACCCTTTTTTTTATAGTATAAGATATAATTATTTGAAATAACTTTAATTGACACACTGACACATATTTGAGAACACGGAAAACGTTTTACTAAGCTCTATATACTATGTGTCCATATTTCTTTAATCAATTAGATTAATACTCTAAGGCTTCGGCCAATACCAAGGTAGCTTAGCTAGTCATGAATATACCTCAGTCACTTTTATCCAAATCAGACTTTACGCGGGCAAAACGTACTGAAAAATGAACGACCGGATTTTAGACCAAGAAAGCTACGCTCAAAGTACACCGGTACAGAACTTTAAATTGAAAGTGTTTTATTAAGTTCAATTTGTGTAAATTACTTCATTGTGACTATTTTAAGGCAAAGGCGGCACACGATGATGGAATAGATTTAGATGATTTGCTCCCGAAGATTGGTGAATTTGGATTATACCAGAAGTGTTTGCTATGGCTCGTGTGTCTACCTGCATGTCTACCTTGCGGGTTTTGTGCATTTAATCAATTGTTTATGACAGACACCCCAGATCACTGGTGTCGAGTGCCACAGTTAAGTAATTTTTCGTTAGAGGAACGTAAAATGATGTCGATCCCAAAAAAGGTAAAAAAATCCTTTTTAAAATATACATACAAATCTCGAAATTTCGCAAAATTATTAAAATTAACAAGTTTCAGGCAGAAGACAATTCTACTTATGAAAGTTGTGTGCGATATTCCGTAAATTGGACTGAAATTATGGAATTAAATCAATCGATACATATAAATGAGAGTTGGCCGTTAGAGCCCTGTCTGGATGGCTATGAATACGATAGGTCCGAAGTAATATCCTCTGTTGTAATAGATGTAAGTATTTTATTTTATTAACGCTTTTTCACTTTTTAGTTCTGATATCCACTTAAATGCAATACTACAATATCATACTATAGGTACTATAGTCTCTATAGATTTAGTTTAATAATGTATATCATGATTTCAGTTCGATTTAGTTTGTGACTATGATGTTTACCCAACCCTTGGATTAGTAGCATTAAATGTAGGAGGGCCTGTAGGAGTATATTCGTTTGGCATTTTAAACGACCGTATCGGAAGAAAGAAATCCTTCTTTGCATGCCTATCAACACTATTACTGGGCAGTATTATGACTGCATATGCACACGAATATTGGTTTTGGGTTGTAGCTAGGATTATTGTCGGATTAACAATTCCAGCTGTTTATCAAATACCTTTTATAATTTGTGAGTACATATTCATATACTCCTTAATAATAAAGTTTGTAATTAATTCTCATATATACTATATCGTTTCAGCTCTAGAACTAGCAGGACCTAACTATAGATCATTTGTTACTGTAATGACCTGCATATTTTATACCCTTGGATTAATATTGTTATCCGGAGTGACGTACGTACTTCGTGATTGGCGATCTCTGGCTTTAGCCACTTCCGTTCCATTCTTCTTTTACTATCTATATTGGTTTGTTCTTCCGGAGTCTCCTAGATGGCTACTAATGAAAGAAAGACTGGAGGAGGCTAACAACATTTTAAAAACGATAGCTAGAGTAAACGGAAAACATTTACCTGAAGAATTCACAACTAAGCTCCAAAAACAAGTTCTAGAACAAAAAGAACACGGCGTGAAAGAAACTAAAAATGCAAACGCATTTTCGTTATGCAAAACTCCTAATATGCGACTTAAGACGATTTTGATAACTTTAAACTGGTGCGCATCTGAAATGGTGTACGTCGGCCTTAGCTATTACGGACCAGCCATCGGTAGCAATCAATATATGAGTTTTTTCCTGTCGTCAGCAGTGGAAATTCCTAGTTACATAGTTTGTTGGATTCTTATGGACAAGGTAGGCCGGCGTTGGCCTTTGTGCTTATCAATGGTTATCAGTGGAATTTTTTGCATGGTCACTGTACTTTTACCAAATGGTAATAAAACAAATGAGCCCTTATTATATACAAATCCAAATACTCTCTCTATTATCTCTCTTCTGTTTGTAGATGCTGAAACTGAAACGCTAATACTGTATTTGATATCGAAATGTTTTATATCGGCATCATTCTTGATCATTTACCCGTATGCTGGTGAATTATACCCGACAGAGTTAAGAGGTGTTGGCATCGGTACTTCGGCGTACATCGGAGGACTTGGTTTAATAATAATACCTTTTATAAATTACTTGGTAAGAACGCTGATATTTAATTTCCCACAAGAAAGGTGTTCTTGATATAGTTATACATAAAGCCTTAAAGAATGTAGCTAGGTTTTTGTAAAGTTGTTCTGTACCTATACACTAAAGAAAAATGTATATAGGTAGTGTGAAAATCCTGTGTTGTTCTTTCATATGACAACATTTTTTTATTTATTCCTTCGCAATACAGCTTTTGATATTCATCTATTAAATAAGGAGATAATAACTTTTCTAAACAGGGAACGAATAACTTAGTACTGCCGTTAGTTTTGATGGGGGCATTATCGGTTGTTGGAGGTTTAACAGCACTCCGGTTACCAGAAACTCTACACACGTCACTACCACAAACCGCAGAGGAGGGTGAAGAAATTGGCAAAGATTGGACGTACAAAGATTGCTGGAGTTGCGGAGGACCCAGGTAATGTGAGGCAACGAATTACATCAATATCCAATTTTAATGTAATCGAAAAAATGCAACAATTTATTTGAATTAATTTAAGTTATATGAGTAATAATATGTACAAACAAATATACGTAATGCTTACACAACTTTCTGCATAAATCACGAGTGGGTGGATATTGACAGGTCTATATTTATAAGAGATTCCTTTATTGTCGTACAATTTACCACATTGTAAGCAACTGGAATTTGTTTACGATGTCTAAATCGTGTGATCTATAAAATTTAAGAATTTACGTCAGTGCCATAATGATTTTTAACTACTTTTACTTTTTATTTTCTTTTAAAAAATAAGACAAAACGACTATCTTTATCCCTTATGAACAATACAGAAACAAACTATTAAAACTGGTGCATTTAGTACATTTATTTTGCAGACAAGTGGAATCAGAAGGCGATTCATATGAGAACTTGGATCAATTGGAGCTGACCCAGGCCCCAATAATTGAAGATGAAGTATCAGAACTTCGGCCGGCTAGACGGAGTTCCATGAGAAAGTTGGTACGCCAGGCGAGCATACTTGAAACACAGCGAGACCACGACGGCAGCCTCAAGATGACTTATTGGTTTTAGTCTTCGGCGCCTCGTAATTATTCTCATAACTTTTTTATATTTTGGATGGTACCTCATTGTTTAGATTGCTACAATAGATATTTAGGCCAGTCTGAATGATTTACGTTATTAAAGAAATTGTCTATAGAAAGATAAATGTATGTTCTTGATTACATAGAGATATTTATAAGTTGAGATAAGAGATAATATATAAAGAGCCTTCGTATCTGAGGCGTCAGTTTCCTCTTCTTTTTAAGGTAAAATAATTCTGTGACGAACCTTCAACAATTATAGCTTCGCCGAAACATGAAGCCAAGATAGATAAAAAGCCAGCCTCATTAAATTTAATTGTTGTAGTGTGTGAGTGAGTGTTTAGGTTTTTATAGATTGTTACAGACTTTATTATTAAAAATACTTTAATATTTATTTTTGTTACTAGAGATACTGTTTTTGAAGAAATTTTCGACGTTATTTGAAATACTATATATTTTTATAATAACCATACAAAACAGACAATTAAGCGTCATTCACTTGGAGTAGCACCAATGCATAGGTTGTTATTTTGTTCCTATTTCAGAATTTTAGTAAAGTTCTTTAACGTATTTATTACAATATTTACATACTTATGTTAAAGATTTTTTATTTAAATGTGTTTTGCTCGCGTAATATGTATATATGCTTTTAAATCATAGATTGTTAGATATAATATTTAGAAAATTAACATAGATTTTAACTAGGTTTATATATAGTTAAACATTTTCAGTCAATATTGCCGTGTATATCTTGTGATTTAAGTGTTCTGGGAACTTTAAACGAACAGTGTCTAGTTAATGTAGAATAATTTCTTACATATCGAGCGGCAATATCGCTAATGAACTTAACCTTAAAGCATGTTAATACGCCCTTGAACTAATTGTCTGTAAATTTCACTCAAATACTCGCTTGGGCATATTATGATATAAATGAAAATATGTAATTGAGATATAAAAATATATAAGTTACTAGCTTATTGCGATTTAAAAATATATACAAAATCTGTCTTTTTTATAGAATACCAAAGGATATACGACGAAATCTGAGTTTTGCTATATTATTCACACTTAGAAGGCAATTATGACAAGCAGACACATAATATCACGTACTACCAATATAGCAATTTCGATTTCTAGTTATGTATATTATGATATTAAAGTGCAATTCGCGGCGTCATCGCTACGGAAATGAATAAAACTATAACGAAACTAACATTTGGCGTTATTAGAAAGATTCGATTTCAAATATTGTATAATTATTATTAATATTAAAATGTTATACGGTAAGACAGCATCAATTTTGTTAGTCATTTATTTATTTATTTAGGTAACCAACAGCTTATATAAAACATATCTACAAGTTTCAATGTAAAATCAGAATATAAAAAATATTTATAACATTAATGTTTTTCATTAATAGCAGGATTAAATTTTTTATTTAATATATTCGCAAAAGATAAAATTAATATCTATTTGTAATTTAAAAAGAGGGTGCGTGTACTTATGTACGCGCGTAAAGGTCGATTTACATCAAACGAGCGAATGCTCATTCTATCCCCACTACATCAAATTCTTCTAGTGAAAGTTCCATTTTGGGCGACAAATAAAACCATATTATTTATTTCATACGCATTTACTAAAAATTATATATTTTGTATAACATTAATTCTAAATAGGATACATCATAACTAATATACAAATTAACATATTTACAATATTATCTAATTAATTACAAATATTTGTCTCGAGATTAACTACAACGTCACCAAAGATTTGTAATAATAGTCAGAAAAATAATGATTTAGTTACTATAAATTCGTTAATATATGTAGAATATTTTAAGTCAATAAAAAAATAAAAATACCTTTATCAAGTCAAAATTATTCCAGTCAGTTGCCCTTATTAAATGTAAAAAAACGTTTAATACAAAATAATCAAAATTGTACCACAAAGCTGGTTCAAAATTATCACAAAAATAGTATAGTAAAAACGTTATGGTGAGTACTAGTAAAGTTTGACACGAAAAATCTTCCTTCCTATATTCACGGCTTTATTATAAAACGAATAAACGTAAAATACTAAAATAGTTTAGTCCACGTTTTATAACTAAGCCGTTAATGTCAATCCGTCAATTCATGTCATGTTCTGTTATAGATTCAAAATATCTGTCAATGAACTGTCAAAGCCAATTAAACATTAGAATTCTTTTTTCAAAAACAAATAAACTTGTCTTTTAATTCCAGCCAAGTTCAATTACAATTTATTTCTATAGTTTAAGTGCGTGTTCTACAAAGTCCCACGAGCTTTCTCGTGATATTTAGTTAATTCATAAGCTTATCTTTCAATTAGCAGATTTTTTAAATAGGTTTTTGATTGCAGGCGCCGATGACCGCTTCGTGGCGATTTTGTACCCATAATAGTAAAAGATCTAAATAATATGAGGACTGCCTTACTTTAAGATAACGTATTGACTGGGTCTGTCAAATAGGATTAAGCAGTCGTCACATACACAAATTTTACTAATCTATCTGATTTAAAACATTTTTGGTCATTTAACTTGAATCTCGCCCTATGGATATTGATGGACCTATGGTCTATCTGGAATATTAGTATTGGGTAATATATGTGAAATGTATCGACTTCGAATCCTGTCTGATTGTGTCAACACACTGTCCCTCTCATCTTCTGAAGGTCTGGCTTCTTCATCAGGGTCTGAACTCTCGTGGTCTAAGAGATTCGCTCTTTCGTCTGTTTGTATTGTAGCCCTAAAATAAAAATAAAAAATATTTAGGTAGCTAACAGCTTATAAACAAATTACTAATAAAATCTCTAAATCTTTACATATGTAAATTTTTCGTGAGTTTGTTTGTAAATAAAGTATCATATAAATCTTCTAAACCGATATACACGAATATATAAAATGTTTGTCGGTCTATAAACGGCGTCTATATTAGTTACAAAAGTATTATTAAAATATATTGTGCATACGTAAAATATTATAAAAATTAAATGTATTTTAAATTTAATTTATGAAAAATTACATTGGTTTTTATTCTGTATTGAATAATTGATGTTTTGAAAGATAAATTAAAAAGACATTTTAAATTGATGTGTATTTTCAAAGCTTTCATACAAAATTCTCAAAATCTGCAAATATAACAAATCTCGTATTAAAATTTAATTACGAAAGACTTATTAAAATCTTAAATTAAAAATATAGGTTTTTCTAGGTAAAATATTTTTTCATAACTTTTTACGGGCGTACCGTCTTCAGAACTGTCATTTACCCCTACATAAATCTGTCTCTTCAAAGTAACTGAATCGATTTCGATGAAACCTAATCCATAAGTTAAAATTAATCTAATTTAAATTTGTCTGTGAGTTTTATTTTCCGAGAATTTTATAGACAAACATATATTTGATCAGCATATATATCACACTGATAACCTCTTTTGAAAGTCGGTTAAAAAGTACTCACGTTTTCAACGCCTCCCTTTCCTGCGGCGATAAATTAAGTACACCAGAATTGGCCGAGTCCACAATGTAAATAAGTACGGCTGCGATCAATGCGACTGTAAAAGTATATAACATATATGTACGAATCGACGGAAACGATCAAAGGAATGCTTTAAATAATAACAAAAGAATAAACAATGCTATCCTGTGCTTATAATGCTGAAAAGCCTACGTCTGGCTATACTATCGGAGCGTACCTTCGACAATTGAGGTAATCGCCACGCTTATAAAACTATATAAGAAAAATACAGTTTTGGCTCGTACATGTTATGTAGTAACGATTTTGGTTGATTTTTCTTAAAAATTACAATGTGTACTTTAAAAATTAATACTTTGATATACGAGCCCCGATGCAAATAGTTCGTCTAGTGTGAAATTTTGTCTATGAGATTTTTTCTAACTTCATTATTTTTGTATATCTATTTAAAATATTAAGCTGTTCTACTATCACACGTGGCGTTACTTATGCATAAATAATACATTTTTGAAGTGAAACTTCTTTATCGGGGTTGGAAAAAAATTTAGTGTTATATTTTTTCGTTACGCGTCACATTTTTCCGTTACGCACCATGTTGCTTTTTGAAGTCAAACTTCTTTATCGGCGTTAGAATGAATTTTTTATCGACGTACGGGAGAAATTTTGTAGCAAATCGTCACGTTTTTCGGTTACGCGCCATCTTTTTCTTGTCCCTACCACGGTTGATCCGAAGAGATTCGAAGCCATTAATAACAAAAATATAAAATAACGATAACAATGATAGTAATAATTCTAATACAATTACTGAAATTCTGTAATTATCTTAGTAGTAATAAGGTAAAATGAAATAATTGTATTTGTATTCATGTCTATGATAATAAAAGCCTTTTGTTAAACTTTATTTAACCAATTTCGTTAAGTTGCATATAGTAGATCATTTTTCGAAAAATAAGGTCATAAAGAAGTTTCACTTCTTACGTGTGTACACCTAGTACACGCACACAACTCTTTTTAAATTATAAACCAATAAACTATTTTAGCTTTTTAAATTATACATATCCTGTTTTAAATTCGAAGAAGTTATAAGCAAAATAGTTTTTCTAATTGTTAATCGATGCAAAAGAATTCGTCTATCGGTGAGTTAAATAAGATTATTCCTTCTTTGTACAATTATGTTGCATAATTTAAATTTGTAAAAGTAATTCTGTGTCATTTGTCAAGTGAAAAAACGCTAGTTAAAAGGCTAGGCTGTTAATTGAACGGCTAATTAAGCTTGTTGGCTGCGACATATACATACATAATTAAAAGGTCTAACGCTATCTGTTACATTAAAGTATTAATTTCTTATACAAATTGCGCTTTCTATACATAGAATTAGCTAACTAGACACATAAAAAAACCAGAGACCTACTATTTTCTTAACAACGCAAATCCACAAAAAACGATTAAATTTTATCTTTTAATTTATTTTGAGTAACTAGTAAAACGTTGGCGATATTGAATATAGCCAAATATTAAAATATTAGAAATGACCTCTATTATCTAAAACCGACGATATGTTTATGCCGCTTTCAGTTCTATATTGACGCTGTTTTCCAATACTTATTTGACCTCACAACCACAAAACTATAAATGTATTAATTCCATTGTCAAACTTACTGAAAAGACATCCCAGGAAAAACATCTCCAACATAAGGTATCCAAATTTATCAACAACAACACCAGCCAAAATAAGTACTGTGGCGAGTCCCAAGTTTTGTACTGCTTGGCATCTGGAAAATCAAATTTTAATTATATCGCATGATAACATATCAGTTCACGTAAAATAAAAAAACAACAAATGTATATATATTATATATGTACTGTGTAAGTGGCCTTATTCTTATAACTTAGCTATAGTTGATCCCTTATGACAAATAATAAGTTAATCAATAATAGAGAGTGTCAAGAAGTATGTGTGGTGTAACACTGCGTGATAAGTTCATAAGTAATAGAAAGGTACGTGAGCTGGAGCTGTGTAACCCACACAAAAGAGGACGTAAGGACAAAGATACAAGAGGGAATGCTTAACGCCCGAACCCAATAATTAATCCACAATCCACGACCGTGACAGTCGATCGATCTCCTATCTGCATCTTAATAACCAAATCCTACGAAGACAATCCATTTTTGGCGACGGATAAAATGCTCTTTATCGTTCCATTTTACCGAATTTTCACTCATATTTGATAATCAATGTAAACCAAATAAAGTAAATAAAACCGTACAAATAACATTAAAATATACATGTGTATGTTTAAAACATAACAAACAGTTTTTTTAATTATTTAAAAAACTGGTGTAACTTAATATCTGTTAAAATAATTAACTGTTGAAATCGAGCTTTCGTCAACTGTCATTTTCATACAAAGGTCTATCCACAGACACCGATACGACCTCCCATGGATAGCTTGTATCGATTGGTTATTGGCACACTTGTTACAACATTTGGATTATAGATTGAGATAGGTTATTGGGTTCGGGCGTAAGTGGATTGGCCATGTAGGACGGATGAACGGAGTTTACGGACGGTGAACGAGTTGGGATATACAAGGCAAAGAAGGTTTTCTATTTAATTATAATTTTTGTGTTTTAACGTGTATTTCTTTTTGGTCGACATGCATTGTGTTATTGAATAGCTATTGTTAGAACTAGAAGAAAAAAATATGACAACCACAGAATACGAGCAAAAAGACGAGTTCCCACAACCAAGTATCTTTACAAGGCTTACGTGGGAAGGGTCTAACATGAGGTCATATGTAAATCTTTTAAGGTACTACTAAAGAAAACGTATCAGAAAACCTGCCCCATACCCCAAAAAATAGCACACTCACATCCCATACGCCGTTCCCAACTGAGATTCAGGAACAATCATCGCAACCAATGGCCAAAGTCCACTCGCTAAAAGTGAGTAGGAAACCCCTAGTGACATCTGAAAATTATAATAATTTACGTTTATAGAAACTGGAATAGTCCTTAATATATACGCAGTTAACACTCGTGTGATGAAAAAAGCATCGTGAGAATATTAGTATGTCTTGAACCCCCACTAACAAAACATAATATTTTAAATACGCTTACTACCTAGGAAATCAAAACTGTCAAACACAGATTTTTTTTTTAAATAAAAGTTTTTTTTTTTTTTTTTTTAAATTATTTAATATTTAGAATATTCGTCCAAGTTATGTTAAATATTAGCCTCGAAATATCATATATAAAATACTTTTTACTTTAGGAATTCATGTCGCGGGTTTGTAGGAAAAATGTGTTGAATATAATATGCATGCTGATCAATTTAGATCATCCTGAATATATTATATATCATAAGGAAATATGACCAGAGAACAGACGCAAAAATCATATTACAGATGACTCAGAAAGTAATTCTAATTTTACTATGTATAGATTGGGTGAATGACACGAGTGATCAAAGTTCAATGAACAATACTCACGTACACTATTCTACGAGAAAATATTTAATTTTTATTCATAAATACATAGAATGTGCGGAATTGTTTTAAACAAATGCCAAAATATTAATGTCCTAACATATGTCAATATAGGATGTAAACAATGTTGTTTAAAGGTAATTGGAAAGCTCACGACACGTTTTCATTAGTTACAAATATTTTAAATATTTATTATATTGTATCAAAATTATTTTTTTACTCGAGAGGTGATTCAAAAACTAGTGAAGCATTTACTATCGGTAAGGGGTGAATTTATAGGAATTTCAAAAGACATATTAACAAATAAGCTACTAATGTTGATCCAAAGAGTAACAACGGACTTATACAACAAAATCACACTAAAAAGAAAAACTATAATTTATAATATGAAAACGACGAGTACGTTTTTACAACGTTAAATATATTTTATTGTCACTAGATGGCGCTAGTTTTATGGTTAGAACTGATATTATTCTCAATAACAATTGTGTTATTTAGTATCGTAAAACTTCTATTTTCTATTGTAAAACGAAGTTTATACTTATATTAGCTTCTAATTTTTACTTCTATTTTTTTTAATTCGGACGAAATAATCTGCGATAAACTTATTAAATATAATACGAGATTATATGAAGCCAAACTGTTTTCTTTTTATAAAAGATCATGGAATATACTTACCACTCCAACATAAGGGTTCACAAACGTGAAAGCAAGCAGGAAATGAGAACCAATCGTGGTTATTATACTCAAAATAACCCACATCACGTTACGTCCAGTTTTGTCTATTAGAATACCAAAGAAGGGACTTAATGCGGCGGACAGCAAATATACCATAGAGTTCACTGTGTTCGCTTCTTGTGGGTTGAAATCGAATTTTCTTTCAAAGAACAACCTGTATTTTAAAAAGAGATGCAATCATTTAATTGTAATCTTCTAATATATCAAATTCTCGTGTCACAGTGTTCGTTCCCATACTCCTCCGTATAAAAATTAAAGTTAATATTAATAAAATTATTTATGCATAATCAGTCAGTCTGAGATACGGCTACTATCTTTTTTTTTTTTTAATGGCTCTGGCACGATTTGTGCATCACCCATCGTCAAGTATAAGATTTTTATAATTCGTGCTTGCCTTAGAAATTCGACCGTGTCCTCCATGTACGGTATAGGCACTCGCACAACCCTCCCAAAGGCCGAGAACAAATTTAAATTAAATTAAAACTTGCCCTCGAACCGGGAATCGAACCCGGTACCCCTCACCTAGCTACCACTTAATAAGACCGCTAAGCTGAGGCCCCCACTATCTATCTTAAGCTTTGGTCTTGTGATCACGACGCACAACGCTGCGGTATGCGGTATGCGTTGCCGGACACTCAATCATATGAAAAACGTCGAGAATGTTCTCTTGTTCCGTCGCAGTTTGCGTCCGCGGCGAGCGACAAGCGCGGTGAAGTGGGGAGGTGTACTGCCGCACAGCGCGGCGTCATTCTAGGTTCAACGCTGCGGTGTGCGGTGTGCGTCACTGAGTCAATATGGAATTTTTGTTCATGTTCACGTCTACCTTGGTAGCTGCGGCAAAATCAAGTGACCACTTCTCCGCAGGGATGCTAAATGCTGCGTCGTGACGCTGCGTTGCAGCGCATACCGCAGCGTTGTGCGTCGTGATCACCAGACCAAAGCTTTACAAACCCCTAAATTGTTATTTTTAAGATATTTTTTTTTTGTTATGATACAGCATACAACCGTTAAAATTCACAACTCCTATTTTTGATTTGTTAATTAAAACTTATGACTTGAACTCCGAGGTTTATATAGAGAAAAATGCACAGAAAAATCTAAAAGTTTTCATTCCAGAAAACCGAACAGTCTCGAAATTTAATACTGAAGTCATTGAAAGACCAGCAGTTAATATATATTAAAATGTAGTACTTACTTTCCTAAAGCAATAAATGGAAATATTGCTACATAATATGCAACACAGATTATGGTAAGTAGCCAATACACAGTCTTAAAATTAAGAATATCAAGCATTCGGAATGGTGGCTCATTGGAATGCTGCTCACTTCTCTCCAATATCTTTTCTGCTCTGTGATCCATAAATCCGAGTATTAGACCACATAAAAGTGACCCCAAACATGTCATTGAAGCTAAAAAATCCCAAGTCTAATTTAAACTAAAAATTTATTTCTTTTCTTTAGACTAAATAGTTAGTAACTCATTTAATTGCAAAGATGGTTTTTTATAAATAATGATGTATGATAATACCTTCATGTTATTCTTCATTACTCAAAGGGAGCCCAAAATCAATAACCAATGGTAATAATTTTTTTCTACAGATTTCAGGTTCACCCATAGTTATATAAAAAGCACAAAATTTTATTTATATAAAAATTTAAACTTACCAATGAATAATGTAACACCCAAGCGCTCATAACCTCCATAGTAATTTCCAACCCAATGGTAGATTGGTTCCATAACCCAAAAGTTAACTGTACTGCCAAATCTAGAGAATGACAGTTGTAGTCCAAACACCATATTCAATTCTTTTCCTTTGAACCAAAGTACCACATAGTTATTCACTGCTACTTGAAGTGATTCTCCTCCTATACTGAAATAAAATTAAAACATACAATTATTGCAATCATTTGCATTTGGTTAATAACTGACCTCAAATTTGAGGTCTAACAATATTTTTGCACAAGTACACAGAGTATTCAATCTATATACTCTAGAAGTTTCTGCACATGGTGTTAAACTTGTACATGCTACTGAATAATTGCTTCAGGTTGGTGAACACATAGTGATAGTACTATTTACTTTACAAATATTATTACACATCATATTATAAACACACGCACATATAATTTGGACCATATTCAGCTTTTTGTCTGGGAAAACGGTCAGCTGATTATGCTTTTAAATTCTGTATTTTCAATATCAGGCCTAACTTTAATACAACAGTAATGTTCTGAAGCTTTAACAGATCTCACTTACCCAAATACAAATCTGCCAAGAATCATAAGCCAAAACTTGTTAATATAGACACCAAGTGCAAACAACATAGCTCCAGTAAACAATATTGACATATATATTACTGTTCCGAGTCTTACTCCAAAATACCTGTAATTATACATTTGTAATAACATAAAACATCTTAGCTATTTACATAGAATATTTAGGAAAGCCATATAGAGTAGACCAATTTTCTGGAGTCAATGCCCAGCAAATAAATAATTGTTTCTGTGATTTAAAAAATACTTCTCCCTTGGTAGGCAATGCATATCTAAAAAATTATCAATTAACCAAACTTAAGTGAACACTCTGTGTGTTCACTTCATAACATAGAGAAATCATAGACTGCATATGTTTAGTAATTCACACAGTTATGCATATCTTTTAGTTAGAAATAAAAATCATTGACCATCTAGTGACTATTGCATCTCTATGCAAATTATTGTAATCTTAAAACTAAAACTTATAGCTGTTGCATGAAAATATATAGAGTAGCGAGTGGCACATTATTACAATTTTACTTGAATATAAATTAATGTTATCACAACTTTGTTTAAGGAATGAAACAAAGTGCTGTTAGCAACAACAAGTTTGATAAAGTTATGAATCATAAACAGATGTTATATTGAAACATACATACCTATCAATAAGATAGCCACCAATGAAACATAACACCACATTAGGCCATGAATAGATAGAATAGAGCAATGCAAATTGAGATGTATTTAAATGTGAATCTCCCTTGAAATTGTCAGCTAATGCTCCTGGAGTATCATAGCAAAAGTAAGATCCTGAAAAAAGATTATAGATTATATATATATAAATAATAGAAGATAAGAAGATTTAATTAAGAACATTTATCAATTAATTTTTATAATATTCATAATTAATTACTTATGACAAACTCTGTGGCTCAGTGGTTAAACTCATGGTTGTCCTGGAGGGTTTAAATTAGAGTTAAAAAGGCTATCCATGCTTATCATCTACTTGCTCATAATAAAAAAAGCTTTTACCACAAAACACACACACTTTTGTTTTCTTTTAAAAAACCATGTATAGTATATACCTTAATAACACTTGGAAATTATTACTTGCAGTTCTAGTGTATATTATTTTACATAAATCACAATTATGAAAAATATTACTTTGCTATAATTTGGAATAGAGATTATGTAAAGCTTAACAAAATTATACACACAAAAAAGTCATAACTTTTGTTCATAATTTGATGTTAGATATCGTAACAGCTCTAGTATAATAGTTATAGTAAATCTTACCAAAACAAAGGAAACACATAAGTAACAACGCAAAAAATCTGTGAACTCGATGTGCAGGATGACACCATGAAGTTGGTGTCCCTGCAGTGCTGCTTTCAGTATTATCCATTTTACTATAATAAATTTTTAAATAAACTTCTCTTCTCCAACTGCTGATATTTATGAGTATATCATAGCACTAGTCTGTATCATTTATGAGTTGGTCGCTATCACTTCAATTTGTTGTGTGCCATTTACAGTAATGACTAATGAGACACTTCAAGTTATATCACTTATAACCGCCTTCTGTCACGAGAGAGATATAATTTGTGTCGTCTAAACAATGTACAAACCACAGATAACTCATAAGTAATTTCCCAGTACACGAAGAGACGCAAGAGTGCCCCTCGCCTCGGCTCACTGCCGCTCTGCTTTTCTTTTTTATCTGCTTTTTTTTTCTCTCGTAATTCGTTTTTTTCACTTGTAATGCGTTTTGAAATTATATATTTTAATGGATTAAATTATAGCAAAATCCTATCTGGTCATTTTTTCATCTGTTGTCACTTTAAAATTATAATCAATAAAACGTATTAATTAAAGCACAGTATAAATTTTTAAACATAACTCATCTGTGCATTTAACATTGCGTAGATTCGGTCTGTCCGATAGTGATAAAAAAAACAACGGCAAGTTTCTTCTACCATAGCTTACATTGGTTTACCGTTTACACTTTACGACTTACGTGTCCGTTATCTTCATTCATTACCATTCGCTAGTCATCAGTGTAAGTTATATGAAAAATTATAATTGATGAAAAAATTAATAATGTTTAATATGTTAAAACAACTAAGACTTGGACTTGTAATATTTGTTTTAATAACTTATTCTATAGTCACAGTATTCGGACATTCTCATTCTAATGAACCCCCAGCATTGAAATATAGTAAAGGTGCAAACTTAAAAACTGCAAATCAAAAGACTGATAATTATGATTTATATGTGAAGGCACTCGGTTCAACAGTTTTCATCAGTATAGTACCATTTTTAATATTGTTCTTCATTCCAATTGATGGAACAGTAGAGAAACAGCCATTACTCAAGGTACTGTTATCCTTTGCATCTGGAGGACTCCTTGGTGACGCATTCCTCCATCTTATACCTCATGCTCTTATTTCAAGCACAAGTAATGGAGGACATAGCCACAGCCATTCACATGGTGGAAGTCATTCTCATGATGAAGAACACGGACCTCATGATATTACTGTTGGACTTGGTGTTCTAGGTGGTATCATTACTTTCCTTGTTGTGGAAAAAACTATGAGACTGTTTAGTGGAAGCCATGGCCATTCACATGGAACAGATAAGAAGAAAGATGATAAAAGTAAGAAAGCTTCTAAACCTAAAAAAGATGAGATTAAAATTGCTGGCTATCTCAACCTTGCTGCAGATTTCATACATAACTTTACAGATGGATTAGCTATTGGTGCTTCATTTATAGCTGGAGAGAGTATAGGCTTCATTACTACTGTGACTATTTTGTTACATGAAATACCTCATGAAATTGGTGACTTTGCTATCCTTGTGCAATCTGGATGCACTCGTAGAAAGGCAATGTTTTTGCAATTACTTACTGCATTTGGTGCATTATCAGGAACTTTTCTTTCAATATATCTTCAAGGATTAAGTGAAGGGCTTGTGTCATCTCTAATACTTCCCTTTACAGCTGGAGGATTTATCTACATAGCAACAGTATCAGTTATACCCGAATTATTAGAAGGATCAAATAAACTATCACAATCAATCAAGGAAATCTTAGCATTACTGGCTGGTGTATACATGATGGTCATTATTGCACAATATGAATAAATTTATTAATCCTAAAATACTAGTATTATTCTTTGATGTGGGTTTTCTCATTTACACGAAAAATATTTCTTTCAGAATTTTTTTTAAACAAGACATGATCAGCTCAATAAATTAATGAAATAATTATTATGAGTATTATTCTACAACAAAACCTATAATTACAATATAAGTAAACAAGTTTTAGTATGTTAATTAAACTATAACTCATTGAACTTTTAATTCAATAATCAAACATTTAATTTTAGTGTGTAAAAATAGTACACGAGTTAAATTAGGTGATATGATATATACATTTAATATTTACTTATCAAACAATAATAAAAAAAGAACTGCTAATAGTTTTTAGAAATGTTTATTTAGTTTACTTCTTCTTAGATACACCCACAGTTCTACCACGTCTGCCAGTGGTCTTTGTGTGTTGACCACGGACACGCAGGCCCCAATAGTGACGCATACCCCTGTGAGCACGGATCTTCTTTAATCTCTCCAAATCATCACGAAGCTTGGAGTCCAAGTTGGAGGAAGTAAGTTGACTGTATTTACCATCAACAATATCCTTTTGCCTGTTCAAGAACCAGTCTGGAATTTTATATTGCCTGGGGTTCGACATAATAGTAATAATTTTTTCAACCTGCAATAGAAAAATTACAATATATAAACAACACATAACCTCTAAACAGCAAGTACTTAACGATTATTGATGTATTATTAATTCTTCGTTATATGAAGGTAAGGTAATATTACCAACATTTATCAAATATTATAAATATAAGCTGCTAAGTATTTGTTTACCTCTTCTTCGGTGCATTCACCAGCACG
Organism: Pieris melete; assembly: GCA_963693345.1. Lineage (NCBI taxonomy): Eukaryota > Metazoa > Arthropoda > Insecta > Lepidoptera > Pieridae > Pieris > Pieris melete. Next base: position 1,348,654 of record CAVNZK010000028.1, read on the forward strand.
TTTGTCGAGGTCGATATCTGCCTTTTTCAATACAATGTTGGAGTATCTGCGACCAACTCCTTTGATCGCAGTCATTGCAAACATAACTTTACGTTTTCCATCTATGTTCGTATTCATGATACGAAGAATATGTTGAAACTTATCGGGGATGACGAGTGACTAAAATATAATAAATTATATTTGGTTAAAAACAAAAATATCCACGTAGATCCATTCCACATAGCACAATTTATAAAATCTAGGCACATTTTAAAATATTTAAACTTTGATTTTAAAGAAATATCTAGATTTAATACCATTTTGAAAAATTTTATCGGCTCGAGTACCGATTTCAAACACCTGTCAACATAAAAAGAGAGAAGTAAACACAGATTACAAACAGCTCAAGTTAAAATGTGAATTTGACAATTGACAGTATACTGTAGTGTAGCCTATGTAAATTCGATGATGTGTCACGCAGAAATGCAGAATATAATATTAAATAAATTGTTATCAATAATTTGGCCTAACTCGAGTACTCTGGTTGATTACTCAAGCCCCCGTGTTCGTTGTAATTAAAAATTCGTAACTGTTAGTTTAACTAAAATAGTTTTTGATTGCATGCAAATAATTAATTACAATTTAATAATCAAAGGCTGGAAAATTCATTATAGTCAATAAAGTTCAGTTTACATTTGAAAAATTAAATAAATAAATATATATTATTATTCTCTTATATTGCACAAACCGTGCTAGAGCCATAAAGGAAAAAAAATAAAAAAGTGTAACAAATTCTATTATTATTCAAATGTTGTTTTTAAATTATGTCCAATGCCGTAGCATCTTCCGTGGGCAACTTCATTCTGTTAATTTTGTGTCACGGTGCGCGTGCATCGTGAAATTTCACTCTTATCAATTTTTCATAACGCGCCTAAATAAGTATAACTTCAAAAATCACAAAAGCTCAGAAAAAAATATTCACACCTTCGACATATATGTATATGAGAATTCAGTATGATTCAGATAGAAAAAGAACTATTATAGATGAGGAATATATTGATAGATTGATTAAACATTCATTCTTATAAATTAAAAAAGTTACAACTTCTGTTACACTTCCATCAGCAAAAGCTTATGATTTATTCTAAAGGATAGCATTCTTGAATAACATGCCATTTTATAACAAAATTTTTAGCTGGCCAACTGAAATTTTGGAGAAAATCCAGATGAGAATGATGGAGAATATGACCATATACCTTAAAGCTAAAAAAATATTACAATTAATACATGTAAAATGTTAAGAAGGTTATTTTTAATAAATAATAAGCAATGAAAATATGATTACTACGATTGTTTTGGTTAAATTATATACCACACACACCACATTCTATTTGTTGCAAAACAACACAAGTCAAGAAGATTTAGGTGTTTTTTCATCAAGATCCTTTGTTGTGTATGAAACAGTGTTTTTTTTTAATTTTATGGCCTGGTAACGAACATTACCATAAACTTTTTAAAATGTATATCAAATACAGGGTGGCCAAAAAGTCGTGGATCAAACGCAAGTAGGGGATAGATGAGGTCATCAGCTGCAAAAAATTGTACTACGGGATGTCTCTCAGCTCCACCCCTGCATAGTTATAATTTATTTTGCGTTTTTATAAGAAAATAGACTTTTTTTACTAATTCTTATTAAAATTCAAAAATATCTACAACCTATATCTTTTTCATAATATCCACTAGATTGGTACTGATGAGTTCCTGCGTTAGACATACTATTTATAGTTGTTTATTGAGAGTATTGAAGATAATATTAAGTTATACGATATAATTTTTTTCAATTCATAACTTTTTGTTTACTTCGGATTCCACTGTAAAAAAAAATAACTCTAAAATAAAAAATACAATTAAAAATTTTTTATTATGGAATATAAGATACAGGTATCACTTATTCCACATCATTAAATTTCAATTTGTAGGCATCCCTACTCACCTCTACCGAAAAGTGACACTATATTACAAGTTTTGGCGCATTTAATAGGGATTCTGAAAAGGTATTACACATAGCCATGAATCGCTCTAATATCTTTCTACGCGCGGGTACCACCACTGGGCCAGACACCGGGGCAAGGACAGACGACGCAGCATAAAAGCCACGAATCTGCCCGACGTCCCCCACAACGGATGAAGACAACGAAAACGATCCAGACGAGTCGAGCCCGACGCTCGTCGTCTCCGCCACACCAAGGGCTATACGCCGGCCCCAGTACCGTCCTGCATCAGCAGGTGGCGAAAAAGTACACCGCCAGCAGGGGCTCTGCCCGAACTAAGATAGTATAAGATCCCGCTATACAACGACCTTCACCGAGATGCTTATTTAATGAAACTTATTTTATATTTAATTTAATATGTCAATAAATATAATCCATATGGGTTGCCTAGCAAATTTCAGTCCAGAGTATGTTTAATTAATATTTAAAAAAAAAAATTTTTTTATAATTTGCATGTAGTAAATTTTTGAACTTTTTCAATTATAAAAAATCTCGGTGAAAGTCGTTGTATAGCGGGATCTTAGACCAAGAGGAACGGATAAACACAAGCAAACTCTGTTAATTGAACACTCACACTGGATTTAACGGTATTTAAAAAAATGTTTGCTCTGTATACATCATTAATATTTGTTCTGTGAAAAATGTTGAAAGCTGGCAATTTTGTTAAAATTTCAATTTTGTGAAGTGTACTTTCGTGCCGGTTACAAATTACATTTTTTTATTTTCGAACGTTTGTTATATTCGCAATATAGTTATAGGCTGATTTAGAAACCATAAAAGCAAAATGCATACGGCAACGAATATATCACTTATACAAATATTAGAAAAGACAATTTCACCAGGTAATTCATTTAAAGCCTACGAGCATGGCGCTTCCTTATTGTCAAACCATCTAAGAGTAATGTAGAACAATAGCATGTAAAACGCTTAATCTTCTTAATATTTACTTTGTAAACGCTATTACTTAGAGTAAGTCCTTTCATTCCCAACTAAAGTTAAGAGTATATTTAAAGTTGCAGTTAGATTATAATATGGGACATGTATGACATGTCCTAACAATTAACTGTCATTTTGCGAAGTTTCTAGTCTGAAACTAAGTCAGCAGTTAAGACAAGCTGAAATAAATGATATGGGTGTATAGGATCTAAAGAGACAAATTTAAAATGCTTATTTATAATTAGATTTAAAGAAATTTATTGTAGTAAATAACCTCTTTGGTTAGTCAGATTGTACATCATACTACATGTTTGAAGCCTTTTTCTGAAAATGTGGTTTAAATTTTACAGATCGAACTGAATTAGAATCTGCTGAAAAGTACCTCCATCATGCTGCCAATACCAATTTCACGACATTTATTAAAATGCTATCAGATGTTTTGGTACAAGGAGGAAATAGTCAAGTGGCGCGAATGGCTGCAGGTTTACAGCTGAAAAATCACCTTACATCAAAAGATTTTACCCTTAAGCAGGAGTACCAACAAAGATGGATAGCTTTACCTGAAGATGTTAGATTCTACATAAAGAAAAATGTAATTGTTTAATATTATCTTTGTATGTGGATCAAATTGCCTTATAAATATATACAAATAATTTATTTTTGCTTACATTTTAGATCTTAGCTTCTATAGGTACAGAAAACAGCAGGCCAAGTTCTGCAGCCCAATGCGTGGCTTATGTAGCAGTTGCTGAACTTCCAATTGGACAATGGAATGATCTTATCCCCATTCTTGTGGAAAATGTGACTAACGCTGCATCATCTGAACTCAAAAAAGAAGCTACTCTTGAAGCAATCGGTTTGTTTTCTATTTATTCCCTAATGTGAGAATTTAATTAACAACTAAATCTGGTGGTTAACTCTGCAATTCATTGCTATAATTCTAAAGCACCATATGTAGGGTATGTATATGGCACTGGATTTACTTTCAAGTTTGTTATGCAAATATCTCCTACAGGTAGACATGTTGTTTAACACTAGGTGCTTAATAATATAAATGAATTAGTTGGAATATGAAAGTAGTGATGACCAATGTTCTTGGCTACTTTTTTATTTACAATATCTTTTAAATAGGGCAATTTTTTTAATAAGGTGTTATATGGGTGTGTTTCATAATTACATTACACTATTTATTTATCCTTATAATATTTTAAATTTATTAGTTATTTTTTTTGTGTTTAGGATATATTTGCCAGGAAATTGAGGCTGAAGTTTTAACAGAACAGAGCAACCATATATTAACTGCAATCATCCATGGTATGAGATCAGCTGAGCCTAGTAATCATGTCCGCCTTGCCGCTACACAGGCTCTTCTTAATTCTTTAGAATTTACAAAAGCTAATTTTGAAAAGGATGTTGAAAGAAATTTTATAATGGAAGTTGTATGTGAGGCAACACAATCCAATGATATGAGAATTAGTGTTGCTGCCCTACAGTGTTTAGTAAGTATTAATAATAATAATATAAGGTTTTATAGTATAATTTATTTAATAAAAAACTTTTCTATTTATCTATATTAGCATGAATTGATACATGATTTATTCATTATGTATGTTTGTATATGTCTTAATTAAATTGTTCACAGATTGTTTATCTGTTGTAGATTTAGCAAACTACATACTACACAAATATTATGTAATAAATTGTTAATTTATATAGGCTTCAAATAGAGAGTATTTTTATGAATTTTTTTCCTTGTCAGAACACCAAATTTGTGATCTGCAGATATTTAAAAATATATATTTTATTTTTAAGTAGTCATTATATATAATTTGTTTAGTTAGTTCTACATAAAAAAAGTTACAAATAAAATAATCCTACAAACTTAAAGATTATGGTGAATTGAATTTTATTAATATTGTCTGTTATAGGTTAAAATTTTATCTTTATACTACCAATATATGGAGCCCTACATGGGTCAAGCACTTTTCCCAATAACATTGGAAGCCATGAAATCTGACATTGATGAAATATCTCTGCAAGGTATTGAATTTTGGTCAAATGTAAGTGATGAAGAAATTGATCTTGCCATTGAAGAAGCCGAAGCAACAGAAATTGGTATGTATAAATATGCAGTTCAGGCTGTATTTTTGATTTTTAACTATTTTAATTATTATTGTGTGCAGGTCGCCCACCAGCAAGAACATCAAGATTTTATGCTAGAGGAGCTCTACAATACATTGCTCCTGTCCTCATGCAGAAACTTACAAAACAAGATGATGCTGACGATGAACATGAATGGAATCCATCAAAGGCTGCCTCAGTTTGCTTGATACTGCTCTCTAACTGCTGTGAAGACGAAATTGTACCTCATGTCTTACCATTCATAAACAATAACATCAAAAATGAAAATTGGCGATACAGAGAAGCAGCTCTTATGGCATTCGGTTCTATATTAGGAGGACTTGAAGCAAATACTTTAAAACCTCTAGTGGAAAAGGCAATGCCCACCTTAATTGAAGCTATGTATGACACAAGTGTAGCAGTCAGAGATACAGCGGCATGGACATTTGGTAGAATTTGTGAGATTGTGCCTGAAGCGGCTATTAATGATCAATACTTAAAGCTGCTGCTGGAGAGTTTCGTAAATGGCCTAAAGGCGGAGCCTAGGGTTGCTGCAAATGTCTGTTGGGCCTTTACCAATTTAGCTGAAGCTGCTTATGAGGCAGCTGACTGTGGCGAATCAAACCAGCCTAAGACATATTGCATGTCGACTTACTTTGATTTTATTATCCAATGTCTGTTGGAAACCACAGATCGTCAAGATGCAGCTCAACATAATTTGCGTTCTGCCGCTTATGAGGCTCTCATGGAGATGGTGAAGAATTCACCTTCCGACTGCTATATGACTGTTCAAAAAACAACAATGGTTATACTAGAGAGACTTCAACAAGTTCTGCAAATGGAGAATCATATATCTAGTCAGGCTGACCGGTCCCAATTCAATGATTTGCAGAGTCTGCTCTGTGCTACTTTACAGTCTGTCTTACGTAAAGTGACACCTGAGGATGCACCACAGATATCGGATGCTATTATGACAGCCCTCTTGACTATGTTTGCAGCTAATGCAGGAAAAGCTGGCGGAGTACAAGAAGATGCGCTAATGGCAGTCTCTACTCTCGTTGAAGTGCTGGGTGAAGGTTTTCTCAAGTATATGGATGCATTTAAACAATATTTATATGTAGGTCTTAAGAATCACCAAGAATATCAAGTGTGCGTTGCAGCAGTGGGTCTTACTGGTGATATCTGTCGAGCGCTTAAGATAAAGGTGAATATTTACTTATTAATTGAGTTATTTATTATTATAAATAATTGTTAATGCTATTTATTATTTTAAAATATGGTTAATTCTCAGGTGCTGCCATATTGCGATGAAATTATTTACCTTCTAATGGCGAATCTTAGTGATCCAACCATCCACCGAGCTGTGAAGCCTCAAATTTTATCCGTCTTTGGAGATATTGCTCTTAGTATTGGTCCAGACTTTAAGAAATATTTTGATTTAGTTATGCAAATGTTGCTGCAGGTAATGTAGACACTGAATATAATACAAAATATTTATTTTTATATTTTACTAGCAACATGTTCTGGCTTTATTCATTACACATATCATATCTTTCCTCTTTATATTAGTATTGATTTTTTTTTTATTATTGTAGGCCAGCAACATCCAAGTGAATCCCAATGATTATGATATGGTGGAATACATTGGAGAACTAAGAGAGAGCATTCTTGAAGCATATACTGGTATTATTCAAGGACTAAAGGGTGTTGGCGGAGAGGTAATTATTTTTATGTCGATTGTATAATGTTTATATGTAATATTTTAACTCTTAACTTTACTTATTTATTGTATATATAATCAGCAAGAACAGTTGTTCAAGTTCAAGAATGTTCACAACAGTGTGGTTGAAACACCAACTGGACACAGTTTTTTGTCCACCAGGACGTCGAAAAGTTTTATATAATTTAGTTATATTATACATAACATAACATTATAACCATTATATTGCGCGTAAAACGTTACACACCCATTTAAACATCGACTCCATAGGATGAAAGAAACATGTTTTCGACGACTACTCGGTTAAAGCTTAGGTTACATTTATGGAAGCTTATTTTGTTGAAAGTGGTTATTTAACGATAACTAATAGTATGGGAGCAGTCTTAAACCTCATTTTTTAGGTTAGAATTATAAGAGAATCGTCGTGAGATTGTGGTTGGAGTGCTAAATAACCTTTTTTGTTATATTTGTTACTGTTACATTATTATAGTTTGACAGTTACCATCTTGATCATAATTTAATATTTAAAAATGTATATAATTTATATAAGAATTCTATTAGCGCATAACCGCGTCGGGAATTTTCTTTCTATACAAACATAACAAGTTTTGATTCAATTCGAGGTTGCAATTGAAAACCATTCGTCCATAGAAAAACATGTAATTTAAACATTAATCTACATGTATGACCTTTAAAAGTTCGTTCGTAATTGTATGCAAAAAATTTCAGGTATAATACAGTTTCTGAACTCTTTTAGCTGTAATAGTTTGCATAATGCATATACATATATAAGTTAGATTAACATAACAATTTTAACCGACAAAATTTCAGAGAACTTAGTACGAACCTTTGCGACAGTTTAAAGTATTTTTGATCGTATTAATGGTATATATTAGAATTTATCGTATTTTTATTATTGACTTATACTTTATTAAAGATTATATGATGAAAAGACCTCAACAACATTCATAGCTCCGACACTCTGTAACTCCCAATAGCGTGAGTGATTGTGATCCCGATACGTACGATTACTTTAAAGTTTTCTTTCCGCACGATACCGAGGGAACTACATCGATATAAACAATGTTTTGTATTCTTCCCATAACTATGGTTATGGGAAGTTACAGGGTACCGATGCTGATTGGGAAGATCCCTGGCCCAGTATAGGTTTAAGAAATACATCCTACTGAGAAATAAAACTAAATCTGTACACGTCGATCGAATCTCTCCGACCCCAATTGCTGAAGTGCACTTGAAAAGTCTAGTTATTTAAGAGAAAGTTAGATTAAAGAAATATATTTTTTGAACAGGTGCAACCAGACGTGGCCCTAATGGAACCACATGTCCAAGCGATAATTAACTTTATGGTACAAGTCGCCTCAGATCCCGAGCGTACAGACGGCCACATGTCTGTTATCGCCGGTCTTACCGGGGACCTTTGCACTGTTTTTGGACAAAGGGTGCTCCCGTTGCTTGAGACCAAACCCCTAGTGGAGCTCCTTCAATCGGCGCGCAAGTCCCGCACGCCCCGCACTAAGACTCTGGCTAATTGGGCTACCAAGGAGATCCGCAAGTTGAAGCAGCCTCTTGCTAGCTGGTAAGAGACTGTTTTTTTAATAAGGTATATAGACTACATTATATTTTTGGTGTCGGTTAAAAGAGACCTCATGAATCATTTCACAAGAAATTTAAAAGTTCTTTTTCGATCGATTTTTCTCTGACTGCAAATGCGACAACTACTAAAGTCTTTTCGGGTTAATTAATCTATAGGCGATTTTCGTGATAATGTTTAGATAAAGAGATTACCCCCTACAATTTTACAATATTTACCTTTTTATAGAATATTAGTATAAATCTATATAATTACTGTACAACTTAATTTAAAATAATTTCAAGTATCATTCTTACTTTTCTTAGTGTTCTTTATATACTGTTTTTGCAAAGGCCAAGAACAAAAGTTTCTGCCGTTTTAATGGAACTGATGGAATGGAATGGAAATTATTATTTCTATGTGTAAAATTTGATTTAATTAATTTTGATTTCATAAAAAATATCTGAACTTGTAAATTTTGCTTCTATTAAATAAAAGAGGTATAAATACCGTAACAATTTAAATTACACAAGGGAAATAATTATAGTAATAGGAACGTGATATTTTACATTCCATAAAATAACTTTCAGACCTTTTCCTTTCTTTGATTCTCCGATATTTGATTACGATTTAACGAGGCATACGTCAACTCACAAATAACCAATTTTAACAATCAGAACAAATCCTCTGGATTTCCATTTGGTGAATGTAGGTTTTAATAGTGGAGTTTCATAAAACTGGTTTTATTTATGTACTTAATATTTTCTTGTGATTTATCTGTAATAAAAAGTTAATATCCTTGAATCGCATTAAAAGCTACAAATTAATCTCCGACGTATTTGAACGCAACACTGAAATTGTTTTTCCTTATCACCTTATGATTAAATGACATTGCTGATAAACGGCAGGGCATCGCTTAACCTTGTTGTTTTGTTTCAGATTTGAAACATCGTGGAGCAATAGTGGTGTAACCGAGTTACAAACAAGCTACCCCAGGTTTAAAATATATTAATTGGGAGGTCATATCAAGTCATTTCATTAGCCGGTGGGTGCATTAGCCTGTTTACGTTATCGTGCTATTTTTTATATAGTGACTAACTTTTTTCAGTGACACGAATAATTTTATTAATGAAAAATTATTTTTAAATAATGTAAGGCTAATGAACTCAACGCAACTCTTAATGTAATTACACCTTTCCATGTTAATCTACATAATTAGAAGCATTTCCTATTCGGTATTATAGATACGGACAGTGGCTGTGGTATCTTTTACTTACGACACGAAAGTGAGATTGAATGAAAGGAGACGTATGTTATTATAGGCATGCACATGTGCAAGGGATTTTGAATTTTGTAAATTATTATTTGTAAGGTTTACGGAAGGATATTTGAACGGCTGGGTGAATGGTGATGTATGTAAATGAATAAAGATATTTTGTAAACATATACGCGTAATGGTCTTTGTTATTTCGTCGGCTGAGGTCTAAGGACGCCATATTGGTGCTAACTATTATTTATTCGTCACAAAAATTATGGGCAATTATAGAATTATTTACGACAGGCCTTATGAAGTCATTGAAGCGTAAATCAAAACTTGTTGTTTGTTGTTTTAATAAATATTGTTGCTACCGTGGTTTTAAAACCATTTCAAATGTTCGATTAAAGATTTTTCTAGTTTTGATTTTCTTTTACTTTTAATAATTAATGGAGGTTATTTATTTATTTACAAAGGATCATAATTTTTTTTACTTACTTATAATTCAAAAATGATGCAACTACGATCGTATATGACTACTTAGGTAATAATAAGATAACGTAATCAATTAAATATATTATGTAGGTAAAACACATTTATATTCACAAAAAAGCCGGTGATACTATTTACGACTGACTTTACCAGACACATAATTGATAATTGATGAATTTTGATAATACTGACATTTTTGTTTATTTACTTTATTCAATATCCTGTAGTTTTCGATACATTTTTGTGACGAATAAAAAGTGTTATTGCCTTTGGATCTCATACTTTTGTGTACATAATGTTGTGACTTTATGCTCATTTTGATTTCTCCAGATTATACTCTCAAAGAGGTGCGTTTTCTTCTGTTGACTATTTTTACCGAGTGATCTGAACTGTGAAATTGCTGGCAATAACAGCATTGTACAATAGAAAAATCTAAAACTTTTAATATTATTATGGCGTTTTGTACCTACGTTTTTATGAGACACCCCCTATCTACTGCCAGCAAACGAGTGCACTTTTATAGTTTCATCGCTGTGCCTTGAGTGTAAATTTTTTTCAAGATTAACCATAAAATTAATGGCGTCAATGTAAAACATTACGCGCATAATATTTCCTTTAAATCAATTAAGGTATGAATCTGTTTATAAGTGTGCCTGCTAGTCTGTGAGCATCACTGATAGGAATAATGACTGCGTGATTTATGCAAGAATATCAAAAAGAAGTGATGTGTGTCACCGAAGTAATGAACACCGGTTCTCAACGGTTTCTATTTATCTCCAAAATGTGAAATTGTCATCTTGTTCCGGTGTTCTACGTGTGAGTTAAAATTGTAAGAGATGTACATATTTTGATCGGAATTTGTTTAAAGGTTCAGTGTCTTTGTGTACTTATTGTGGATGATAGGAGTATGTATGAGGACTAGTGCCATGCCCTGAAAGGTTCTTAATTAGAATCATAGGCATCGAGTCTTTTAATGCCACCCACTTTTCTTACGCGAATTAAATATTAAAATTATTTTGTTACTTACATCTTTTGTTCTATTTTTGTTTGCAACTATTGTCTCATATGTTCTACTCTAATTAAAACGATTTAAAAGTTCTTAGTTGTATTATTGTCGCATATTAGTACCCATTATCATATAGTGGTAGGTATTCAATAAAATAAATGTTTGATAGTAAATTATTATTTTATGTTGTTAGTATATTGTTATTTTATCTTGGCGCAAAAATGCGTAAATATAAATAATTCATGCGAAAAAAATCGGTTTCAAGATTGATATCGATTGTTATTGTTAAGAATTACGAGAAGTTAAAGTTCAAGTAATTTACGATAAAATTATTCGACTGTTGTCGGCGAATCTGAATAAACGTGCGGAGGACAAATTGCTTGTAAGTATACATTTTCGATATTATATTACAAGCCATTAAATCACTTTGACTCAATTAAGCACGGGAACAATAAGGTTTTTCATTTTACTAACATATTTAATATTTTTGCTGACAAATTGAAGGTATACCTAGACATAGGGAGGGAGTAATTAAATAAACATAATTATCTAAAAGATAATGGTTACTTAGATACTGGTAATTGTAATCTGTACTTTGTAGAAAAAATCAGTTTAGTAATCGTATGTATATATTTATTTTCATCGCTCTGCCTCATGTAAATTTTTTTCAAAATCTACCATAAAATTAATAGTAATAATAGTATAGGAATTGAATTCCTCAATCATTTAAATTTTAAATAGTTTTAAGTATAAAAATACACTAAGTTTTCCAACATTTATGTAAAGTTTTACAACCTAAGCTAATAAATTGCTGCTGCAAGCATGCTGCGTGAAAAAAGAATAACTATTTTGTCTTAATTTAAAATGTCTGTTAAATATAAAGTTTTAGGGACGCAAAGAAATAAGTTAGAGAAGATATATGACATTGATGTTAGAAAAGATATGACAGAAAAAACTAACATTTTTATTCGCATTACGAAATATAAATAGCAACATAACTTCTGATTAATATTCGTTCATATAGTTTCGTATAGAAAGCTAGCTAGTTTTTACTGAATTACTAAGAGAGTAAAAAATAGTGTTTATGTGTTTATGATATAATTGCTCCTTCTCAATTAGAGATACCAGCTAAATTCAATGCTTAAGATTAATATATGCAGACGAAACAAGTATGTTTTACTATGGTGATACTATAGATTCAATCTTCAAAGATGTACAAAATGATTTAAACTGATTAAAAATCAATAATCCATATCGAAAGAATAATAAGTATATATTTTTGCGGCCCAAATTAAGAAAATATGTGAATTTGTACCTCTTACCATTAATAAAAGTTACTCTTATCATTAAATAATATAGAAAACAGTAGTTTGGTGTTGTATTGGATAGTCGTTTAACGTGGAAACCGCACAGTGACATTTTAAGTCCAAACTATCTTCGATATTCGGAGAACTGCGTGGCAGTGTGCTTGCTTCCCAAAGTTAGTCCGACTCACAGTGGCGTAACAATAGAGTGGCAGGGCTGGCTAAATGCCACGGGCCCCCGACCCAAGAGGGCCCCGCCCAACAGATATTATGTTCTATGGATGAATGTGAAGTCTCTACTTCGTATTGGGCTAGCGTGGTGACTATATTCCCTCTCGCCTATGATAGGAGGCCTATTGCCATTAGTAGGACATAAATAATATATACAACGTGTAATTGAGTACGCTGAAAATCTCGAAGTTTATTAAAATTAAACTGAGTACAACGTGACGATTTTTACTGATAGGCCTTCCGCCTTGGGTGCTTTGATGGGTCAAAAGCATTTGCCACGGGCCGACTCACTACCTATAATATTATGCCATATATTATATACTACTTGATGAAACTATGGGGCTCTGCAGCGCCTATCATTCGTTATAAAATAAAAATAATTCAAAATCAATTATTAAAGACACTTTTCTACTTTACTCTGATCGCAACTGAAAAACTATAGAGAGATACTAAATGTATAAGCATAAACCAGACATATGTTAACAATACCTCAATTTTAATTAATCATAATTAATAAATCATTCAAATAAATGTAGCGTTTACACAAAAATCAGATACAAAATATTTGCTAAGAAATGTTGATCACTTATGTTAATACAACCAAGGTTTAATTACGGGAAACTTAATATAATGTATCAAGACGCACAAATAATTATTAAATAAAAATAGTTATAAAATCCAGTATAAAAGAAATAAAACCTTTTTACAAATTTAAAACTGCTTTTAAAAGGACATATGATTAAAAACATATCTATAAAATAACAAAAACATATAATTAGGTCTATAAAAATCGTAAAAGTTTAATATAAATTAATAGAATACATATTTACAAAATATCATAAAAGTCATTCTAGCATGAATCTCAATGGCACATTTGTAAAAAAATATTGTACATATTATTATTTAAGTTTTTTAGCGAAATTTTTTTACGAAGTAAATTTTTTATTATTTGCAGAGTACCAAATGTTTTTATTTTATATAGCTTACTTTCTAATAATTTGATAAGACAAGGTACAACCCTAATCTAATTTAAATTTAAGTGAACGTAATTCTTTAAGAAATAAAGTATCTTTAAATCAAAACTCATTATGTTCATCCGTTGTTTAGTAATTTGTCATGCCTATAGACATACATAATATTGTACCTCTAAGTTCAAAATTTTAAAAACAAAAAAACAATTGAAATTTTTCCATAACTGCCAGTGTTCAGAATGATTCTTATTTTCTTACAAATAACTAATAACGAAAATTAAGCCGTAAGTGGAGTGTGGACACTCCTGATGGAGATGCGTGTATCTCGCATGTTTATGCACATCTGTATAGCCATTGTGTTTTAAGAGGGGAAATCAATTATTCAAAGAGTTTTGGCAAGTATTTCAAGTCACTCTAGTTCTTATGATGTAATAAAAACAATAATAAATATCGATGTCCGTCAATTATTAACTTCAACAGTAGGTATTTAATCAATAATTTGTGCTTATTACTGTTCACTAGACCATAGCTTTAAAATTCTATACCAGAAAAAAGTAATCTGTGATATTTAATAAAATTTCATCTAAACAATTTTTCATCTGCGTTTTATAATTCTTAACTAGCTCTGTCTGTACTCTGTACTGTCTAGAGTCTAGACTTTAGACCATATGCTTAGCAGTTAATTAATTACAAATTGTGTACTTAATTGTGAAATATTTCAATAATAATTAGTTAAGTAAACGTAAGTGTAACGTCATGCATATACCTATACATTAAATATTAATCGCAATTCGAAGCAATAATTACATGTTTAAACTACTGCGCACGGTGTGCAGTGTGCACGCCTCGCCGGTTAGCGCTTATACTACACAAGAATTACTTAATTTAGGTATTTTTTGTAATTTGTAGTCTAATACTAAATACGTTGATTTTTACTTTACATCTTGTGTACCAGTTTATCTAGTAAATATTATAACATAACATACTATATTCTGCTAAAGAATTAAGGTTAATATAATATTGTTTTCTTTTCTAGGTAAAAATGAAACCACAATACAAAATTGGTGAGTTGTCTTATGGGAAATACAATAATTGTCAACTAAATTCGAGCCTTTACCATATTTAGGCACTAGTTAACCTAAAACTATTATCAATATAAAGACATTTTTTTTTCATCTATTTAAGTTGAACAAAAAATTTCTATGTAGCGGATACCCTTTTTAAGATTATGAGAGACAAATGTGTATAATTATTTCAGCTGATGAAAAGCTGGCAGAGTTGGGCCGCAATGAAATCATGATGGCTGAAAAAGAAATGCCAGGACTTATGGCGTGCCGTCGTAAATATGCACCTGGAAAAATTTTAAAAGGTGCAAGAATAGCTGGTAGTCTTCACATGACAGTGCAAACAGCAGTGTTGATAGAAACTCTTGTTGAATTGGGTGCAGAAGTAAGTAATATTTCACTATCAGTACAAAAAAAATGAAATACATAACATTTCATCATTATTACAGTATTAATTATTATTTTGTATTTCATACCTTAACATTATTATAAGCTGTTGATGTAGGCATAAAAGTTAACTTTTTTGTAAGTGTAAAAATATAAACTATCAGATATTATATTTTGATTACTCTAGGCAAGCTATAAAATTATACATGACTTAAACAAATTTTTAACCTGAAACATCATTAAAAAATCTTGCTTTAATCTTTAAAAATGCAGACCCTATAGATTCTTTCCATTTATCCCTAAGTAAAAATGCATAATTTTTATTTCAGTGTAAAATGTTTGTCTATCTCTGAATTTCAATTTCAAAAGGCCGTACAGTTTAATATTTACTTTTTCAAGATTACTCCCCAACCCCATCTTATAAACTCTAAATTTTATTTAAAAACTAAAGTAATATTTTTAAATTATTATAAAGTGTTATTAACAATGTTCAAGGATTTTTTAGCTACAAGTAATTAACAATAAGTAGTCATTAAATTCAGAATTGACGACAGATAAACTTGATTGTTTTATGACAACATTCTACAGTAATGTTTATTGTTATTTTTTTAAACTCTAATAATGTAAAAAGTTTATTAGTTTTTTACACCTACTCACTCATAGCTTTTTAATCAAATAGAGTACATTAAATAAATTACATTATTGAAGATTTAATTACATCATAGAAGTAGTAAAATAAATGAAAGAATTTGAAAATACCTATAAATTTGGCCTCAATGTTATTGTTATCATAAATAAGCCTATTATTTCATGCATTTGAGTATGAAATTGCTTATTTACCCCATTGAATATTTATTCTTAAATCAAGTGACTATAAATACTATACTATAATTTGCATCCTGTGCTCAACAGATATACATGATTTATTTTAAAATAATATAACAACATCATAATATGTTACATTATAAAACTGCTGTGGTTTCCATAAATTAACCATAGCAGTCTTGTTTCTTCAACAATCATTATGCAGACTAAACCCTTTTTCAGATACAATGGTCGAGCAGTAATGTATTCAGTACACAAGATGAAGCTGCAGCTGCCCTTGTTGCACGAGGCTTACCAATTTATGCCTGGAAGGGGGAAACTCAAGAGGAATACATGTGGTGCATTGAACAGACTCTCATTTTCCCTGATGGAAAGGTAGAATTCAAGCTACTTTAAGTTTTACTTATTGTTGCTGCAGTATGATAACCTTGTATGTTCAGAGAACAAACATTTTATGAAACAAAAAAAAAACAATTTTGTCAATATTTGTTAAAATATTATTGTTTTTGTCCATAGCTTTAGATGGTTAAAAGAACTTAATTATTATTAACATAAATAAGTCATTACTTCATGATTATACCAGATAAATGATGTAAGAGTCTAAGAATAAAAAATGAAGGTTATCATTCTACAGTGACGTTATAAACCTCATTGTTTTCTCTTTATATCTGTCTCAAAATTCTTTTAATTAGAGTTTTATGTATGTGTGTGTAAAAAGTTTAAAACTAGTTGTGATTTATATAGTTACAATTATATGCTAAATTTATTTTAATTTTCGTGTCAATAAGTTCAAAAACTATTGTGACAGCTTTCACTATTAGAAACATGAGTAAATTTATTCCATAATTTTTTTATTTGCAGCCTCTCAACATGATTTTGGACGATGGTGGCGATCTGACAAAACTAGTACACTCAAAATACCCCCATCTCGTAGAAGGCATCAAGGGAATTAGTGAGGAAACAACTACTGGTGTCCATAACCTGTATAAGATGTTCCGTGAAGGAGTACTTAAACTTCCTGCTATTAATGTTAACGACTCTGTCACAAAGAGCAAGTTTGATAACTTGTATGGATGCAGGGAATCTTTACTTGATGGAATAAAGAGGGCCACCGACATGATGATTGCTGGGAAAGTATGTGTAGTAGGTGGATATGGAGATGTTGGCAAGGGATGTGCTCAGGCTTTCCGTGGATTTGGAGGGAGGGTCATTGTTACTGAAATAGACCCAATAAATGCCCTTCAAGCTGCCATGGAAGGCTTTCAAGTAATAACTATGGATGAAGCAGCTGAAGTTGGACAAATATTTGTCACTACCACTGGAAACATTGATATTATAACTAAGGATCATTTCTTTAAAATGAAGGATGATGCAATCCTATGCAACATTGGTCACTTTGACTGTGAAATTGATGTTGCTTGGTTAGAAAAAAATGCTAAGAAAGTCAATCTTAAACCACATGTTGATCGCTATGAGTTAGATAACGGAAACCACTTGATAATATTAGCAGCAGGAAGGCTTGTAAACTTGGGTTGTGCAACTGGTCATTCCTCTTTTGTCATGTCTAATTCATTTACCAACCAAGTCTTGGGTCAAATTGAATTATGGACCAAACATAACTTATATCCTGTTGGGGTTCACACACTTCCTAAAAAGTTAGATGAGGAGGTAGCAGCTCTGCACTTGGACCATCTTGGTGTAAAGCTGACAAAATTGACACCAAAGCAGGCCAAATATATTGGAGTTCCAATAGAGGGGCCTTATAAACCAGAACACTACAGATATTAACTATTGATATAGTTTACATTTGTGTCTGAATTTTGCATATGAAATTAAGCTAACGGGATGAAACTAATACTATTAATTTGTATACTAACTGGTACTGGTAAAATAAAGTTTTGTTTTGAATCTTGTGTTACTATTATTATTTCATGTTTCTTATTTAGCTAAGTAAAGTTTTTTCAAACGATCAGAATTAAATTAATTAAAAGATAATAACTTAATATCCACCATTATAGGAAGCCTTACCTATAATGTTCATCGCTATAAATTTTAAGTTGTTCTCAAAAACAGAAAACAGTTTGGAATTTATTTTTGTAACAACAAACCATAGATTTTATCTAAATGTAGGTTTTTAATGACTGAAAATTGCATTGTACTAAGGATTAATTATTATTGTCTACTTATATCAATACACTTTGCCACAAGCAAACCTATCTAGATTCCATGGTTACAGTTGCTTCATAATAAGGGTACGATATTTACACTTAATCACTGTTTTCTTGTCACTTGTGTAGTATACTTAGAAACTTGGTTAAAACATGGAATAAAACGCATGGAACCCACATCACCAATGAGGTGCAAATCAGCTTGATTAAAATTGTGTTGTTTGATAGAGCTCACCCTTGCATCCATTATAACAATTATTTGACCACTGGCATTGGTAGTTGTTGCAATAGTGATCAAGGTTTTAACATGAACATTTGAGGGCATTGCTTGTGCAGTATACAATGAGAAAACTAGTATTGATTCTTATTTACTTTTTTAAATCAAAAATTAAATAAATAATATAAGACAAAAGAAACTACTTTTAAAATTATATTTTTTTATGAATACTATCCTATTATAATGTCTTCTCCTAAAGTAAAATAATTTTCGTTAAATACAAGGACCATCTTCAATGATTGACAAGACCATGTTAAAATTATGAAGCAAAAAATCTGAGCAATTCTTCATCTTTAGGTTTAAGGATGCATTGGTCTTTCAGGTTGATTACCCAGCCTGGGTCTAAGCCATAGAATATTTGTCTTGGGTCTTTCCTTTCACACAACATTTCATAACTAGGATCATTTTCCAACTTTGGTAATTCATATCCATATTTTTGGGCTAACCTCAGCCTGTCTTGTGATATGGCTTGAGGGTCAGCCAAATATCCTCTGTTTTTTGCACTTGTATAATACTCTATTGCATCTGGTGGGGGAATCATTCTCCTAGGTATTGACTGTCCATTTTCAAAAAATTGCTTTGGATCCTTTAGTAGAAAGAGGCTGTGTGGATCATAGTAAGCAGTTGTTATAACACCACCATTTCTTTCGATAGCAGCAATAACTTGTTCACTCGCCCATTGGACTTCAATATTAATTTTTGCAGCAAAATTGTCAACTCCTTCATCAGTTAAATTTACACCAAAATGCTTTTGATCAGGAAAAAAATTATATAAACCTGATTTAACTATGGATGCAATATCAATAGGCTTTGAAATATCCAAACGATTTTTATCAATTAAAAGTTGGACTTCCTGTAATGACAATGGTGGATACTGTCGGCGAAAACTGAAAGAAACAAAAGATTCAAGGTGGTACTTACTGCTGATTAGTTAATCATTGAAAGTTATGGTGATAAACTAACAAAATTAATACAAAACAATTATAAGTATCTTACTGATGTCCTCTATAATAGTGTTCCTGTGGCATTCGCAAATAAAATGGATTATTCCCGGTTTCATAACCCAACCTCATGTAGTTCATTCTTTGGCCAGATCCTTTATTTCCAGCACCATGTTTATCTCCTCCATGTTGACCACGACCTCGTTTAGGCTGAAATAATTTTAAGTATAAATATAACAAACTAAAAGTAACCTTAAAAATGTATATACAATATAATTACATTCTTTTTGTATCCTGGATTATCTCGAAGATTTCCTAGAGATATCCTAGGTAGCGACCTTAGCATTGCTAAGGATTTTTCTGTGATTTGTCGAGAACCCATTCTGGTTATTAATAAATTATGGTTAAAATCATAAAAAATTAGATTAGATGTTGTTATAAATGTTAGTCCTCTAGGCTCTAAGTAACAGCTAAGTTTAACGGGTGTCGCCTTCTGTAGGTATCTGTTATTTTTCCTATTTTTTTTTAATAATTTTATGGCCTGGTAACGAGACCTTTAAGCCAATTATTTTTCCTAAAATAAACTTCATAGATAATTTAATAAATCTCGAATCACTATGTATGTACAGCACAGAGCACAAACTACAAATACTCAAAAAACATCTTGCAACTTTTCTGTTATCTGTAGTCCAAAGGTCAAACCTTCTAACTTGTAATGTATATAGGTATGTATTTAGAAATACGAAAACTAAATTTGTATGAAAATGTTTCGGGAAATTTACCTATCTTCTTCTTTTTCAAAAAAAAAAAAGAAGTTTTTTTTGGTTATACAACTTTTATAATTTTATATTAGCTATATAAATTGCAATTGCATCAGCCTATTGCCAATTTTAAAGGGGCATTTGCCTCTAGTAACAAGCATCAGGTAGCTTTGTCTAATAGGGTTCAAATTTTTTTTCTATCGCTACTGCCGGTTTGTTGTGGTGAATTTCCTCTTTATTCCATTTGCAGATAAGTTACATAAATTCTTTATGAATGTATTTGGTAGTAGATTGTAGGGTTTTTTTAACATTAATATGACCAAATTTAAGGTGTTACCAACAAGGTTACGACTTGCTGTAAACGTTTTACGCTCCTGGGGAGGGGGAATAGAAAGAAACAGAGCGAGAGTGAATGCGTGGCACTTGAAACTTGAACGCATTCGCGTAATATAGGCCTCTGCCCTCTTGGATCACGCTAGTGGCGTGGCATTGTGATTCAGGCAACACTAGGTCCTCTGAGTGCGATGAGCTGGACGGTTTATGTTATTAATAAATCAGTGTAAAACGTTTAATTGTGCTCTCAAAAACGAAAAAAAAAAGGTGCGTGTACTTATGTACGCGCGTAAGAAGTTATACTTCTTTGGCTTTCTTTATTTTTTTGAAATATTAAATAATTAATAATCGATATTAAGCGTTAATAATTTAACAATATTTAATATTTAGTATATTATTCAATCATTAATTAATATTAATAATAATTATTATTATATTATTAATTCAATTTAATAACTAGGTATGTTTCATAACCTTTTAACTAAGTATAAATAGGTCTTTGTGAAAAAGCATTGCTAAATTTCTTTGAAAAAATAATTGAAACTGCTTTATTTGTTTAAAAGGTACTACAAGTAGATTGTCTTATTCCCATCTCGTTCGCGCACGCTCGGCGCCCATACTGAATTTTGTGTCACGGTGCGTGCGCATCGTAAAATTTCACTCTCATAAATTTTTCATTACGCGCCTAAAGAAGTATAACTTCAAAAATGCTGTGGGATGTAAAAATTCCCAATATCGGAATCGTGGATCAACTTTTTATTCGTTTCCTAGACGGAATTGGGAAATTAAAAAAAAAAAAAACGAGTGGATAAAAGCTGTCAGAAAAATGTATGTAAATATTTATTGTGTTCCGTTTGACGTCCGAGGTCCATTATGAGAGAGTACATCGTTTCCTTTTCCGCCCAAATCGCTAGTAACCGACCTTTTCCCACCAAGTGACACCGCCGCCAGCGCCCAGCGTTTGAAACTGGAACTAACTTTTTATCGCGCTAAAGCAAGCCGCCAGAGTTCTTGTTCATTGTTGCGTCATTTTTCGTCTTGCACAGTCGCTAGTGCACACTTAAAAAACGAATCAGTATATTCAAAGTTATATCGACCTAAAATTTGTTTTCAAAGTGGAAATAATTATTTCGTAAAATGGTTAACTCGGTTTTCACGTTAAAAATATAAAATGGCTAATGAAAGTGCTAAAATCGGTGTAAACGGCCACGCGGTCAAACGTGCCTCACCCGCGCTTTACAAAGCCGTCTCATATCACGGGAGATATTGTCTCTGCAAGTTCTGACAAGCCGAGTTCTTCGCAAAGTTCGAGTACGAGTGAAGAGGATGAAGAACCGCCGTCACAACAAAGAAGAAATGCCACGTGCGCAGTAATTCACGTGATTATTCTCAGGTTTGAGCAATTGTCGCAGTAATTGGTGAGTCTAGCATGTTACATAAAGTGACCGAATCTAATAATGCAAACCTACATGAGCCTTTTTTGAACCATGCGGCTGTAGTTAATGATATTGCTCAGTTAGACGTGTCGGTTCAAGAACCTCCGAGTTATAAATTATAATATTAATTTCAATGCAGAGGTTTTTACATTTCTGATTTGAACTGTGTACGTTATATTGATATACAAAAGAAATACGTTGCTTTTCCTGCTTTTACCGATTTAAAAATGAGTTTATCAATAAAGCGTTACATAGCGTTTTGGTGGTCTTCAGTCGAACGCGGTTCTTAATTTAAAATTCTAAACATAATAAATTGCAAGAATGTTTTGGTCAAACTTTAAAAACATGTTATAGAAGATTTAGATAAAATTTCCACCCCTCTTCGGAGTACATGTTTAATCCTGAAAAATTATCTAAATATTTACAAAATGTTGGTAGTATTGTCAAAATTGACAGAATTTGCGGGTACCAATCTAAAACAATACGCGTTAAATCACGCATACGTTTTTAATCGCCTGTAGCTTCAACGTCTCAGGTTAGTCAAAAGCCCTTTCTTGGTAACCGATACAACTCAAAACAAGGACAACAGAGTCACAACTTCGATGATCACGAAAATAAAAAATGTGAGCCGTCCCGGGACGCCTGGCAGATGTGAAACATCGACATTATAATAACGATGACTATTTATTGAATAAACATTTATTTTCATTTAAATACAAAAATTTACGAATTTATTTCAAAACGTGACTACTTAATTCGTTTAATAAGTGACTTCGAAATACACCGTACACACTACTGCATATAGACTGTATATATACCATCATATAGCGTGGCATCGCCACGGCACGTGTCGCCACACCAGAAATCGGTTTTACGTGCGGTTATAGATGTTTTACATCAAAAGGGGGACGCAAATATAACAATCCAAATAAATACCAACATAAGTGACTCGATGGGCTTTTCGGGCGGATGTTTAAGGAACTATCACAAAAATTGGGTGAAATTAAAACCTCCTTTTTCCATTCTAAAATTAATAACCTCCGTTCGAATAACTTTCAATCGAAAACCGCTATTAGTACTGTTGTAAATCCTAAAAAAGTTGCAAACACCTGTTTCAACTTCGATTTCCTTGGAAATACATACCATGATTCGAGACCATATACTGGAGCCAGCACCGCTGACTCCGTCGTTCATATCTATCATATCATATCGTTCATATTTCATAATAACGAAGAACGGAAAAATCGAGTCATTTTCAGCCTAAAATCTTTAAATCGGTTCATGAAACCAGAACCTTTTCATCTGTTTCATCACCACCAAATGTCAAATTTCCTACAAAAAGGCGATTGGATGGTGAAGCTGGATCACAGGCAATCCTACTATCATGTACCGATTTCCCTCGAACATCGTTGCTTTCTGCGTATCAGTTATGAGGGAAGGCTCCTTCAAATAACTTGTCTACATATTGGGTTGGCCATAGCTCCGAAAATGTTTGCTTCGGTGACAAATTGGACAGCCGAGCTATAACGCCGTCAGGGCTTAAGAGTGATCGTTTTCTTAAACGATTACTTACTGGTCCACCAGGACAGAACAATTCTTAACTCCCAGGTTCTCGTAGCCATGACCTTTTTGAAGAACCTGAGCTGGACCATAAATCGAGAGAAGTCGATATGCACTCCAACGAGGTCGATCGATTTTCTGGGTATCACGTGGGACACACTATCAAATGCAAAGTCCTTACCCGTAAAAAGTTATCAAAATTCGTCAGTGCCTAATAACACGCTTGTCAGCCGGCAAATTGGACCCTCAAGCAGGCCCAACGCCTCTTAGGGTATCTCAATTTTGCGACCTTCATCACCCACCGGGGAAGGTTGCGTTGCCGAACGCTGCAGCGACACAGCAATGCATTTAAGAGCGCTCCTCTTTAGTCGAGTTCTCTTGCAGAGGTGAATCAGGACATGGTATGGTGTTTGCACAACCTCAGTCACAAAACACCAATTCACTTCAAAACAAGGCGTGTGAATTACATTGTCACCGATGCCTCGGATCTACAATGGGGAGCGCTAATCAACAACAAACCCCTGAATGGTTCTTGGACTCAAAGTCAGATTGAGTGGCATTGCAATTTAAAGAAGATGCACGCTGTGGTAGCAGCAATCTCATTGACATCCGAAGTCCTAAAGAACTCGATGGTAATCCTGCAAAGCGATAGCAAAACTGTTGTATCGTACGTATAAAACGAAGGAGGAACAAGGTCCCAAATGCTGTTAAAATTGACAAAAGATCTTCTGGCACTGACGGACAGTTTGAATATTGTACTTATCCCTCACTTCCTTGCCGGGAATGTACAACGTGGAAGCCGATTACCTCTCGCGCAATCGCAGGGGCACCGAATGGCATCTCTTGAAAGAGGCAACCACGGACATATTCAGACGATGGGGAACCCCCGAAATAGATCTTTTCGCGTCACGAGAGGCTCTTGTCGTGGCAAGTTGTGTCGCTAGACTTATTAGACTCCAACACTTGCTTCACCACGCCTTCAGTAAATGCTGGCGATACGATCTAGCGTGGATATTTCCACCGCCAGTGCCTCTACCTCGAGTGCTGCACCATCTCAACTTATCCCAAGGGAAGTTCATAATAATAGCACCCAGGTGGTGGAAGCCTTTTTGGCGCCCGGATTTGAAAGGCCGAGCACTTGCACCCTCGCTACAACTACGGAATCTAAACAAAACCCTGATAAATACCGTAACGGGTCAACCTCCTCCTCAAGGGCAGAAATTACAGTTGGAAGCGTGGCTGATTTTGACTGGAAAACACGAGACGAAAAACAACTTATTTCGTCGTGTTTGAGAGCTTCAACAAGGAAAACATATGCCCCTATTTGGTATAAATGGGTAAATTAGTGTCAACATAGTAATATAAACTGTCGATTCCCGGCTCCTCCTGATGTAGCTAGATTCTTAGCAAACCTATTTATAAAGGATCATCTGGCATAGATATCTATATATCTAAATATATTATCTAAATAGATCTATATCTATTTTAGTTCACAAATCTGACATAGCATCAATTTGTGAGGCTCTAAGCGATGTTAAAATTTTATCTAATAAATTAGTAAAACATATCCTTAAAGCGCTAGCTCAATCCTATCTATAGCTAGACCAATCGCGCAGTAATTGCCAGTATGGGAAGCGGGGAAAGTTATAAATTATTTGAAAAGCCTAAAACTAGATGAGCAAAATTTATTTCATAGCTCGAAACACACAGCCACAATAATTTTATTGGCTTCTGGGCATAGAGTTCACGATTTGACTCTCTTGCTTTTTCGAGCCTCAGCATTTTATTGATAACGGTGATTCCATCACTTTGCATCCGGGTTTCGGTTTTAAAACAGATACAGACAGTCAAGTTGGTGGTTTTTATCGTGCCCGGAGAAGCATCTAAATCCCTTATTTTGGCTTAGGACACTCATAACTGTCTCTAATAATAGATGAGGCTCCTTGACAAATTTGTTTATTACAACCAGATATCCTGTAAGACCAGCTACGCCCACAATTTTTGGGGGCTGGGTCAAGAAACCCCTTTTGGAATCAGGTATCGAAGCATCTCGGCCGGGGTACATGATCAGCTGTTGCTTCGCTAAATTGTTTTGGAAACATAAATGATATTCTTGGTTAAGCAAATTGGCGTCATGAAAGTACATTAAAGATATATTATTGTCGAAATCTAGATAATAATAGTCAGAATGCTGAGACTCAATCAGAAGTCTCTTTCTCAGTACTTTCGGCCGCTTAATGATTAGCCAAGTATTCTACTTCATTATAAACAATAAAAATTTTGTTATTATGTTTATTAAATGATGCTAAAGCTTAGGCTTTAATTAGCTTGTATTGTTTATTTCATCATGATTCTATCGGATATAAATAATTCAAATCACATTGTTGCGTTTTTTTTAGTTATTAATATATAACTTTACAAGCCACCAGGAGATAACAAACACGTCTCTCATAATGGACCTCGGACGTCAAACGGAACACATAATATAGAAATTTTACCTAAAAATAAAATTTGTATTATGTTTCCTAATTTCTTCCTGGTTTCTCTTATTATGAGACAAACAATGAACAAGAACTCTGGCGGCTTGCTTTAGCGCGATAAAAAGTTAGTTCCAGTTTCAAACGCTGGGCGCTGGCGGCGGTGTCACGTGGTGGGAAAAGGTCGGATACTAGCGATTTGGGCGGAAAAGGAAACGATGTACTCTCTCATAATGGACTTCGGACGTCTTAGGAAACATAATACAAATTTTATTTTTAGGTAAAATTTCTATATTATGACGAGTTGATAACGGGAACGTATCGATAATATACAAACTCCAAATTTTCTGTTTGTATGCTATACGTTTTATTTTTTAGAGCATTAGATGACAAGCCGAGTAAGAACACTCGTCTGCAATCTGCAGTGTTCATTTTGTTTGAGGAAAGCAGTCTAACGTCGAAAACAGCCCAGCGTTTGTCCCAACAATTTTTCCGCCTGTGTACAAAAAAGATATCACGGGTGACTCATGGCCATGTGTAATGGGGCGTTCCCACGAGGCGTTAATCACGACAGTCAACCACGCTTTCGTGAAATACACTTCTGTGTGAACGCATAGGCGTTAAACTTGCTTTCGTGAGGAACGGCGCACGACACAAGCGTGGATAGATCAAACGTGTTTGATTTTCAGTCGTGATATACCGTTCGTGAAGCCAAGATGTCGTCACAACAACGTGGAATTAAGTTTAACGACACTGAAACTACGCGTTTTTTGGAGTTATATTCTATGGAAAAGGTGTTATATGATCCAAGTTTGGAGGAATACCGTGATAGAGATTTACGTGCCGCCGCAGCTAAGAGAATTAGTCATGAATTAAATATTCCTGGATTTGGACCAAAAGAAGTTATATCAAAATTCAAAAATTTAAGAAGCTCTTTCTGTCAGGAGTTAAAAAAAATATCAGACAGTGCAAGGTCAGGAAAAGGTACAGATGACATATACAAGCCAAAAGTATTTTGGTTTGATCAGATGAACAGTTTTATTCGTCCGTTTGTTCAACAGCGACCCACACAATCGAATCTGGTAAATACCTTTTTTTTACTTCTACCTTCCTAAAAATATATATCGTTTATTTATGAAAAATAATTTTAAATAATTTAAAAACGACATACGAGTATTAATTTAAATTTAAATTAGTAAGAATGCGTTGTTTTTAGTAACTATTTAATATTTATAATATCTTATCTTATCTTCTATGAGTATTGTATAAAAATCATTAAAAAAAAATCTTTAACGTAAATATATTATTATCCACACGATTGTAAACAAAAATAAATGTACAATATGTTTAGATTTATTATTAGTTATTACAGTTCATTTGACACATCAATTATTTGGTTTTGCCAGGGAACAGCTCCTTCGTTATTAAAATAATCACGATATTTATTCCGTATTTGTTGTGCCTCCATATTAGAATGTCTGTGGTTAGTTGCTGGTAGATTCTGTAATCCACTATGATTATTTTGACGCCATGATCCAGGGAAAACTCGGTGGTCCTCATCCTCATAATCAATTAGATCCCCCGTCACATACCGAGGGTTTGTTTTTTTCAACCAATTATGAATTGCACAGCATGCGAGGACAACTTTGTCTAACGTTTCTAATTTTAATGATATTGGTTTTTCAAACAATCTAAATTTACTCGCGAGTATGCCAAAGGCATTTTCCACTACACGTCTTGCTCTTGACAATCGATAATTGTAAATCCTTTCTGCAGGGGTAAAATTGCGTCGACTGTAGGGTTTCATTATATACTTTTTTAACGGATATGCATCATCAGCCAAAATAACGAAATTGTTTGGTATGGCTAGTGAGTTTGTTTCTAAAGCGTTGTACAAAGAGCTATTTTGAAAAATTCCTCCATCTGATCCTCTTCCTTTCGCTCCAATATCAACATATAAAAAACAATAATCGGAATCCACCAAGGCCATTAACACAATACTATAACTGTTTTTATAATTAAAATAATCTGAACCACTTCCGGGAGGAGCTCGTATGACAACATGCTTACCATCTAGAGCCCCTACACAACGAGGAAAATTCCATCGCGTTCTAAAACCATATTCAATGTTTTTCCACTCATCTGATGTTGCAGGGACCTGAAACATGATATTATTAAAATATGAATAAACTAATAATATTAACACATTATTATTTATATTATAGATACTTCCTACAGAAAATTCCTCAGATGCCTCAATAGAAAATAGTCTACAATCAGAACCTAAATTTGAGTGCAGTACTAGCCAAAACTTTGAAGACGTGACTAAGATAGCATCGAAAATTGATACACCTGCGAAGATAATCAAAAGAAAGATTGAACCACAACCATCAACTTCAAAAAGTAAAAAATCTATTGGTGATCATGAAATAGTATTTATGACAAGTGCTATTGACAAATTGAATGCAATTTCAAATCGCGCATTACAAGTCGCTACAAATAAAGATGATAGTTATGATCATTTTGGGAAATATATCGCATCAATGTTAAGAAGTATAGGACCACCAACAGCAATACGATTACAACAAAACTTCATGAATGAAATTACAAATGCTATGTGCCCACCAGAATATGTTACTGACTGGCTGGAAGATCAAGTGGAAGACAATCAAATTTAAGTACTTTTTCGGCTAGTAATGATGACGAATACACGACATTATTTACAGATTTATAATTAAACAAATTTTATAATTATAATTAAACAAATAAAAGTTCACTATTACTAACAATTGTATTAATTTTTAAATTTTAAGGTACTTACTTGTATGAATTCTGCTAGTTCATTGTATATTGCTTCACAGGTTTCTGGAATAAATTTACTTATTGTGTTTTTTGGAACACGGAACAAAAATTCTAAGCTTTTAAAGGAATCACCTGTAGCTAAATACCGTAAAGTCACCTCTAATTTTGTTTTGCACTTATTGCTTGTCTCATGTTAGTGTCAGATTTTGAAATAATATTTGTAACACGCAATAAGAGGTATTCAAACTGAAATTCAGTCATTCGCAATAGGTTTCTTAAATCTTCTGGAAAATTGCTTTTTAATTCCATACTAACCAAGTTCGACGCTCCTAACATATTTCTTCGCTGTATCCATTCTCTAACCCAAAAACGTCTTTTTTTTCGTTTTCTTGTGTCCTGTAAGCGCTCAATCTTTTTTGCTATGATAGTAGCAAAAACCGAACTTAAAACAGCACAACTTTCAACAACCAGATCATTCATGATCGATGTTTCGATAATGACTAAGTCGAAACACGAAGCGTGAACGGCACGAAATCCCCCAACCATGTGAACGTTTCATCAATTCACACTTTCGTGAGTGTCACGAACGACAGTTGACTAGCGTAGTTGACTGTCGTGATTAACGCTCCGTGGGAACGCCCCATAAAGCGCCAGAAGCATTTTGATTTCATACATTTAATATGATTAGAAACATATTTCCATGTCGTGTCGTGTCGCAACATGTCCTTACGTGGCGCCGACTGCTCGCCACCGATTGCGCCAGACCGGTGGTGGGGGTTATGACGCGACACGACACAACAGGCAAATGTGTTTCTATACCGACGCGTGGCTCGTGGCGCGAACATCTAGCAAGAATGAAATAAAAATGAAATTAAATGATGAAATTTCTCTTCGTCACTCTCTAATTCTTTAAGAAGACGATGAAATTTACCTTTGTCTTGTCTCCCTCTGTTTGTAGGGTGAACCCAGTATCTTTTATTTTTTTTGCTCTTAAAAATTTTCAATGTGAATAAGAATTAGTAAAAAAAAGTCAATTTTCTTATAAAAACGCAAAAAAATTATAACTCTGCAAGGGTTGAGCTAAGAGACCTCTCGTAGAACATTTTTTTGCAGTTGATGACCTAAACTATCCCCTATTTGCGTTTGATCCACGACTTTTTGACCACCCTGTATAAATAAAATTTTATTATCGGTTCAATATTTCAGAACAATATTTATTTCTTCAATATAATATGCATACTTCTTTAAGAAATATATTTTCATTTTCCATTTTTATTTTGCATGTATAGTTGCGAAGTTGCTGAAAATATATTTGTTTAGATTTTTCAACCATCCATTTCGTTTTATAATTAATACGTACCTCCACTGTTTTTAACACTGAATTAAAAATTTTAAAAATTTACGAACTTGATCTATACTTACATTGATATACAACAAATATAAAAAATATAAATATTTTTATCTTTAATTAATATAATTAATCGTTTATTATTTTAATAATAATTAACTAGTCGTTTGTTTTTTCGGTTTTATGAAATGTTGGACTTTATGTTGATTTTATTAGATTATTATTTAATAAAAATAAGTAAAAAATGAAAATAGCTGTTTTCTCTCGATTATTTTAAATACATACATAAAATGTGAGACGTCACATCAGGAGGGGGGGGGGTTATAAAAATGTGACATCCTGTGACAAGGACGGGGGGAGGGGTTCAAAAATCCTAAAATTCGTGTGACGTACTTTATGGATGGCCCCTTATTGATTATGAGTAACACGATCATCAACATGTCGAGTTTTAGGAGGAGAGCGACGTTTTAAGAATACTGTCTTTTTATATGAGGGATTAGTAGAATTATTTCGAGATACAAACTTCGCTGCGGAAGAATATGCGGGTTTTGGAACTTCCGGAATTGTTCAATTTAATGCATCTGCGTATGAACGCTTAAGAGAAGGAAAATATTTACAGGCTTCGACATAAGACATGCAGCTCTGAGCCATTTTAACTTTGATTCCTGCCTATCTCACAAATTCTGGACATCACTTATCTTTAACTGAATGGGACCATTCGACTTCACACATTACACAGTATAGAGGATATTCATCTGACCTGTCACACCTGCATGTTGACCTCCACAGTTTTAACATATTGGGGCTTAGAACGACATTCAACTTTGGTATGACCATAACGGCAGCATTTATAGGATTGTATCGTAGGATAAATATATACATATCTCTACTGGAAGATCATTATAGCACATGAAAATCCTTTTTGGTAAAACTTGCCCATCAAATGTTATTACAACTGATTCAGAGTTTTTCCAAGAAACCGAGTCATTTAATTTTCAATTTCATCAAAATCTGTCCAGCCGTTTAGGAATTTAATTACGAACACATGCACAGAAGATTTATATATATACCAGCTGTTTGTTTGCTGTATAGATAAATAGCCTAGATACCAACTATAGCACCATCTTCCGGGCTGATTTGTGAATCTAAACCACCCAAACGCATACAAAAAAATTTCATTCAAATCGGTCCAGCCGTTTAAGAAGAGTTAATTGACATACACTCGTACAGTAGAATTATATAGATAAAAATGGGGGCATACGGGCGTGGACACACATTGTAAGAGTTGGTTAGGTAGGTTCTTTTCTTGAAGGACGTTAAGTGGAATTGGTTCCGAATTACTTCTGTGGGCAGCTGCTGCTTTCATAATGCGGCAAAACGTGTAAAAACCCTCAGTTGTGGAATGGCGAGAGAGAAGAGAATTTGTTTAATTATTAGTGTTTCTGGCCTTCACCTGAATTTTCTTAATACATTTAAGTCAAAATTTATTTTTTATATATTTCTTTAAATAAAGCTTTATTAACATCATTTTAGCATTAAATGCTAAAATTGTACAGAATGCGAATATTAACTGAATCAACGAATTAAATTTTTAATTGAAACATTTGCGTCATTTGAGAATTGCAAACGTTACGGGTAGTTAATTCTTAAATAAAAATAATCCTCTGAAAATTAATTATCTTAATAAAACGAAATTATCTCAATAAATATATCTTCCGGGTTCTAAAAACACTTGAGTAATGTAATTTTTATTCCTCCTTACCATAGTTATAAGCTTGGAAAGCTTGTAACCATGGCAACATAACTATCCTTTCTTCACGCTTAATCTATAAAATTCTCGTGTCCAAATATTCGTTCCCATACTCCTCCGAAACGGCTCGACCGATTCTTTTGACCGAGTCTGAGAATCGGCTACTATCTATTTTTCAAACCCCTAAGTGATAAGGGGTGTCTACACCAATTTTTTTATTTTTATTTTTTAGACAAAATTTTTTGTTTTTATGATACAGCATATAAAAATACATACAACCCTTAATTTTCATCTGACCCTCTACGATGAACCCCTATTGTTTGTAATGAAACAGAAGAATAGAAACACAGTTAGAATTTGTTTTAAATTAAGATTATAAAATCATATTTATATTAATCAGATTTTTATGATATGAAAACAGAATCGTTTTCCTAGAATATAACCGTAAAGTGCAAAACAACTACGATACTAGTAGGTACTTGTAACTATTTAGTACTTCAGTAGTATTATTGTTTCAGGAATTGGTTCGCTCTTTTCTTGAACGACTCTAAGTCGAATTGGTTCGGAAATACTTCAGTGGGCAGTTGGTTCCACATAGTAGTGATGAACGGCAAAAACTGCCTAAGAAAACGCTCAGTTGTGGAACGACGGACGTCGAGGTGATACAGATAGTATTTTGTATTCTGTATATTAGACTGTATAACTCCTCTGAACACTCTTCATGGTTAATGAGGTAGAAGATGTAGAGAGATCCCACAACCCTTCGCGACGGGAAGGGAAGGGATCTAGGATGACATAAGCAACAAACATTCTTCATATATCGAGATTCAGAGAGGTGTGCGTCAAGGTTACATTTTATCACCTTTGCTTTTTAACTTGTATGCCGATGCAATATTTTCAGAAGCCCTAGATATTTGTCTTTTTGATATTTTGGATTAGTTTGTTCGTTGGGTTCGTGGCACACGAGTAATTTACTTCCTATGTTGCGAAAATCCAGAGTCGTTACGAAAGTTGCTCTACTTTAATTTTTTTTTAATATCGAGAAAATCTAAGCGTGTTGTACTTAAAAGCCATGTATGTAAAATTTTTTTAAGACGTTACAGTTACTAAAACACATGAAATAAGCAAAGGAAAGTAACGTAATTTTGAAATTAGCAAATTTTACTAGAAGACTTCATTTACATTTTACATTTCTTGAAAGTAAGTAAAACGATTAAATGTTTTATTTTTAAATTTTGAACTAAGCAACAAAAAACCTGAACTCTTATATTAAAACAAAGAAAACTTCCGCAACTACAAAGTTGACGAGTTATTAAAAGAACATGGATTCACAGTGCTTTGGTTGGCTCCTTATCATCCAGAGTTAAACCAGATCGAAAACATTTGGGGTATTCTAAAAACGACGTTGCTAGCAGCAATATCAATAAAAAATACACTTTGATTATGTTCATTAAAAATACAGCATTTGATCGAGTAAATAAAGATGCCTGGTTCAATACTTGTCAGATCGTGGAACAAATAAAAGACGAATACATGAGACACTGTGATCTTTATTTTAGTTTTATTATAAATGTCGGTGAGCCTTAGCCTCTGAATCAGATATTTCTGAAACGAATGGTTGACGATTTTTATTTCTTAATAAAGTTCAGTAAAACTTTTGCACGTATTTCATTTATGTCTAGAATTATTAAATACATATAATGATAAAAATAGTAATGTTATCACTTAAATATCCACATCTAAAAATAAAAAACATAATCTTTCCTTGTATTCGGTTAAAAAATACAAAATTGAAGTAGAGCATGTTTCACTTTGACCATGACACTCTCTCCTGATTAGTCTATAAATTTGACTATTCATTGTAGTGCGCGTATGTACCGATAACACTGATACATTGACGGAAGCTTGCACACATATACTATAAACGTTTAGGAGGAATAGTGGGGCGCGTCTTCGTGGATTGCACTATCTTGCGTTGTGTTTTGTTTCTTGAATAACGACCTAAAAAACCATTGTCATCTTATTTCCCCCCTAAATTCACTCACTCACCCTCACACAGCAGTTTTGGGCGGCGATAGGCAGAGGAATATCATGATTTGAGGCAAACCCATTAGCCTTAGTTAGTATTTTTTTATTTGTGGTGGATTTAAAAAACCAACAACTATTTATTAACATTTATTAATTCTTACATTTGATTGTTAAAATATGGATAACAAATAAATAAGAAAGAGTAATTTGACTTAATTAAAGAACTATTAAATTAAAAATTATGTTAATAAGTTTTTAACTTCACTTGGTGTTCGACGAATAATTGTCAGTGCATCTCCATACCCATTATTTTGATCATGTATAGCAGTATACAATTGTTCATAAATAGCTAAAACCACTTCAAAGGCTCTTTTTTTAATCAAGGTTTTGTATGTATGACTAAGCAATAAGTTTAATTGGGGCAATATATATGAATCTGGTGCAACTAAAAACATATCAAACTTATTCAGAAATGCCCGGAGTGATGCAGAATCCATACCGGGAATAGCTGAAAGTGGCCCATTTATTTTTTCCTGTAGTATTGTGTAAATAGGTCCCATGTTTAAATTGGCAACTAAAAAACTAGCTTGTTCAGATGTTAATGTATCAATTTGAGCCTCTGACTGAGCCTGCAGTCTCTCATTATATTCATCAAGAATTGTATACAGTGAAAGTGTGCATTGAATGTGATAGATACAGTTTAACATATACACTGCCATATCTGTAGAACTTAAATGACAGGCTGTTTCATTAATCGCATGAAGAAGTGGTTCTAAAATATGTGCAATAATCATCTTCTTGTCAGAATGATTAATATTACTAGTGACATTCATTAAACTTCTTAGGAAAGCAACCAAATCTGTCACTACTATAGATGGATTCAAATCTTGTGGAGGGGCTTTAACACCATGACTTAGTTCCTTTTGCATTTTATTGTCTAAGGTAACCAAGAAAGCATCTGAACTCTTTTTCAAAAGTTCATCAAAAATGTCAACTAAATGCCCTTTCTTAATATGGGCCTCTATTGTATCCTTGTAATATGTTATTAAATTAGTTATAGACCAAAGTGTTAATGGATCTTTATCTGGCTTCAGTATTAGTTCAGCTCTTACTTTTAACAAAGGACATAAAGCCTCCATAATGTTTGTCAGTGCTTCAACTATTTTAATTTGCTTATCAGGGATGGAACAGTGTTTAAATAATGTATTTAAATATTCTTTTTCCACTGGAAGAATTTGATATACCCAAGCCATAATGTCACCAATGTACCTTTTTGGTTCATTGGCATAAAACTCAATGGGTTTAGATCCATCAGTTCCTTTTGTTAAGGCATCAATAAAGAGCTGAACAACAACACCTTTCCTAGCATTGCAGTATTCATCAACAATATTGGTAAATAAAACTTGTCTATTTTCAAACTTAACTAATGCCTTAGGAATTAAAGGATTTTTAGGAGAATCAACAACGAGGCATGCACCGATAGTCCAATGGTATAATTTTTCTATTGCAGCTTCTTGTTGGAGCCCTATTATTTCCATGATATCAAAAGCCGGTGTTTGGTACCAACATTTGATAAGAGATTTGCAGTTGTCTTGCAATTTCTCAATATGGGATAAAGAGTTAAAAAAGTTTGTTGACATTGTTGAGGTGTTATAAAGGTATTGATGGAGTTCTGGCGATACTTGAAAATTATCAACAAAAGCAGTAGCCCACATAAGTTTCTTTCTTGTTTTTTTTCTTTCGTCATTTAATTTAGTAGTTTGGACAATAATATGATGTGTTTTTGTTTTAGATTCGTTTAGTCTATTAGACATATCTTTAACTGCAACATCTAAAGTTCTCAAAGACTTGAGAAACAAATTTAATTTGTCTTTTACTTTACCATACTCCGTCAGAATAGCTTTGTTTACTTGTAAATCTTTTTTTTCAATTTCATTTACTAATGTTCTTCTCATATAGGCAGAATCAGAGGAGCATAGTCCAGAAATTGTATACAGTGCGTCAGTATTGTCTGCTATTACGTGGCTGTCGAATATTTTGTTAATCTTCTGCCTGATAGGATTGCTATATATGTTTTCCATATTCAAATACGATTCACTATACTGAAAAGCAGTTTATAGCCTCACTTAATATATAGGTTTATTATTTCTCTCTTTAAGCAGTTTCATAAATTCAATAAATCGTTGATTTTTGCACCTTAAAAACGACTTGTTATTTTTTTTTTGTTCTGATTTCTGATCAGTAATGGGCTTAAATCTTTTAATCGTAAATATATGAAAAATATTAATAGTATTCGCAACTGTGATGAAACATAAAAATATCAATTCACTTCACTTTATTTAAAATGGCGAGTGGCGACTTCTGTGGTTCTGTGTAACATAAATGATAAAAATATCTCTTTTTTTTTTTTTATCTCCTTTATGGCTTTGGCACGGTTTGTGTATTAGCCAGCGTCAAGTAGGTAAAATATCTCTTAAAAAATTAAAAAAAAAAAAAAATTAAAAATTATCGATGACAAATGACAATCCAAGTGATTTTCAAAACATGGGTCATCGAGGGAACCTTAAGTTGGCGGGGGGAAATTAATTTTTTGCACTTTTTTTTGGCTCTATCAACTATTCTTCATTGTTCTATCAAAAATTTTTTTTGTTCGTTCTTCTTTTTTTTTTTTAATTATAAAAAAAATTGAACCTCAATTTGGCACGAACTATAGATATTTCGATATTTTTTTCTTTTTTCTAATAGATTAGAACTATTCAATAACTGTTCATTCAAAATAAACAACTGTTCGGCTTTCATTATCCTGTAATTTAATAATAATTAACTTTTTTTTATAAATCTTAATTAAATGTTATTGCGCATGCGCAGTATCAATGCGCATAGTTCTCATAAATTATGCGCGGCCTATATTTTCTAATATTTTTAATTATTCATTTAAAATTCGCCATGTTGACGCACACATTCAAACGTTTTCGTTAACGCACACATTCCTCTCTAATCTTAATACACACTATTATGAATTTTGGATATCTGTGGTTTGGTTTTTCTATTTTGTGACTTTGATTAACTTTATAGCGCATGACCATTGGCCACACCACGCATAGCATTAAGCAATAAGCATACGGTTGTTATTTACTTCTAGTTCTACTTTATCTGTTTTTACTGGAGAGATTTTTATTATTATTTATGTTTAACGTTTCTGTTGAATACCTTAATTATTTTTGCGGAATCATTATTTAAAAGTTGTGTGTTTATAAAAGTTTGTTAAGTGACTATTAATGTTTAGGAATAGGTTAAAATCCATAAGGTTTATTAATACAAATATACATATTTCTAAAATGGCTAAGAGTTCTTTTGAGTATGTAAAAAGCTATGAACTTGACGATACACTGTTACCAAACACTTGGATTGTCGTAAGAATTGATGGTAAATGTTTTCACAAATTTTCCGAACATCACAATTTTACTAAACCTAATGATTTAAGAGCATTAAAATTAATGAATTATGCTGCTTATCAGGTTATGAAAGATACCCATGATATTTGTGTTGCTTTTGGACAAAGTGATGAATATTCATTTATATTTAATAAGAATACTGCACTTTATAAAAGAAGGGGGGCAAAGCTGCTTACAACAATCAACAGTAAATTCTCTTCTTCTTATGTTTTTTACTGGAGAAAATTTTTTGGAGATGAAATCCTGCAATATCCTCCATCTTTTGATGGTAGAATTGTATTGTACCCATCAGCAGAAAATGTGATTGACTACCTTAAATGGAGACAGGCTGATGTCCATATAAATAATCTGTATAATACTGCATTTTGGGCGCTTGTACTACAAGGAAAACTTAGTCCAGCCGAAGCTGAAAAGCGATTATGTGGAACAGTGTCAGCGGATAAAAATGAAATTCTATTCAAAGAGTTTAATATAAACTACAACAAAGAACAGGAAATCTTTAAAAGAGGTACAATATTATTAAAGCTTCAGGTGCAGTCAGATATAATAAAAAAAATAGTAACAGCTATTACTGACATTCATGAAGATATGTTGAAAGAAAATTTTTGGCTTAAATATGAAAACTTACTAGAACCAAAATCAAAAAAAGTTGTACATTATAATGGCCCTATTACAGATATTCTAACTGAACAAATATTAAATAGAGATAAATCAAAACAATGTAATTCAATAAAGATTTCATGAAGTATAATATTTTTATTAATTCAAAACTAATTAAATTTACAACATTCTATATTTTGCAATAGATAGTAGTATTACATGATTGACCTTAACATGACACAAACAGTAATAGTTTAAAGATTAATAATCAATGCCCTAAGTAAAATTTAGCTTCATTATAAATTCTGTAATACTGTTCTCATTCTGTTTTACTTCTATTTTGAAGGCAAACAAAAAAAAAATTGTCTAGCAACAAAAAAAATAAGGGAGACAAAATTATAAATATGTTTATAATGGAATGGTATAATAAATAAGTGAATTTAAGAATATTTTTTAAGGAGTCACAGCTAGAAGCATTGTAGTTATATTTATAAAAAATAAACATTTCTAACAGTTGCAATATTACACTCAATTAATATAATTTGATAAATATTTCATAGATTGAACATTTTCTTGGTATTTACATAACAATAAATATGGAACCGTTATGATTTTTTAGAATATAGGAATGTAGTTGTCAATTTTGGCCCTGTGTTTTTGTGCAACACATTCACTGATCCAAACAATGTTTCGGCATTCCTGTTCCTTCAGCTTCAAGTATGAGTAAAATACTCCAAAGTGGAATTGTTGCAGAAAGGCCATAACGTTTAAACTCACCTGTGAGGAAAAAAGAATACTGTAATAAATCAGTACATACTACAATATATGCTATTATAGAAGATACTGATAAGAGGGAGGAGGTATAGGTACCAAGTGAGACTTTTTTTATGCAGTGTTAAAAATTGTGAATAATGAAGTAAATGTTAATATTTTAGATAAACTAAAATATCATATCAATAAAATTAATTGGTATATAACAAAGGCCTTAAATATTAATCTATCAATTTAATCTTAACTTACTTCATGTTCAAAGAATTTGTCTTCCAAAGTCTTGTCCCCAACATTACTTCCTGCTCCTTCAAATAGGGCAGAATACTCGGCATAATATTCAGCAACAGCTTTCACTTGCTCATAGTCATCAGCACGTGCTAATGCTGCCAATCCATCAGGGTTTAATTTACCACAGCGAGGATACAACTTAGCACGATCATCTTTAGAAAGTTCAGTTCCAAAGGAGTTGATTGTAATAATGATAGCACGGCGATCAGCTTCAAACTAAAGGAGGACAGAATATTGTAAATAAAAAAAATATTTTGTAATATAAATTATGATGATAAGTTCAATTACTTGTTTCTTAATGAGTACAGCAAAACACTTACAGCCAATATTTCACACATGACATCAGCTGTAGTTCCTCCAATTTGCTTACAAAAATCATAAAAGGCTTCTAAATACGCCTTGTAGAGAGTATTACGAATGATCTCAATATTCATCTCATCCAAATCTTGCTCGCTGATACAGTCAACAAAAAATGGAGCAAGTGGTGTATCAACCAAAACAGCATTGTACAGCTCAGCAGGTGTTGCTGCCACATGAATAGCTTCCATTTGTTCGAACGAACCAAGTGGGTGACATTTAGGGATCAGTTCAGAGATAGGTCTCTGGTGAAGAGTACCCGTGATCAATAAGATTATGTTATCAATCATGTAACTGTAGGTGATGAAATCCAAAAATGTTGACATAGGCTCTACAGAATGATTACGGATATGTTGGAACTCAATGACTAACTTTTCACGAAGCTTGTCATCTATAGTAGATACGGCGAGAGGGCTCGGTTCGTTAGCTAAGAAAGTTCCATAATCGGTACCTTGGAGATGCAGTTTTAAGTCTGGAAATGGAATGAGTTATTTATACGGGTACTATATATGAGGTCAGCAAATATGTAGTATTTAATAGTACTTACCTTCCAGGGTTTCGCACTGAACCAAATTAAGGTAATCAGCCTGTTTCAAAATACCACATTTAAAACCTCGGCATAAGCCTTCTAAATAGCCTGCATCAATATTGAATATGCACCCCTTCATTTTCTTGTAAGAGGCCTCACCTGACAACTTAAAATCGACAAACACCAAAGCTAAGGGAGGATATTACTGAGAAAATGTACGCAAAACCATCGATTGATCATATGACAAACCCATAGACAATGATAGATGCCAATGCCTACAAATCCTTATAAACAAAGGATTGTCTATTATTCCGCGGCCTTCAAAACTTCTCGGATGTGTGTGATTGATTCAGACTTCAGAGTTTATTCACTTAGCCCGAACTATGACTCCCAATATCAAAAATCCTTAACATTTTTGACGTTAAGAAGTCAGGCTTAGCGCGACCTATGACTCCCATATTTCAACACCCAAAAAAATACGTTAAACGTTAAATTCAGAATAAATTAATCTCGTTTCTGAATCTTACCCTAAAATAATCACCTATATTGTTGTGACGTTCTCGATTATAATCCTTTTTTAAATGTCTAAGATCTAGCTCTCTACGATAAATATTTGCCTATAAAGGTATCAATAGTCTGTGCACACCATTAAATTGACTATTTTGAAGTGTCAAATGCCTTTCTATAGTTTCTAGTTAGTCGCAAATAACAGAATAGTTCTGAAATTAAAAAGGCTTCAAATTTCAAAACGAAATACGTTTTAATTTTACTGTTTAGCAGCATGCAGTCTTTGAAAAGATTTTATTTTAAAACAGCTTTCCAAAGTATAGTATCAAAATGTAATTTTTTGTATATATGTATATTTTATTTATAAATTAAAAATTGTGTTCTTGTAGGAGTTTGGTGTTTATGTTCACGTAATGAATACTCTCAGAAACCACCTCTGACAGAATTTGAGGAAAACGAGTCCAAAGGTGAATCTAAAAGGTTAGCAGAATTTCGAAAGAAATTAAGAGAAACTACACCAATACAGGATTTGGGAGAACAAGCAGATTTTTCACCTCCTAAAGAGGATCCCCTACCACCATGGCCTAATGACATTAACCCAAATACGGGAGAAGTTGGTGGACCTAGAGGCCCAGAACCTACCAGATATGGAGATTGGGAACGCAAAGGAAGAGTGTCTGATTTTTAAATATTTTGTTGAAATTATTACAATTATACTGTGATATGATTTTAATGCTATTAGCTGTAGACCTCTAAAGTAGTTATAAATTATAACAATACAATGTTATACCTAGGTAACACTGAAAATGGGTCAACGTAGAACGTTGCCAATACTTTTATTGTTTTTCGAAATAATCTCCGTTCCTCTATACACATTGTCGCATTCGATAGAATCACTGGGAAAAGCAGTGGGCCCATTCTTCCTTAGGGGTCTCTTCTATGGCATTTTCGTACGCTTTCACCGCATCTTCAGGGCTTGTAGAGCGAATACCTTAAATTTTATCTTTAGTTCTTGGGAATAAATAAATGTAGCAGAGCGCCAGGTCACTACTGTATGATAGATGACTCATTATCTCGACACCTGCCATAGTCAAATATTCAACAGTCCGTTTTGTGGAGTGCGCTGAAGCATTGTGGTAGTGAAGGAGGATCCTGCTTCGAGGGCGCTGCTGTCAAATTTTTTCCAAGACAACAGGCAAACACCGATTGACATACCAGTCTGCAGTAACTGTCCTTCCATCTTCTAGCACAACTGTCGCAAAATGACTTATCCAACCAAAGAATGAGGCAATCATCTTTTTTCCT
Organism: Pieris melete; assembly: GCA_963693345.1. Taxonomy (NCBI): domain Eukaryota; kingdom Metazoa; phylum Arthropoda; class Insecta; order Lepidoptera; family Pieridae; genus Pieris; species Pieris melete. The sequence continues at coordinate 1,390,280 of CAVNZK010000028.1, forward strand.
TGACTTCATTTCTTTACCTTAGTCGGCCGATCTTAGCAAGGAAACACCCACTGAGCTGATTGTCTTTTTGTTTCGTAGCAATATATCCAGCTTTCATCACCTGTGACAATGTCAAATACAGCATTTGAGTCACAGCTGTTGAACTTATCTAACATTTGGCGACACCAGTCCGTGCGAAGGCGTTTCTGGTCGTCGGTTAAAGTATGGGGTTTGGTACAAAGCTTCCTGACGCCTAAATGTTCGTGTAATATTTTTTGAACTTGACTCATACCAATGACTAGGCTTGCCCGTATCTGCTGATAGGTCACTCTGTTATCTTCCTCTATCATGCGTCGCATAGCACTGATGTTATCTTCAGTATCCCTCACGCGGATCATCATTGAGATTGCTACGTCTTTTAAACCAATTGTAAATAGCGGCACGAGATGGGGCTTCATTAAGAAATGCTGATTGCAGCCTATCATAGCTTTGTAGTTAAGTAAGCCCACAACGAAAGTCATAATAAATCATTGACCGAAAATTTTCTCGCGATAGGTTAATTTTCACGTGTAACAAGAGTTTAAGATTTGCCGCCTATTCACAAAAACAAATGAATGCAATATACTACATTAGGTTACCAAAGAGTTCTAATATTAAAATTTAAAAAAGTTTTCATTAGCAATGTTTTTAACTGGCCAGATCTAAAGTGAAGATAGAATGCTAATGTGATGTAATCTTAAAATTCTAAACATTTTCTGTGTTACCCATGTATAGAAAGAATATTGTAAAGTAGAAATAATAATAGTTTGTGACAGTCATTTAAATATGGCTGTTACCAAATAGGATATAATTAAAAAAGGTAATAAAATGGTTTCTTTTATTAAGTTTTTGATGCTTTACCAATTGTTTTAGGCATTTTCTTATTAGTTGAATCCTCAAGTTCCTTAGCTTTATAGTAATGTGGAGCAACATCAAGTAACCATTTGCTCTCTATTTCTGTTACTTGCCTCATAAATTCTTTGGATGTAAATACAAGTTCATGATATATAACCCATCTTGGTAACTCCTCAAATAGTGCACTATTAGGATGTATCATGACTGTCTGTAAAAAAGAAAATTAGAATTTCAATACTTACTAAACGAAAATTCTTTTGTTAAAAGTTTAATAAGGGATTACAATACATATTTGCCTTAAAAAACTGAAGAGAAGACTGCTATACTATCAAACTCAAAATATCTTTATTCAAATGGGTAACCAAGTAGGTACACTTTTGAATCGTCAAGTTAAATAAATCGTAAATTTACATTTACTACCAGTTCGCAAGTCAAGGGCGTAGAACGGGTAAGAAGAACTGGCAAGAAACTTTCCGCCACTCTTTTTAATCGCCAAGTATTGTCATACAAATTGTTTGAACTGGAGCAATTCAATCCCAAGGATTAGGATCATTTAAGTAGTCCTCAAATTTATAAAAAGCTTTGTTGATTAATTTTCGTTTAACGAGGGCTTTGAATTTATTTAGTGATAATTCTCTAATTTTGCTTGGGAGTTTGTTGTAAAAACGAATACAATTTACATATAAGGAGTGGTTGGTCGTACACTCAAATTAGTTCTATTTCGCGTATTATACTGGTGAAAGTCACCATTTGTTTTAAAATCGTGTATATTTTTTTGGACATACAACAACTAACAAGGCTTCAAGAATATATTGACCAGATTGTGTCATGATATTTAATTCCTTAAACTTATTCCGTACCGACTCCCTCGGAGAAACACAACAAATACCCTGAAAAGCCCGCTTCTGCAGCACAAATATGGATTGAACCTCTGCAGCAGCACCCCACAGTAAAATACCGTACGACATAACGCTACTATCCTATAATCTATATAGTAACCGTACGCATAATATCAAGTAGGAAAGGAGTTCTTTATAAATGACATAAGATTTTTGGGATAATCGCGCTCCTGCTCGTGTGTCCTAAAATCGGCATTATATAATCTATATAGAATTTTTTAGTCAGTAATAATTTAGGAAATGCCTAAAATGTCAGAGCACAAAACTAGTTCAATGGTTCTTCAAGTAGTAAGGAAAGGGATATCGGGAGTGAAATTGTTGTGCGCGCGCTCACACCGCGTAATACAAGTTTTGAGTGCTAGTGATAGTAGTGACGGGCAAGTATTTGTCGAACTACCAGGACCAAAACATACTTCACGTGCTGATGCAAAACGTATTGATTTTTTCAATTTGTTGTTTTCGGATGCTCTTATATAAAAAAATGATTTTTTAAACCAACCGTTACGCCACACAATATTTTCAAGATCATGCAATTCTGAAACCTAAATCGCGCGGAAAATTGGGGAAGCCATTTACCATACCAGAAAATTTGGGATTTCATTGCTGTTGTGCTTGAAATGGGCATCACAGGGAGGCCAAGTATTTATTCTTATTGGATAAACGCATCAAGATGCATTCCATGGTTTGGATGAATGTTGAATGAATAAACATAGCTTCATCTGGACATCTAAAATATGATTCATGTGCCAGATTTCAAGTGTTAGTAGATCACACCAATTTGGTTTTTAGGCAGCATTATATACCCAACCAAGAGTCGAGTCTATACTCAACTGTTGATTGTTTGAATCTCTTGTAGGAACATTATGCTCAGACTATGATGAAACAATATTTTCCGAACAAGAAGCATCATACGTGGGGTTTAACGTTTTGGATGCTTTGCGACTCTTCATCCAAATATTGCCTTGGATTCTATTGCTACCGGGGTGCTAAATCATTTCGCATTCATTTCACCGAACATCGATACGACAAATGTATGTGTCACAAAAAAGAGAGGCAACGCAAAGTAAACCATTCATTTTTCACACTTATAATAAATTTATGGGAGGAGTAGACGAGAGCGACAAAATGATGTACACCTATTTGGAGGAATGGAAAACCTTCAAATATGGCTGAATGCATTATATATTGCATAACGAGAAAAATGCAGTCATAAAATGTCAAGGTTGAAATATACATGCAACGTAATTCATGATTTGGAGGAGCAATGTTGCTCCACAAAAATAAACCAGAACCTGCCACTCAAACTACTTCTTCCCGTTGGACGTTTGAGTTGGGAAAGTTACCAGGGCGTAATTTACGGCGCTGTGTGGTGTGGAGTTAGAAGTGATGTGAAGAGGAGCAACTTTATTTTTGCCCGATGTGAGAATGTAAGAGACTTCATAGAGTTTGTGTAGGAAAGCACACCTGTTTACTTTTTTACTTTTATATTCCAGTTTTTGTTTACAATATGAATATTAATTATTTTCTTTGTATTTTATTTGTCCAATATGATTATTATAAAAATTGTACTTTTTTTGAAGAGATACAGAAATTTTGCAGTATATGACATCAAAATAGTTGATTGATTGATTGATACATGAGTAAAAACCTATGGCACTCAAACGGCTCATATAATAAAATCAGCATAAATACTTACTTGATTATGTTTTACTGTTTTATAATGCCCTCCTTTAGAAAACTTTGCAATATGATAAAAGTAACCTGCAGTTATTGCTTTACGAATATTCATATCTTCTGTTATACTAGATACCATTTCAATTTCTACCCTGTCCATCAATCCAGCAAGCTGTTCACGGACATCCCGAGCTCTCTTCATGGATCTATACTGTATAAAGTTTTCATAGCACCACTGTACAGAAAAATCAGACTCAACCCATTGATTATATACATTCATAAGTGTTAAGTGGTCACCACTTGGATGAAAAAAGTTTTTTCTAGCTGTGTCGGCATGAATTATTTTGTCCTTGGGTCTGTAGAATACTGAACTATTAACAGACAGCATAGCTGCTATTGTAACTATTTCTTCGGAGCATTTGTACCTGCAAATAAAGTCATCAATATTAAGATGTCATAAATTGTAAGTTACAAAAGGTAACCTGGCTCTTACTTTAACCTTCAATAGCATTAGCTACAGCAATCCTAATCTCAATGATTTTTAACTACATTGAACATGCATACAAGAACGTCAAGATCGGTATCGCTGTTGCTATTAGATTTTTAATTTATTTGTTTTTAAATAAAGTTGCAGAAATTTGTCTGTCTCATTATACCAAACCAAATTACTTACTTTTCACTGGCTAAAAGCATTTTTGCTAGCATAGGATCTGTTGGAAACTCTGCCATTCTTCTTCCTGCCTTGGTTAATTCACCATGGTGATTAAGTGCACCAAGGGCATATAGTTGTTCTAGTGCTAATACTAATGTTTCATGTGGTGGGGGATCCAGGAAATCAAAATGTATTAAGTCATTAATTCCTAATGCTTTTAATGTCAGAACAGCATTACCTAAATTAATTCTCTGAATTTCAGGAACAGTGTTATCTTCTAGCTCATATTTATAAGCCCAAGCAGTGTACAATCTGAAGCACTTCCCAGGTGCTACTCTACCAGCCCTACCTGCTCTCTGATTTGCAGATGCCTTAGAAATAGGTACAACCATAAGACTCTCCATTCCAGTTTTTGAATTAAAGTTATTTTGCTTTGCAAAGCCAGGATCAATAACATAAATAATATTATCTATAGTAAGAGATGTTTCGGCTATATTTGTAGCCAAAACAACTTTTCTAGCTCCTTCAGGTGTGGGTTCAAATATTTTTGCTTGCATATCACTTGGAAGATTTGCATATACAGGTAATATTACAAGTTCCTTTAATTTCTTTCCAAGACGCTTAGTCCTTTCTTGTAACATTTCAACACAAGTCTCAATCTCCTCTTGTCCAGTGAGAAATACAAGAATATCACCTAGTGGCTGCGTCGCATGTATCTGTAACACTGATACAACACAAGCATCTATGTAATCTGCTTCTGGGGCCTTTGTATAATAAATATCAACAGGAAACCTTCTACCAGGTATTCTAAATATGGGTGCCTCATCAAAAAAGCTTGAAAATTTCTCAGCATCAAGTGTTGCACTGGATATAAGTAGTTTCAAATCAGGTCTAAATCTAGTTATATCTTTTACTAATCCAAATAAAATATCTGTATGTAAAGTGCGTTCATGTGCTTCATCAATAATCATAACACTGTATGAAGCAAGGTCTGGTTCAGAAAGAAATTCTCTATGCAATGTTCCATCTGTCATGTATTTTATTACTGTTCTATCTGATGTGCAATCCTCAAATCTAATGCTGTAACCAACTTCATTTCCAAGTTTAACATTCATTTCTTGTGCTACCCTGGCAGCTACAGACATTGCCGCAACCCTTCTTGGTTGTGTACAGCCAATTTTTTTGCCTTCGTTAGTGAAACCAGCCTCATGAAGATATTGAGGTATTTGTGTTGTTTTACCAGAACCAGTTTCACCCTCCACAATCAAAATCTGATATTTTTTTATAGCCTCTATGAGAGAATTGCGAAAAGGGAAAACAGGTAAAGATTTTTTTGTTTCTTCTATAGTCATCCTTAATTTTTTGTATTCTGATACTTCCTCAGCTTCCTTTTTCTCTTTATTGCCTTCAAGTTGTAGTGCTTGTATAAAATCAATTTGTTCATCCAGAAGCAGCTCATATTCATCTTGTGCTTTAGAATCTTTTGCACCAAATTTAAAGAATGCTGACTTAATTTGTTCTTGTTCCCATTTTCTTTGTTCTGCGTGTGGTAGCTTTTCATTTTCATCAACTTCAATGTATTCACCTAAAAGATATAATTATTATTTTTAAATGTTTCCTTAACATTACATAAATAATAGACATATATTGAATATTTACCTTTTTCTCCTTTACCCAGGTCTTGAGGCATGTGATACCTTTGAATGTTCTCCAACTCTCTTGCTTTCTCATGTTCTTTTGCTAATTTTAAAATAGTTTTTTTATGTTCTCTCTCTTTTTTTTCTCTTTCAGTTAAACTGTAATCAAATTAGAGATTATTAATTAAACATTTTGAAATTTTAACAAACCTTAAATTCAAAGCTGATAAAAATTCCTATTGATATATATGTAATTTGTTATTGCCTTATTGATAAACAATTAAATTTATACTTACATGGTTTCTTCGAATAGATATTCATCATCAGCAATATCATCTTCAAGTTCAACAACTTTATCATCTTTCCTTTTTTGCAAATATTTTCTACGGGACTGAATACGAAGCTTTGGCAATAGCTTATCTCTATCTTCAGCTTCTAATTTAAGTCGTTTGGCTGCTTCCTCGTATGACCTCTTACTTGAACTCTCAGTAACTTTTTTTACTTTCTCTTCATCTCGTTTTCTTAATCTTGTCGCAAATTCATCTCTTTCTTTCAAATCCTTCAAGCGACTTTCTTCCACACTATCAGAATCTGATGAAGAATAATGCCTTTTGTTATGCTTGTCCATTTTAACGTAAATTATATTTTCAAGAGCTCAGGTTGTTCCATTCAGTAAATATCAGAAAAAATATCTGTTTCGTTGCGGTCATACAGACTACTGCTAAATCCTACAATATGATAATAATATTTTTATGTACAAAAAATTTAACTTAAAACCGTGTATTTTATTTAAATTTGCCAATCAATTCATTCAGCGAACTTTCCCAATTATAATAACACTACTACACGTTTCTAAATTGTTTATCATTTTAGATAAATATAATTAACTTTAGATATAACAACAAAACTCAATTCAATCCAAATGATTAAAAATTCTGACAGAAGCAACTCTAAAGTCTAAACTTGATGTCACATATTACTTGAGTCTTGACATATTCACACATACGTGCTCGGGCCTCGGAGACGTCCGTTGACAACAGTCCAAACAACTCAACTTATTATTCTTTAATCTGTGTATATAATATTTTAATTTTTAATGTATTTACCTATTAGCGGATTAGTGTATATGTTTATTATGTTATTATGTGTAAGAAAATAGATATAATAAAATGAAGTCCCTGACGACGTCTGACTTTCTGTATGAACGCGATAAACTCAAAAACTGCCTTTAAACGGAAATTAAACCTAACTCATAACTTGATTGATTGAAATACACACATATATAACGATTTTTAGTAAATAGGCAGGTTGCAAGGTTGAGGTAAATTGCAAAAAAACACGACACCCTGCGTGGGTTCCACGTGGTTCACCCGCAAGTAGTGTAGGTACAAATGTTTTTATTAGAAAAATAGGCAATCACTCAAAGTATGATCTAATTACGAAGTTACAACACAATAAATGTTTAATGAATCTTGCATGAACTTGGGCTCGAGACAAAATCACTTTTAGACAAAACAATTTAAAAATAAACATGAGCTATTTAAGATACCTAATGTTTAAATGATATGGTTAATCCTGAAAAAAATACAGTAAATCGTCATATTTTAGACACTCTCTCGCTGTGAATATAGATTATTATTTACATAGGCGCGTATACGGTCCACTTTAAGCATATCCACAAAGTTTAGCCTGTTTAAAGTAAACCTTTTTATTTTTTTAAAGACACTAATAAAAAATGTGTGACAAGTTCTAATCATTATAAAAAACAAATTTGAGCTGATGTAAAGGTCGTCTACATCGCGAAATTTATTATTTATAACTGTTTTTATAAAAGTAGGATATGTTTTACTTAAGTTTCCACGCAAAACATAGGATGATTTATAGGACCTTATATGTGTAAGTCAAACGAAATATAATTTTTAAGATAATAAAAATCCTGTGATTGTTTAATTGATTGTTTTCGTCCTAAAAATTACACTACAAACGTATACGGTTAATGATCATATGTTGTTTTTACGAAATGTCCCGTTTCTGTATTTGAAATTTATATGTCTAGATAATATTATGCTAAGTGTGCATATGCTAAGATAGTTAAGTTTATGCTTTTATAAATTTCTTACCGGGTTTCGTTTGTTTTCAGACGATATAGTACATATTACGGAACCGATAGAGGTCTTAAGAAATTGAAGTACAATAAGTTGCAAGAGTGGGTTGGAAACAGGCTTAAGAACTTTGAGTTTGTAAGAATACACGGACCTACCGCTGAAGAAGTATGTTTTAAATGTAATAGAAAATCTGTTTTAACGAGGTCGGAATATTTTCCCACACGATTTTATATATCTTTCTTTAAAATGTTGTATGAATATTCTTTGAATACTAGTTTGAGGTTTATTTTCATTTTGTCTCCCAATGTGACAAGTTTTCACAAACATTACTGCAATTTAGCAATAAGGATAACACTTTTTCTACTTTGATATAAGGTTGATTGCGTCTGTATTTTAGGTGATAAAAGATGTGGATTTGTCAAATAAGACATGTTTAATTACTGGCGCCAATAGCGGCATTGGGTTAGAAGTAACGAGGTGCCTGAATGCACACGATTGTAAACTGTTGATGGCATGTCGAAACTCGTATGAAGCGAGTGTCGTAGCGAAAAATGTGTGCGAAAAAAAAGAAAATGTCAAGCTGTACGAACTGAATCTCGCCTCTTTAGCATCGGTTAAAAAATGCTCCGATATGATTCTTAAAAATGAAAAGTAAGTAATATTCAGAGGGTACGAGTAAGAATCGTGACATGGATCAACTGAAAATATGTGATATAGGCTAAAATAAATCTTTAGTATTTTGAACTAGGCTAAAATAAATCATTAATATTTTAAACTAGGCTAAAATAAATCATTAGTATTTTGAACTAGGCTAAAATAAATCATTAGTATTTTGAACTAGGCTAAAATAAATCATTAGTATTTTGAACTAGGCTAAAATAAATCATTAGTATTTTGAACTAGGCTAAAATAAATCATTAGTATTTTGAACAGGGCTAAAATAAATCATTAGTGTTTTGAACTAGGCTAAAATAAATCATTAGTGTTTTGAACTAGGCTAAAATAAATCATTAGTATTTTGAACTACTATGTATTGGCGTTGGGTGAGCGTAGCAACTAAAAACTTCTTGTTTTAAAATAGTATTTGAAGGATTGCTGGCATTTATAGAAATTTGATTGTCAAAGATAGCGCATATAATCTGATATTTAATCACCTTATTTTTTTCTTTTTTCACAGGGTAAAATCGTGGCAGAAAGCAATGAATAAGTACTTTAAACTAGTGTAATAAGATTTAGGTTTTTTAAATAGGGCGTTTATTTTGCTATATTTCTACCACATTTATTCTGACGTTGAATAAAGCTAATTATATACTTAACATAATTTTAATATAAGTTTTTTTTTATAGAAAACTTGACATAGTCATCTTAAACGCGGCCACATTTGGTTTACCATGGACACTTACCGAAGATGGCTTGGAAACGACATTTCAAGTGAACTATTTGGCGCAGTTTTTCCTCATCATGACTTTGGAGGGCATCCTGGCACCGGACGCAAGAGTCGTTTTTACTGGTGCGGAATCCCATAGGTTGGATGCCAATGAGATAAACTATTTCTACCTTTATAGTTAACACATACGTAGACCCTTAGTTTTCGACAAATTAGTTTCGGGTTGGTAGATAAAGGCAGTCGACACCGACTAGGTAATAAAATAAACTCAGAAATGTGTCTGCCATCCCCCATTCGAGGGGTTACAGTTGTTAATGTATCATAGTTTTCTTTCTAGTATTTTTGTTATTAATAGTCCCCTTATTTTTAAACCATTTAAAATAGAAGATGAAAAACCCACAGTAGAACACTGGCTGGACGGCGGCGGTAGATAGTGTATCAGGTTACCTAGCTAAATGCTATTTAAAGCTCCGAGCCAATGAAGCTTTTCTTAAAAACTTTTTTCTACATTCAGAAATATAAAATGGCCGATCGAGAAAATTTTATCACCAACTCTGGAAGATATTTCCCTGCCCAGGGAACAGTATACGTCGATAAAGGCTTACAATATATCCAAGCTGTGCTGTGTACTCGCAATGCACTATTTAGGATATCGTTGGCTAAATACTAATATCTCTGTGTTAACTGCACACCCTGGTACGTTTATTAAAACAAGATTATCGCGAAACTGGTGGGTTTATGAGATGCTGTATACTGCTATGCTGCCCTTTTCCAAGAATGTGGTAAGTTAAATTTAATTTGATTAGAGTTAATAAGTGTCAACCTATATTATGTGGAGTTGACCTAAGAAGTCCCTGAGAAATAACATATATGTAATTCAATCTTTTAAAAAGAAGATTTTTTCCAGTATAACCTCGACGTCCGTCGTTCTAAAACTGAGCGTTTCTTAACGCAGTTTTTGCCGGGCACCGCCACTATGTGGAACCAGCGGTCAACTAAAGTTTTTTTAACTAAATTTCCGAACCAATTCGAGAAATGAGTGTACCAATTCTTAAAAGGCCGGTAACGCACTTGCAAGCCCTCTGGCAATATATGGCATCTGGTCTATGGGCGGTATCACTTAACATTAGGTGAGCCTCCTGCCCGTTTATAATACATATAAAAAGTTTTTAAAAATGATATTTAAAATGATAATATAATAAACACGAATTTATTCCATTACAACCAATCATCATGTGCTATCTGTAGTCAGTGAGATAACCAAGATTGCTGAAACGCACTCGAGCAAGATGTATAGCTATGTAATCCAGATTTGATCATTGTAACAAATTTAAAAGCGCCATCTAGCTATCTATATCTTATGTAATTTTAAAGCTTAAAATGATTCAATCTTATCGACTTTACGACATCTATTGTCAGCTATAACTGTTTATTTTTGCAGAAACAAGGGGCTAGTACCGTTATCTACAGCGCCATCTCGCCAGAGTTAGCGGGACTCTCCGCCATATATTTGAAAGATTGCCGACGTTGCAACGAGAGCTCTATGGCTAGAGATACGCAACTATCATTTAAATTACAAGATTTGACACGCGACGTTATTCGTGATCGCGTCGTGGGTTACGATTATAGTATTGTTAAACCAGAGGTTATACAGAAAGATATTGGAAAGGAACCCGTTGAGGAAACTTTTGCTTCTCATTACACAGGATAATCTTGGATTGTTTTTTGTTGAAAAATAAAGACATATGATTTATGCAATGGTTTTATTAAGTACAATATAAAAATGAAATATATTAGTATAACAGTAAATATTGTCGTATAACCTAAAGATATTTGAACCTACACTAATAATTAACTAATAGAATCAAGTATGAAATCTCGTAACATTATTTTTCGGACATTTTGTTATGTCATAATTAAATTCTATCACAGATAAACTATAATCAAAACCAATTTATATTTATTTTTTATCTTGAATATAAGGAGCTTTTTTGTCAAACTACTATTTATTATAGCACTTACATATATATACGATATTAATACAAATTAAAAAAAAAATTGGGAGGTTCCGCTACGTCGCATAATTCACATTTACGAACTGACATTTGCCGTAGAGTAGTAACAGAATTAAGTTGCCGATAAATGATATTTATTTAACAGCACGTACTCTCTAAATTTAGGTTACACTTTGTTTTGAATAATAAAAAACGTATAAGATAATAAATGCTGTAAATGCAATATGTCGGCAATATTTTCATATGGATGTAATATAAAGCATTAAAAGCGACTTAAAATGAACATACCAACATACAACATAACATAGGAAACATTTAACACTTAAAATCATATAAACCAACCTTAACAATAAAAACTAAATCAATCTAATTGCATTTTTTTAATAAAGTAATCTTTTCATCGATGCCTAAACACAAATTGACAGAAAGAGACGAAACAGTACTTTATGTAATTAGACTGATTTCATTTTATATGAAAGGGTTAAATTTGCAGTTATTACTATTTTTATAGAATATTGTTTATTTGGAATCTAATAATCTTAACACAGTTTGAGGGCACGTACATTATTCTTTGTGCACGCGACTATGAGTTTTTACTATTGAGAAATAAAGTCTAATTTTAATGCTAATAGAGTAATATACGCTTTTCAACCTGTTTTCTGCAAATTGGACAAACGGTGATGCAATCTCCGCACATTTGGCACATTCCATGTCCACATAGGAATATCATGTTTTTGAGGCGGTCCAGGCATATTGGGCACATGGTCTGAAAGAGAAATATCAATTATTAAAATATACATTTCTTCAGTGCGTCATAACTGTAAAGTTTGTTTACTTGTAATAACTGTTTGCCAAATTACTATTTTATTTATATGTAAGCCTGAAATGTGTTAAAATCCAACCCAGGATAATCAAAGTGAGTAAGCCTTTGCCATTTCTATGCATATCTTTGGTTGTCCAGAATTTTGATATTTTTAAACTGTAAATAAATAAATATTATTATTTACCTGTTCCTTGATATCCTCCAATTGCTGTTGCAATTTCTGTACTTCTGCGGTAGAGGGCGCGCCGGGTTGACGTGTGTTATTCATCACGTGAGGTCCAGCCGGGGACACCGCTGGCTGACCCTTATTTGGCACCGCAGTCACCAGATTGCTGGTACACTCTTTTGTTACTGAAAAAATATGATAAAGAATCAATTCACCAGCAAAGCCTGTTGTAAGCATAAACTTTAATAATAATTATTATTTATCACTAGTTTAAAGGTATTAAAACCTTATTTCTGTAATTTCATATAAAAATACGTATATATGGCATATTAACTTCAATTTAAAGTTAAAGATAAGGTAGGAATATAAACTAGTACGTAGAGATATTTTTTTATATTCATGATAAAGGCATATTAAAGTCATTCTTATTTCTAATCTGGCATTCCCATATTAAAGTATCCAACCATAGTGATGTACCTGTGGAGATCTATAGAGAATAAAATTTACGTAAACACCATGTCCAAGTAGCGATCTATAGAGTTATAAAACATTTCTTTATATTTAACAAAAAAAATATTATAAACATTGATATTTAAAAATTATTATAAACAGTATTTCGATTCAAATTTTTTTAGATACACATCCAAAATGTTCTATGGACGCAAATATAAAAAAATGGGTATAATTGTTAAATACATACATTCATTTTTATGCAAATTGTGAGGCTGTAGTGGTGTACGGCATTTGACGCATTTGCGCATCAGTGGTGCGCACGATGCACAAGCGCACACGTCACCGCAAGGCCGGAACACCACAGTAGCTGGTGCTTCAGAGCACACCATACATTCGCCCACACGAGCACGAGACGTAACGGGAGCCCGACATTCAAAGCATTTCTTCACCTGAAAATTATTATTTAAGTCTAGTTTGTGTAAAATAATTATAGTATTTTGTAATTTATACATTTCGTTAGATAAATTATTTTATTGGTATGTTATTTTTTGATAAAAAAATTAATAGGAACCACGTTAACGGTTCTTCAAGGTGACAACATTTTCATAAGCTAATTAGTCCTAGAACCTTTTAGACCTAAGAGAACAGTACACTACTTTAACTCGAGAATAACTTCTTATAAATATATAATATTCTTCTGTCACGGGGTGCGTAATCGAACTCCTCCGAAACGGCTCGACCGATTCTCATGAAATTTTGTGTGCTTATTGGGTATGCCTGAGAATCGGACAACATCTATTTTTCATCCCCCTAAATGTTAGGGGTAGTCCACCCCTAAATTTTTATTTTTATTTTTTAGACAAAATTTTTAATTTCTATTTTTTTATGATACAGCATTAAAAAATACATACAATCCCTAACTTTCACCCCTCTACGATCAACCAATTATTATAAATGATATACATGGCGAAACGACGTTTGCCGGATCAGCTAGTATAAATATATTATAATAGAATATTGATCGTATTTTTTTCAACCAGTAATTTAACAAAGACATGAATCAGATATATTCACAGCCATTACGCTATTTCTATTTATGTATACCGTGAGTAAATCAATGTCACTTATAAGTTATTCTTTTGTAACTTTTGTATGATAATTTACGTTTATGTCGTTTTTTGAGCACACTTTGTCGAAAATTATATTCGCAGGCGAGTTTGCGTGCCTTAAATGGGTCGCTTGGCTCTTTGCCACCCCTTTCTTGTGCAAAATCAATCAAACGATAGTAATGTCACTGGCATTATCTTACCCAAAGTATCGTGGATTTACGAACAAATTGCAATATATATATTTTAACTCCAATATAAGAAGTTGTATTAAAACTACCATTGGCGCTATAGCCTTTTAGTTCTGGGATTTCTGTATTTGTATCGTGATTGCTTTTTTTATAAGGATGACCAGTCTTCGTTGTCTAACACTAGCCGTGGTTTTTAGTTCTATGACATGCGGGTTACCTCACCATGTTTTCCTTCACCGTACGAGTGAGTGTTAAATGCGCACATAGACAGAAGAGAACCTAACACCTCAGGGATGAGAGACGCACTAGGCCAACAAAGCCCGTTAGATATAGCATATATTGATTTTTCTATGATATTCGATTGTGTCTTCCAAAATCTATATATATAAAAGAAAGTCGTGTTTGTTACAACACTTATAACTCGAGAACGGCTGGACCGATTGCCATGGTTTTTGATTTGTTGGATTTGTTTCCGTCCCGAATAGCAGAATAAGCAATAAAATATCGGATAAGTTATCGAATAACAAAATAAATTAATTAATTTTACGAATGCAAAAACCATATGGTGCCATCTGTTGACAAAACTACGCATCATTTTACGTCGAATTCGTGTCAGTTCAAGAAATTCCGATCTAGAGGAGAATGAGGAGATGCATAACCATGCTTTGATCCTGATCAAAAGATGTTGGATATCAGAAAGTGCTTAACATGCAGTATCGCCATATTGACGCTAGAGAGAAGATGCCTAATGTGTAAAACTGCCATTCTTCTTTCGCAATAGCAAGCAATAAAACATTTCTGTATTTGCAAAAAAGTTGTAATAATGTAATACTTAACATTAATGAAATCCTAAAATAAGTTAAAGTAACAACGATATTATAAGGTTGTAGGGCGGAACGAAGTTAGCCAGGTCAGCTAGTTACGTGGGGAGTAATATTTTCGTACAGCTTTTTGAACTTCGTCACGTTTCACACTTAGTAAGAAATAAATATCTTAATCCTAATACATATTATATTTAAGTAAGGATAATGGTACAAAGAAAAATAAAAACGATTTTTCAGATATAAATTTCGAAACTCACCCGCGCAGCGCAAACATTGCAACAGCATATATGGCCGCAAGGTCGGAAAAGCGTGTCTCGTTTTGCATCCGAACATACTAGACATTCTTCTTCCGTTTCACTTTTGACAGGGGCCTCTGGAGCTGGTGCGGGGGCTTCTGTAGATGTGCTGGCTACGGGAGGACTGAAGGAGCTAGTCTCGATCTCGGGGGTATCGTCGGTTGGGCCTCCCTTTCGGTATGATGTCAGCGTTTTACGTAGATGCGGGTCTGGGCATAGGTCTAATGGCGTTTGACCTGGAAGCGCATTAAAAAAAAGTTATTTACTTAAAGCAATTTGTTTAAAGTCTCGCATTGCAATCCTTCTCTGCCTAACATTCCTAATCAATTAGTTCACTATTCAGGAGTTCCGGGTTACGCCACGTACATCAACCTCTACGCCACAAAGATACTTAGATTTATACAAAAGGATACATATATTTTATTCCTAACTATACGGTTCAGTGATTAAGGAATAAAGGGCATGATATGCATTAATCATTAGGGACTGTAATAAGTGACAAAGCTCACTGATCTGTGAAATGGTCATCAGATTCAAACGTAAAAATATATTAACTCTGGATACATAAATATTGTGTGTTATAGAAAAAGTTTTTTAGTAATTAAACCTTTTTTCGTTTGATATTGTAATTATTTCTAAAACTAAGCAGAATTTTGTTTTGGAAATTGAGCGATTAGCCATACCATTATTCTTTTCAAATTTTCCTATAAAACACGTTCGATAAGATTTTCCTCACAATGTTTTCCTTCACCGTACGACCAAAGTTATGCATATAGAAAGAAACATACACCTTAGGGACGACAGTTGTACGTTTAGTCTAAAACTGATTAAAGAAATTTATAATAGGATCAAATAACTACGTAGGCGTTTATCGCTAAGATAATAACATCGCTATAAAATTGTTAATTATTGGAATATGAGTTGAGTGCGATACATGTCTAAGTATTTTGGCGCCAATGCAAGTTGAGCAATCTAAATAGCGTTTACTGGATGCGGCTTTAAATAAGCGACTTCTCCGCCCACGAATACGCAAAAATATTATATTTTAAAACTACAATAGAAAACGTTGTTAGATTTAAAAAAGCAGTGGCCCTTTAGGTCTTGAAAATTTCTGTATCTGTTTCGTGATTCGTTGAAATTTTAATTCAAAATCATTTATTCATTTAGGTAACACAATGTACACTTATGAACGTCAATAAAGAAAAACATATGCTTCTAATTTTACATTTACTGCCAGTTCTCAAATCAAGGGCGTACAACGGACGAGAAGAACTGGCAATAAACTCTCCGCCACTCTTTGCTTATACTAAAGGGATGATCAGCCTTCTGTGCCTATACCGTACGAGCGAGTGTTAAATGCGCACATAGGTATAGAAAGTCTATTGGACCACAGCCGGGGTTCTATCCTTTAACATCAGGGATGAGAGCCGCACACTGACACTACAAAGCCAACACTGATCGTTAGAGTATATATTGATTGTTCTATAATATTTGATGAAATAAAAACTAAATACGAAGATTCTTAAACATAATTTGAACGTTGTAATAGTTTCACAATAAGTAACAATATATGAAAAAAAGCATCGGAATCGTATACCGCTTATACGTACCGCTTTTGTGACCTACCTTGATTTTGATTTTCGGTAAAAAAATAACATATTACGTATAATAGTATGATACTTAGTTCAAAATGATAAACGAAGTAGCCACAGAAATGTCTGGCCCATGACCCATTTGGGGTAACAAACCTTCTCCATACATGTATATCGTAAAAAAACCGGCTATTCTAATCTGAACTGTAAACAATGAACGTTAGGTTCAAAATAGAATAACATGCATTGAGATTCAGTATTAAAATATATACGGTGTTTATGTTTTATTAAAGTTGTTTTTCCCGACTGCATTTCATTTTCATAATAATTTTCAAGGCGTTTGACGTAGGTACCATATGCCGCATAAGTATGACGGGTCGCTTTTATATGACTAAATTAAATAGGTTTCAATGGAAACTTACGTTATGGCTAGAATAATTTCTTTCATTATTCATCCCAAAATTCGTAGATATTTAAAGCGAAAGCAGAAAATGAAAGTTGATTGTATATTTTAAATTCTAAGCAATTGTGACTCGGTATTTTATGATGCGTGACAGATTAATGTATCTACATAAAAAATAATAAGAGAGCTGTGTGAACTACTGTGTTTAAATCATGAGTTGTTTATAAATATTGAATTCCTTTAACTCCCTCGACTTGTAATAAAAATATACTATATACTAGACTTTAAAATAAACGCTTTATAATTAGCAAAACAACTTAAGTATTATTAATAATGTGATACAAATAAAAAAGTAAATGTGCCACAATTATTTGGTTTACTTTACATCCCTTGGCGTTTAAAAATATTGACGGAGAGTTATTTGCCAGTACGATTTGAGAACTGGCAGTAAATGCTAATTTAAAAGCATTAATTTTTTAACTGACGTTCATAAGTGTGTATTTGTGATCCGTTAAACAACAACATTCTTCGAAATATTGAAAAACTTACCTTTTTTATTTTTTATACTCAAATCAGCTCCATTGGCAGCCAAGAAACATGCGATGGATGCTGATGATTTCTTATCAAGCGCGTTCGCAATACCACCTAGTGTGGGGAACACTGTATCTTCTTGCAGACGTCGTAGTTGCTGCAAAGTGTGATGACGCAGAGCCTCGTGTAATGGAGTGTCGCCGTCCTGGAAAGGTAAATTTGTTGGTAACTAATAATTTTATGAAAATATAATTAATATATGCTCAATTCTGGTTCCTTTATTATTCAAACTGTTTAGTGCTTCTCAATAGCCATTATAATCTTTGTTTTAAAATAAATTTTAAATTATATTTATAGATAATAAAATGAATAAATTCAGGTGTCCCTGTAGTAGTCTCTATGTAGCACCTTATCAATGACATAAATATAACATAGTTTTATTAAAAGTTAATATGCTACAATGGTCATAATATCATCACAGTTATGTTATACAAGAAATCGTTTTAGCTTAGGTTAACTTAAACAGCAATAAATATACCAACTTTCGCGTACAAAATATTAGTTAACTTAATAAATAGAACTACTATTCAAATTCTGAACCTAAAAGGCACCTTTAATGACTTGTTTAGCATATATTTGAGACCCCCGCGATGTTAGCATTTAAAGGTTAACATATGCGACCCTAGTAAGGATCACTAATATACAATCAAAAAACGTCAATATTCAGCAGGGCTTCTTGGGTTCACTTCGGCATAACCACTAATGACTACAAATTGAAACATACCTATATAATGTATAGCGTATTTAGGGGAATCTTGGGAATTCATATCCGTTTTCACGAATATCTATAGAAGCATGCTTGACATATTGAATTTTCTCTTACCTTATCACAAATATTGAGGTTCGCTCCATTTGCAATAAGGAGACGTATTATTTGTGTATGCTGTCTTTCGACGGCTAAATGAAGTGCTGTTTGCATGTTCGCATTCTGTAGGTCTGGCTGGGCTCCTCCTTGGACAAGTAGTTCGGCGATTTCTGCGTAATTATTTAACGCAGCTAAGTGAAGTGCAGTGTAGCCATCGTCTTTGGCAGCGTCCACTATCCAGGGACGAGGCAGCTTGGACAGCATTATCTTCATAGCGCTGTAAGAGAATTGCAATGTTAGATAGAACATCGTAGGAAAATTTGCTAGGAACAATAAGAATATTTAATAACTTTCGGAATTATTTAATAGTTATTTATTTATGCAAGTTTTAATGTAAGTTTTTGGTGAAGGCTTGTAAATCCTAAAGTAGAAAATATTCTGCCATTCTGTGTCTATTTTTCTCTTGTTTCATTTTTAAGCCGAAAAAACAATACTCGGGACATATATATATATATATATATATAGGACAGAAACACGTGGATAGGCGTGTCCTACTCCAAAAATGTTCTTTCAAGTTGAATGTTCGACATAATCATACATTTTATATGACTTCTTAAAACGTGAAATTAATCCCATAAAATAATCGAAAAGAGCGACTCGTGTACAACGAATAAACAAGTAGGTATAATCTAAATAATTTGTGTTCATTTCATTTCAGAGATAATCTTTCGACGTAAGCCAAAGATTGGTTTCCATGGCAAAAATTCCGTGAGCTCGTGCCGAGGTGGTTGAACTCGGAACAGAAATAGAGCACAGGATCACGCCTGCCGGCTGTAGATCTAACACGTAAAAGTCAAAATCAACAGACACGCGAAACGAACAATACGATTCAATGTAACGAGTTGCAAAAAGTGAAAATAGGGGTTTTGGTAAGAATTTTTTAACATTTATGGAGTTGTAAATTAATGTTAATATGGTAGATGGCAACAATAAAACAGTACACATTTTAATATGCTGTTACGTATCAAAGAGTAAAAACGAACGAACTAATTAAATAAGGTCAAACGTCGTGGTCGCGGCTCGCCCGCAGTCCTGCGTACACCAACAGTTTGAATCCGTGCGTTGCGCCCGAGTCGCGCCTTAACGCGAGCACTTAAGTGAGACATGACGATGACGTATTTAAAATATACAGTTTTACATACGAATACATACAGATTTGTGATGACAGTGCCCATTCAAATATCACTTGAGTTAACAAAGGAAAGTCGTCAGTACTTATTATTATTAATAGAAAAACATTTATATTATATAGCACGTCACGTTTTCGTACTAGTAACTTATAAAGAATTTATAATATCATACGCTGTTTAACACAACGTGGGATGACGCCATTGTAATGCGTTTTTTAATTAGACGGTCAAGGCACGCTTAATCATTGGCTATCACGTCATTGAGATACCAAATACTTATGAAAAGTTACGAAAATGTAAAATGTATGTTCGAATTATTTAATTTCATGCGCAATATTTAAATATACTTAATTGTTTTACAGTGTAAAATATACACTGATTCTAACAAGCGATCTACTCCTAATTAGCTATTTCAATAAAAAAATATGTTCTACTATTTGGTTAACACGTGTTTACGAACTCATTTATAGACATTTTAAAATAACTGACGCGACATGTATCTAAGTGTAGTTTATTAAGACAAAATAGTTTCGTAAAGCTTTTAAATTGATATTTATTTCGTAATCGGCAGTTACCATAAACATTACAATTAACTTAACGTAAGACTTAATTATTTAACATAATTTGTAATTTGTAACTTAATTACACAATTGCAATACGGTACCCAATCAATTTACAATAAACAAACGCAAGCCTCGGGACACTTTGATAATGATAAAAAATATTTCTTTTATCGTGATCCCCTCACAAAATATGTATTCGAAAATCTCATATTAAGACTGCTACAACAGCGTAAGCTCCCTAATTCTATCAGGTTTAAACAAAAGTTTATTTAATGAAAGGTGCGAACTAGTTGAATGAAATTTTATTAGCAGTTAGAACCTAGATTACTGTAGCTATTAGCAGTACTCAGGGCGTACTGCAGATGTACTGAAACTTGTAAAGTTCCTAACTGAGTTGCAGCTTGTTTAAAACCGCACCATTTTACAAGCGAGAGCGCTAATTTGTAGTGCGGCTTAACATAAAGCACTCGTTATAGACAAGGATTGCAATGGGAATTTACTTTGTTAAATTTTTAGCTATTGCTTCGGTTTATGTTTAAACTAGCTGCTGTAACCGCAGTTGCTATGTTTAAGAAACAAGCATATTGACGCTATGATTTACATACACAAAAGTAAAATAATTGGATTTCTGTAATCATTGACTATATTCATTATTTTGCAACGAATTCTTGAATATATAGATAAATACGCACATTCTTATAAACTAAATCAGTCTAATTGCAATGTTTTTAAGTTAAAATTTGTCTCTTTTCATCACAGCGTGAACATAAATTGACAGAAAGAGACGAAAGAGCACATTGGATACAAGAGTACAACAAGACTGATTTAGTTGTTATCAACACAACTTTTACACTAGAATGTATGGAAAAGGAAAAGTCATTTGAGAAAAAATTAAAAATATCAAATCTCACATTAATATAGTTAGTAGTTTTATTATCATTTTAGGTAATATTTGAAAATAACGATATAAAGTAACAAAAGTATATAAACAATATAATAATTTATTTAAAAAAATATAAAAGTTTGAAACTTTATACTATTGGGTGAAACGATTACTTTTTATCACAGTAAAAGTTGACTTTTGAAAACATGAATAATAATAACGTTACTTCGTGGTCTATGAGATCACCCTATAATAAAACATGTGGTGCATTATTTGTCTTAAACTATTTACGCTTTCTTGGGTCTAAACCGGATCATAAAAAATAGCGTTGAAATGAACCACACTCGCTTTAATTCTCGGTAGAGTTTATGAGTACTAGGCGTTTTATACATTTCCATTGAAACGTAATTGAACGTATGCGGTGTATAGGCATTTATTTATTATTCGCATAATTGATGTAATAACAGATTGTTGCTAGGAATGCCCTATTAGTACTGTCTACATACTGACAATTAAATAATGAATCACAGTGCGATTCTTCGTATTCTACAATTTAGTTTTATGTTGTGTTTACGCCATGATATATTCACAACAAACGATCTAACACATTAAAAAGAGCATTAAAGTGCGCGGTTATTTCAACGATCATATTCGTACAAAAGCGAGCTGATTCCCGGCAGATCTCGAATAGTAAGTTATGGAAATGTGCGATTGGGGCAACAGCGGGCAACTGTGGCCAATAACAATGTCACATTAATATTCAACAGGCGCTCTTTGGTCGTTCATACTGCGGACAGCATCGCGATTCTTTACCCACTAGCGCATCTTAGCTGATCACGTAAAACGTCGTTAAATTCAAAGGAAAGTATTCCCTTTTGTACTGAAATACGTGAAAGAAATAATAACAGTTTACGGCCCAAAAGTTTCACGTCGAATTTCTAGATTTAATACTGCATTTTTATCGAAAATTGATAGCTGTCATAGTCGCAGAATCAGAAATTACAACAACATTTTTGACATAGGATTAATGTTTCCTGTTTACTGCTTTGAAACATGGCGATATAAAAATGCTAACAAAACTATGCTTTCGAGCAGACAAAAGATGAGTTGGCTGTCGTCCCACTTGTTTGTCTACGAAAGTTTGCCAAATTCTTTTATTGACTGAGGGAACGTACATTTTATGGTAAGCAGTGTGAATTCCTACGGCTTTTAGGCTATTCTATGTAATATTATTTCTGCGTGAATGCATACATTTCATGTGTATTTTAAATTCTATTAAGATAATTATTTAGAAGACGTCTTTTTAACACAAGTTTAAAAATTCTTTCAGGGGGTCTTTGAACTCGATGAATAGCCAGATCTTGAGATGTGAACTATGTTTAGCCTGACTACCCCGCGGGAGGTGACAGTGGTGGATGGTGTTCAACTAATAATAGACTCCCCTCCAGCGAGCGATCCTCGGAACGCTGACGGGAGCGCGCACATGTGGCACCGTCGCCGGCGCCGATTCTGTGTGCACGTTTATTTTCGATACGGTCGTCACGCGGCGCGGTTTACAGTATCCTTACATAACGTCCTATGGTGGGCCGGTAGCCATAGGCTGCGGCGCACCGTGCACCCAAATCCCCGCAAGCTGCAGGTCGGTGCACGTTCGTAACCGATCCGATGGGCGTCCGCCGGCCGGGCTATTTCGGGAAAATACAAATTTGGAATGGATGGTACTCGTGAGTCGTAAGCGAACTCCGCCGGTTGACTCCATTTTTAGAGCTGGTCTGCGCTTGCGCACAGCGTGTTCCGCCAGTGCTCCGTGAGCTTCCCTGACGCTGTGTCGCTCATCGACACCGCGGTTTATATTTCGGTATCTGTCACGAGTGATCGGAACCACCTAGAAATGGCGTAATACTCATCCTAATAGCAAGTGATATATCGTTATTCTTACTATGTGCTTAAGTGAATCAAGAAAGAAGAAAGAAGATACTTATAGCCTTGCGCTAGTTCCGTGCTTCCTTACTTCCCATAGTGCTTATATTCATATGGAATGTAAAGAAGTATGGAGCTGCGCCGGCGTTTCGACTGATTTTATCAACGTGTAACAGACTAATATGAATAATTGTGATTAATTATAGGATTATATGGTGTATTTTATCACGGTGGAGGTAGGAATTACATTTCATGGAAACGATATTTCTATAATATCATAGTCAAATTTTAAAATATTTTTATTGAAGCCAAAATAAATTTAATTCTGATAATTTATCTTTCAAAATTATTCAAAGCGGTCTGAAGTTGTACGTAAAGATTATGAATACATAAATAAACTTGAGTCGACGACGTCCACAGCTTCTAAATCGTCTCGCAAACAAGATTATATTTAGCTGCTCGTGAACAAAAGAAATATAATATTCAACTATAAACTTTTTTGATCCTCCACATTTTTTATATCAACTCAATAGTTATTTTCACTGCACAGTTTAAATATTATGTAATTTCAGTCATATAAAAAATAAAATAAGAAATAATATGTGAGAACTTGGATAGTTGTTCTTAAAATTAGGCTTTTTATAAAATATTGAATTTAGTTTCTATGGATACTCAAGATCTTTTCGTCGAAATGAATCATCTAAGAAAAAATATATAGTTGAGACATTGAGGCAAAAAATCTAAGACAAAAACGTTGGGTCGCGTCTGTGGAACATCTGGAGGAACACTGCATCTCATTATGCGCATCGGTCTCGGGTGAACGGCGCGGGCGCAGCCCTGGCACAATGTCTTGAACCCCACCTATTTGACGCTATTGTTTTTACACAAATGAACCATAACATTTTGTTACTACAAAATTGTAATGTGTTATTTTATTTTTTAGGATAATAATAAAATAAGTATTTAATAAAAATCTGTGTACAAATATAGTTATAATATTAAGGAACTCACATGTTTATGAGGTGCTCATCACAAAAATCTATTCTTTATCGCTAGGTTTATATAACCATAAAGTTCTGAGAAATAATACGTATCAAGATTAACGTTTAAATATTTATGTTATAACTAAAATATTTCAATAGAAATTTTGTTGAGTCATATAATAATTGTAACCATTTTTATATTATATATAAATATATTTTGTTCCAAATTATACTAATATTTCTACATTATAGATATTAAAACGGGCATTGTCACTCTATAATCCGTAGTAGGTATGCGTCAGTAGCAATTCCAGCTCTACGGCGATTACACCCGAATAGAAAACGAAACGGAGCTTATGAATGATTTACCCCGGATCTCAACTCCACCCTTTCATAGAACACGCTTTTTACTATGTGTTTTCTATGAGAAAAGGATCCTGACCTACCAGTTAGTTGAGATCGTTCGAATCACTATGAAAAACAATTTATTCATGCATCCATGCAACGACAATCGTCGACAAAGAAATGTAAAACTAGACAGGGGCATAATGAATGCTAGTCAAAGACCACTTTAATAGAGTTACTTACGTGCTGTTCGGTTTGGTATTATTTCTTAACAATGAATGGGTGAATGGCCTAAGGGGTAAATCGAATAATCCTAGTAATATTTTGTATTGTTCAAAATCACGATGTAAATGTGTGAAATAAATGTTCTTACGTTGTGTTTTGTTTTATTTTCATCAGTGACGATGTTTCTGACTGACAAATGTAACAAAAATGTATGTATTATGTACGCACTCTCTGTTTGCGATATAAACGTCTATGAGTATTTCTATTAATACTACTAATCCTGGTATTGGTTTCATTTCGTCTAAGACACTGAATCATTTAGGTTTAATTTTTATTACATTTATGAACCTTTACCAAGCGGGATAAGAGCAGGAATTAATAATTAAGAATTCAGACGTTTACTTTGTACGATTATCTATGACTAAACTGAAATTAACTGGTATAACACATAACATACCTTTTGAAGTTTCCAGTTTAGTGCATAAGTTAGACCGATGTCACGGCATTCGTATATATGACGCGAAAATAGCCAGCGAAAGATTACTTGGCTTTATTCCAGAGGCCCCCGAAACTCTGACGAACTACTGCTTAGTCATGTGGATATTACTTATCTTCTTGAAT
The DNA here is from genome assembly GCA_963693345.1 of Pieris melete. Taxonomy (NCBI): domain Eukaryota; kingdom Metazoa; phylum Arthropoda; class Insecta; order Lepidoptera; family Pieridae; genus Pieris; species Pieris melete. The sequence goes on from CAVNZK010000028.1 coordinate 1,415,502, forward strand.
GGAATTTATGAGATTTGGAACACATAAAACAAGTAATAAACTATTTTTACCTTAACATGATATAACAGATGTAAAGTCTAAATCTCGGTAGTTTTAATTAACGGTAACAAGGTGTTTATTGATCGTTAGACGCTAAATAGGAGAGGAACCGTACATTAAAATCGTTTATGTAAAGTTTGATCAAAAATAAATATTAATGATATTAAATATAATAAGAACTTATTCAATGATTATTGTTAGCAATATCATTATAACTGTGGAGTCATTTAAATTTTAGTGAAATCTATGGCTTATATATAGTATATATGGATGGTATGTGATAATCGGGTTAATATCTGTACAAAAAAACCTTTGAGGGATGTTAATATGACGGACGACGTTCCTACGAGTCGAAACCCTCAGGTGATGTGTTCGAACCCAAAAATATGTATATGCGTAATTAAGACTTGTTATTACAGCAAAGGAAGATAAACTGTAAAAGTCCACAGAAACTATTAATGTGAGCTATTCGCTGCGCGCATTAGGGGTTCCGATATATCCACAGAGTATGGTAGACCCTTCATTGAAAGCAGTAAGATTTATATAATGGTGTGAGGATGATGAATGATATTTAAAGATTATTTACTGAACCCGAATGAAAAAGTTATTGAACCTATCTACTTAGAAATTTAAATTCATCATGACTAGCGGCGAAATAAAGGTCCATAATTGAGTATTATAGAGTATGAAGTAGAGTATTAGTTCTCCAGCCAATTAAATAAAAAAATATTATAATCGATATATACTTTGCGGTATGAATGCATTTGTTTTATTACTAATTTCTAACCGATTTTAAGAAAATTCAATTCGTCGGAATATGTTTTTAGGTGAGTTCTCAATCAATTACTTGAAGATGTCTGGACGATTCTTCGGAAACGGTACATGCGGTGGCATTCAGGATCCGATAATAGAATTAAACGCAAACAATAATTGTATGATAAATTACAGTGAGTGCTTCTTACGTGAAACACTAACCATTTTCATTCAAATTATTTACACGTTTGTAAGCGTTAATAGTTTAAAGTTATGTAACAGTTAAGTTTTTGTAACAATCGAATTCAAACTTTACAGACACTTGCATCAATTTATTTATTTCTTTACAGACCAGTAATTTTGGAAAGCGTAATTTTGGGAACTTATCGTCGAGTCATCCTCAGGTGGCTAAGTTATTGCAATTAGTCCATTTTGAAGTTGGTTCAATTGATAGGTTATTGGGTATAGGGTATTGTTTATTTTTTAGTACCTAGACATATTAAACAAATCACAGCCGGCTTATAAAATAATAAATGTTCATTTAAAATCTAATTATCTCTTTAAATTTTTACCATCATAGCGTGAAAATCTGTTTGTTAAAGTGAAAATTCTCACGTCCGTTAATAGCTTTAAATTTATTGTACTTGTTAGTAAATATAATTTAGAAGCGCCTGCAATACATTTCTTAGCAATGTCTACTATTCTCTATCCGAACATTTTACCTCAACTTAGAGGCACATAACTCAGGTACGCTTGTGTATATATTAATGTATATAAAAAAAATACGAAATAGTATGTTGACTATAACAGAAAACCCATTACATAAAGAAATTAAAACTTAAATCGGATAATTATTATAATTTGCAATTATCACTTGAATTTACTGGATAATAAAACGTAATTTAACGTGGTTAAAACTGTATTAAATTTAAATGTACACACGAATAAGAGACAATACAATAAAATTGCATGAATTTTCGCGGATATATTAATTTAGAGCAGTGTTGGCCTAGTGGCTTGAGACTGGGTCTCTCAACAATGCAGTGCGTTTGAATCATGACTGTGTACTATCTTTCTATGTGGTCATTTAACACTCGCTCGCAAGGTGAAGTAAAACATTATGAGGAAACCCTTAAGCCTTAGATTAAAAATCGTGATGTGTCAGGCACAGAAGTCTGATCATCCTATCCCATCACCTATCAAGAAAAATGATATATACAGAAATCTGGGGTTAAGACCTTTTACTACGTACATCTACTAACTAAAGATTTATCGGAACACGTACTGTTCATTGTCATACAATTTGTAACTATTCCATAGTGAACTTATATCTTTCTTCTAATATCTAATCAAGACATTAAGTTTATAAAGCGGGGTTTTTTATTAAAAAAACTACCCTTGGCCTTCGTACAGCAACATAATTACATACGCCACGAAAAACGTTCCTTTATGATTTTTAATTAAACTTAAATTTTTGTAATATAAATACACAGGCGCTAATATAAAATTGTATTGTATATTTAACAGGATTACAGTCATTACTTCGCCGTTTTGTTGTAATCCATAACCACAAGAGCAAACAAAAAATTTCTACGTTCCGAGGTTGCTTCGCAAGTAAATAATAAATATCCTGCTTATGACAAAAACCCCGTGCAGCTGACTCCTGAACATAAAAGATTGATATGAAGAAAGAAATAAGGCGACATGACTTTTTGATGAAGGATCTCGTTCAAAGGGACCGATGCCTCAAAGCATTTAGGTCAAGCAGAAGTGGTAACTTTATCAACTTTTCTTCGATGAGAATTTGATTTATCTTGTTATTTCTCATCAAAAGGAAAACTTTTCAGTGTAACTGTAAACATTTATATTAAGTTAATATAGAAGAAACTGTTTTTAGTTTGTAAAATTCCCGTAACACTCTAATATGTTTCTGCATATATGTATATACATCATTGATCTAGGCAATTTTATGACCAGCCCATAAGTAATGATTTAAATTAAAAGAATAAAGAATTTAAACGTCAATTAGTCATCAATATACAAATACTTTAAGAAGTTTATCACCCAATAACAGAAATATCTCCAGTAAAGGAACGATCATTAGAATCTAAGCGAACGTAAAGATATTTTAATTTAATTTCCTCTCTCTATTTTACTATTTGAAAGTATTGAGATTTCTACATCCAAACGACTAATCTATAGATGCCTATTAAAATTAATACTTTGCCTAAAATTAGATATAAGCAAAGACGAAACATAGCAACATTAAAAAAAATATATTTGTATTAATTAATGTGACATTAAAGAAAAATAAACAAATAAAAAGTTCACAATTATTCCTCTGCTTTTACAGCGACAAATTCAACGTCAATTATTGAAACTACAAACTTACAAAGAATACAAAACATTTCCCGCCTCGCTCGTTAGATGGCGTTATCTTATTAAATTTGGGATCAGTCTCCGAACAACCCTGTGTTTGTATTCTCCGAGAAAACGTAAGTTTCAGTTAAATTAGATATAAGCGTGGGTTTAAAGAAAATTCTTGTTAAACAACAAATTAGATTGCAAAATAACTCGCCCTCAAATTTGGCAAATGTAAAGGAACCGAGTTTTTCTTTACTTTAGAATGGAATAAGAACTTCAAACATTTGTTTATAACGTAACATGTATTATTATTGCCTTGATGAGATCGCTTGAATAAGATAAGCGCGCCGCCCTCATTATTTTAGTGATACAATTTACTGGTTTTGTAATGCAATGATAATAATACTATAAAATAAACAAGTTCTTCAACATTTAAATGCAATTTTTTGCTTAACACACTACAATGTTGATCACAATGGCCGATTTGTCAAATATTGAGTCAAAATAGGCTGTACCTACTGACTCTTCAACAGCTCTATTAAAAGAAAAAACTTTTTGACCGGTTTGAAGTTATGTATTATTATAAATTTACAACTATTTAACATAATTTTAAATTTATCAAACGTTTCGCGTGCTTTACAGCGTGCGTGGTCACGGTGGTGTAAAGGTTATGTCAATCAAAGACAATACTAGCTCTATTAAATCTTCGAAAGAAATTATTCATTAGTTATGTTGAAATCAACAAACAATCGTTACAGATACGTATATTTTTGCTAGTGCTGCGTTCATTGTACCTAAACTACTGAGTTAGATAAATAGACACAAGCCAAACAAACAGAACGTAAGTAATTTATTGTATGCCAGATTGATGAGTTCAAATTCACCGCCTATGCACATGCAGTCAATTGCGCGCGTGCTTCGAGTAGCTTGGCACGATATTAGCTTTGTTTTATCGAGATATACACTTGCACCGAATGTTTTCTTGTGACTGAATTATTGTAGGAATTCGTATACAGTTTTTTTGAGAAATTAAGTAATGCATTACGATGCATGTAATGCATACGCTCATACGTAAAAAAAGTATTGTTTCGAACCGATATCAGCAGCTCCAATATCGTGACATTGTTAAAGTAAATTCTATACCTATTACTACCTGAGTATAAAATCTTTTATAATTATAATATATTAGTGTAATATTGTAATAATAAAATAACAGTTAGCATAAAATAGAACCCATTTTTTAAGTAATGATACTAATTTTAATAGATAACATCGCGCTTAATTATGTCTGATATTTAATAATAATTACGTTAATAGATTTGTGAGGAGGCGGTAAAGTAGATAATGAATTTATTACTAAAGAGCTATTTACTCATGAATGCCCTAATTTTGGAATTTCAAAGACACCAGATAATATACTTTCAATAGAAATTAACTGAAAAACAATATTTTGTATTCAGAGCTAAGCTAACTGAAAACTTAAGAAACATTATATATTTGCTTATTATAAATAGATTAGAACAATGTTTTAATGATAAGATTATTATTGAAAATTTGATTATAAGCTCGATCTTAACCTATAATTAAATAAGAACGAATACCGCTATCGATATTGATAACTCGATATCACATCTAAAATGTTCAAGGTTTCATATGTACAACGGAATCCACAATAATTTCCGTGATAATTAATCTCATGTCGCTTAAACAAGATACATAGGCACTCGTGTTCAGTACGTGTTACTCAACTAACCATAAATTATCGTGTCAAGTCACGGCAACTCTGCGATACGGTTAAACATATACATATCTATTCAAACTGTCGCGTCTCGGTCCCAGCGGAAAAGCAAAATATGATATGACACTCAAAAATGGATAACTCGATGAATCGAAGATGGAATAAATGAATGTATTTTATAGTAGAAATAATCCCGAAAGCGACCGACAATTCTTCATTTCATTCACGTTCCCTTGCGATGAAACTTTTTCTCTGCAATTTTTCTGTGGAGGGCGGGGGGTTATCAGGTGGGGCGCTTTGCCAGTCGCCGCACGTAGCGCCTTGGAGCCCCGCCGCCCGGTACCCGCCCGCTGAATACAAACTTCATTAGCCGTTTGATAATTAGCCCGTTAAACGCCCCTCACTCAACCAAATACGATCTCCTAAGCCAAATCCTATCTACACCTACGTAAGCCTGGCAATAAAAGTGATAAAACCCAACGGTTAAAGATTAAGGTAGATTTAGGAACTCTGCGAAAGTTTAGTTACGATTATCAAAAACTTAAGGAAGGTAAGATTTGTTGTAACGTACATATTATTATAAAAAAAGCAAATAACCAAAATGTATTGATTAGCAATTGTAGCATGTTACACTGAACTTTATTATAATGAGCAACCCAATTCGCGCTGTTTAGATTAATTAATATGATTTCTCAGTTAGACCAGTCACGACCATAACTATCGATTGTGATTGGTAAAGTGAATCGATTAGTCGGTTCGTTGTTGCGTAACACAATAGCTGTTATCATTGCATACGTTGCAATTTGCAACACAATTTGAGAGGCTTTGAGTGTCGTAGTTAACGCCGAAAATATTTTCCTCGTTCATTACTGTTTGGAGTGGCGTTTTTTTAATCGATTGATTTTCGAAGAGTTTCATTAATCAGTTTCAACTCGACTTCTATTTTGATATCTTTATGCTCGATTTAGAAACTGCTAAATATTTTATGTTAGCTGGTTGTTAATTTATTTTTAACTTGATTCATTGAAAACGCTTCAACGTACAGTCCCATAAGCTCTTATTTTATGGATTATAAATAAGCAATTTTGTATCTTTACTACGTATTGGAACCAGGTAATACGTACTGTGTGTAAAAATATTATATAATTTAATTTTTTTTTCAAAATTGGATGAACCCAATGTGTACGTTTCCTTTTTCTATATTTTTCTTTAATATATAACCACAAAATAATAGCCTCTTCCACGTCCACTTTCTACGTTCTACCGAACTAGACTGACGAGTACTCTCGCAACGCGCATTAGCGCTCATCATCTGAACGCTCTTCAAATTTGATCGCGCGTTGACGCGCGTTAACGCGCCTTACATGTGAACATAGCCTAAATTATAAACTTATCTACAGATAATTCCATTAATTATTAATAGACGCAAGACTATTTGTATTAAATGGGAAGAAAACTCTGCTTAAGTTACCATTATTAAGCATAATTTTGCGAGGGTATACGAATACCTTATAGCATTCAATACCCTTAACGTATCTAATATACATAAAATTTCAGAACATTTATATACTTTGTAAAACCTTAAAAGACATTTATAAAACATTTTAACCGTAACATCATTCGGAAGGAAGCGAAAAGCAATACAAAAGAAACTCCTTGGCCAACGTATACGCTGTGGAGGAAAGTTGGAAAAATTAGGAAACAATAAAACAGGAAATGTGTTTTCTTTAGACTAGATTTGTTCCGAGTTCAAACAGATGTAATTTTATTTTTTGCAGTAAAAAGCAGCTGCACTGTACGAAACTAGCGAATTACCCAGTCTCTAGTAAGTTAGGTAAATGAGCTGGTACTTGAAATTGGTTCTAAATTAATATGTTAATTTGGTGATATGCTCTCCGATTATTATTTAACAATGCCTTAACTATGGGCTATTTATAAACTAGATTTTTATACTAATTTCACAAAAAAAATCCAGAGTTGCCTGGAATGCTTAAGCGTTAAGAAACTATACAACGAAATAAGATTAAGTAACATTTTCATCTTAAGGTTGGAGTTTCATTTTTATTTTAACGAAATAGGAGGCAAACAGGCAGGAGACTCACTTGATGTTAAGCGACCGCCGCCCATGGACACACATATTGCCAGAAGGCTCGCCAGTGTGTTGACGGCCTTTAAAGAATTGGTACGCTCTTTTCTTGAAGGCCCCTAAGTCGTATAGGTTGGAAAATACTACAGTGCGTAGCCGGTTCCACATAGTGGTTGTCTTCGGAAAAAAGTGCCTTAAGAAACGCTCAGTTGTGGAACGACGGACGTTGAGCTGATACGGATGGTATTTTGTATTCTGCCTTGACGTCCGATAACGAAACCTTTTAAGATAAAAAATGTGAATATCTTTTGATAGACAATTTACACGAGAGTTTTATGATGGAACTATAAAAGTTCGATATTAAATATGATTTATGGGCACAATATCATTCTCATTAGCATACATCAACTAGATCTGTCTTTTTAAAGGCCTGTAATTAGTATATTTCTATCCCTTTCTAACAAAACGCTAGTTAATTGGAATTAGGGTGGTGTACTTTTTATAAATAAGGGTTAGTATTTTATTATGTTGAATGGTTATCTTTTGAACCTTTGGCAACATAATTTTACCGTGTATTTGATTTTAACTATTCCTCAATGTTAGTGAATCTTTTCCTACATGATAGATCATAAGCATTAATTAATTTATAAAATAAAAAATAGGCACCCTTTAGGTATTACCATCATTTTTTTCTAGAACAGTCCCCCAATGCCAGGGGGCTCGCGAGTAGGTTGCCCGATAACAAATCTATATTATATTATAATAGTATATATATATGAGACTACAAATAAAAATAAAATGCTTTCCTAATGATTACTTCAGTTTGTTGGTCAATCGTTCACACTTATCCAATTGATTAATTTTGGCATAAAGATAAATGACACCATTATAAAGGATAATAGGATACTGTTTATCCTATTTCTTCACAGGTGAATTTACGAGGATTCGATGTATTATTAGTTACTTATAGAGAGATTCAGATTGATGACTATCACTTAGATAACATTCGACGAGCAAGCTATGCAAAAGTTCATCATCTTATGGAAATCGTATGGTTTATATTTTATAATAGATTTTCAGTTTTATAATATTAAAATCCAGTGGCGATAAGTCCAAATAGGTTTTGGCGTCAGATTGCCTCCGTTTCTTGTATAGTTTTTTATAGAGGAGTAGATTATCAGCTTCCCGTGACTTATACATGTCGTAGTTTTTTGAATTTAGACATGTCTCACTGTCACGTCACAATGACCTTTATAGTAATAGTAATATTTTAAGGCACATGGAAAGGAAAATCTGAGCAGGTGAAGCTGCCATTTGAATGCCCAACCTTTGGGTTGAGTATGGTAGTAAAAAAAGGCTGACTGTTTTTTCAAATTCACATTACTTAAAATCTTATTAAATATAACTAAAGAAATTACATTATCGGAAGAAAACGCATTTAATTTATGCCAATTTTTTTTCACCAATTGTAAAAAAATAAATTGTAATGTTTTTAAAATTCTACTTTGTATTGCAATTAAATATAGAATTACCTTAACATTATACACAATTGTTTCACGGGCTTCACAGGAAGAATCGTCACGGATTATTTAGATCACACCTGACATACATAAACTTATAACGTTACTCAAATAGACTTATAAAGTGAAATTTTAAATATTCGCGTAAAGAAATAAGTACAGCGCTTTGACTTAAAAATACACGTGTTACATTTTTATTCAGCCGGTTAAAATGATAAATGCAGGCGGCACGGATAAAGATTGAAAGAGCGAGACGAGTTGACTACTTGGTAATTCGCACTTGATGCCGCGGCAACATTAAAGTTATTAAAACGTGGTTTTTTGATTTCAAAGTAGAATTGGTTTGTTTTTTCTTTCAATCATAAATGGGTTTGCAATTTGCAATAAAAGTGGAGTGGGAAGGGCAGGGAGCGGTCGCGGGCAGCGGCAGCGCGTTATTTCGACGTAATTAAAACAAACAGGAGGAGGCTAGCCGCTCCTCTCTAATTGCGTTCGTGTTGAAATAATCACGAGTACTGTCACTAAATATCAATGCCTATAGTAAAACTATTAAATGTTCACCAGAATTGTATTGAAACTTTAATTTAGTCACAAGGTTGTAGCGCGCTCGTAGCTCAGCGTAGGCTGAGTCTCTACGACGCTACGGCTACACCGTTCGATTTTGAACTGTGTGATGCCTAATCTAGTTTAATGTTGCGATTACAATATATGTAATAGGTATATTAAAAAGCTAAAATTGTAGTTTTTATTTTATATTTTGTCACTATACTAAAAATAACCTTCCATAAAATATGGTGTGGTATAAGAATTCTAGAATGTATGTAGGAATATATATTTTAGGCAATTGAAAAAACAATGTTTGACGAAATGTTTTAAGAAAATACAGAATAAGAGAGAAAGCAAATTGATCATAATAAGCTCGCCGAGTGTGTTGCGGTAGATAGTCTTACCCTAAAAGGTATAATCATTTATTCAGCTTATAATAATATAGGAGCCAGCTTCCAAAGCGATGCTTGAAATATTCGGGTTTTTCAAACTTAATTTTACATAGGCCGAAATTAAAACTTGGCTTTTTATCACATTTATAAATTGTAAGTACGACAATGAAAGTAATTATTAATTCACAAAATCTTCTTGCCTCACTATAATATGAGGTATGTTAGGAATAAAAAGGTATATTTTTAATGGCATCACGTAAACTCTTTATGCTTTCTCCTCTAACGTATATTTTATATAAATTGATACAGAAAATTGGGAAGGGGTATCGGTATGAATTGTCGATTGACAATAATTGTGTATTTTATGAGGAGTGGTGGCGGGTGGTGCGGGCCGCAAGGCTGCAGCGCGGCAGACAGTGCGGCGGTGCGACCGGCGCGGGGTGCGCGGGCCGCGGGGTGCCGCGCCGCCGCGATGCTGCGCGCCTCTCAGTCGAGACGCGAGGCCCGCCCGCCCTAGCCGCCCGTGCAAACGCCCGCCCGCCCCGCGCTCTCTAACACGCGCCCTTTTCTACATATTTCGCCCTAAACCGACAGTCATTACATAAAATTCATTTCCATATTAAATATTTTATAAATACGAGTTCCTATTGCATTATCGGCTTATCTTTACTCTTTATCGGGCCTCTACGCGCGACACGTTAAGTATTTTCGTAGCTTTTGGGATGGACCGGAAGAGGGGTGAGGGGTCGCCGGATCCGCAGGGTAGCGGGGCGCAGGTCCCCGGCGGCGCGGGGTTAGTAGGTTCGCGATGTCGCGTCGCCGTCGGTCGGAATGCATTCGCGGACGTTAAGAGCGACCTGAGGTGTCGTCGTGGCCTCTACCTGAGGTCGGTCACCTCTTATCTCAAAATAATGCCAGTGCGGAAAAATTCTAAGGAAATAAATCGTTTTTTTTTACAAAATCTTTTAAAAGATGCGGTTTAAATTTATTTCTAATTGGGTCACACAACGATGCAAGGTCACATTAGCTAGATGTCAACGAACCCCTCGTCTGGGTTTGCAGAAGGTCGATGACGTCGGGGTCATCGGGTTAGGCTGCCCGTGTTACCTACCACAAGTGATGCGCAGACAATTAAATCAGTAATACCCGGGAATCGTCAGTGATTGTGTAGCATAAATCGCGACGCGTGTAGAAAATAAATTCGACTTAGACTTTGAGTGACTACGAGAATTATAAAGACGGAAGTGCGCCGTCGTCGACATCGTTCAGGGAGGCCGCCGCGATAAGCCTGCCCGAATTAGTGCAGCGGCCCGGACCAAAATAGCGACGCGGCGTGTACGGTTTCATGCGAAGCGTCAACACAGATTACTTCAAAGATGAAACCACGCACAACGCTAGGTAATCACAAGATTTACGGGTGTACTTTTGTCGCAGAAGTTCAGGTGCACGACGATATTCACGTTTACGAATGGATACGGGAAAAATCTCTGTAAGTATAAAATTGTATTTGCAGTAAGCGGTTGGTAGGTCGAATGGTAAGCTTACACTGCGTATGGGCGCACTGCGCGCGGGCCGCCCTATATGAGGCGCCGCCGTCTCGGCGGCATCGCTCTCGCTCCACCTCGTGCCTCTCACGCATCTATTCTTGAACTCATTAAACACACTAAATTCTACATGTTCTAAATATATGGGACGCCGCCTTCGTCCGATTACGTATCCGGATTTCAGTTTTAACAACAAAACTAATTTGAACAGCGGTGATTTAAAGGAATAAAATGTGTAATTGTGCTGCTGTGAGAAGAAGACAACATATGAAAGTGTAAGCCTTGTTCACTTTAGCTGGTTGACTTCGGGTCAAATTGTAATTTAAATATCATTTGGTCCCCTTCAACCAGCTGTAGTTGGCATCTGCTACACTTTCTTTCAACGTGAAACGGAAAAACGCTTGATGAGACTGTGCTTAAGAACAACATTAGTGACGAAAAAGTGTTTATGAAATAAGTAGCGACAGACTTCAACTAAGTGTACTGAACAAAATATCAAGACATAAATTGATGATTGGGGTCAAAATAAATACAAATTTGAATCCTTCTTCTAGATTTAAGCGTTGAACGTTATAAAGTATTTAATCTTCACGTGCAAATTAAATTTAAAGTCTTGTAATTTCTTGTGTTTGATAAATGAAAGCTATTGTTCAGAAAATTATTATGTTTAAGATAAGAAGTAATAAAACTAAAATTATAGTTAGTAAATGTATATATTGATGTTCAATTTTATTACTCTGAAGACGTATATGTTAATTGTATTTGCAGTATATAAAATACGTATATGTTAATAATAATAATTGCTTCACATGTTATTTGCAATGTGACTAAATGTTAAAAATAAATTTCTTTGTCTGTAAAAGTTATGTTTGATAAATAAGGTAATTAACAATTATGTATAATCTTCAAAGAACTTTAAATCTATACTCCGACTTTCTAAGACAAAAGGTAGGAATCTAGAAATTGATCTGTACTCTATGACATCATAGAACCACTAATTTGAACCCACATACAGTAAATGTCTATAGTCACTGTATACGAACATTACTCATTCCGTAAAGTAAAGACAAATATGTACACAGCTAATGGATAAATCTTGAGAAAGCTGGGGATCAAAGTAATTAATTTTAAGCATCCTTTGAAGTTACTTAGTTTAAATTGTTGCTAATAATCAGAAATTATACTGAGATTGGGTGAAAAAATGTATATTAAATCTTGTTTAATTCAGACCGACAGCTTGCTTACAATTGTCAATAAGGCTATACAAATTATTATTTACTTTTAGTGTTTAAGTTTTTAGCAATATATATTTTAATTAATATTATTAAACCAAAATTAAAGCACGAATCAGAGCTTACATAGTTTCACTATTGTGTATAGGCTAAAAGTTATTGCTTAACAAACCTTTTACAGCTAATACAGATTTCATATTTTATGACAGCGGTTGTGACTCGCTAGGGGGAGGGTTGCAAAAACGCCGAAGGCACTGGCGGCGACGCGACGGGCTGTGGTGAGACTTCGTACCATAAATCAAAGACCCCCGAGACTGAACCTAACTACGAAACAATGAAACATTTCGCTACAACAAACTGTCTCTTATCTACAATCACGTATTGCAACGGCGTAATCATAGAGTCGCGTGTACAAATATAAAGCGAATTAGCTATTTCGTGTAGCGCGTATCGTGTATAACATTTGGGGTTGTTTCAGTGACATTGGCGTGTGGTGGCGCCTTACTCGAAATACGGCTTAAAAGGAAATCACCTGGCAGACCATTAACCTAATTCACGGTGCCGAAGACAGGGCGAGACGCGGGTGGCGATACAGCTCCCGTTTTAATAACGCTTCGCTGCCGGTAATAAGATGGAAATAAGGCGCTAAAGAAATGGGCCAATCAGTGTCTTAACGTAACATTGACCCGGGTAAGGTAACACCGTACTACCAAGTATTTTATTTTGAATATATCGATCTAAAGGTACAAATACAAATAAATGATACAAAGTTATGGTTTCATACATTTTTCAGACGTCGTAAATAATTTTATTAATTAATCTATGAATAAATCAAGTAATACATTTTTTAGTATAATTGCCATAAAGGTTCTGTATGTCGTTAAATTTAAGAAAGTACTCTGTATTAAAAATTTGAAATTAAAAACATCTTACGACGCGAAATATACATACGTAAAAAGTCCCGAGAATTTATTTCCGGTGCATTACGGTACAATGGCTGCTTGGAATTAAATATTTGAGGTGCGGCGAGTTAGTGCTCAGGTTGATATAACGACACACTACGTTCGTGCGTCGAGGGAAAATTTAATTATTGCTTCACCACACTCCACACTTCAACACACGTCTAAAAGCTCGAAATTTCTGTAACATTAAATAATACGAACTCTCGTGTTGGCTTATTATGTGTAGTTGCTGTCCGACATAACATTTTGGATTTCAAATATTTTATGTAAAATATGATGTGCATTTTTTATAATTTGAAAATGCTATGATTTACATAAACGCTGTCCTTTTTTCATTTTATACTGTACGTAGACTCTACTAGACCATATAAGCGACACGAAACGTAGTAATAGATTTATAATCGTGAAAATGTTGTTATTATTTGTTGAAATTATACTTTTCAAATATATGAACGCATTTAGTAAAGGTTTAATGTATACATTTTTAGGATTCTTTAAATTTATCGCATATCTTAATATATATAAATTACGTGTCACCTTGTTTGTCCGCTATGAACTGCTAAACTACCGAACCGATATCAATCAAATTTGCACACCGTGTGCAGTTTGATCTTACTTAAAAGATAGGATAGCTTACATCTCAATTTATACCCGCAATATTATTTTATTGCAAAATATTTGCTTATTATTTAAAACTCACAATTCTAACAGATGGCGCTGTGTTAAAAGTACCAACGTTTCACATAAGCTACAATTGAATGGCATAACCACAAATAAAGCATGGTGGTCCCCATGACTGGTGTTCTCTTACCGTTTCCCTTGAAAAGTTTACTACAATGTAATATAACAAAAACCTTAGCCACAGCAACGCTTGGCTGGTCTGCTAGTAAGTTATATAAATGTAGCAGCAGATTAAGATTTAGAAAATGTAGTGATAGTATCCGATTTAATTAAACAGTATTATTTTAATTCTAAGTACAATTAAAAAATAAATGATAACAAAAGTATTCCAGTTAATTAACTTTAAGTTAGATTACTAGTTCAAATTTTGATCTCGTTAATTTCTGTTCATTGTACGTAATTTCCAAATCAAATTCTGTTCCATAGAACATTCTACACCAAACATTAAATCTAGCCAAACTAATGCAACTTGATTGCACAGCCAACAGAAATCCAATACTAATAGTGCAACGTTACTTCGGCCGAATTGTTAATCCGGACATTATCAAGGTTTAGCTGTGCGCCTACACGTTCGCATATTGACTCGAATGAATTTACAGCGATCATAAATAACAGTGCAAAACCGAAGCTTTAATGTATGCATAAGTAAATGATCATGGAGGCTGTGAATCGATCAGCTAATGGGATATGAATGAAGCGCAGAGGCTGTACACAAGTTGGAATCTAATGGAATTCGCTTGTATGCAAACAAGCCACAGCGGGGTCCTCACCTGCGGGACGTGTACGCTACATTCTGTATAAAAAGGCACATTAATATTTAAATTCCGAACAATTTTGTGTAAATATCACCCAAGATATTTTTTTATATAATGTTCCATAATCTATATATATAAAAATGAAACCCGTTTTCCGTTGTCACGACATAACATGAAAACGGCTTGACCGATTTGTCTGATTTTTTTAAAATAATATTCCTTGAAGTACGAGGATGGTTCTTACGGAGAGAAAAATTAAAAAAAAATGAGTGAAAAAGTCTAAAAACAAATTTTCTATATTCCCATACAAAATATTCGTAATAGTACTTAAAAGTCAATTTGAACTTTATACCATATCATAGAGTTCAAGTGTTAGTGGAGGGGTTCCGGGAAGGTAAATTTTTATTTTTGACATAATGTATTTGTTGTCTTATCTTAACTTTCTTTTTTTATCTTACTCGCTAGACCGGTGTCCCGAATAGCAGAAAAATAATTTAAAAAAAAATAAAGAATAGACTGTTAGGCGGTACGATGTTCGCCAGGCCAGCTAGTACTTAATAAACCATTTTGTATATTCTTAATAATTATTGAAGTACGTATATATTAATATTATTTTGTCATACATAATGTTGGCCATTAATCGTTGAACAACTAAAATTATTTTGACTTTGGTGTCTGAATGGTAAGGCAATGTAATTGTAAAATTACACATAAATAAATACTTATAAATGTTGAACAACATCGGTATTTTAAATGTACAATACTTTTTGAAATAAATAAAAAATATTCACGTCAATACTTTATTAAACTCCCGGGATCAAGACACTATTCACAACCATGAGAAAGAAATTAGGTCAAATATTAAGAAAATGAAATCGTAGGTTTATTTTCATTGCGGCACTTTTATAGGTCAAATACACATGCAAACAGAATAACACATTAAATACATATCTTTATATATGGTGTATTTAGGGAACATAATGTTATTGGTTTCGCGAATTTAATCAGTATAAGAGTACGTCATCTATTAATTAATGAATGTTGCTCTATTAACTCTATTCGTCAAAATATAATATCATTAGTCATCAGTGATTATAACAAGTTTATTAAACCTGCCATTAAAGCGTATATTGAATTGTTAAACATTATTAAAATGTTTGAACTATGTGTACTTGCGATTCGTTAACATAATATAAAACAAGTATTGTATTATATCTATATTTTGATATACAAGTCCAACGCCATGTGCCAAACTAGCATATTTTTTTTAATTCCCCGAGATTCAAACCCAGTATCCATCGTATTGGATAAATTCGTGGTAGACGCGGCGCGGGCATACGCTCTACAAAATGGTTGACGCTTAAGAAAATGGTTGACTTAAGACCTGGGTAAGTATAATACTGGTTCTAGGAACCACAGAACCAATATTACTATAAATAATAAACCGTTGCAAACAAATGAATGGATATCTAAAACAAATATAGTATTCAGCTAAACCTGTTGTAACACAAATGACAATAATTAAACATTGTGATTTTGTATGTTATCGTTTATTAGTTCAATGAATTATTTTGATATCGGGTTGACAAATCCAGTTAAGGAATTCGGGTAAGCATTTAACCTCGAACAGATTGAACTGCGTAGAATTCCTTACATAAGCGCTCTGCTATAATATCGGAAAAGAGATCAGAAGTTAATCTATTGGCAACATTCCTCGAGTTTCGCCGGAAGGCACCGTGCCGAGGCTCAACGTCCGCTTTCTAAGGTTCTATTGCACGCGAGCAGGCCTTAACCACATAATATCAACCATAGTAGCCTTCTTTTAGCTTTTGACAAATTGTTTTAGATTGTCTTCAATCATGTAAAACTAATGTATTATGTAACACGATTTAGCGTTGGTGGAAGCGGAACGTTTCGTCTTTATTTTTGCTTGGCATACTTTTCAGACTAAACGACTTAAAATATAAAGTATATAGATTAAGGTGTTATCTGAGATTAGTTATAGTAACGTCACCATATTATAATTATATATATATTTATAAATCTATGACTAAGTATAACTATTTTTGGGAATCTTTGATTGGATTCATATCTACGTGTTTCAAACTCACCAGCACACAATTACACTATGGAAACAAAAATCAATACTCTGTTAAATTTATTAATAAAAGCCATTAAAATAAGGTTATATATGTTAGTTCCGAAAGGAATAGATTCCCTTAGCCACATTTATGGCTAATATATTCATGGAAGTTTCACAAAAATATTTGTGAGCTTGGTTCCGCGTTGTTATGAACATCTACAAAAAAAACACGACTATATTTGTGAAATATAGATAACTATTTAAAATGCCACAAATAAAAGCTTTTTTGCTATTACTTCGTATATAATTTGCCCTTTGTATGAAACCTGTTTAGTTTAAAGTTACATTGTTTTTTTTATTTTTTCATGTATCAAAATTACCTGCATTATAAATCCATCGATTATAGATAAAACATTTTTCGATTTTACATTCTAATAGCCTCTAGATAAAACATATCACATTTTTTAAGTCCGTAACAATTTTTTAACATGTATTGTAAAATTTTTAATATGTACTGATGATTGGCAAGATTTTTATAATTTTCATCCTGTTCTTCCTAAAACCAGAATAAAAGTATGCAGGCCATGCCGTATTGACTGAAGACCTTAAAAAAATCCAATACAAAATATGAGCGCAGTGTCTTAACTTTGAATACAAATGTAAAAATATATTACACTTTGGGGCTTGTATGTTAATAAATAAAACCGTATATGAACCCTATTTTTGTTCCTATTTTCCTAGGTATACATATGTGTAATTATTAATTTTCTATATTTTCATTTATAAGCAAAAATATTCTCGAAAATCTGCTGGACTCGGAGTTGTTTCTAAAGTAGTTTTAGCGCTTAAATAATTTATTAATAGAATATTCGAGAAGTTTGCGAACAACGGTAAATACCAAGAATATAGAATATTGTATTATTGCTCTGCAGCTTTTATTTCTATTTACATAATTTATAATTGAAAAGAAAACCAGTATAACTAGAACCTCCTAGGCTAGCACTGATGGCAGTGGATTGCGGCAATCGCTTCAATAAACCACAAGCGTGACCTACATATTCATTAGAGTACTGCAAAATGTAAATGATTGAAAATTACATAAGCAGAGGCTAAAATCAATACATATATTGAGGCCCAAAAATTGTATAATTAATTACATGTAGAATAGATAATATGACACATTTTAAAATAGCTGAATTCTAGTTTTAAATCAGAACCAACAAAGATATTTTCCTATAATCATGACTGTTACAGAATTAGTCACACGTCTATTTAAAACATTGATATCGTTCCTACCCTTCTAGAAGGTACGCTGATGGTTACCCAATATCAATCCATAAAATGAGATCATGCTATACAATGGTCAATTATAGCATGTACATTACTACAAATGCAGAAAACCATTAGGGAGAATGGATGCGGTAGGCATACAATGTACATGGAAATTATTTTAGAACCGATTTTAATATAAGAGAATACGAAGCGACAAATGTATGTGCCGGCAAGTGAAATAAAATAAAATATAGAGAAAGCACGTCAGGGACACGCGTCAGGCGGTGCGGCGCATACGACCGTCGCGCAATTTCCGTTTCCCTATCAGATGCGACGATGGCGCCACCGCACGGCAACTCGACCGAAAATTAAACACAAACTCTAAGCAAAAAGAAGAAAGCTATCCCAGATAGAAATTAAGATAACTGAATATATTTGCCGAGTTCAAGATGCGTCTGTACATAGCCTGATTAGAATTCAGTGAAGGAAACGATATCATTAACTGATAAACGTGGAGCGTGTTAGTCTATGTAGGGTAATGAAGTGTATTTGTATAGATTTTTCAACCTTCGAAGAAAACGGGTCTAGATTAAACAATTGCCAATACGGTGAATTAAAAATAAACCTTCTTCATAGATTTGAGTCTCTTCTCTGGTTCTGTAATCAATAAATGATTTGTCTTCAGAATTAAAAAAAAAGAGAAGTGTCTATGGTAGATAAATTATATATAGTGGGAACTTTCTTTAGACTAGCACTTTTTAGATAATCAAAATCATTTATTTATTTACTGAAAATATTCGAATTTACTAAGAAAAAAATTTGTAGGGTTTAAAATGATTTAATAATCTAAAATTATTTTAGGTGTGTATAAAATCGTGAGTTACTAAAGATACAAAGAAAAGAAGCCAGGAAAGGTAGCGTTTAAATCGTCGGTGTTTCGGGGTGTAATAGGAAGTGGGTCAAGCGGTACCGCCCAAGCTATTTATTGCGTTTTTCATTAAATCGCAATAGCAAAGACGGATCGTATAAACTAACACTACGATCTAAGCCTTCGGGAAAATTGTCTATACTTTTAAATTATACATATAGGAAAGTAACATAGGCATTATTGCCGCGGCACAGGTATTAAAGTTCTTTTGTTATAGCTGCCACACAGAAGGCTGTCTTAGTCGCTGTGCAATTACTGACAAGTGCCTTTAAATGAAGCAAGCTCTCGAGCACGGTGCATCCCTTCACACCCGAATGCACCCTTCCCGTCGCATTGCCATTTCTGCTTTGCCTTAATTCGATTTTGCTCGATTACTTCATTTTGTTTTTAAATGAAAAAAAGGTCTAAAGTTTGTCAATATTCTCGACTTCACCGTTCTCTCATGTTGTATTTTACATAAAACATTTACCTCTGCAAATTCCACTCAAAGAAAGACATCCACGGGAAAAAGATTTATTTTCATGTATTATTCATTCACGTGTCCTCGAAGATTTTCATTTTCACGTGATATTTCGGTAGAGCGATAATGATATTTGTCGTAAAAGCTGTTACGGAGAGTTACTTTGAAAAAAAGACGTACTTTGTCTAAATTATACCGAGTTCTATCGAGTTAGCTGTACACATAGACTATGGAGTAACGAGATACATACGGATCAAAAATGAAACAGAAAACCTCATTTCCAAATACTCAAAGCTCGAGTTAAGTTTGCTCTCCAAATAAGCTCCTCGCCGGCCATTCCTTGAGAAAGATTTCACTTGAAAGATCGTTGAAACGATGTAGAATATAGGAGGGATATACGAGATAGAATAATATGATTTCTATACCAAGAATTCCATTAACTACACTGATAAGTATTTAAAAACGATTAGAAAAATAAAACTGAAAATCACTATTAGGAAATATACATATTGCATGATTACAGTTAAATTAATACCGCATATTTTAATTTCATAAAAGTATTAATTTCATTAAAGTTATACACTAGCTCTCCAGATATGTAATATTTGTAACAACACCAATTAAATTCTGTAAGTGGTGTGCGATAAAATGAAAACCAAGCCAGTTACACAATACACGCTTCATCATATACCTCCTTGAATTTATGTTATGTTAAATGATTTAAAAGTAACATAATAATTAATAATGGCTCAACGTTATTTAAGTAAAAAGGAATTTATATAATTACTTTTTTTTGCAATAAATTCTAAATTGTATATTTCTCAATATTTTCTTAAATTTTTCATTACACAGAGAATATCTTTAAATTGACGAAGTTAATATATCTGTAAGATAGTCCTGAAATTAATCAAAGTACATGTCGCTAATATTGTATTCTATACAAAAATACATAACTCTTAGATCAGTAATTATAAGTTCAAAACCAATATTCCAATAACTTACAAACAACCTTTAGCAAAATCCAATTGCATCTAGATAAAACAATTGTATTGTAGATTGGAACTTGTATCGTATAAGTAAGTTACCTAGATTCTTATCTGTGCTGAACGTTGCTGTTCCACTAAGATTAGTGCAAAATGTGCGACGGCTTGTATATTCGAAGATATTGATTTTGGAATGTGGCCAAAAAAACTCCTAGTAAAGGCACGCGTCAACTGCCGCTGCCCGTTCCCGACATCAACCCTTTCACGAATATTAAATTCTGTTTTGCCACTTCGCAACCTACCATCTTCCTGGAAAAAGAACTGTTAATAGTATTTGTGTTTATAGGCCCATCTGATTTACGGGCGTTAATATTATTATGCGATAACTGTAAACTGTTTGCTGCGGATTGAGGGACGAAAAAACTAACACGTAATTAAACGAATCGTTTAACGCTTTTATTAGATAAGTGCTAAACCAGTACCGTATTGTAAAGCGAAAATTATATAAAAGTAAGTAGTAGTAGTAATACTAGGTACATATCTAAAATCTCTCCGCTTAGTTGTGAAAGCGTATTTTTTTTTTCATTTAGGCAATATTGAGGTCTACAAAACTGTCACTTTGATAGCATAAGATTAAAAAATGTATATACGTAGTATTGTTATTTAACAGTAAAACTCCAAGTGTAAAAGCTTTTAAACCATATATTATGTGGTCCGTTTTAACGGATACTTCAGTAACATTTTAGAGCAGATCTTAAATTTGTTAAGGCTACACGTAGCTACAAGAAATAGTTGTAAAGTGTCTGTCCGCAAAGTTTTCCGTAGCACTAGCGTCTCTACTTTTCTCTATGAGCGAGTCTGTTTCCGTTTATCTTTGGTTGTTTTGTTTTGTTGTTGGTTCTTTTCTTATACTCCGTCGTCGCATTTGTCGCCTCAAAGAGAAAATGAAATAATAAAATAAACCAATATATCGGGGCCTTTGTTGGTATAAATTAATATTGTTTCTACATATACGAGCGCTGTATAGTAGTGACTAATCGAGAACGCCTGCATAATTTGCATTTTATACTACGATCAAGTATCTTTCGCAGCATTAATTGACGCTCGGCTGAGCTCGGTCTTAAATTGGTGTAAATCCTCAAGGCACAGATCATGCCAACCGAGCGGCGGCCCTCGACGTGCCTCCTCCAATTACTTTAATTAAAACAATACCACGGCACCAGCGCTACGTCGACTCTTTGCGTCTGTTTCCCATTTCCCTATTTAAATACGAAAACGAGCTAGCTCACGCTTAGCATGCAAGATGTTACTATTCATTCTACTATGTAAACTGACACCTGTGTGGAACATGGAACGAAATATGTGAATCTAATCCGTCTGCCGGGGTTTAACTTCTAAAATATATGCAAGGAATTTATTCGTCAATATTATTCAAATACTTAAATTATTATTACACGTTTAATACGAACATGGGCAGTGTTGGCCTAGTGGCTTCAGCGTGCGTCTCTCATCCCTGAGGTCGTAGGTTCGATCCCCAGCTATGCAGCAATGGACTTTCTTTCTATGTGTGCATTTAACATTCGCTCGAACGGTGAAGGAAAACACCGCGAGGAAACCGACATCTCTTAGACACAAAAAGTAATGGTGTGTGTCAGGCATAGGAGTCTGATCGCCTACTTGCCCATTAGATTGAAAAATAATCATGAAACAGATTCCGAAATCTAAAGCGGTTGTATTTATTTTATTTTAATACGAACACAATTTGTTCTTACGATTCTGAAATACACTTAGGCACGTTATAAAAGTTGAAAAAAAATTGGCAGACTATACATCTAGTTGATGTGTTTAAATGAATGGTCTGAGAATCGACGAGGAAGTCTGGTTGATTCAGCGACTTGTAAGCTAGTAATTTACTCTCGAGTTGGCTGAAGGCGACACCTGTCGAGCGAGGTGACGGCTGATAATGCGACGCGGGCGCTATTCGAGCGCAGCGGAGTGAGATCTCACAAATCCTCAACTTACAACAAAAATATATATTTTACTTGGTAACTTCACATGTGTAAGTAAATCTTAAAAGGAGAATTCAAACTGAAACTCAAAATAACTTTTTTCATATAGCTAAACAAATACACTTATGAACGTCAGAAAAAAAGTTAAATTAATTCTAAATTTACATTTACTACCAGTTCGCAAGTCAAGGGCGTAGTGTGGGCAAGAAGAACTGGAAAGAAACTCTCCGCCACTCTTTTAATCGCTCAGTTTTGAGTAATACAAATTGTTTGAACTAGAGCAAATCAATCCCAAGGATTAGGATTATTTAAATATTCGTCAAATTTATAAATAGCTTAATTGATTAATGTACGTTTAAACGAGAGATTTGAATTTATTTAGTGGTAATTCTCTAATTTCGCTTGGGAGTTTGTTGTAAAAACGAATACAATTTCCATATAAAGAATGATTTAATTCACATTGCAACTAGCAATTGAATGGTAGTGAGAATAGAAATGTATGAAATAATAAAATCTTCGACGCTTATATCGAATAGTTCGAAATTCAACTACATTATAACCAATCTTACTATTAAAATCGAAATAAGCCTTGTATAAGTCTGTATAACGTAATTATTGTAAGTAGCACACGTCGGATGTAGTTAAGGCAACGTTTATCAAACAACTTCTGGCACGAGTTGTATAAAGCTAAAGCCCGGTATCATCAGCGGATTAGAGTTTACATGAGGTGGAGAACGTCGCAGAGCGTCACGAAGAACTGGGGGACAACTTTGGCAACTTAAGTCAGGACGGTGGTTAAACTTTGATGTACGCCTGTACGTATTTTATTTTCATATCTTATATTGCGAGACTAGAAGCCTTGCTAATGGACTATTGTTATAACTGCTTATTTAACTTATTATGCAGTTTCAGAAGCTATAATTATCATACACACATTTATATATATGCTCGTCTAGTTTAATATTAACTTTAAAACAAAATAGTTGATATAGATTATATTCGATATGTGGAAAATCGTCGCAATAGTTTTCCCGAACAGATACGGCGAATTGACGACCTCGTATTCCATGAAATGGAAGTGTTTTCAATTTCCTCTAAATCGACCTTAAATTCAGGCGAGATCGAACCATCTATCAGTTTAAATTTCGAATATAAAATTTTGCCTATTAGGTATTTCACAGTATCGCAATATGGCCGATGGAATGATATGAACGTGTAGCAGGTAATATTTGCAGTCATCTTAATCTTGGTTACGAGAGCACTCGACTGTGTTATTAAAAGGCGGCGCTGGTGCCGGCGACGTAGAAACCGGGGCAGGCGGATCAAAGGGGTAAGGTACGTCTAACTTTGTACGTCTACCTTAACTAAGTTTCATTTAAGAATGTACAATTATGACTTTACAAGATTTTATTTGCGACCAAAACCTTTGTACATATATTCGGTATGAGGTAAGTAATTCTAAGATAATAACTAAGTAGGTAATTCAACCTTCTGCAAAATGAAACTCATCTTGAAAACTCTCACAATAAAGTATCATAAAACGATATATCAAATAAAATTAAATGTCAAAGGTTAAATCCGTGCAATTTTAAAATATCAATCCGTGAGTCCCTCAAGATGAAAAATGTTTTCTGGCTAACTGTCGAATATTCATACATCGAGTCGCTCGTAAATTATTTACGTCTTCGATGCTACGTGGAAGACAAATCCTTCATGCAGATGGTGTCTTAGCTGGTTTTGATTTATGGCTTCTCATACGTTTATTCAACTTTAATATTTGGGTTGCACAAAACCGTATAAAACCGTCCAGACAGCATTCAAAAATAATCAATCAGGCTAATTAATAAATATTGTTTTGTAAAAATACCTTACTCTAATATCAAACTATAGTCTGTTAATGCGTCATTGAAAGGCGAAATATACTTGATACTACATTAATAAATTAAGACTTTAATGTTTTGAAATAATATCGATTCTATGAAAAGCTACCTGTTGTTTTTAGAAGAGCTTTCAACGTAGTTCACAGCTCAATGTTAATAAACAATAAAGTAAATGAGTATTAGTTTTAATATTTTTCATTTAAAATAAACAATTTTTATATCACCCAACGACGACCGATCTCTCATAAGATTGATTAGTCTAATCACTAGACTGTCATGAAGTTTTATCATAGTTTAAATTATCCGTAATATTTCTTATAACTACCATAATAATATATACAATACAAAAACATATCTTTTGATAAACAAAACATGAGTACAACACGTCAAAGAATGATTATGAAGACGTTTTTGCAAAATGTAATAAGCTAATTTATGAGGCTATGTGTAGTTGTCAACAAGGAGATACAAAGGGGTGCAGCGGTAGGGTGTGAGCGCATGCATGTTATATGAGGCGCCGTTCTGTACCGTACAGGTGTCGCCTTATTTTTAATGCACTACGCATACACGAATCCCGGCATATGCTAAATTTATGCAATATATATCCTCATAACTACCAACCAGTTTGCGAATAGTTTAAATGTGACAATTTGGCAAGGCGTAGCGACCGACTACGGCTATGTCGGCGATGCTCCATAAAATAATAAAGCAATTAGCCCTGTCTGTGTAATACGATTTTTGTTCGAGACAGATCATGCTCATTTGCGTACTAATGAGGTACTGAGTAATATTTTATATAAATAACCGTACTCACAAGCTTAAATATTAAATAAAAAGCCATAAACAATGTTACATAGCCTTTTATTATTTATTTACACTTTTCATCATTAATGAAAACTTGAATCCTCTCGATTTTTCTAAAACGGATCATTCCTACCGGAAGATTCGTTTAGAACAAGGACAGAGCACAAATTAAAAGAACGTTGGAACGCTAATTCCATTACGATTCGATGGACGGCAAAAGTCGCTAGAGTCAAAGCCGGTAAAACGTAATTGCGACTTCACTAAGCTGGGCTCCGCGTGGTCTGATATGGGCTAAAGGGGACCTATGTAACGGCCGATATAAAAGCACCAATAAATTTTACAGGATAAATGCACTACTTACACTTTAATCGGTAACAAGTTGACAATTGTTACAAATAGGAATTCAGTATTTTCTTTTTAGTTGAAAGGTCTTTGAAGAGGAAGGAATTGAATTTTATAATCTATGAATAATATTAATAGTTATTAGACAAATAGTCAAAAAGCAGTGAAATGGTGTCCTGGTAGTCTAAATTGTAGAGGGATAAAATCTCAACAAACGAGCAAAAATATAACAAAAATCAAACTTTTCAAATATCTACTCACAATACACACAACAACATGAAAATGAAAAAAAAAACATGTGTATGTTTTCGAATCTTTCTTTTTTTGTGACTTGTGTGATCGGCTAACCAATTTACATTGTTGTACTGCATTACTGGTATTATCACAATTCCAAAAGTAAAACATAAGAGAACAAATAAGGTTTCCTTTAAAATTGTTTCATGCGTTTAATTTAACTATTGCCTGAAATATATTACCATAGTTGCTACCTTGCTTTTACACAAAGGTTAGATAATGTATTACGAGCTTTTTATAGGTCTAGCTAAGCGTAATACATATTTCCAGCATGTCACGAAAACTTATCCGCCCACGCAATAAATCTTATATATAAAATTCTCGTGTCACAATGTTAGTCTGCATACTCCTCCGAAACGGCTTGACCGATTCCTCTGAAATTTGGTAAGCATATTGGGTAGGTCTGAGAATCGGCTAACATCTATTTTTCACACCCCTAAATAATAAGGGTGGTCCACCCCTCAATTTTTTTTTTTAATTTTTAGATATTTTTTTCTGTTTTTAGTTTTTTATGATACAGCATTAAAAAATACATACAACCCCTAACTTTCACCCCTCTACGATCAACCCCTATTTTTATACATGATATACATGGCAAAACGACGTTTGCCCGGTCAGCTAGTATTCCATAAAACTCTATAAAATAAATATTACTTTTAACATAGTGACAGGTCTTCTTTAATCTGTCATTATTTACATTTAACAAAGTTTATTCACAACATAACGCAAAATAAGTTTCCACGTCATAAAACACATCTTCATCTAACAGTACAGAACTGCAAAAGTTATTCTAGTTTAAAATTTAAGCGGTTTACAGAAATTCCAGTTTCGGGCTACGCGCAGAAACTAAATAGAAATAGTTTGTAAATTCTCCACAAGGCATAAAAGAAAACAGTGAGTAACATGATACAAAAGAGGGAATTGTTAATGTTATTTTGGATACACATGTTTATTGCTATGAAACATGGCAGGCTCATAACAATCCCTTTCACTCTCCACAAATTGGAAGGAGCGTGTAAAGAAAACATGGCTATAAATAAAAGTAACAGATCAACTAGAGACGGCCATTACTCGAGATAAGAGCGAGTTATATATATGGTCGCTTCGGCAGATTAACGGAATGGAACTGCGTTTGTTTGCAGATATCGGCATGCGGCATTTCGGCGAGTCACAGTTGGGAATTTATTGTAATGTTGGAGGAGATATCTTCTTACGGACTCATTAAAAAGGAGACACGTCGTACATAAATCAGGGTTGGGCGCGGCCGCCGTGGCGATGCAGAGCGGGTGAGCCCGACTCTTATCGGCACCGAGTTGCCGGCAATAGGCGCTATCCGGTTCCGCCGTCGCCTCACCATTCTCATTGTCCCGCAGCTTCTGCGACACCGTCTTAACTTTATTACAATTCGATTCTTTTCTCTGTCGATACGTTCACTAAAACCCTTTACTTTTATGTACGATTGTCAATAGTAGCTGTATTAGAAGTAGTTGGAGTCGTTTCAATCCACGATGCATTTCTAAATTGAACTTTTATAGCCCACATGAAATGTAATGTTCTAGTAGCTTTAGTAAGATATAATTACTGATGCAATACAAGCGTTTCATTTCATATCATTTAAGAATTTTCTTTCTAAGATTAATTATTTTTCTTTTTACGGGGAATGCTGCTAACGCTCAGAGGAATAATTTCAAACATTACAAGCACCCGCTCCGGTAAAATATTGAACATTTATACTCCGACGTGCGTGCAAACTTTGCTTTATGTCTTAGAACCCTGAAGCTAGAAAGATAAAACGTATTTTCCATTTAAACTCAGTTATTTATTGAATAATTTGATACTGGTGTATAGTAGAAGTACAAATTTATATTATCGACGTTTAAAAACATTATTTTATGTCATAATGATCAGCGTAAATTTACCTTTTTAGAATATTCGCAAATTTTCCCATGTAATGTAGATAGATGGTACGGGGTTAGCTTACACTATTAAACCTAACAATGTCGTGACGTATGTTCTTAGCATTAGTTCCGAGATTTAAATGGCATATCAGAAACATCTGAAGAGTATAATCAAGTAGGCTTAAAGACAGAAGTTAAAAGAGCCAATACTTAATTAATATTAAGTAATTAATATTAAATTAATTATTATTAATTATATTTTTATATTTCCCATTATAATTATAATGTTATATATAGCATTAGAAACTTTGATTATTCTGTTTGTAAAATTGAATTAAGGTTATATCGAATTACATTACATAGACGAGTTGTAAATAAACCGTCAAATTATGAAGCAGTTATTGCAACAGATAAAATCCCTAATTAATTGGTATATGCAAGATCGCACCCTCAGTCGTCACAGAATTTAATTGACTGGTGATTTCAATTACTGCACATCAGTTCACGGGATGTCACTATTCGCTGTGCTGTTACCGTTATAATGGTACCAAACATTCACTTGAAATGTCGTTGGCAGTTTGCTCGCCAAGAATTTACGACACCGACGACGACCAATAAATGCAAATTTTATTGTTTATGGCAGATTTAACGGTAGTGAACTCTTTTGCTGGCAGTAAAGTAGTTCTCGCATTCATTACTCGAGTCTAGATACAAATGAAAAACTCGTTATGTTTATGAAATTGTAGCTGGCTCATGCGACACGATTGTTGTGCAAAAATTTGTATTAAATACAGTTGCGGCGCTTCCTGGAATGAAACGATCACCTCGGCCGAAATCATCAGCCAATCAGATCTTTGCACGTCTCTCTAAAAAGAATACTCTGATTGGCTCATGCGTTGTCATGTTACCGTTTTTTCCTCGCTTTTTTTACTCACCATTTGCATATTTTTATATAAAGCAGTTCTTTTTATAACAATATCCTAAACAATATCGTAATTTTCTTAAACGTACTATAAGATTTACGTAAAGCTATTAAACGTTTTGAGGCCAAATCATTACAGCGTTAGTGAGAACATCTTCCATTTATTTATATAATTAGTAATCTAAAAACAAAATATCTTCAGTAAATTCAGTAAGAAATGCACAGGGGCAAAAGGTGTGGTCTGTCCGAGTACGATAAAGACTATTAAAAGTTACGCTCCCAACCTTCAGACACATCCAATACATTCTAAAAGAACTTTCTAGATTTAAAACTCACGTCTGCAATTTCCTGTAGGTAGGTTTTGTTGAAAGGTAACAGACAGTTAATATAATGTTGACTTTAGTAACTATGGTGTTATATATTTTACATTGTATTAATGTAATTGAAACTAGAAAGACGTGCTATATTTACATACAAGAGAGACGGTTAAACTACTTGCCATAATTGATGTTGGAATGATTTGACAGTGGAAATTGCAGTTACAAAACTAATATTCAGATGGGCTCCCGGGCGGTGTAGTGGGACAAAAGATATCCGGTATGAAATTGTTCAAAGCAATTATTGTGAATAGTGTTCACTTCAGCGAAGGTAGAAATTCACGTATAAATCGCGTCACAGACCACAAACAAAAACGTGCATGTGGACCGGCGGCCATTATTCTCGACTGCATAATCGTTTCGTCCGACGCCCGCATCGCTTCCCGTACTATTTTATTTCCTCCCGGCATAGTTGTGTTTCAACTAGGCGGAGCTTTTTCCCCATTTCGGTAGGAAAATTAAACCATGTTTAATTCTTTTTAAGGTCCGGTTCCGGGTCGATCGTGATTCGATGAGATCGAGACCAGAGCTACTACAACTAAGACACAATGAGTGTCTAGTTTAATAGGATTAAACATTGTTACATACGATCAGACAATTTGTATGCACAATGAAATTATATCTAGTCACATCAAAGAGACATTGCTTTAAATGAAGGCAAAATCGTATCACCGCGAAAAATTACTAAAACAATAAAAATGATAGAAAAGCAATTACTAAGATAGCATGATTCAATCGCGGTGCGTAAGCACTTCCGTAAACTAAGTTGCTGATTCGAATATTAATCAAGTGTCTGCTGGCTTAGATTCCTTCTAACTTTGGATGGATTCAGAATAATTGGCCACTTAACGTCATTCGTAATGAAGTAAAGGCGGCGCCGTGACCGTTCATCCGGACGTTTCAGCTGTAGGTTGTTAGGCGAGTAGCAGAAATTGAATTACATTGAGCAGGCCTTGTTGAACATTGGCTTTCCGGAAGCATATCTATTGGGTCCCTACGTGCTTTTTTTATCACTTAGACTAATGTAGCCTTGAAAATTTTGTAAATACCACCTACATTATCTCGAGCGATAATGAGGCAAATAATTATTTTGCGTTGTTGAACTAAAAAATATAAACTTCTAATTTCCGAGATTGAATAATTCTTTCTATATCTATAGTAGATTTCTGGTTCGCTGACAAAAGTTGGATAAAACTTCACGTTGCTTTGTCATTAACTTGTTCAGTCAGTTGAAAAGCTAATAAGTATCGCGTCGCTATGTTAATATTAACACAAAACATTACCTGTGGAAATATTTAGTATGACAGAGCTATTAAGTTCCAACATCTGCGTACCTTGTTACGGTGTGGAAACTTTCAGTTTTCTGGGTTAATAGCGAAAAGGGGCTCCAAATATGCCTCCAGAGAGCAAGAAACACACATTGTACAATAGTAAATGGCACTTATTTAGCACATTTGGGGCAAATGAAACAAAGGTGATAAGACACAAATAAATGTATGGGAAAAGTTCTATTTACATGTAAATATGTTGGGACCAAATTTGGTACTTGTAAAACATATTTGGAGCGTAGGGTATGCTAATTTATGGGGTATATATTATATTTTAGGGTTTTAACGGTTTTACGCATACAAATAATGTTATGTACATTAACTGTTCTTCTGTATATGTTGTCCATACTTATGAGTGATGCAAAATGCATGTTTTTTTTAACACAAATTAAAAAAAAACAGTGGCGCTACAAGGTTTTAGGTTTGGGCCTCAGATTTCTGTATGTATTTCGTGATCATTTGTTTGTCCTAATAGACAAATACTTAATGTGTGCATCACGCATGTGGTTGTCTTTTAAGACATGCCGGTTTCCTCACGATGTTTTCATCCGCCGTACATTCTAGTACTCAATGCGCAGACAGAAAGTCCATGACCTCAGAGACGAGAGTCATAGTATAGGTTTTTAAATATTTATTTCTCAGACATACAAAACTAATAAGTTTAAATTTAAAAACAACTGCTTTATGTGTATCAATTAACAACATGCTCTAATTGGTTTTATGAAAGCGTATAAATTATCGCATCACATCTATCAAGTTTACCTCAATATCTACAATAAAATAAAAAAGTTTAATCTGCCCGTAACGTAAGGTAACGTTACGCTCCGTGCATTTAATAATCTCGAATCCAATTTCTTTGTATCGATTATAAAAGGACCAAAACCAAACTCAGGAAAAATAGCATGGCAGCAGAACAGCGCAATCAGGATGAGAATACTTTGACACAGCAATTCGCATACTCGATGTGTTATTTTGATTGTGTCGCTTTTGTGCAGCGGCATTTTCCTGTACTCCTTCCGAAATGTTATATCATTGTATTGTGGTTCTTTATAATACAGTTGCACTCGTTAGCTTTCTGGATTTTGCGAACAATACTATCTGCAACGAAGCTACTGAGATTTTATATCTTCGAATTAACTGCGTGTTTTGTTTTTTTACTTTACCTATAAATAAATTTTCTAGTGCTACATTACGGCGAAATCAGAACTAATTTAAATCTAATTATGTGACCGTGAGTGCACCCAGCAACGGAAATTAATAATAAGTGTTTGACATAGACGAATACTAAAAAAATACAAATTCCAAAAGATTTATGCAAAAACAAAAAACTAAATTAGTGCGGTGATTTAAACGAGCTATAGGACGCCTTTCATGAAGTGAACCTTAAACCGGAAATTAAAGCCTGCATGCCCAGGATAAATAGGGGCTGTCTTGCTATTCCTATTGAATCGAATAGATTACTTGCTTACGTACTTGCAACGTAAACCGGCAAGATATGCAGTTTTACTTTTTAATGTGTATTTATTCTAATCTATATCATAAAAAAGCATAAATATGTACAAGGATATGATTTTGTAATTATGTTTTAAGATTATTAATAACCATATAACTAATCTTTTGCATGCTGTTGATGATGCTAAAGTACTGAAACTTAAGATTTGTAAACGGGCTACAACTAAGGTTATTTCAATTAGACCTATCAATTAAAACATGCTTTAATTGGTACGTTTACGTGGTTACGTACGTTTGTATGACGGAAACTAATTTAATTGTTTAAAATGACAAAATAAGTTTAATTTTCTACTTACGTACCTACTATGTACTCGTAGTAGACTAGTAGTGTTATTAAAACATGTTTTTACTCTAATAATAATCCAGTGGCGCTACATCTCTCTATTGGCCTCAGATTGCATCCGTTTCTACGAAAAATTATATTGTTATAGACAAGTAGAGGCCTTTTGCCTGTCAAATGTCATTAATTTTTGGGTTTGCGACATGCTTCCTTCATGTTTTCTTTAACCGTAGAAGCAAGTGCTAATTGCGCACAGCCGTGATTTGAATGCAGGACAGCAGCTTAAGCTACTAGAACAACACTGATCTCCCGGTTTTTACTCTATTCAAATAAAATAATCAGTTGTTAAAATACTCTTTCAACAAACTTTTATCGAGTACATAAATGTTAGATATTTATAAACTCTGTAAAAGTATTTGTAAAAACAACAATACAGTGTTTAAACCAATTAGTTTTGTTATTAACGAGGTGAGTGTAATCCGTTTTGTAGATTTTATATATGACAATTCCATTATTTGCTGTATTGATTGCCTTGCATCAATCGCAGTATGCAAATATTAGCTTCGCTCGCTGACCGTTCAATAAATTACGAATCGCGACATTTCTTTACAAAATTACTTATTAAAAATGTAAAATTGATTTTCAAGATTTAAAAACTATTAATTGTTTGCATGAGCAGTGTTGGCCTAATGGTAAAATCTCAACCTAAAGGTCGTGCATTCGAATCAGGGTTGTAAAACAATGAACTTGTCTATGTGTTATTAACACGTGCGCGTACGGTATCAGGAAAAACACAAAAACATCGTGAGTAAACCGATATGCCTTAGAAACAAAAAATCGTTGGTGTTAGGCACCTACTTAAAAATAAATCAGTAGCGCTACAACCCTAATTGGGTCTGGGCCTCAGATTTCTGAATTTGTTTCATGATCGTTCGTCAATCTAATAGCAAGTAGGTGATCAGCCTCCAGTGCCTGCCACACGTTGTCGACTTTTTGGGTCTAAGGCAAATCAGTTTCCTCACGATGTTTTCCTTCACCGTTCGAGCGAATGTTAAATGCGCACATAGAAAGTCTTATGGTGATAGTCAGGGATAGAATCTACAACCTGAGATAATAAACACTATACTTTTATATAATTAATATAAACCCTTGAAACATTTATCGGCTTTTAGTACTTATCTTAAAATATATCGAGTGAAAACTCTCAGTATTAGTAAATTAAATAATCGAATTTAAAAAAAAATAAGAATGAAATAAAGATTTTATAATACAAATATTCTAAGTTATTTTTTATCCATAAGTTTACAGTATACATAAACGTAAAAATGTATCGTCTTATTTCCTGTAAAACAACCTTATTATTCATAAAAGTTAAAAGTATTTGAATTTTAAATCGTATAAAAGGGATTTAAGTCATAAGTAGCTTGAGAATGGTGAGAGGTGGCGGTGACAAGAGCGCAGCGGGAGACGCCCCATGCGAACTGCTGCCTTACCGCCTCAGCTTTGTGCATTTACGTGTATTGGAACAAAATAACGAACTAAAATATTTTAAATAATAAAAACTTTTGCCTACGTTTACATCTGGATTACTAACTTAAGTAACTTATATGATTACACCATAAAAAAGCTGTATTAATGCCTCATTAAACTGTATATAATATGTCAAAATTGTACGATATTAAGACAGGTCTGGATATAAACGAAATGAGTTAAGTAATAGAGACAAGTTAAAAATAATTTCGGGTACTATAAATTATTTATCTTCCCGTCGAATGTTTTACCCGGTACGGTTCTTTTATAGATAAAACAAAAGATAATAACTATGTATACATAAAAAATATGTTAAAGTACACAACATATTTTTACCATGTTTGTATGCTAACTATGGTTATTTAAATCCTTGTTCTGCCTGAGAAAATTAAAATTTCGATTTTTCCGTAAAGTAAATTTGGCAACGTCATAATACAGCAGCTTCTGTTAAGTCCAGTCTGCTGCTGAAAAACATTGTAAAAAGCCGCAAGCTGGGGCGTAATGGCGAATATAATGTATGCTAATGAGGGCGGGCGGACCACCGGACGTGACGTCACGCGTCGGACCGCAACCATCGCCCGAACCTAACGAGCGCGTGTGCATTTTCAATACCAGCTATCCCAATACAGAATTATCGCAATATACATACACAATGAAATACTAATAAAATGTCTAACTTTAAGGATAGTCTGAACTTAATTTTCAGAATATATATCTCTGTCTACGTGGGTTACACACATTAATTGAAGGGTGAGGTTTAATACTGCTAAGTCATTAAGTATAGCATAACGGAGTCAGCAAAAGCTTTAGGTTTGGGAAATCAATATTTAAGATTGGACGTATGAAAAGACATGGTTTTCGTAGGGCGTAATGAAGTTTAGAATTTTAATT
Organism: Pieris melete; assembly: GCA_963693345.1. Classification (NCBI taxonomy): domain Eukaryota; kingdom Metazoa; phylum Arthropoda; class Insecta; order Lepidoptera; family Pieridae; genus Pieris; species Pieris melete. The sequence continues at coordinate 1,449,907 of CAVNZK010000028.1, forward strand.
AAAAACCCTGAATCAATCGCTAACGGATTATAAAATATATGAAACCTAAAAAACAGTATAAACAGACACAGAAATATATCTCGGACTCCACTTAGCCACGGGACTTCACGCTTACTTTAAATAAATAAAAATTATAATGAATAATGATATAATAAGGTTTAAGTTGGCAAAGGTTTTCCATAAAGGGGCAAGCATCGTTCCGGCTCAAGCCCTCACTCATCACGAGCACTGTTTACCATTACTCCCGAGAGAACATTGTTTCTTCTTTTTGTATGCTTTTAGTTTTTGCGCCTTTATGTGGCACTTATAACTGTAATAAAAGTAATGGTTGCGGTTTGAGTGTTACGTTATTTCTAACAACTTATTTAAATCACTTGTCGTAACAGCGCAGTCAGCAAACATTTTCATCTGAGTTTTTCTACTATTTCTCGTATTTATTTAATTATACAAATACACTATGTTCTCGTGGTAACCAAGTGCTGATTATATTTTAAATTCTGGGTTTTTCAGCATGTGCAATTAACAGCGATGCAACTTTTTTAGGTCTGGGACTCAGATTTTTGTACCCATTTCATGATAATTTGTTAATCTCATAGCCAAGTCGGTGATCAGCCTTCTGTGCGTATCGCACACGCCGTCGACTTTTGGGTAAGCCGGTTTCCTCATCATGTTTTCCTTCACCGTTCGAGCGAATGTTAATTGTGCACATAGAAAGAAAATCCATTGGAGAATTAACATCAAATATGCGCACATAATCTGGTGAAATACACTCACAAATGCGGCATGAAGTACACATATACAGGGTGGCCAAAAAGTCGTGGATCAAACGCAAATAGGGGATAGATGAGGTCATCAGCGGCAAAAAATTGTTCTACGGGAGGTCTCTAAGGTCAACCCCTGCAGAGTTATGATTTATTTTGGTTTTATATGAAAATTGACTTTTTTTTACTAATTCTTCTTAAAATTCGAAAATATCTACATCCTGTATCTTTCTCATAATATCCACTAGATTGGTACTGATGAGTTCTTGCGTTAGACATACTATTTATAGTTGTTTATTGAGTGTATTCAAGATAATATTAAGTGATACGATATAACATTTTTTCAAATCATAAATTTTTGTTTACTTTGGACCCCACTGTGAAAAAAAATTACTCCACCGAAAAGTGTCCCTGTACTACAAGTTTTGGCGCGTTTAATAGGGATTCTGAAAAGGTATTACACGTGGCCATGAGTCGCTCGAATATCTTTCTAGGAAGAATTACAAACAACGATTGTGAAATAATAATTGTATTAAAACAATTATTTCTCAATGGTTGTTTGTATGAAACAAAATATTTTACAATAAAATATGCTCCAAAATTCCTGACTCTGACCATAATACTTAATCTGCACCGTCCAACAACTTCCTACGTAACCCTCCAGCCATCTGTCCAATTTTTTGAATCTAGTCCGATTCACACAGTACTGGTCCCATGTAGGTAAATAATCTATCATAAGTCCGAATCGTTGTTGTTTTTTCGTCCTAGAAAGATATTAGAGCGACTCATGGCCATGTGTAATACCTTTTCAGAATCCATATTAAATGCGCTAAAACTTGTAATACAGGGTCACTTTTCGGTAGAGTAATTTTTTTTCACAGTGGGGTCCGAAGTAAACAAAAAGTTTTGATTTGAAAAAAAATTATATCGTGTAACTTAATATTATCTTCAATACACTCAATAAACAACTATAAATAGTATGTGTTAAGCAAGAACTCATCAGTACCAATCTAGTGGATATTATGAAAAAGTTACAGGATGTAGATTTTATCGAATTTTAATAAGAATTAGTAAAAAAAAGGCCATTTTCTTATAAAATGCAAAATAAATCATAACTCTGCAGGGGTTGACCTTAGAGACCTCCCGTAGTACAATTTTTTGCCACTGATAATCTCATCTATCCCCTATTTGCGTTTGATCCACGACTTTTTGGCCACCCTGTATATGCGTCTTATACTAAACATTAAGACTTCTAGGCTCCCAAAACAATATTTCACGAAATTCGAATGCTCAGAAGTCCAATGCTTGAATAAGCGAAGCGCTAAAATATAGCCCTATAAAATAATATCCGAGGGTGTATATGATTTTGTTTTTGTCGCTGCATCATCAATCACGCGGTGTCGACTGATTTATGGCAATTCCGTAGCGAAACGACACGAGCCTAGCCTAGATGACGCGATTAGATCCTCCGGCAGACGGGCGGGGCGAAAAACTGCTGTCACATGCGAGCGACACTGACTTACAATAACGCCTCCATGAGAGCTTAATGCTTTTCAGCTTTTGACGGTCTCTTTGGGCGTTGTAACCATCAGTCTAACTTGTAATCTATTTTCCCACATTCAAAATCACGCGCAAAATAAACTTCTGTAAATAGTATAAAACACAGACATTTTTTTAGTTAATATGTTTAGATCTTATTTTTAAATAATTTTACATTCGTAGTCTATGGTTAAAAGACAAGGTTCACATTTATTGCTCTTTGTAGACATATATTTATTTAACACTTCGTTGCAAAAACAGTATAAATTATACTAATTAAATAATAAGGAGGGCAACGGCCCTTTTGCTTTTGAGCGATCTGTTTCCTTTTAATAACATTAAATAATGAATGTATAAAAGTAAACAGGAGCAAACAGGTTTCATTATTTATTTAACATAAAATAATGAATGAAATAACATTAAAGTATGAGCAATAAATGCAAAAATAACATAACATACAATAACGTAAACATAAAGAAAAAACAACCAAGACAGATGTAGAGGACACATGAATCATGCTAATTTCTGATATATTGTAGTAAGGAAAAATACTCGTACGAACCCGACACTGGCACCTAGTTAATATCTCTCTGTTACATAAAAAATACGCTGAACAATAGCAATTCTAGTGATGTATTAGTATTAAACTTCCGTTTTTGAATTCAGTATATTTACAATTTCCGTATATGCACGGCAAATAAAACGCGATAAAGTCATAGCGCTATCAACTCGGTGCTCCCGCGAGAAAATTGCGGGTATTCATCATAAATGCGTGACGTTTAAAATTTCCAACCACGCGGCCGGCAACGGCATATTATAAATCAAAGCAAACAGGAGTGTGGCTCTGCTGTATTTCTATTCTAAATAACTTTGAATTAAGCAAGTAATTTTGTACAAACGTAAGCAATCCTTTATTCAGAGAGCGAATACCAAAAGTTAACAAATTTTAATTGCAAATAACATCCAAACTACAATGTAAATCCTCATGCGTCCAATAATTCTGGTACCTCCTGTTTGTACACCGATATTTATTAATCGGGTTAACATGATTCGAGTTTTATACTGGCTTAATTATTAACTATAAACATTATTGACTTATTTGCATTAAGCGTTCGGAAGTCAACAGCAGTAATTACAAAATGGCCACATTGTACTTGTTCCTCGGTGAATAAATATTGAATACTTTTGCATTTTAATCCTCTACTCATAAATTGCAGCATCTGGAATGGAGCATACTGCAGAGCTTATGTGAAGTAAATTAACATAGAGCCCATATTTGAAACTCGGATGGGATTTGAGAGGTGCGCTGCGCGGGTCGTGCCGACTTCACAAAAGTCCTAACGAGCACGTACCGCGTCGTCCATAGCTCGAAACGCGCTTCTTGCTCCTCTTACTCAATCGCGAACCACCCTATTGCATTTATTCATGTCGTTACCGCTAACGATAATTTTATCGTGTGCTCATTTGCCGGCGCCAGACTAGCGACCATCCGTCAGCGAGCGCGAACTAACAATTTGTACGCACCACTAAAATTTTTATTGCTACGTAATTGACCCCAACGCGCTGTCTGTATAATTTGTGATACCATGTATATTTAAAATTATTCGTATTTAACGCAGAATGTTATTGACTACGATTTTATACGTATGAACGGTACTTGATCTGTGTTTTAAAAATGGAGTTACCCACTTGTTTGATGAACATTATAAATATAAATTAAAATTCAGAATTAAAGGTAAGTATCTTTAAAATTTTGAACATATGTTTTTATCAACTGTAACATAAAGTCATACGTAAGAGGATAAGAGATAAACCTATTACATAGAGCCTCATTTTCGTAGCTCTAAAGTAGCTCATTTGCTACGCTTCCGATTATTGCTACCATTAGGTTAACAACTGAATTGCTCATTTTCATTATTAAAGTCTAAAACTTTGTGACAAACACTTAACGTCGTTATAAAAATAATATAAGAACCGAGGAACATCTTGACATTTTCCGTAAAAAGCATAATAAGGTAATTGAATAGCGCAGACGACCAGTGGTCTGTACTCTGTAGTTAGGACGGCCACCGCACGGCGCACGGTGGGGGCATAATTGCACAAACTTTCATGTGCTCCGCATACATTTTCATAATTAAAGGGGCATTTCGCACCAACTGTTGTATCTCTACTGCGGCTTATTTATATTGTCTTGTTTTAATTATTTTTTCCTGCTTATTTTTCAGTTAGTTTTTATGAATTGAGTAAATAAATGTTTGTCGGTTACTATAAACTAACAATAAAACAAGATTTTGATTTTGGTAACAATACCTCATGGAATTTTTCGTGGTAATGTTTTGATTCGGATAATTAAAAGTCGTAGAATGGCTGGTTAATGTTTCTTTTAAAATAATAGCAGTAATTGTGATTTAATATGGTATTCATACGTAGGTTCATACACATATAAAGTCGCGATTAGTGTATTTTGGCCTCGATTATTGAGAATTTACAATAGAGAGTCTTGGCTACATCGTCTATTTTTAAACAAAAAACATGATAATTGTGCACTTGCAATGAAAAATCCATTCGCAAGCTACACATGTAATCACAAACACTCTTCTATTTCGTATCTATTATTAATTGTCTAACATCTCTAAATTTCTGCTATTTGTACTCTATAAAGTAAATTCTTCCGTTATTTATTTCTAACATGACACTTTCACCTACAAGCGTGAATATCAAAATATCCTAATATATTTCAAAGTAAATATCTCACTTTTCCATTAAGGGTATAAAAGCAATTCCGCGAGAGCCGAATAATAACGAGGGGCAGTGCTGTCCGGTCGCGGGTTTCTTTGAATTTATTTGCATCGTAGCGTTCCCGTAGCAAGAACAGAATTGCCAGTATACTACATATCGGGGTGTATCTTGTCCCATAAAATAAACGATCGATTAATAAACTGGTTTGAATTATGTTAAATGCTATTTATATATTAAAAAAAGTCTCGTATTGAAATTTTTTGGACCAATTTTGATGAGAAATCGACTAAAGTAACTTTTAACACAATTTACGTTTAGATTGCAAATAAGACAAAAACGTTTGTACGTACTTTAATGCAATACTTTTTAAAGAAGCTCGTCTATAAAAAAGAGAAAAATACGCATATTCGTGCCTAAACAAAGCGTTGGGCGCTCATAAAGGCTAATGTATGGATCTTTTAGTGTCTTTATCTGCTTACAGTACGTTAAGCTTTAGAAGCTTTATTTAATTAATTTTTGCAACCAATTGAAAGATAATGGCAATAATTTTTGTCATAAATAATGATTATTAAATAGATATTGAAATTTCCTTGAACCGTGGATACCTTCCTTTTGGATTTTAAAAGATCTATTCCGTCGATATATTAGGTTTTTCATTATTACTTTATCAGATAAAAATATACTGAAACAGACATTATGTTTATGAGAGGACGTAAACACACCCGTGTGAATCTTTCAGCGGTTCGTTCACACTTAATTTTCTTGGAACAGTAGCGGTAAGAAATAAAGTTAAAATTAAGACGCGAGTTTATGGGGCGTTGCGGGGTGGTGACGACGGGGCGGGGGTGCGAGAGGGGGGCAGGGGGCGCCGGCCGGGCTCCGCGGTGTGAGAGGCCATTCGAATTCACCGCGCGAGCTGCGCCGTAGATAGCGGCAGGCGGAACACGTACTTCACTTCCACTAACTCCAACTATTGACAATATTAATGCACGCTTAGCAGGGCCAAGCGACATCGTGCACGGCCTACGGAATATTGCAAAAATATATGAAGACCTCACAAAAGTGCCACGTTCCATTCGTCACGAGTGGAGCGGCTGTTCGGAATTTTACCACACTTCTCGGATTGACCGATCCGTCTGCTCTAATTTATTCCATATCTATTGCAAAGAGTCTCTTCAAGTAATGCAAATATTAGACTAGCCTCGAATGACGACAACCATTAATTCCAGAATTGAAATCTGGAATTGCAATGGCTGCGGAGAATTTACATTCATCGCGGTAAGAACTTAAATCAAGTTCTCAGTTACGATTCAGTTGCGATATTATTTTATTAAAATATGTAAATGACGCCGTTTCAGCTCGTAGCTACAACGGTAAAGGTCTTAACATTGCGACGGAGGGTAGCACTAACGACGTAATATTTTCATTAGCGACGGTCCTAGTTTGGGCTGATATAGGGGTAAAACATTTTAATAACACAGATAAATGACTGTGAAAGGTAAATATATATTATGAGAAATATATTAAAGACTTAAACTTTAGGGCCAGAGCTAGTCTCAAATGATTCAAAGCACAAAGCAGTTTTCAATTTATCGGGAATAAATGCTTCGGTTGGCAGCTCAGACACCCAATTACCGCGCACAAAAGCTGATTACCGCGTGAGTGCGGGCGGCGCGGCGCGCCTCTGCCGAGTTGCAGCGCGGAATATTTCAACGACTTGTGAGGAAGTCTTCATTTACTCTTTACTAGACGCCGATGCGGAACCGCTGCCTGTGATTGAAATCGACGTAGCAATGCACGCTTGTGACAAATGAAAATCCTATTTCCATATTTGCGGAAAATAAATTACTATTTTGTGAATTTCAGCAAGAAAATACATCATGATATACAGGCATTAGGTATACAGGCATCCCAGGCATCCCAGACATCCCATCCTTCCATTTATCCCTCCTTTCCGGAGAACGCGTTTTGGCCGAAATTCACTGATGTCCAGATTGAGCATTCTATTAAACGAGCTGAATCTGGACATCCATAGTTGCTCACCTACGACTTTGAGAGCGATTTTCGTTTAGTGTTTGTTTAAATTTTATTATTGTTTTAATTAATTTTATTACTTCTTGTATGCTATGTTTGCCAGTAAGTGTTTGACACATTGAAAACTGTATTTTATTTTTCTTCTGTCAATGTATTAATGTGCCATACGTCATTTAAAATTACTATTTGAGTTGTGAACGATACAATTTACACTTATTTACCCAAATTTAAACATTATTAATCCGTTTATGTATTTTTATTCCTACTTTAAATACAAGAATTCAGTTTATAGATAATATTTTAAATTGTATTCGATTGTAAAACAATAACTTATCGGGAATGCAAAGTACTCCACGACAACTCGGAGCATTTGTACGGGTGTGTCATGTAGTGGCAGCTAACATCCTGGGAAATCATCGCACTCGACTTACGTGCACTGAAAAGCTATTCATTTTCTTTCATCTCTTATTTTGTGACACTTTCTGAACATTTTTGTAAAATAAATGTGAAAGTTCAAAAGTTAAGTATAATTTCATAATACGTATATAATAAGCGAAGACTGCCAACTTTTCATTGTTGAGTGAAATAATTTGAATGTGTATTCAATGTCACCTTAAGTGAAAAGTTTGTTTCAATTTACTTTTGAAAACATAATAACACAACATAATATAAGCCCTAATAATACTTGTAGAAAATGATTCTAAATTTAAACCTAACCGAGAGGCAGACACCGACGAATTTTTACAATTGCTTTTTGAGCCAAGAACCATTATTATTTATAAACAGACAAACTAATCAAATTCGACGTTCAAATTTTAAACGCGTAATAAAGTTTTACGAATAAGTTATGGCAAAGGGGAAATTTGGTGGTAGTTTGCATATAGTTAGATGCATTGGTATGGCACCGCGTAGTGGAAAAGCGTTGTACATTGTAACAGGGCACAAACGAGGAGTTATGACGGCGGCGGAGGATTACGTGAGTGGATGTCGTAATAAAGCTTGCGATGAAGCCGTTAACCGAAGATAAACGTAAATATCTCTGGGCGTAGCTGTCGAGCCGAACTCGCCTTAAACCATGAACACCCAGCCCTAACAACCTATCTTCCCTACTGTTTATCTCTTTTTGTTGATTTTCATATAAATCAGTTTTTTAAACAATGTAGCGAATCTATGACGTTTAATACGTCAACAATATAATTAACTACAGATAATTATTGCTTTTGTCAGTTATATATTTTATTTGAATTAGACACCACAACATAAAATTGATAAAACATTTGTCAGTGTAAAAGAAAAAAGGTGTAATATATTTTTTCTGTAACTGTACAAAAAAATATTTTACCTGTTTAATTGTCTTCTTTATCTCCGATTTCCTTTCGTGGGCAGATAATAATAGAATACAAAACAGTTTTAGTTCAAAAAAAACTAATGTGAGTTTTTCGCGGCGTGAACAATTAATTATTCATTAGTTCATTACGTTTACGCTTTCATCAAGATACGATGTAAAGTGCTAATTAAAATTGTGTTAATATATAATAACTAGTATTTGGGCAATTAAATTTCCAGCCTCATCTAACTAAGGCAGAAACAAACCCTTTATGATAATATATAACCTCATCACAATGAAACATTGCTGTGATTAATTTTTACAATCGTTTTCATATGAAAGCAAAGAAAACGTATTCACATAGCCTCCGATTTATCCCCGACAATGCTTGACCGAGCACATGGCCTTATCTCCTAAATTAATTACATAAATCTTGTTTACACACGTCTTAAGCTTACGTACAATAACTCAGCTCTAGTTTGCATAGCTAACGAAGGATATCTATACTATATAGACATTAGTATAACGTTAATAATTATCTAATTACAAAGAATGTATAACAGAACTAAATAAAAATAAATTAGTACGCTTAATGCATTCACACTTAGGTTTTGTATATGCTAAGGAACTTGCTATTAGATATACTTCTGCAAAGATTCAGAGTCTAGGTCTTAAATTTTGACCTACGGTAGTTATAATAGCAAATCTTTTCCTGTAGAATTGCGAATGTTTTTTGACGTCCCCAGCCCGACATAAAAACTATGTTATGGTTTATCTAAGAAATTCAGACTAGCGGACACTAGAATAACTAAACTAAATAAATAGTTTTTAGCGCAACACCAGTAGTCTATCCATTAAAGCTTATGTTGTAGGGAACTGTAAAGCTAGTACATCTTACATTGCCGTTAAAAGGGCGTATTAAAATTCTTTGTTGGAAAAGTTTAATCTAGGCATGTCAAAAATGCAAATCTCATCTAAAGATTGCATAGTTACCAGGTGGTGTACCTCATTGTTAAATTTAGTTTGTTATTGTTAAGACATTATAATTTTAGTTTAGTTTAAGTTTTTAAAAAAGCAAAACGGCTTCAAAAAGTTTCTAGTTATAAGTTGGTTACATTCCAGGAAATAATGTACACTGGATAATTGGATATGTAGCAGCACTATAAAATTTTGTGCATCAAAATAAATAATTTTTGAAATTGAAAATGTGTAGGTAAAGTGAACAATATTTGTGTGGAATTAATCCATATAAACTTCTGCACTTTTGATAGGATTTGAATTTTATTATCAATTATTATTTCAAATAATTGAACAGCATGCATTCCATTCTAAAGTCCCGGAACTTTTACGGGTATACAAATTTGTTTCGACTGTTTCATAGATAATGTTACTTCGTAATCAAGTACTAAGCCATGTGATAATCTAGTTAGCAATTCTTTTAGTTATTGTTATTTTTTTAGATATTTGATATGCCAAAAAATCCATCCTGTATAATACTAATCAAACCGTCCAAAGAAACTTTGAAACCCTTTACGATGCTGGGCTCATCGAAACAATACTAAAATTGCTTCGACCCTAGCTATAAATAAGATTGGCTAATAAAATGTAGCGGCCTGTAATTTACATAGAAATATTCTTTATATTTAATAACTTTTCATAACACATCTCTAGTGAAATTTCAATTTAATATGAAAATATTAGAGGAAATTCTAAGAAGGAATATTCTAAGAAGCACATAAATAGTAGTCGTCTGTGTATAAATAAGTAATTGTTCATAAACACAAGTAACAATGTTGATTCTACAAATTGATTAAATTGGAAATATACTTATATTTTGTCTTACATTTTGGTAACTACGGGTATAGGTACACAATTATACATAAAAGGAAAATCAACTAGCTCTATTACGAGTTCTAATATAAAACCTAGTTTCATTAAGAATACTTGAACTGCATACAATAGAAAATAAATTAAAAAAATACTGTTCTACACTGCAGCTGCATTGTAGAAAATAATAACATAATTGTTTTACGAAGCTTAATTTGGCTGTAACAACGCTTCTAAGTTTTCAGTGACTGAGAGTTGGATTTTGTAATAGAAAGGCCGAAATTGAGCGAGTGGATTGGAACATGGCAGCTTAGTGCAGCCGCCGGAAGTAGGCCTCTAACGGCCACCGTATAATAGCTCCCAAATTGCCTCTTCTCCTATAATACCTATGTATTCCCTCTTTACCCTCACATACACATAAGAAAATAATTTTAAATTGAACATTTTCACATTAATTGAAAACTCAGCGTTCATTTACGAGGCAGCAATTACTTGTGCTTGGACCGACAACGAAATTAATTTCATACAAAGGCATTAACACGAAATCAGTGCGGAAGTTTCGGAAGTGTTATTTCCTTTTATAGTAAGGCGGGCGACGGGCCGGGTATGACGATAGTCAAGTACATAAAAGGGACAACTGGCGAGAAATACTGGTGTTTCGTTGAATCCTGAGCCGTGTTTAGATTAGATCAAACCTTCGAAATAACAGAGAATGAGGACGTGGATTAACTACGGTCCGGGATATTCGGCCCGTGAGCCTAATGGGCTACCGTTAGGGTAATGAGGGGTGCGGAGAGGATACGCCCACCCTATTCTACTTTAAAGTTATGGTCCGAAACGTACTATTGAACTTTAACGTTGCGATTAATTGTCCCTTGTGGACTAATCTTTAATATTAAATTAGTTAAAACTAAAGCTACATATAATTTATCTCAATGTTGACTGCATATACTGGTAGACATATAATATAAAGGGAGAACGTTAGTAACACAGGGCATTAAGTTGAGAGCCCCACAGTTGATACATGTAAATCATCGTAAGGGCGGAATAGGCGCTGACCGCGGATCGATGTAGGTCTAGTGTGGCATTACGGATGTCCCATGTCCCAACGATAGAAGTAAGGGTCGAAATTCATTTCTCAACGTCAGAAGAAAATTCATTAGAACTCTGAAATTACTAATGACTAAACGGACGGAGTAAAATTTGCTCTTAATTTGTACCGAAAACTTTTTTCGCGAATTTAAGAAAGTTTGCCAAACGACTTTTGAAGTGAGAAAGATGGGAGAAGTGCTAATGATTATTGTTTTGTTTTCGCTCTTCAGGTTTCGAGAGGGGATGATTCGTTATCGTATTTATTGCGAGAAGGATAATTTAAAATTTGCAAATATTACCATTCGTTATAATTTACGAGTAGACTTTTGTCTCCATATCTGTTGAAGGAAATACTCGCAACAATAGCAGGCACGGCTCGTAAGTCAGAGATAAGCAAATAGCATCTTTTGTTGATTTATGCCTGCACGGGCAACAATTTATGAAATGAATCGGGAAACAGTTTTCATAACGCTGGAATAAAGTAACGTTGACGTTTATAGGCGGCGGATGGAGTGCTCATATTAAAGTAATAAATCTGTAGCGGGTATGACGGCCCGGTGCTACCAGCGACCACCGGCGACGTTCTCAACCACCCGATATTAGTTTACTTTTCCTCTCCAACTTACTTTATTACTTATCCGCGAGAGCTGCCGTTTATAGTTTTCAAGTTATTGAGGATCTAAGAAGGCGAAAGCGAGCAAACACGCTTATTGTTATTGCTGCCGGGATAAATGTTACGTCATCACAACAACGCCAAAATACGTTTTCTATATTGATTTCAACAAAGTTTTGTAACTGTCACCGTACCTACCAGTTCGGAAACGATTCTGATTAGTACATTCTACATAAATGTATTAATTAAACGTAAAATGTTTATATTATTTTATTTAACATATTCTTTACTGTAGTCAAATATAGAGATAAATAATGAGCTAATTTTAGCCTAGTGACATAAGTGATTGGAATATGTGACGTTTTTTACAAATACAACAAATACCTAACCTAACCTATTCCTTTGTGCTTGAGTTTGAATAACACTAAAAAAGACTATTTAAAACGCAAAAAATATAAGAATATATTCTGTATTCTGTACGAAATGAATGGTGCTACAAAATTAGCAGTTTTTGTGAACATTTGATAGTTTGACATTCGGATAGTGTTATCTGTGACAGCAAAAAACAGGTTGACAACAACAGCTTTGTTAGAGGTTTTATTGCCACAAATATTGTTCAAGTCAAACTGCGGGAAATCCTGGTGATTTACTGAACTGTTTACGAGAACCGACTCATATCCGTAACATTTTATCTTGATCTTCGTAAATTACTGATGGATCATAATTTTTAACCTTATTTGTTCGTAAGGCAATTTAAGTTTCATTAATTGGATAAAATATGAAATCTATTGGCATCAATAAATTATCGTTTTGGCCGGCACGAATCGAAGTTTTTGACAATTTCGGGCACCTATATTTTCGATCATGAATAAAGAATGTATCCAATTCGGTAGAACATAATTTATTTTCAAAACTTAAATGCTTTTGTGCGTATAAGTAAAATCTACCTCTTGCTAATTCTATCTCGTATTTTTAACAAAGCATTTCGAGTGTTGGCTTGCGTCGCACATTCGATTTTGCTAAGAGCTTAATTTGCCCTCTTTTCAGTGCCGTCTCTCCGTTGCTTAATTAACGAAACACTCGTATCGCCAAAAGCAAAGCCTTATCTTGTCGGTCAGACGCTGATGAAATTACTAGGAAAATTGTGACGTCTTTATAAGGAAACACCTCAGTAAAATACTCGGTGAGTGTCAACAGTAAATGTTTTATTATACTAATTAAATCACTCAAAAAAACAATTTTTGCAAAGAAAACTTCAGTTTTTTTAGGGCGAAAAATACTTTGTTTCCATAAATAGCTTTTCTAGACTATCTTATAAAACTCGTTTCAGTTTACGTAAGTGTAACTTCCAAGTGAGTGGGAAGGCGATTGTTCGCATGGCTGACGTTATAGGAAGAGTGGAAAGTTTTAAATCTGAAATAAGCTTTCGTCTTAATCACGCAACGATAAGAAAGGTACATTAAAAAGGTCTGGCGTGACAACAAATCTAAAGGAAAAATCTCCGCTTCTGAGAGCCCAACGGTGATAAACGAGAAAAACTTTGGAACTAAATGGAGCATTCGAGACGGCGAAGCAGCGCTCCTCTTGTAGAATAATACTTCTCTCGAAGAAATAACACTTATAGTCCGCGAGGCTTAAAATCAAATGTCTCCGTTCTTTCCTAACTTTCAACCGAACCTTTTCGCGTAGTGCACACTGCAATAGCGACTGAGGCGAGCAATTCTCATTTCAATTTGTTCAGATATAACAACGAGTTATTACTGTATATTGTACGTATACTTTATTGACCTTAAGCCTTTATGAATACAGTCTATATTATGCCGCAAGTACTTACGTTACATACTTCTATAATATGCAGACTTACCTGAAAGGAAAAAGAGAAATCATTACCAAAATGAAAGCTATGAAAACAAAATATTTTATCTTAAATTAAAAACGTTATAAAAGTTACTCCGTACTAAACGGACATTGTTTTTTATCCTCCGGGGAATTAATTACATAATAATGAAAAGGTAGGAAAAGGAATTCATTCATTTGCATTATTATAAGGATACCGGAAGCAAGAGTGACATTTGAACACGTTCGCTTCGACCCGACTCTGAACTCTCAAGGCCGGGATCCCTGGATTTTCCAGGAAACTTGAGAAGTTTAATTGTTTATGTTACGAAAAAGGCTAGAGGATTATTTTTTGAAATAGGTAAATTATTAATTTAAATAAAACCTATATTTTAAATTACAAAAGTTTACCATTATTTTTATTATATAACGTTCGTATTTCTCTAACTTCAGTTGCCTAGTTTATGTGTTTATTTATCCAACTATTTTTAATTAGGTTAGTGTAACTCTGACTATTGAATCAAATAGGTTTTTTTTTTTATAGAACGGGTGGCAAACGGGCAGGAGGCTCACCTGATGTTAAGTAATAGACAGACCTCACATCTCTACGCAACGCCAAGGCATAAAGCCGCTTGGAAAATAACTGGTCGTCGACGATTCGAATCGAACACTTCTTAAACGCTATTCTAGATGTTTATGAATACGACCGTAAACATTGACTGCTGACAGTAGAGTTGTGTATGAGTTGACTTGTACTATGCTGATTTGATTGTGCTGATCAATTTTATAAAAATTATAACACTAATATGTTATAATTTTTGTTTCATTTAAGCGACGGTTAAATAGGCATCACAACATCTCCTGGACTGGCGTGCCCTCCAATAGACCACATCTCACTTAATATCAAGTGGGATTGTGGTTTGTCTGTCCTGTTCTGTATAAAAAAACATGTGTGTTTACTTATGTACACGAGTTAGAAGTTATACTTCTTTGGTGCAAATATTTTTAAACATTTTATCTTTCGCCTTATTCTACTATTGTAGAAAAAACGACAATAACAATAGAAATAAGAAATTTAATACATTGAAAACTTTATTATAACGCATTATCTAGTTAAATTAAGTTTATTTAAATATCACAAAAAATTCATTCTTCATCATTAATCAAATGGACAATTTTTATTATAAAATGTTGACTATGCTAACTCCACGGTGTCGGTTTTTTGTGACGGTGTGCGCGAGCATCGTAAAAATTAGCTCTCATATTTTTCCCTAACGCGCCATAAGACGTTTAACTTCAAAAATGTAATGTACAGACTAAAGAAATGAATGAGTTGTGAACAAGTGCGGCGTCGATACTGGGCGGTATCATCGCCAAGAGGCGGCGATCGGCACGCGCCTTGTCGAGAGCAACGCAGAGCTTGTGTCAGCGCCCAGCAGCGTCAAAGAGCTACATCAATTACGTGATTGACAACTTAACCGACCGTGCGCCGGACGCTGCATTGTAACGTTGACAACGCAATAAAATTTTGATACACAGCTCATTGCCAATGTCCGGTAGATCGGTCATTTGATTAATCATAGGCTTCATTATTTCCCGATAACAATGGAATACAGCACGCGCAAGTTTCATCCCCTATACCCCAAATTATAAAAGTATACATCTAAAACTTCGCGTAGATGGCAATATCATAATGGAAACCGCGTTATTTCGAATATGAGTTCTGTGAATTCGCAATATTCTCTCCAGCTAACCGCCACTTTTCTATTACACGAGTGTTGTGGTTCGGCGATTTAAATATCCTTTAATCCATTTACACCGAAAGGTAAAGCTGTTTTTTTACAACGAAGCAGATGGCACATTCAAGTTTATGCTCGCTCTTATTCAATAAAGGATGAGACTAAGTCATGAAAATTTAAACCCAAACGTAATGGGCATTAGGTAAGCGAAACTCAATTTGTTTTTTCTTTTCCTAGTTCACGTCCCAAAAGACACGAATCACGATTGGGTGACTCGGCGGAAAGTAAAACAGAGAAATGTTGTGGAGACCGTGGCAGTGATTTCATTTGAACAAAGTTTCTCTCTATCAACGAAATTCAGAGTGTAATTTGTAAGGGAAACTTCATCTTATCACAGAATTCCACGTGGAGTATTTTGTTGAAATTACTAATTTTATTCATCACGGCACGAGTGCTCCTCCTAATTTGTAAACAGACATCTTATTTAACGCTTTTCACCTTAAACATGTTATTAAATAGGTTACTTTAATGCGTTTTATGAGTACGCCACTTGATTTACATGGGCTATAAAAAAGTCTGCAATTAAAACGTAATATTTTAATATCTGCATCGTGCACGTTACTGTAACTTGTAACTTCTAATATTTTATGAAATAAAGAATAAATCGAAACCAGTTTTATTTCCTTTAGTGAAAACCAGTGAAACTGTATTCTTAAAATTTTATTAGTAACAGCAGGTCCCAGATGTAAGTGGCACGTCACGTAACGAATGGAGCGCCGCGTGACTCCGTCTCTTGCTCTCCGCCGTAACTATTGCAATAGCGGGCTACGTAGCTACTTGCTACGAGGCTACGATTACTACACCCTATCGTTAACGTCACTCAAAATATTTTGCTGATTTATCATTTCGATTGAAATAAGTCGCTTTTAAAACGGTTTGACGTGCGCTTTATTCGAGTTAGGACCTGAGAAAAATTTTGCATAATTAAGCGTTGGGTCGCGGCAGTTTATGTGACGATTAGTGACGGAGTGCGCAGAAGGCTCGGCCGTTCAATTTGCCGCTTCACTTGACACAATTCGACGCCTGACTCGGGGACAATCGCACTCCAAGCCCCGTCGACCTCCTTATCTCCCACCGAGGTAATCTTTCCTTCCCTCGGCGGCAATAACTCCAAGTGGGCAGGATTACCTGCAAAGGGGCTTCGTAAGGCAACCTCTACAAAGGTTATCGATTTAAACATTGTGTGCACGCGTTAGATCCATTCTTTTTATAGCCGCTTGTCTGCGGTACGCTTCAAACGAATTCTAAATTTACAATCCTAATTTTGTTTGATTTATAATTGAGAGTGTTCGTTTATTTTTGTGACCTCGTGTTTTATATATGTTGATACGATTCAAATACATATATCTTTTTATATTCGTTTGTTCGTACGTCACCAGCTATTAAAATGTATCGTAAATAGGACAATTATTCAACACTTAACAATTCATATGATAATATGGATATATTTCTAAAATGAGATTTAATATTGTGATATATCATAGTTTTGAGACCTCGGCCAACTATTTACATGTATAATCTTTTAAATATGCAATAATATTTTGTTAATTTTAACATTACACACATTAAAAATTTATCTTTTATTTTAACATTTTTAAACACTTATTTAGTTAGCGTTCTTATAATGAAATATGAGATGTAGAGACCCGTTTGAAAATTATTTCACTGGCACGTAAATTCGAACGCGTAAATTTCAACACTGTCTGCGCACGGAAATTGAATCGTTCGCGGACCATAACAATATATAATACTCGCGAAATATGGCACAAACGCTTCGATAACCCGTACAAGGCTACACAATGGTACTCACGATAATTATATCACAATCTAGTCCAACGGTAAATTTATACAACTATAAAACGAAGATTGAGGAAGAAAGAATTTAATATTTTGTCTAGTGTCTTTTATTTCTGTCGCCATACATTAAATTTAAAGAGAAGAATTAATTTTATAGTTGTATACCAAAATAAACTGATTTCAATATTAATACAAACGATAAAGCATATTCCAACACTGATTCATTAAACAGGCTTTTAAAATTCTTTATGTACGATGTGTAAACATCAAGACGTTACACCATCTATATAGGATGTTGACGCCAGTTTAAAACAGACTCTATCTAGTATAACATGTACGGCGATCGAAAATGCAAGAGAAAGGTGGTATGGAAGCAGAAGTCAGGGTGGGGATATTTCAATTTGGCCGGAGACGTGACTCGAGAGGCCGCACGGCTCGCTGAACCGTAAGACCGTTGCGGGCTACGCCAAAGAGCAAACAGCGCCTCTGCAATCTTGTGCCACGCGGACCATACCGAACACTCGACCAATGCAATCTACGTCTACAATTACCCTCACACTATCAAGTTCCCAACTCTTAAATCCTATATACCGATTTGAATCGGAGCCAATCGTCGACGTGTGAAATGAAAAGTGGATTCCATATTTAGGTATTATATTTTAGATCTACCCGGATATTTTTTATGAAATTTGTATTCTTAGACCTAGTATCTTTGACCAATTAAGATTTTTCCACAATAAGTCTTACAATTAAACAGTTGTTTCGAGTTCGTAAATAATAAAATTAAACCTACAGTATATGATTATACGCTACCCAATTAATATCTGTTGTTGTGTATGAATACGAAATGAGTATTTTAATGGTGTTAAAAACGGAACCACTTAAGGGGAATAAGGAGTAATTAAGGTTTATTCCCTCTGCTACTTGCGCTCGTTACTATAAGGTCCGGACGGAGGGGATTGCGTTCGGAGTCCACTCGTAATATAAGAATTATCTTCATAATTAAATCGACAATTACGAAATCTAGAGGTATTAATATGTTTTATTGCAAACAAAAAAGTAGAAGGAAATCTTATAAACTCACGAGACCTATCGGCTTTACGGATAGGTTATGAAAAGCCATAGTTCCAGTCGTCAAGGTCTTTAATATTATTTATAAATAAATAGTAATTTAACGAGGCTTTTGGGATAATAAAGACTCGTATATCATGGCTCATGCTTATTGCCTGTGAATAACAATGAATTTACGGAGACTATAAATCGAACAGGTGTGTCTGTACCTGAATGGAGCCGAATGCGAGATATTAATCGCAGTTCAATGTCTTAGTAAATTTTGGTCTCTGCACTAAATGAAAACAATGGAAAATTAATATTGTGTTGTGTAAAATTAAAAAAAATATTGTGTAAATTATATTACTTAATGAATTGAATAGGAATAACAATAAGAAAATTTTAGTGATTGAAAAAAATTCAACAAACTCATCAAGTTGTAAGAGAGCGGCATTTTTTACCTGCTACTGTTTTAGACATTTATATTAATACAGATATTGAAAAGATAAGGATTACGATACATCCATATACTTATTTGTCCTATATATATTATAAATATTCATTGTGTGCGCCGTGTCCAATGAATTAAGTCCCTCACGCACGTATCAGTACTATAATTCATTATTTAAAATGTTTATAAACATGAAATTACATTTTCAGTAGATTAATAACAGTTCTCTCATATAAGACATGAGTACGTATTATTAAGATATAACAATACAAAATTTTAGAACAAAGCTTAAAAGAGAAATATCCTTCCAATTATCTTGTCGCATGACGCCTCTAGAACATTAGCATTTCAGATCTGTTGTATCTATGCTATTGCAAGCGCCCCGAGCTATCATACAACTTAATATACCTGTTCATATTCAAATTTTAGTATTATAAGCTCTGCTTAGCGAATAACGATGAGATCGACTCGTACATATACTCGTATACTTATATTAAATCCGAGGGTAACACAATGCTTTAAGTATATTAATTATATCTATGTACGTTTTGGGTGATATGTAACAACTGAAATTGGAACGAGATTATTTTCTATGAAATGTATTAAAGCATCTGACTTATTTAGAATGTATATTAGGCACGTATTCAGTGAATTTTATGATCAGCAATTTCTCAAGTCACAAGAATTTCATTCAAAGTAAACTAATTTACGAAACTATTTCTATAAAAAGCAAGCGAAGGGGACTATTTTCTTGAAAGTCAGAGTTTCACAAATGAATAAATTTAGGCGTGACTTTGAACGTGCTTTCAACACTTTTCATCTTTATTAACCACAACTCAACATACGCATAAATAACATCAAAAATATACTGAATTTATAATAGCAGAAGTTTATACAACGCTTTGACGATATATGTTGAGTTTTTGATGAAGTTTCAAAAACAGTAAAAGTTCCATAACAACGGCACAAAGACGAAATGGTTCGCACCAAGTAGTTTCAAAAGACAAATACGCTTCATCACAAGTGTTTCAGTTCGTTCAACAATAATTGATCGATACGTTAGAATAGACGGGCAATTGCTTTTATAACCGATACAAGCGATTTTGTAAAAATACATTAAATCCTGTTGTAATATAAACGCGCTGTCAACATTGGGAGGGCGGGTGAGGGCGGATTGTGGCAATTTTTCTCTTCGCTGACAACATGATGTAACGGCAATATCGCCCTGAACGATTAAGCCGCGTGGCTGATAATTCAAATAGTCAAATATCCTTTTATACGGCTATGAACAAAAATGCTATGTACGCTGGCTTTCGCGACGTATAAGTGACTATGAGACTCACAGCCATTATTCGACTCGCCCTGAATCACTCCTAACAGTCATCAGAGAGCCTATTGTAAAAATTCTAAAGCAACGAAGATGGAACTGTTCTCAGTCGTTTTGTCGATATAACGTAAATTTCGCGTGGAATTACCTCGCGTACTGAGTCTACCTTTCTTGTAATCATGCGACTGACTATAAAAAGGAAATAAAAGAAGCTAATCCCCGGACGGAACGTTCGTATCGCTTCAAAAGATAGTTGGCAAGTCGAATCACGCAGGCAGGCAATCACTCGATAATAAACGTGGAGCGAGGCTACGGCACTGTCGCACGTGTTGCTGACGATGGCTTTTGCTGCAAGTGCTTACCGTTACTGGCTTAGCCAGCATATAAACTTAATAGATCTTAATTGACGTACTTGGTTTTGTACTTAATGCGCAAGGAATATTGGTTTAAGTTCCTAAAGATAAAAATGAGACACATATTCGAACGATACAATCTATTTTAAGAACGCTAAAAAAGAACAACAACGTAAAAAAAGAAATTAAAAGTTTTAAATGAATTTGTTACCTAGAAATATTCATTAAGTTTTAAAAAATTCTACTACTCGAACATATTCGTATGACAATATTAGTGATTGAATGCATTTGCTTATCAAGATTCTGCCTTCATTATTTCGTTATTTTTTTAACAAGGAACTGATATCGGTAAGATTTTCTAATACAATTCATTAGAAGTTCGGACGTATTCGATGATAAACGATGAGCTGGCGCCCAACCGGCGGACGCTACGCGAAAAATACAACTGTCATCTTGACTGATAGTCAAATAATGGCAGTCATGCTCCATTCTGCATGCCAAGAGCTATTGTAATTCTCTGTGGCTTGACGCTTATTACGTGGGTTACACAAAAGCTTCCAGCTTGAGGTAAGGACTAAGGGCAGTGAATAATAAGTATTGAAAGATTCTAAGAACGATCCCGACGGAGCTTGTTTGAAAAGGTTAAAAAGATTGTATCATGTTTTTATTATGAGACGATTGTTTAAGTTTCAATTATGCTGCGAGTAACTAACTACTGTCAATACTTTTTGTATACATTTTACTACGACTATGAAAGCTTTCAATTTATAAATCGTGAATATTTTTCAGAGAAACAATAATCGTCTAAAAACTGAAAATCAGAATACTCGATAAAGTGATTAATAAGCTATTAAATCTTCGTCTTTCATATTCAATTTTTTTTAAACTGGTAGATCTAGAAATATGCTTCATAAACAGATATTATCGTTACCTAAATACCTATTTTAACTCTTTTATAAACAGGTTGGGTAATTTCTCTAAATCCGCAAAAGTGCGTATTTGCGCATCAGCTTATTAAACTGCTAGTCTGTATATCTACATAATAATACTTAAGATATACATATAGTCTATTGTATATGTACGAGTAACGTTGAATCTATTTACCCTTCCTCCATGAGCATACCTTTAATAAATTTTAAAGGTATTTTCGTACATAATACGTAAAAATTCAATAAAATAAATGGAATGTTTCTTTAGAATACAGCACTCCCTGTCGCTTGAATGACTTTTTCATCATTAAAGTAAGTTTAAAAAGTACGATGAAGATCGCTACAGAAAGTTATACTTAACTACGTTACTTAAACAAAGGCTTCTTATTCTGCAGATTGCATTAAGATATTCTATTATGATACTTAAAAGTGCCTTTTAACTTCCCTCCTTGAAAGTGTCCATTCGTATATGTCAAGTATAATGTGAAACATTGCGCTCGCAAAGTTGTCAACTAAAGCGAGAATTTAACTGCAAACAAAAACTTTTTAATTATGAAGCAGGGAATAAATTTTGACAATTCTATACGAAAAAAAATAAGATATTAAATTTTAATTTGTGGCTCTTGTGTCTTTTTTCTTTATATGAATCGATATTTAAATCGTTTCATATGTATTTAAGTGTTATAATAATATATATGGCTGTAATATTTCATGATATACCTAAATAGGGTGCGTCTTAATATACCAGGCATTAAACAAATAAAACCAACGGGATTGATTACCCAGATGTTTACAGGTCAGGGTGGATTTTTGTCGTATCTTTACAGGTTCAGGGTTAGACAAAGTGCTCCCTGTCTTTGCAATACAGCTGAAGAGGCGGTGTTACATGTTCTGACCGACAGTCCAATCAATGTATGGATACGACAGGTATAACACTGAACAAGCTATGGGCATACAAGTAACAGAGACGAAGGAAATATTGTTCAACCTTAGGTTAAGAGACATCTTTTTGGGATTTGCTCTTAAGGTCATACAAAAAGTTGTTAAAAGAAATAAGTAGAGGTGTTTAATCATCCGAGTTACCAATACCATTTACGTAAGCTATTTTATACCTCCGACGACTACATAGTCGGGGATTTATCTAGAAAACATAAAAAAATACCAGGCAGACTAAACATAAAAACGAAATTGTGAGACAGGTTAATTAATAAATCTAGCAAATAGTTTTTATTATATCACTTACAAAGAGATTCTAAACATACTTCAAAAACCTTGTTTAAATAATCCCGGTTGAGTTAAAAGGATAGAAAAGTTCAGAAACTGTTGACGAGAATTGTTAGTAAAGTAATCTTCGCGCCAATCAAGACAAATGGCGCAAAAGAAAGAGGCGCTCCTAAGTCTACGTCTTGCAGACGCGAGCCATGAGTGATTGGCAATATCGCGTGTAACATTGTTGAGCGACGTTCCTCGCGAAAAGTATCGAAACTCGTGCCTTGCATAGGGGATGTGCAAATACAACCCTACACTACTTCTAGGGTAAACTCAGACTGCGCTTCGTGTAAAGTTTCCGCATCTCAGAGCTTTGAGACGCTTCTTGAGACTATGTATGTACATATAGCGATCGTGCAGCAACATATTCGTAGACAAGGCACCATTATTTATTAACGTCGTGGATTTTAAGCAACAATAACACTTTGGGGCGAAGTTTTCATCGTGAGTGACATCTTCTTGATACAACATTAATCATAGACATAGACATAACATTTACTACAAACAAAAAACACACACATAAACACACAAAATAACAATACTTAAAGAAAACATAAAATAAAATAGAATAAAATTAAGAAATTTTCTTTTGCCATTCGGTTCGCTTTCAGTGTGCAATGTGTGTGTACTGTGGTTGTAATTGGCCCTGGCTCAGCATTATGCTGAGGAGCAAAAAGTTCCACAGCGCTGGTCATTCTGCCAGAGACCACAGCAGCTAGTTTGCGCCTCAGTAGCAAAGAAAAATAATAAAAAGAATAATATTAATACTAAGTAGAAAATAATAATAATAATATTAAAGTTAGCAATGTGAGTCATGAAAATCGTGTGTAAGGGTGTATAATAAATAAAATAAAATTAAAAGTTAAAAATAAGAATAATTAGATATAAATAAGTAGATATTTGTTTGTTTTATGGGTGGATAAAAACTACATTTCGAGGGACTTCTGTTGAATAAGTAGAAGTGTCTTATAAGTGCTAAGTAATCAACTATAAACCTCAAAATTCTCCAAATACGATTGATAATGCTCAAATAGTACACTAAGCAAACAAAACTAAATCTACATATGAACATACAGCCTAAACAATCAAAGTCTGATAACCGCTTGACGGATGAAGGTTGAAAGCTGCCTTTGAATGAAAGCTTAGGAACTAGTGCTTGTGTGGTATCTAAAAAAGGAACTGTATTTTTATATATGTGTACCGACTTTTCTTTATACTTTGCGCCTATATTAAATCACGTAGCAAGTGTCCGGCGCAAGAGCATTCACCTGTGATGGATGACGGTGTCCGTTTCACTCGCGGCGCGAATATTTCATTAAGAGCCCCGCCAAGCTGGCCATGCATCATAGCCTACATTTGGGAAACCGCGCCGACATTCTGATCCACTTAGCTTAGCACAGAAATTAATACGCAAACTGTGACGTTGTGGCTTTGCGAGGACCCATATTATTATAATTTTCGAGTATGTATTTGTACAATATAAAGAAAAATGTATATCGACTTTCGTTATCGTTATCATTTGATATCCGATATATCACATCGGATATATCGAATGTTTGAAGTCAGCATGCTGAAATCTGAAAATGTATACGTTTAATGCTTAAACGGTAATTAAATAAATTTAAAATATAATTTTCTCGTCAAAATGCTCCTTATCACGGATCATGAATTCGCTATCAAACGAGGTAAACCTTTCTGAAATTGTCAATATTATCTGATGAGTTTTAATTGATGTATTTTTTTTTAATTTTGGTTTACCGCAGTATAGGATTCAAGTTGGTTTAAGTTTCATTCTTCGTAAAGTTGTGTATTAACAGACTGACACGCATTAAAGTGTAAAGCTTTAATTTATATACATGAAACCTGATACTATTATTATTGTTATTGTTATTAATATTTTATTGTACAACTAGTACTTTAGATATATCTGACAGTCATGGCTCTTCAAAGGTTTTTCCAGACATACAAACGATTCTGTTTTTTACCTAAAATGAAGGGTTGAAAAACATTAAAAAGGAAACACTGTTAACGTCTCAAGAGGATTAAAAACAAATAATTAAACTATTAGACCGATTAAAATTGTTAATTGTTTCAATAAGATATATTTTGTAAAAATATTCTGGAAGTAAATACTCCTATATAAGACCGCTTCCTTACATCATTTCTCTACTTTTTATTATAACCTGTTTCGTGATATTATTTGTGATGCTAAAGCGATTAATATAATTATTGTAATTACTGTTGATACGAAAGCAAATTCAAAGTGTACATGTTAAAAGTAAAATAAGTTTAACATGGAACGGTAATGTAATTATTAACTCTTTTGACTGCAAAATCAATATTAATTAACATAAATACATCAGTATTATTGTACAATACAAATAAAACCCATTAAATATTATTATATGATCTGGTTAACATAATTTATTGCTATTGTATTTGCACTAGTGTATAGCTTTGTTAATAATGGCAACCGCATTTCCAGCTTGTTTTAATATGTAAAAGCATTTTATTGACAAAGTATAATTAAATGCACGTCTCTTAACGATAAACGTAAAGTAATGTTTTGTATTCATTTATTGTTACTTTTGCGAGAATTAAAAGAAAATAGAATTTTAGCCATTTCATGATATGACCAGTGATTCAATCATAAAATTAAGAGTTTTAGATATGCATAACTGCGGCAAACAACTAGAAAAAAAAGGCTAGAATGTAATGACACATAAGTCAGAAGGTGGTTATTTGTTAAATAAATGTCAGAAAGCGAAAACTGAACTGAAAATAAAATTTACCAATTAAAAACGTTTTTTATAATAAGCAAGTAGGTGCCTGACACACGCTGTCTACTTTTTGGATGTGAAGCATGCTAGTTTCCTCTCGATGTTCCCTTCCCTTCACCGTACAAGCGAGTGTTAAATGCATAGACAGAAAGTGTATTCCAGCCGGGGTACGAACCTAGGACCTTAGAGATGAGGCACGTTAAAGCCTGGGCCAACAATTGTTATTTCCATTCTTAGCTAGCCTTTTAATTAAATGGATTTAATGTGAACAAATCTACGATCTAGTGACAATATAAGGAAGTAAAAGGAAATGTATTTGCTTGTTCCGTTTCTCAATGAAACAATAACCATGTGTGGTTTCAGTCGAAGTCACTTTAAAAGACACGAACAAAATCTTTCACGAAACTGTTTGATAATTGCTTGGTGATTTTATATACAATGAAATTGAATAAACATTTGAATTAATATAATAGTTATTGATACAATTATTTAGGAATTGTTATATAAGAAAATAATAAAATAGGAAAAACAGCTTTCCGAGACATAATACCAAAACAATAAGCAATATAGTTTCGAAAGACTGAGTTCGTGTACACGTAATCCTTTTGTCCAGACAAGGGTATACTTTAGGTATAGACTAACAAAATTGTTAAAATTAATTTACTAAATCCCTCGGCCCAATCTCAAAGGAAACTGCACTTGAAAATTCTTTAAAGCACCAAAGAAATAAGTATCGTCTCAGAGGGACTCGCGCTGTCTGAGATGAAAAGTTAGGTATGTAGGTAGAGCATAGGGAATGAGGGAAGTGGGGGGGTGCACGTACGGAACTAACAGGCAAATCCAAGCACGGTACTCTTGGAGTTTATTACCCTACTCATATTTACACAATTCGAGTGGGTGTTAGCGGTCTACGCGACCGCCGGCGACATATTCCCTTTGGTCCATATTTTCCGAGTTGGAATCCATTTACAATTCTTCTTATTCTATTTGTCTGCATTGGTTCTATAATAGATCAAAGGGTCTACCCTTTCAATATTATACCTTGGATCGGAATAGATATTTGCTGAATTATAACAAAAGATCTTTGTATCATATTGTACACTAATTGTTTCAATTTATCAAATTTGAATATAATAAATTTACATAAAATCATTTTATTTTTGAAGTATTTCAATGAATCTACATTGGGCCTAACGAGATACCGAGAACAATGTACAGCCTGGTTTAATTGATTAAAGACGAACACTTTAGCGATAAACTTGAAGTTAATTAAAAGGATACAAAGGCCATAGCTTATGCTCAACGTTGCTCAATAAATTTACGAATTTATTTAAATCTATATTTTATTCGCGTAATGAACGAAGACAACAACCGCTATAAAGAACACGAGGCCAACCCGAGTGATTAAGTGTCTCATTTAAATGCAGTCTCCCGATGCCCGTCTCAAACGAAAAGGGAACGGTACCCGCGGAAAACGGAAGACGGGCTCCTTGCAAAAGGAAGAAGAGCTATTTAAATTAGCGTAGTCGCTGAAAAAGTGCACTAACAACATTAACAAATGGAACAATGGCAAAGTACACAAAGGAACGGAATACCCGGACCAACCCGTATACGTCTTCTAACTCGCTCTACAACCTTCGCGTAAGTTACTCTTATATACCAAGTACGTGTAACCATTTTGCCCGCATTTCAACGTGTTCAACTCAATTCACACTAACGAACTGCTCAGAAATCTGAGGGAAAATAAATGTAAGAAAAATGTTTCTTGGAACATTACGAAATTAATATTGTTGTACATTTATTTTCTTGCGATTTCACTTACGTATGTGAAAGATATCAATAACGTTATTTACCTAACATAATCTTTTTCTATCATAGGAAATAATCCTTTTCTGAAAAAATATCTAGTCAAAATTCTCAATCTGAACGGGGAACTTCGTGCCGTACGTAAATTGTAGTCTCACTCAACTCTGTCTGTATTTTATGGGTGTTGATGATAACTTACGGCTCCATTTAATCCGGTTTAAGACCGTTGAGTTCTGGAGGCCACGGCAATCCGTAAAATTACTCTCGTTTAAATTGCTTTTTAGGAACTCATCATTATAATCTAGACAACACATTGTCTAGATTCTGCATCGTTATTTTACATAGAGCAGCAGTGAATACGCTTGTTTTATCGTACCTACTGTAAGTATTATATTCCTTTGTCATAACTTAAAGATGATATAATGTATCAATATGACTAAATGAACCGATTTTTAGTTCCTCGGTATGCAAACACATTATAGTATGAAAATCTGAACTTTTTGACCCAGAGAATACTTGCATTCAATTAATCACAAGCTAGTATGAAAAAAAGTAAAAAGTATATTGCATATTAATTTGACGCAATCATTAATAGCACTTTTTTTGGAAGCTTATTTTATATAACACATTAGTATTGAGGAATTTATTCGTCAGCTCTGAAAAAAATCGGAGTAGAAGTTAATATTATTTCCACACAGCAGTCCACAGAAACCATAATTAATCGAATTCTACTTTGTGTTCTAAGTTCTAGAATCAATTTCAAAGTAGACGTTAGTTAGAACGCCTCACTGAATTAGATCCCGTTAATAGTGGATTTCCTTATCGTACTCTGTGAACCACTGCGCCAATTTATTTCGAACCTCGTTTTTTACTTTGCCGCTGTGAGGGAGGCGAAAAAGAAGATTTATTTTAAACTAGCTTTGTACGGAGCCAAAGTGGAATGTAAGATCATAATCAGGAGTTTATAGAGGTCTACGAGGCTTTTATATTTTCTAAAGTTCAGTCCTCTAATTGCCATCAAATGGCTTTTATAAGAACTTTAGAATAGGCTCGCTTTTCTATAAAATATTTGGAGTCGCGCATAAAAATAATTTCGTATATTAAATGTATTCATATTATTTCATAATAACTATAAATCTTAAATGAGGTCAAATATTTTAATACAGGGTCAGGAAAGCATTGTCCCTGTGAAGTTAAGGGCAGTTTGGTTAATCCGGCGCCGCCCAAACAAATTAGGAACAACATTAATATATCCTCTGTATCCTACAACTTCTCCGCAATAAGCAAAATGTATTAGTGTTATTTATCTTAGCTCGAGCGCCAACAAAGTTTTAATTGCAAGCGCCGATACAATTTGCGTACAAATGAATTTATTCGCTGAATTCGTAGTGCAGTCGTGTGCGAAGCTCTGCGCTGGTGGCAATAGCGTTAGGGCGGGCGGCATGCGGCACGATGTTGGGCGGGCGCCGCGAAAGCGCGGATTATCCGCGTGTGTGCTGCCGCTAATTGCGGACACTGACAGCCCGAACAATACGACAATATATGCACATTAACGTACATCACAACTGGAACTATCATCAACTTCGTGTATTCGGTAAATCGAGTTCGAATACAATTCCTTTCAATTATATCGTGTAAATATTTGATCTAGTAAATTACGTAGTACAAACAGATTACATATAAAGGCTCGATCACGCCCAGCAAGGCAATGCGGAGATTACAATTCTCGTTCGGCCCGTCCGATACCATCGGACTTTGCTCCATTCGCTGCAATTAACGCCGCACAATGACCATATAAATCTCCCCTGAATGCTGTGCTCATTCTATACTGAGCTGAACGGGGATCGACAGTTTGTTTATGTGTGGTCGCTGCAGATAGGAAACGAAGAAAACAATCAACCTAATAGGTTATAGAAAAATTTCGGGATTTATGGCAAACAATAAACAGAATGATTGTATGAATTATATGACCACTTAAGTCCCTGCATAGATAAGGGCGTCTGTTCTTGCCTATACGTCTCGAGCCGTAGAACAAACAAGCTACGAGCGGAGATTACGCTCAGAATAAATCAATGTTACGACGCGTTAAAATATTTAAGCTCACGATTAATGCTGAGCGCGAATATTCGTCTTATCGAAACCAACCGCGCTCGTCGCAGCTGTTCAGGCTTCCAATGATTGTCGGATTGTAAAACATATTAATCACTACAATCTGTGAAACACTATTTTATGCTTCGAAATAATAAAGGATTCAACGTTAAAGCTTTTTCTTTGTGATTGGTTTTATTCAATGGATTAAATTATTTTTAAGTTATAATTAATTGCAATTACAATAATTTTAATTAATTTTGCTATGTAATTACACTGTATTGTGTTCATAACGTATACACGAAAAACGCAGAAGATACATCTTGCCATACGGAGGCAATTCAAATAATTAAAATATATTATGATTATTGAATAGTCGTTATGCTATCTTATATACCTACATGTTATAATGCATCGAATATTATTAGGTGATGTTTTTTTGATAAAAAATTATCTAATAATGTATATATATACACACTAGAGCTACATATAATAAGGACTGTATTTAATCTAAAATGAAGCAAAATAATTAAGCCTAAATGTACCAATCTTTAAGATATTAAATCAAAATTAAATTTATTTTTAGTGGTACGTAAATTACCGAATAAATTCGAAATTTTATCAAGCACTTTCCGTAGCAGGTATAATTTCGATATAGCGATATAGGAGGAAGTAATAAAATAAAACGATTTTACATCTCGGAGGGAAACGAACATTTTTGTAGAATGGGAAAACTCGCGAGCGACTTCTCATTTCGCGATAAAATCGGGGACGTTTTACGACAATCTCCTATTCGATTCCCATTAAGCAACAATCTTAAAAAACTTTCGGTGATCTAAACCGTTTACCTGAGTTTTATTACTAGAATCAAATGTTCTCTAGTCCGTATAAGTTATTCTATTTTTATGCGGAAGGAGAATTGCTACTATAAAAGTTTCTTTTATTCCAGTTGCGTCGTACGGTTTAGTGCTAGGTATACTAACTCAGTTTTAGACGAAATGGTTCTCTTAAAATCGCATATATATGTCAACCGGGTTTTGAAGCTAATTGTGTATAGGAATTGATATGATTCATAGATTCTTTATAGAAATCCTAGCAGTTGAGTTCCATACCCCGGCCTAAGGTGAAAAGAGATTACATGTTGAAGATAGTGCAGAAAATAAATTAAACCAATTTTTTAAATGCATATTTAATCCATCAATTCTAAGGCTTAAAATAATATAAGTTAACGGCCATTTTTATCTTGATTTTAGTTATAAGCAAGGTTAAAATATGATTAATTATATATAGGTTTATTAAATATTTACAGAATAAAAATTGTACGGCTGTAGTAAACAGTATTCGTGTTAGCGTGAAAGAGGATTTTAGAGCAGTACCGTAAACCAGATAGGTATCTAACTTTGCTTTTAGAATCAACTATTACTTTGCTATACGTTTTTAAACTGCACTGTAAAGTCATAAAAAGCATTAAAAATTTTAGCTACAATATGTCAGTGAACACTACAGATTTAATTGAACGACACATTTTTCTGTCAAATTAATTATGCCTATAAGTCATTTACAAAATCCTCAATTCATGCAAAGTTTAATGTGGAACTTATGACATTTGATTGTATCAGATTTGTTCGAATACGATATATTCTAAAGGAAAAATCGATCTGCATTCCAAGAATTTTCTCAAACCGTTATTACTTTTACCATCACGAGGCATTTCATTTCCATATTTTATGTCGTAAATCTTAAATTTAACTCAAAGAACGGTCATATTTCACAAGGTAAAAAGAATTTAGCTAAAAGTTTGAAATACCTTAGAGACAGTTAAATCGTAGAAAAACTTACATTGTGACTAATTTCTGTTTGATTTCGTCTTTGTTGTAAAATTATATTCGAGTTTTATTATATTTATACGGTTTTTGTTTTTATATTATTGAAGTGAAACTTCTTTGGGGTTGGAAAAAAATTTAGTGTTACATTTTTGCGTTACGCGTCACATTTTTACGTTACGCGCCATGTTGCTTTTTGAAGTCAAACTTCTTTATCGGCGTTAAAATATGACATATAGTATGTTTTTGACTTTGAAGTTTGACAACGGATTACATTTTCGACTTGAAATTTGCTAATCGCAATTTGCAGCAATTAATTTGTAAATTGTATGCTAGGCAGTGTATCAAAATTTACTGTGTTTAAAGAAATAGTTATGTAACTAAATTATATTTTATATTAACTATTCTCAAACTCAAACTCAAACTCAAAATATCTTTATTCAAGTGGGTAACCAAGTACACTTTTGAATCGTCAAGTTAAATTAATCGTAAATTTACATTTACTACCAGTTCGCAAGTCAAGGGCGTAGAGCGGGTAAGAAGAACTGGCAAGAAACTTTCCGCCACTCTTTTTAATCGCCAGGTATTGTCATACAAATTCTTTGAACTGGAGCAATTCAATCCCAAGGATTAGGATCATTTAAGTAGTCCTCAAATTTATAAAAAGCTTTGTTGATTAGTTTCCGTTTAACGACAGCTTTGAATTTATTTAGTGATAATACTCTAATTTCGCTTGGGAGTTTGTTGTAAAAACGAATACAATTTCCATATAAGGAGTGGTTTATCTTTTGGAGCCTGGTTGGTCGTACACTCAAATTAGTTCTATTTCGCGTATTATACTGGTGAAAGTCACCATTTGTTTTAAAGTCGTTTATATTTTTTTGGACATACAACAAGGCTTCAAGAATATATTGACCAGATAGTGTCATAATATTTAATTCCTTAAACTTATTCCGTACCGACTCCCTCGGAGAAACACAACAAATACCCCGAACAGCCCGCTTCTGCAGCACAAATATGGATTGAACCTCTGCAGCAGCACCCCACAGTAAAATACCGTACGACATTACGCTGTGAAAGTAGCTATGATAAACAATTTTTGCCGTGTCCTTATCAGTAAACTGTCGGATTTTCTTTACTGCATATGCTGCAGAGCTGAGCCTATTCGAAAGAGTATCTATGTGCGGGCCCCATTGGAGTTTACTATCTATTGTTATGCCTAGAAAAACAGTTTTGTCAACAAAGTTTAGTTCACTGTCCTTAATTTTCAGGTTACCAATATCTCGCTTTACGCTAGTAGTTGTAAATCTAATACATTTTGTTTTATTCTCATTAAGCAGTAAGTTATTTACATTAAACCAGTTAACTATACGAGAGATAGAATTGTTTACATCGTCCAATAATACGTTATTCCTATTCACTTTAAATAGAAGTGAAGTGTCATCAGCAAACAATACCATCTCATGAACTTCGTTGACAAAGAATGGGAGGTCATTTATGTAAATCAGAAATAAGAAAGGCCCGAGAATCGATCCTTGGGGGACGCCCATTGATACCTGCGAACCCGGAGAGGTGACTCCATTGACATGAACTCTTTGGATCCTTCCCTTTAAATATGAATTCATCAGGCTGGAAGCTTTGCCATCAACGCCATAGTGTTGAAGCTTTCCAACGAGTATATCAGGATGAACACAGTCAAAGGCCTTTGACAGGTCACAAAAGACGCCGACTCCATCATATGATTCCTCCCAGGCGTTAAATATGTCCGAAATCAACTTCACACCGGCATCGATTGTGGAGCGACCCTTAGTGAAACCATACTGTTTATTATGTAAGAGTTTATTTTTATTAAAATGTAAAGAAAGCTGGTCTAGCATTATCTTTTCAAAAACTTTGCTCAACGCAGGAAGCACGGAAACAGGTCTGAAGTTTGACGGATCAGACTCACTACCTGCCTTGAACAACGGTGTAATCTTACTTAATTTCATTTCGTCCGGAAAGACTCCACAATCGATACATCTGTTAAAAATGATAGACAATTCAGAGCTTATTACATTAATAACGGAATTTAAAATGACTGTTGACATACCCCATATATCTTTACTTTTTTTTAAATTAATAAGCTTAAAAGTTTTAACGATATCATTACAAGTTATATGTTTAAACTGAAATTTAATATTACATTCAGGTACATATTTTTCTAGCAATGAGATCGCAGCAGCAGGTGAAGAATCTAGGGACTTGGTCGTATTTAGTGGTACATTTGTAAAGAACTCTTCAAAAGAAGAAGCTACCTCTGGGTCAGATTTTATTAATTTCCCTTTAACTTTTAACATATAATCAGTTCGTTTGTCAGACGTTTTACCTGATTCTTCATTTATTATTTTCCAGGTAGCTTTTACTTTATCCATGCTATTTTTTATTTTTGAACTTAAATATTGAGACTTTGCAGTTTTGCAATCTTTTTTGAAATTATTTGAATACAACCTAACATATTCCCTAAATTCCACACTAGTGTTATATTGCATTTCGTCATACATTTCATATAATTTTAACCTTTTCCTGTGTAACTCCTCATTTGCCCAGTCACAGAAACTTGTTTTCTCAGAGACCAATAAAGTCTTTTGAGTAAATACTTTCTTGAATTCATCAATAAATGATCCAAAAAAAGTACTGTATAAATTATTAGGGGATGAGTTGCCACACAGAAATGGCATTCTATAGACCAATGCTTCTCTAAATCTGTCCAAACGGTCATTTGTAATAGGAGTTATCACAATTTTCTTCTTTTTACATGTTTTTTGCTTCCTTAATTGGAATTCAAACCATTGACCAGTGTGATCAGATTTAAATCTATTGAAAATACATACATTCAAAGGGGCTATGTCACTATATATATTATCTATACAAGTTGCGGTGCTAGCTGTTATTCTTGTGGGTGAATGAAATTGATTTATTAAATTGTATGAACGAAAAAGACTAAGTATGCGTACACTTGAATTAGAATGACAAAGTAAATTGACATTAAAGTCCCCACACACAATTAGCCCTTTATTACACTTTACTAATTTACACAATATCTCCTCTAATACATTTTCAACATTATTATAGACAGCTGATGGAGGACAATATAGACATACAACAATGAATTGCTCCAGTTCCACACAGGAGATTTCAATAGTTAGTTCTACAGAGAGGCTGATAATATCCTTTCTTTCTTTGCATTTAAGTTTTTTACTAATTAGGATTAATGAGCCACCATGAATTGCATTTTCTCTGCAAAACACACTACCAACCCTGTGGTTACAAAAATTAAACAAAACTTCATATTTTTTTAACCAGTGCTCTGTTATGCACAAAAAGTCTATTTTTTGACTATTCAAGAATAGTTCAATTTCTAATTCTTTATTTTTCATCCCCTGTATATTTTGATGTACCACAATAATTTTTTGGGAATGAATTTTATCACATAATATACTTACCTTATTATTGCAAGAGTGGTGCTCTGTTGTCCTATTATCTAATTTAAATAAATATTATTTGGAATTTCTTCCAAGGGTTCTTACTATTATATTTTATATAACTATTAATTATAATATATAATAACGATAACAATGATAGTAATAATTCTATTATAATTAATGAAATTCTGTAGTAATCTTAGTAGTAATAAGGTAAAATGAAATAATTGTATTTGTATTCATGTCTATGATAATAAAAGCATTTTGTTAAACTTTATTTAACCAATTTCGTTAAGTTGCATATATATAGTAGATCATTTTTCGAAAAATAAGGTCATAAAGAAGTTTCACTTCTACACGTACACCTAGTACACGCACACATTTTTTTTTTGCAATGTAATGTTTATTTTGTATGGTCATGTTGTATAACATTCTTAATTGTATATACAGTGTAAACGCTTTATAACGCCTTTCTTTATAACGAAACACTCCCTATAATTTAAAAATGAGTTACATTTATTTGGTTTAACCCAATACCCATACATTACTTCTTCCCTCCCTATAACGAAATCTTTCTATAACGAATAAAAATGAGTGATCCCTTGACATTAGTTACAAAGAGTTTACACTGTATATGAATAAAGCTATTGTGCGTAAACATAAGTTCAGTGCCTCTAGGAAACTGCTCACTATAACTTGTGACATGTGGCCCAGGGTCGTTATATAACAGATTATTGGTATGGAAAATATAAGACTATTAAACAAAATCATTGCGTCACGGACGAACACAATCGCGTGCCATGCACACAGCGTTGTGCTCGTTGTGTGCTTCATACGAGGCGGTATAAGGCAGACTATATTTATTTTAAAACATCTATAACAAATATGCCTTGGACTTTCCAAATAACGATTCATTTATATTGATATCCGCATATTAGGTTACGGCAGACAATAATTTTTTATTTGATTTTCATGGGATTTAGGCAGAAGGTGACCGCTATGTTTCACTATAATGAACTGGTCACGTAGCTCATTTTGTATTATTTCCCTAGGACGTATCTCGTGACTTGAATATTATAGCGCAGGACCTCTCGGACCCTCAACAAATAAACCGTTTTACGCACGATTGTACCCAGTGATTCATTATTCTGCGTTACTTTTGCTTACTGATTCATAAAATACGCTTACCTAGCTTTGTATTGGATTCAGCTAAAGGACTTATTGTATACATTTATATAATTTTGTTGAAAGATTTTCTTGTGGAACGCTATTTAGTTCGTTTCAGTAATCTTAAGCTATGATTGTATATTTTACAGTTGTTTTTTTGGACCATTTTCTAGCTGAATCTGTAACATTTGGGAGGACTTTTTAATTTAAACGATGAATTAAGTAGTGTGATCATATTTTTTTTAGCTTATGAGCATTTATGATAGTCCATCCATTCGAGATGGCATGAGACAGTCAACCTGATACCAAACAAGCTTTTAAGGACTCGGAAGGTAGAGACAGTTTAACAAATAGCATCGTCAAAGTTTGATACAACTGTAAGAGGCTGTAACTAAGATATTTTCAGATGTAATTTAAGCTAGCATCAACCCACACTCATTATACGGTAAACAAAAATATATTTAAAGAGACCTCAAGGCGTTTCGTAAGATGTGTTCATGTTTATTAGCTTCACGTTATTAAATTCGTAGGAATAATATGTTAAATATATTTCAAACGATGTTTTATATACCATTATTAAACGTAATATTTAAAGTCACACGGTGTAAAAATAAATTAAGCGTAGGCAGCTGATCATAGAAATCCTGTAACTGTAATGTTTCATACTTTCTGCCGTAGCATGGGGAGAGGGGAGAGAGTGGGAGGGAATAATAAGAGAACATATGATCAATAATAATTTGAAGGATCAAGTAAAACGCGTCGTTGCATCACATTCTACATTTTCACTTCCTGACTAGTTCGACTATGAAATGCTTTGTCGCTTCCTAATTCGAATTTTGAATCTTACCTTGGAATCCCACGAAGAGCTGCATGATGCAGGGCGTTGAAGCCGTTATTGTTTGTCAGCGTCATATCTGCTCCATGATCTAACAGCAAGGTTAATATCTCATCACGCTTCTTCGATATCGCATCCAGCAACGGTGTATCTCCATCTGAGTCCTGAAATTATAATTACATTTGTATTAGTAGTTTGAATTGATACAGGTTTAAGTTCTGGCTTTACCGTGGACTATAAAGAAAATTTCTTTTAAAATGAAACCAACTACAAAACGCACTAAAAAGTTATAAATAACATTAGTTCTTATTTCTATTGATTGATTGAGAATTAAATTTATTTCATGATTTTTAATTCATTTCTGTACGGGGTATGAGGATAATATTACACTATTTTATGGAAGTGGGTCCCGAATAATCCTTGTGATATAATTGCTGTCCTGTCTAATAAGGCAAACTGTTAGAAAAGTATAAAGGGATTGAATGATGATACAGCACGAACAGTGCGCTTATTCAATGCTCAGTTACAGTAGTGTAAATAATTGTGGAAGGAAAATGCGTTTTTGGATGGAGTTTGTGTTTCTAGTGCTTTTAAAAGCACGCCCCCTGCGCTGCAACAAATGTATGGAAGTTGGTCACACAAGGTCATCTTGCTCATCCAGTGTGGACCGTAGCAATGTATGCTCTAGGTCCTCCAACCCACCACTTCACAGTTTTGTGGGTTGGGCTGTTATAGCGAGTTCCACACCCTGTGTTGAAATGCATTCCCCTCAGTAAAAAAAAGTCAACCTCTCCCATACAGCAGTTGGTTACGCACTTACTAAATGATTTTTACTGCGTTAGAAGATAGCTAAGCTCACTTCGAACTAGACCACAAAGAGTGCCAATCCAAACGCGTCTAGCAATTTTCTAAAACATCAAACCGCCCGAATGAATAATAGACGCGACGCAGAAGGCGTTTAGGGTGTGGATTATGGAGACTTGCATAATTTATAAGCGTCTCTGGTATTAAAACGGGCAGCGTAAGACGCCAGATCTAAGCTAGGATGCGCTCTACGGGCAGAGTATACAGATAATTGTGTATTAGGTAAAAAGCGTGGACATTAACATAATCACTGCGGTACGTAGCGCTGTGTCGCTCTGTGAGAGTACATTAAGAGAATTGTTGTGCTCTGTCATTTCTCAATTAATTTGAGAGCGACCCAAATAAGAGTTAATTATGAAAGCTTCTGAATGTTTATTTGAAATTTCAAAGAAATTTTTAAATTAGTTTAAAACAACGTTGTCTAGGAAGCGTTAATTCAGCCTTGTTTAACTTTGGTACACAATCCTGAGAATCAAGAACATCACAGACTACTTTTGGTGTAATTCTAAGAATATATATTCACAGAGTTTATTTTTTTAATACAACGTTGTATAAACGATCAAGGCTCTCAAATAATTAAGAGGGCAACGAGCGGCTTCATCGCTAACAAGCGTTTTCATTCCGATTCCAATATACAGAAATTTTATAAAGTGATAAAAGAGCGTATCTTCATTACGGTACAATATAAACGTATATATAGATCCTAATTTAGCTACTAAATAGATATGCATGTAATAGTAGTAAGTGCTCTTGTAAAGCCTTTATTGGTTTGAATGAAATCGCAAATAAATAACTCTACTTGACATAGACGAACTGAAATTAAACTTTATGCAATTTAGCTTAACTAGACAGAATGTGGTATCGACAACTCGACACCGAGTCCAGCTATTAGGCAGTAATTCAGTGGAAGCTCAACCACAGCGTCAGAGTAATTCCGTACAGAATAGCAGCATTAAATATTAATCCCCTTGGCGTATAGATGACCATTACAGCCGGTAATTCATGTCATCCCTGCAATATAATTATATGCTTAACAAGCGTAGTAATTATTTAAATGCTCATATAATTCAAGGTACTAATGAGGTTATCAGTACAATAATCGATTTAGCGCTGATTACACCAATATTGGTGCGGTCTTTACTATAACCTGGCTGCAAACACCAACTGTTTGTGGCTAACTATAAGACGTGATTTATTGATGAAATATACAATATGTTAATTGAAAATATAAATCTGGTACTTTGTAATTTTTAATAGTAATCCTTTACAATGTTGACTTTCTGTACCTCGTGATCCCGAGGTTAAATTTTTTATTATTTTTTAGATTAGGATCATTTTAATATTCGCCAAATTTATAAAAAGCTTTATTGATTATTTAAGTTTAACGAGAGCTTTGAATTTATTTAGTGGTAATTCTCTAAATTCGCTTGGGAGTTACGATAACAGTGTAGGGATATTAAAATAACTATCAATCAAAAATTGCAATCAAAAAAGGTCGGGTTCGCAGACAGAGCAAAAGCGCAGTTTCAATCATTGTTTTTATATAAGGTTTTATTGACTCTCATTATAAATATAATTACAATTAACATAAATAGTATGGATTTTACATTGACTTTTGGTTCGACTAGGATGTGACGCCATCTTAAAGATGATCGAATATCGTTTGAGGGACTTTCTAAATGCCTACGTCATCTTAACATTACATAAAAACATGCAAATAAAATGCTGCATCTGTTTTTCGATTTGTTATTTTAAGTTAATTTTTAGAAGTAGTAAATTTCATGATGTAAAATGTGTATATCAGACAAATTTTATATTTATTGCACTAAGTGACGATTTACAGACTGGATTCGTTATCGGTTCGTTCGTCAACGCAAAGGCCACACGTGGCTATTTAATATTTTGTCCTCGTCACTCATGTGTCAATTTACTAATAAATAAGCGCGACAAAACATTGTACTCCAATTATCTAATGTCTATTTCGAATTATTTAAGTTGAATTCCCATCTTGAATGAAAAATATTTTGCAATTGTTAAAAGAAAAAGTAAAAAAAAATACGTACGTCTTCTTTAGGACTTAGGACATAAACCTTGCTATGTTAAACTGTAAGATTAAAATTTTGTGGCATGATAAACTACATAATTCAAAATAAAACCGGCAAACAAAAACGCTAGTAAAATAAATAAAGATAAGAACAATGAGTTGGAAACTTGGCAACGGGAACATTGTGAAAAGAAATTTGGGAGGTTACTGATACCGTGCAGATAACGTACAGTCTGAACCTACCTTTTTAACTCTAATTAAAACATTACATTAATAAAAGGCCGGGCTAACATTTATCTCATCAAAGGCCTGCCCTTACCTCTATAAATAAGACTTATAAAAGAGACTATCAACGTTCATAGATCGCTTGTAAATAGCTAATTTAATCAGGAAGTTATGTTTTATCTGGGTCAATCTTTTATGTAATCTGTAACTACCATGTATTAAATGTAATATATATATAGCGTAAAAACCTGGAGGTTTTGGGTTCAATTCACGGCGAATATTGTTTTGAATTTTAAATGATGCAAAGATCTATCGGTTTTATATCCGGGAGGGTTCGAGACTTCAAAAAAACTCTAGGTCTTTCATATAATGTTTGTATATGTGTGTCTGTGACTCAATAGTGTTAGTCTTGCTGTGTTGTTGTGTTGATCGCTGGATAGTTTACCTTGACATTTACAGACAGAATGTAGCGAGGACTTCGGACAAAACAAAGTTTTGTGTACCTCATAGTTTCAATTTTATTTTTACCCAAAATATTAAAATACAAAAGCATACGACTCGTACCAATAACTACCAGCATATTCAGTACCCGTAAATTCATGCTAAGGCTTTAATAATATAATTTAGAATTTCATTGCGTAACATATATATAAAATGTACATATATTTTCACATTTTAACAATTGATTTCACAGACACTGGAACACATTGTATGTGTCCTATTGCAAATCATTCTCGCTTCATAAAAACGTCGAATTGGATCGGCCGTGCATAGATTTGTTAAATTAACTCTTTATTCGTGTATTAAAAATTTAAACTACGACTTATACTACTATCAACTTTATTACATTCATAAATTATTGCCATAAGCACTAGTACATGATTAGTGTAAATATTTATTAAAAAAACTAAAAAAATAAAAGATATAGGTATTTTTTTACACCTTGGGTAACATTATTGTAGTTTTTGGGTAACATATTTTCCAATTGCCTATATAAATCATTGATAATGAAGCATTCAAATGGTGAAATAATTTTTAAAATCGGTCTAGTTCTTTTTGAGGCAATTCGTTACAACACACAAAAATTTCTTTATAATATTAGTATAGTTTAAAATAAAATACATTTGTACTGAATGGTATAATTCGCATTTCCATTTGATAATTACAAAGTACATCATCTTAAACATGGCAATCCAGCATTGTCAACTTGATCCTATACCCGGGAATTGCATAAATAAAAGGCATTATCACAATCCATTAAATTATTGCAAACAACAATGTCGTTCCTATGAAACACTGTTACATGACATATAAACTGATGACAATTGCAAGCGCAATCTAGGGCAAATCTCTATCTGACGAGGCAGAAAGAAAACAACTAATTGTTTAATTCCAAGCCATTTAGTCTAGTATTACGTGAGGATTATTTCCGCGCCATATACCTCGGCATCAGAGCGGCACCATCACGACTCGCGCTGACTTACTATGAAGCCTATAAGACCATTCAGTGATGTTTATGAGATTTATATTTATGAAAACCGATTTAGCTTAATTCATTGTAGATATTTTTGTACATTATTTACTATTTATGTAGCTTATAGTGTCTGGTGGAGCTTTAACTTGTAGAAGTACTTTTATAAGGAATTTTGTTTATAATGAATGGGTATGTTGGTTATGTTTAACTTTAAAATATCGTGCTGTGCCCCACGTAGCGTATTAGTATTTTTGTGGAGATTATATAAGGGGCCTATCATAATCCCAAAAAAAAATTTCTTTTAATAGTGTATTAAATTCTACATTATAGATAGTAGATAGCTCACTTATTTGCAGGGGCAAGAATCAGTGATGTAAAATTAGGCAAAGCTAGTATAGACAATGGATATTTACAGGCGGCAGGCCTTCAATACATTGTATGTATTTAATAAATAATTTAGTAATTTACCAATATGTATTTTCGGTACGTCGGAACATTTACTACAGATGAAAAGAAATAACTATTTAAATCATTAATCGAGTATACAATAACATACCTAAAACGGCCCGTTAAATAATTACGTAATTCGATATGCAAATGGCTTGTTATGACTAAAATATGACGATTATGAAAACAATAGCTTGATAGGGTAAAAATAAATTCCAACTCGCAATGGAAGTTTGCCAAATAGGGTTGGGTCAAAGTAATTTTAAATTTATGGAAATTCAACAAGAGATAAAATATTTATTTACCGTTTCAGTTCGGCGTGCGAGTAATTAACTAACCGAATTAATTTGCCAATCCATATCAATAGCGTGTATCGATTGGCACAACGAGTTAAGTAGTGCGGCCTCTGCATCGTGCACCC
Source organism: Pieris melete (assembly GCA_963693345.1). Lineage (NCBI taxonomy): Eukaryota > Metazoa > Arthropoda > Insecta > Lepidoptera > Pieridae > Pieris > Pieris melete. The sequence goes on from CAVNZK010000028.1 coordinate 1,492,085, forward strand.
TCATCAGCCGCCTTGATTGATTGTGCGGAATTAAGCCCCCACGTTCCCTACATTGAAACACTCCACTATTTTCTAACTCATAAAACTGAATCGAGTTTCCTGGCAAGTGTTTACGTGGGACTGTAAGTCCCGCGTGGGGACGCGAAAGCTACATTTCTGTATGTTTATCGTGATCAGCCGTTCGTGGCCTTTAAACCCAATATTTTATTGAGGCAGAGTATATACATGTGTACGGTTTCTTAGCTAGCTATATACCATTATAAGAAATATAGATCTCCTAACAATATTGTTTATAGAAGGTATCAAAATGACTTAACATAAGAGCAGTGCAAAGAATAATTATAATAGTATTATATATTTATGTACAAAAATTCATTTCAATATAATCAAAACACAGGAAATATTATTTATTAAGCAAGAGAAACTAAAGGAGGAGGAATTTTGTAATCTATTTGATCAAATAAAGCACAAATTCATGTAGTTACGCACGCGTTTGGCTACTCGTTAATAAGAACATTAGATCTCGATTTTTATAGCTTAACGGTTCTCAATCAAAGACTCTTATTCAAATACTATTATCCATTAGCGCTGCAATATTTCAACTGCGCGATTCTTTGTTATTCTAGTGGAGCGCAGTGCCGACAAGCACTTTGCTTTAGATATTGGAAAACTGTAATGTACCCTGTGAGATTTAGCACCGAATATCGTCCCAACTCTGCGGTCTGCATTTGTCGCCTTGCGTTGTGTAAATCTTTTATATTTGTTTAGCTTTGGATAGGACAATTTTCTTTGAAAAATTATGGTTTCCCTTCTTTAAATTGCAAGTGTTGACTCTTTTAAACACTTTTAACGCCTTACAATTGCTAAACCTCTAAATATAACTACAAAAAAATTTATGTTATCAGAGAAAATGTTATTAGATTATTGTAAGCACATAAAAACAAAAGACGGTGAAATAACCAATTAAATAGAACTAATCGAAAGCTAAAAAATCGCAGTAAAAGTTTTCCAACTTTGAATTAAAGAAGACTCAAACTTCAACTGCAGACATGCTAATTCATAATAGGGAACGGAACTTCAGAACTATAATTTCAAGCTAAATACCAACGAGACGTCATTGCAATGAATATTTGTAATCTATACTTATAAAATGGTTTTAGGTTTATGTAAAGGATCTTCAGACTTTCAAGATTAAATAATGCTTAGATGTTTTTATACACAAGAAAAGCACTGATTCAAAGCAATTCAAATACCTAAACAGTACTTGGAAACGAATAAAGGTTTGTATAGCAGTCAAACACTAAGCCTCGTAGACAACTTTTATAATATTATAAATGCCAACACATGTTCCTATCCTATAGAAGATGCACTCTAAGTAGACATATTAAAAAAACAAACAAAACTAATTTGGAGCAATTTGTAGCCGTATATGTCAAAGAAAATTTTTCATTAACTTCAAAAACTTCATACCACTCACAAACTGCACAGAAAGCTTTGCGACGCATAATTAATAACGTATACGAAGATTGTCCGTGCTTTCAGAGGCAAAAATTTTGTTTAACATAAACGGTGCATGTATATAGTTAAATAAATATTAATTAATTAATATCAGAGTGAGCCACTACCGAGCTTAGCTGTTAGCTAGTTATATATAGCTTGCTAATCCATGGTCTAAAACATGTTATTTAGCGGCTTTACGAGCTGGGGTATTAGTTATCGTTAGAACTAATCCAATCACTTGTTACTATTAGCGCTATACATCGCAGAGCTTAATGTCATGAAAGAGGGCATAGAAAAATTGCTACACGACAGCTTTTATACTCTATACAAATAGTGTTTATTTACTGAACAAAATCTAGTTCTAAGAAAACCTCGGACTAACTATGTAAAAAGATTATATCCTTTGTGTCAACGTATATAATAAAATCCCCTTGCGCAATCAAATAAACCATTACAATTATTTTAAACAATACATATTTATTCTATTAGCCCTATGTAACATTTTTATTGATGAACAGTTAGTATAGTTTATGTAAGTGAGCGTTGTTATGTTTTTAATGATAAATAAATCTTACTGTATATTCAATGAAGTCAAACGTTTTTCTCAATGTGAGTTTATTACGGTTTATTATGTGGCGGTTCACCAACCAGATGGCCCGATAAAAAAAAAATACTCATCATTCTCAAAAATTTACTCAGTAATAAGAGAGGCGCTGAACTAAAAACAGATACTCCGCTCCAGATGTTTCCTTGCCAACCAAGATGATCAGACACGAGATACCGACTGAAGAGTGTATAAATGTATATACTTTCTACGCTAACCATTCCAACATATGAATTTTTAGACCTAAATAAATATTTAACCAAAAAAAGGATTTTTATATATTTCACTAACTTCGTTATAAGCATATACACAGTCGTCATAACATTTATTTCAATCATATTGTAATAACAAGTTTGTATAAAAACGAATAACATCAATTATTTCCGTCTATTGTTGCCATTCAATCGAAAAGACAGTGAAAACACATGCCAAATGCAATAACCGGGCACCTAATATATGTGGGTCCTCTATTCCAATAACAATCCGCGAAGTTCGGAAACATTCGGAAATGGAAGTATTTATTAGGTGAATATAGCCTGAGATCGCCGAGATTACGTAGAAAGGGACTTTTTCCAACTATGGCCGTAGTACGCACAGGTGTGTACAATGTTAGTAGTTCAAACAAATACCAGTGGGCGAAAATTTTCACTTAACTTCCATAACTTATTACGTAAACCGATGCGGTGTTGTTTTTAGACTAAATTTTAAGTAAAATTTAACTTGTGTATTTATGGAAAGTGTATTCCTCTCTTATTATTAAAACGATTTTGATTTTTTATTACAAAAAATAAAAAGGTAACCCAAAAACATTAATATAATTTTGTTTAATTCTAAATATGTTCAAATTCTTGTATGTGGATACAGATGGGGTACATAGTAAATTCATATTTCTTGAAGTAAAGCTTGTTGGTAATACAAACAAAGATTTCAGAAATTGCTTATATGACAGCTATCGACTCTCCTAAGGAAAAGGCCTGGGTAATAAAATATAAAGGCGAGTGACGATGAAAGGAAACATAAAATTTCAGGTGACGTCGGCCTTTCCATAAATTTATCGACAGGTCGTGGTAACAGGCTATAAGAAAATATTTATGAAGTGAAACGGAGCGGCGCAACTTTCATTAGCTAATTATTTAACTTGGCTACGATGTTCTGGTGGCTTTTGGCTTTCACCTTAACGAATTTAGGATTTGGGTATCTTTTAATACATTATGTAACGAAAACATAGCTGTTAGGGTCAGCACATACACATACTCTTTTAAAACAACTAAGCTTTATCTGGTCTTATAAACGTACTATTTTAAAATAACTTTAGAATTTCTCGTAATATTATTGTAATTAAAAAACCGGAGGGAGACAAGGAACACCATTTTTATAAATATTTAACACTTAGAATATGTTTATATTTTATAAGACTTTAAGATATTATAAATACTGTCTGTATTTAGAGAATATTATATTAAATAAAATTAAACATTTATATCTAATATATGTATTTTTAAACCAAGATTTACATAGTCCATAATATGAGCGCTATATAATCTGTAGTAACATACATACGACTGTGTTATTTTTCAATTTCATCAACAGAAATAGAATTCCAATGCGAAAGATTTGTTTTTCAATTTAAAATCGAAATCGACTTCAGCTAGCTACGATAAAAAATCAAAAGGCCATTTATTGTTGCCATAATGGTTTTTTCGTATGTCGTGAAAAGCTCGTTGTTCGGTGTGACGATCTCCTCAATGGCACTGCGCCGTTCCATTGATCAAAGCAAGCGAGCCTTGACGGATATTGGCGGAAATGGAAAAACAAAAGATTCTCACTGACGACGATGGAAAACGTCATCTATACAATCGGTGTAAAGCTTTAAATTTAAGAAATATTTTGATATTGCAGTGATTGGGACTATCCTACTGCGTGAACTTCTTTTAAAACATTAATAGTACATATCTGTGTATAATTAAAACAATAGAAGGCTCAATTATTCAATTCGTCTATTATATCTCTGTTCTAAGCAATAATCGTTCTGAAATGGCTCAAACAGTAGACCGATTCGACTCGAAACTTCGAAGGTTTTAGATTTAAATATGAATTTTTCTCATTAAATATGACTCTACGTTAATGAGAAATTACGCAACTGGGCATTCTGACTTTTAACTTAGTTTATTTCCTGACCTATTATAATTGTTGACAAAAGCAGGTTCAATTTGCAGGAGACAATGAGAATGAAATGAGGCTGAGCGTCTGCCTAGTACGCGTAGTGTTTAACAGACCTATCTCCAACCGAATTGGCACGTTTAATTGAACGCCTGTTTCAGCCATTAGTGTACGGGACAACAGTTATTAGGTGGAAGCTACGTTTGCGCAAATCGCACCTAGCTTACGTTGAGAAGTAACGATTATTGCCTATAAAGTGCATTCATTGATTACACACTCTGCTGAGAACGGATTAATCTAAACACTATATAGATTATTTTAAAGGAATCCTATACTTTACTTCTACTTTAAATAACAAATTTGTATAAATTCCATATTAAAAAAAACATTTATAATAATTTAGTACAGAGTATTTATTAAAATATATTTTAGCAGTGTTGGCTAGTGGCTTGAGTTTACGACTCTCAACCCGTGGTCGAGCGTTCGAATCACGGGTTATTCAGGAAAACATCGAGAGCGAACCGACATGTCTTAGACCCAAAAAGTCGTCGGCATGCATCAGGCACAGAAGGCTAAACACCTACTTATTTATTAACAAAAATAAACCAGCACGGAATAGATTCAGTTATCCGAGGTCGAAACATAAGTGATTGTAGAAAAACTTTTTAATATAGAAAAATAAATCGAGAGAGCCACTCTCTAGAGACTCGCCAATCCTGTTCGAGTCATAAAAAATGAATTGCCGTTAGATTTGGCAATAAAATAAATAATTAATATTTAGAAAATTAAACTCTTCAACAAAGTTGCCATAAATATGTAAAAGGAAATATACAAAAAATGAAATTATTTTGGAATGTGATACGGCTAATAAATCGCATAATGGTGTCGTAAAATTTCGTCGGTATTATCTTGGGAAAAGCTGGCTATTCTGCATTCACCTGCGAGGTTTCCACATCCAATTTATGTTAGTACAAAACGAAAGCTGACAAATGTGGAAATAAAATGAAACGTTTTAGGTATACCTTTGGAGACAAGGGAAGATGTTTGAAGGACGTGTGAGAAAAAACGAGTGACGCTTACTTTAACAAAGTGTTAAAGTGTACTTCTGGGCGTGTTGATGACATTATATACAATTATTTTATATAGTCCAAGTCATGAGACGTACCGTAAAAAAAAAGAAAAAGGGTGCGTGTACTTATGTATGCGCGTAAGCAGTTATTCTTCTTTGGCAGTATTAAAAATAGTTTTTGATTGCATGCAAATAATTAATTACAATTAAATAATCAAAGACTGGAAAAGGAGTCATTATAGTCAATAAAGTGCAGTTTACATTTTAAAAATTAAATAAATAAATATTTATTATTATTCTCTTACATTCTGGGATACCAAGAATAAAAAATATAATTATTTCATGACTTTTAATTTACAAAGATCAGACTCGAATTCTTTACAAAAAACTTGCCAACGCTCAGCGCTCTCATGCATTGGAACAAAAAGAAAAAAATTAATGCGATAAGCACTTATAGGCGAACACAACAATAATTACGAAGGAAAAAAGAAACATCGATTAAAAGTTATGAAAACTTAAGGAAGATTAATTGCAAAGTGTGAGGGGAGCAACTATGGATATCCAGACCTATCTTGTTTATCAGAATGCCCAATCTGGATGTCAGTGATACGGCGGTTGTAAGAATTATGAACCGTTGTTAATTTTTGGATCAGTAATAAATTGTTATACAAAATAAAATTATCTAATTATTTTTGATTATTAGGTACACTCAACCGCTATTTATAATTTGAAATTCAAAATGTGGTTACACAGAAGCAGAATATATTTTATGCTGTGCAAATAAAATCAAATATACAACATCCAATTAAATGTGAAATTGGGTGAATCAATATTAAATGCATTTGGATTTGTACGAAAACATAGCTATCGAGTTTAAATATTTTAAATTGCTCAAAGGGTTGTTTGAAATAGGTAGACGACAAACTAAGTGGAAGTTTCTTAAGATACTTACTTCTGTACAAAAAGAAAACTTAAAAGGGTTCTCGGGAAACGGGTTTGCTGGTAATGCTATATATATAGTTGATCCATAAGCACAAGGATTCTATAATGTCGTTCGTAAGTGACTCGTATCCTAGTCCTCGTGTCCCTTAGTAACGTACGTACTTATACAAGTAACTGGATTTGGTACAATTATTTGGAATTTATTAGGAGTTTAATTTACAGCTTATTCCAAAAACAACTATATAGTTATGACACTTAAGTTATACTACGTAAGTGTTATACTACTTGTTACTTATAGTTAATCTAACATCTTCATTACCATTCCCAATTATTATAAATGATAAGGAAAAATATGTTTGTCCCATGCACGATTATTGGGGATTAGCGTCAGGACTTCAGTAAGTCAAAATAATTTAATCAATAAAACTAAAACTGGTTCGGCCAATGAAATGTAACAAATGCGAAATGTGTATCGTCTGCTGGCAAGTGAGCGTGTATTTCGTCTAATTCGAAACTAAAATAAATTCAAGAACAAATCGTTATCTATACACGACCTTGCCTTGCTAAAGCATTTGCAACATGCAACATTCTAATAAATATGGAAGGACACAGGTTAAATTAAAGAAAACATATTAAGGTTAAGAATATATTCTTTATGCGGGTTAAGGGTTGGACGTTGGCAACGACCTGCATTAAATCCAGCTCTGATTCACATACAACGTATATTACTTGAGTCCCAACTACGCAGGATAGATACTTTATTTATACACGGTACAGGGTTCCAACAATTTCCTAAACTAAAATTATTTTATTTAGAGTTACCAATTACAAAAACGAGTCTTGGCCTGAATGCTGACTCTCAACTCTGAGCTCGTACTCGTATCACGTGTTGGACTTTTCTTTCTTTATACACGTTCAACAATCGCTTGTAAAGAAAAACATCGTGAGAAAACATGGCTTTGATCCTAAATTCAACGGCATTTGTCAAGCACAGAGCGTAGAACATTTATTTGCCTATTAGGATTTCGTTGTTGCGCTACTGTTTTTTTTTATTAAATTAATAGTAACTGTTAATTAAAATAACTAAACAAATCCTTGACGACTAGATAGTTTGCACTCTCTGACGGAGATTATAATTTAGTCATAAAAATATTTAACTATAAGATTTTTTACATTAAATTTACTTTGGTAAATCACTATTTGCAAATCTTTCAGACTTGTTAATAGTCGATATAATTGGGTTCATAGTTTTTTATAGTAAATCACATCTTGTGTAAAAAATACATTGTAAAATCACACACAAAAAGGCCTCATAAAATTTGTGTACGTATCGTACAGCTCCTGATAACGAAAACCACACATCGTAAAATTGCCTGTGTTCTCCGATTTATCTTAACAAAGTTTCCAACGATTGTCTCTGAAGTTCCCTTAGTTATTGTAGACTACGCGAATATCTTCATATTATGTCGAGACGGTATCTACGTAAATTACATTTTATGGTTATAATACATGTATACTTATAACGGTGAGCCAACCTTATGCGACTCTTTTACGATGCAAAACACACTGGCATTTCGTTTATTCCTTTGAATATTAAGATGAAGCGAACTATATTTAGGAGCAACATTTCAGCACCTGTTTCGTTAATCTTTTTTCTTAACAAAAGATTATTGTCACCCTTTTCTTGCGGCCATCAGAGACGTCTATCTAAACTATCGTAAAAGTAGTTAAAATAATAATATAAAAAATAATCATATATTCATGAGTTCTATTTGTTTCAAAACCATTAATTCTACATATATAAACAACGATTTTTAAGAGCCTTACAGTAATGCAATTGATTTTTTATACTGAATTTCTGCTCAGTGAATGCATTTAACGATGTTCCTTTAAGAGCGGAGCTCACAAGGAATACCAGTTCTAATGCAAATAAAAATCTAGAACAATCCTCCGTTAACAAGGCTCCGATCTAAATTTGCATTTTCTGAGAATATAGTCTTTTTTATCTGCATTAATTTACTGTAATAATACAAAAGTGCTTTAGCGCCCGGTGAGCTATTTCCCATGGTCCCAGAGTAATTACACGCGGCGGCTCACAAAGGCCGAAGAGCGTCGGGAGCGAGCGTACAGCCGCGTGACCGCCGCAAATGCATTACAGACTCACTATCTAGATTGTATTATAAAATATTTTGCAACTTCATCAATTGCTTGCATATTAAAAGAATTTGCGTCAATAAATCGCAAAAATCTCTTTATATATCACAGACTTAGATGTGAAACTAGCAACTAGAAGTTCCCCTAAAAATTGATCCGGAAACTTATTTGTTTGGTCTTGAAATGTTTTATAATACATAGATATTAGGAACCTATACTGTACAATGATCTTAAGGAAGCTATGTAAAATTAAGTTAATACTGTAGTGTAGATTATTGCTATATGGGGGAAACATAAGAACCATATGTACATGCCGGGTAGTCTAATGAAGCCGTAACGAAACTGTAGGCAAACTGACACTCGCGCAGCTGCTTCTGTTATTATCATGATCAGCATACGGCGACATTATAGCACGCTCCTTTAAATTACAAACAGAGATTAAGAAATTTTAGACCATTAGCTTTTATTACGTTTTGATAACAAACGTTTCGAGATAACATTACGTTTAGAAGATTTTCAAGAGAAGAGTTGTTTTAATTCGTTAAATACATATTTAAATGTCACTATTTTATATATAATATTGGAACTAGGATTATTTATCTATAACAAATGGAAATAAACTAACACGCGTATAATTTATTCACGCCAACGTTTCGATGAAAATTTAACATGGAATAGCGCACGAATAAAAGAAAATACTGACTGCATAGTATTAGTTGGATTATGACGCAATTGGGAGTAACTGTAAAGTAAATTCAGATTCATGGCATCGCCGGCGGTATTAAGTGCTGAACGAGTTTGGTATCAGGTTGATAGCCCCGCACTCTGTACTTATAATCTAATATTCGCAATTTACGAGGATCGCACGAGGTTTCCACGGGGAACCATTGCGCTGTCATCGAGTGAATGTACCTGCATAGACTGACAATGTATTTTGAATTTCTTAGGATAACCGTATTGGGCCTTTGAGAGAGAGGGTTTTTGAGTCAAAAGGAAGTATGTCAAATTTTTTTGACATGATTAGTTTAATCTTCTAATATATTTAATTCTCGTGTCACAATGTTCGCTCCCATACTGCTCTGAAACGGCTCGACCGATTCTTATGATTTTTGAAGTTATACTTCTTTAGGCGCGTTATGAAAAATTTATGAGAGTGAAATTTTACGATGCGCGCGCACCGTGACACAAAATTCAGTATGGGCGCCGAGCGTGCGCGAGCGAGATGGGAATAAGACTATCTACAAGTAAAAATAAATAGAATATGCGTGACGTATGACCATAATGACATTTGTAGTACCTTTTAAACAAATAAAGCAGTTTTAGTTATTTTTTCAAAGAAATTTAGCAATGCTTTTTCACAAAGACCTATTGTTACTTAGTTAAAAGGTTATGAAACATACCTAGTTATTAAATTAAATTAATAATATAGTAAAATAATAAATAATAATTGTTATTAATATTAATTAATAATTGAATAATATACTAAACATTAAATATTGTTAAATTATTAACGCTAAATATTATTAATTATTTAATATTTTAAAAAAATAAAGAAAGCCAAAGAAGTATTACTTCTTACGCGCGTACATAAGTACACGCACCATTTTTTTTATGCTTATTCAGTAAGTCTGAGAATCGGCTTTAGAGAATTTTATTTTTATTTTATAATAATCTTTATTTTGTTTATTAATTATATACATAGTGAAAGTATTGAAATTATAAACGGAACTCTATATCAAATTTCATCAAAACACCTCTAGCTCTATAAACGTGAATCTTAAACATTAGCTCTGTTTAGTTTACACAAACCTTTTCCGAATATTATGAGGGCACCGGGAAGGAAAAAAATACGTAAAATACTAAAACGGCGAAATATGGAGGAAACATTAAAATATCAGTTCGAAGGCTTTCGTACAAGTTTTCAGCGGATCTCGTAGTTAGGTAAATCTCCAATATCCGCAACGATCGGCTTCCGAAACGCCCCATAAATACAGCTCAACAAAAGACATGAATTATAGCCGTGTATGGCTGGCTCATGAACAAGCGACTTATTTATTCTTTTGATGCCTTTATATATAAAAAGTAGTGGCGCATTTATTATTACAACTATTTTATACACGTTTAAGGCACAACGTTTTTAAATAGCGGAAGTTCCATATAAGAATTTAGACAGAGCCTTGGAAAAGGTCACTTTTATTGCAATAGTAAACCCGCAGGCATCAGCAACATAAAAGATGAAAACATTTTCGATAAACTTTTATTTCAAGCTTTTTCTTATTAGAAACTGTTCAGGTTATTACTGATAACTATTTTGCCACCGTGTAAATAATAAACTGTAATTACTGGATACAAAGTGAATAAATCTTCAAAAGATCTAAGGTTTGGTAAGATAGCAGTTGATAGGGGTTGAAATGGAAACCAACTATTAAAGTTGGCAATCATTTCACATTACCAACATTTAATGGCATTCAGGCAAAGACTGGACTCCATTTTGGCAGACAAGCTCTACGTCTCGTATCGTTACTTTGAGCCCGGGGCGGGGAAACAACTATAAATTACTGAAACGACAACTCGCTCCACGCCAGATAAAGCTACGCCGCAAAACAATACTCCGGGAGACTTTGGGACGAACGTCTCAGTTGTTACGAGGAAGAATCGTACATCTTTATGGACTGTTTACTTGAAGACGCAGATCTTCATTTAAAATATCTATTCAAGGAATTTATTTTAGAACTAAGCGAGAAAGCCTTTGAACAGCCGACGCTGTTTATCTATGGTTATCAAAGAACATTTGTTTACCTGTGGCGGGTTTTATTAAAATTACCTACTCTTATTTATTCCTTAGAACTCCTTCAATTTAATAGCATCAGATATTTCTGTAAAATCCCATTGACTAATGAAATATGAAATTATGCGAAATGAAATAAATAAGACTCAATTGTAACTTATGGCTATCTATAATTCAATTCGTTTTCAAAGGCGAATGTTTCTGAACTCTCAATAATTTAATAAAGAAAGTTTATCGGAGTTGGAGAAGCGTGCGTGGCTGGCACGCTTGCCGCAAAAAGCCGAAAACTTCGATTCAATTAAACTGAAAGTTATACGAAGAAGTTTCAATGTGGTTAGAAGAGTTGATTGAGGTTATAAGCCGTTAGCTAGCGCGCATCAAGACTGCGTAGCACTCGTTGCTACGTCGTAGGCAAACACGGTACGTTACTCATTTCGTAGCGTTTCTTCCACATATAACCTTTTTTTTTTAATCTCTTTTTTTTATAGAACAGGGGGCATACGGGCAGGAGGCTCACCTGATGTTAAGTGACAACGCCGCCCATGGACACTCTCAATGCTAGTGGGCTCGCGAGAGCGTTGCCGGCCTTTCTAAGAATTGGTACGCTCTTTTCTTGAAGGACCCTAAGTCGAATTGGTTCAGATATATGTACTTCAATGGGTAGCTGGTTCCACATAGTGGTGGTATGCGGCAAAAACTAGCTTGAAAAATCAGTTGTGGAATCTTAACTTAGCTTGGTTATTTTTAAATTTTCTAATCTGACAGAGTTATACTGAAAAAAAATATGGAGTCCAGTGGGACAGCGCTGCCTGCGAAAGCCGCTGGAGGGGTGTAAGGGGTGACAAGCATTGTTATGTAAATTGAGGTCGTTATTTCGCTACGAGTGAGGAAAGAGCGCGACAGCATCCGCCCTACTGAACCCCGTGAGCCACCCGCGCACCACAACGCGAAAGACGCTTTGCATAATTGGTAATAGAAGTACCTATACCAGTACAATAAAGAGATCCGTGCATAACGCATTCATTATCGCCGCGATTCTTTTTTTTCGGTGAAATAAAAAGTTTTGAGTCATAAGGGAAAATAATACATTCAAAGGTTGAATGTATGGAAGCGGACTATATACTTAAGAGAGTTATTATTAAAACTGGGTAGGATCTACGTCAAATTTATAAAAGTCGTACATTTACACCTATTGGCGCACATATTTTAGCCGGCTTTATTCTTTGGCGTGGTTAAACGCCGAAGTTTAACCATCATGTCCATATTTCTGGCCAAATTATCCAATATAATAAGTTTGAAAAGAGAAGAGACGACTTTTAAAAGGAAAAGTTCTACGAAAGCACGTAATGGCTCATCCCGCTCACGATTCTTGCCCCTGAGGCGGAACAGGCGGACCGGCAGCGTCAAATAAGTTTCTAATTGCTTATATTACTAAGTTATATTCGCTCTTAAAAGTAATTAAGTCTGAAAGTTATAACTACAGCCACATACTTCATGAATTTATTCGCGATTTCACTAAATTAGGAAATAGTTTTATCTCGCAATGAAATTACTACATATTTTAAACGTTTTAAGCTGTTGAGTATTCATTTTCACACTGCGCTCGTTTTAAGCAAAACTTGGAACTCAATCGTAATATAATGTGTTCAGGCGTAAGATGCTGCAGCTACTGTTGATCCGTGACCAATAGTGATTATTGCAAAGTAAAAAATTATTGTTTTTTTTTTACTCTTAATGTTTAAGTTATTTTCTCTTCTTCATTGTAATGTTTCCCTTTAAATGTTGTGCACACTTGTTATTGATGCACATGCATGTATCTTGTTTTCTATGTTATGTGTTCTCTGTAAGTGTTTGTATGTGTTTCGTTAGTGTGCCTTTTAAAATAAAATAAAAATAATAAAATAAGAGTTACGTAGCAGAATAAAATAGACAAGCAGACGCTTAAATTCAAGAGATATGAAGGAACTGTATATGGCATTCTTGTTTTCAAGACGGCAATAATGCGGTGGATATGGAGCGTGTTTCTGGCGCTACAGTGGCAGTAAATTAAGTAGCATGGAACAACAGCTACTTCAGAATAAAATATCTCGCGCTTCCCAGCCACCAATAACATTTATATCTGATATAAAAAGATACTATAAAAAGAGGATATTACTACAACATCTTTATCGTAAAAACTTAAAATACTCGTAAAAAGTGAGATAATAAAATTCTTACCATAGATAATTCTCAAAAAGCATTTCTCTGGGGAAAATAAAGAAAATCCTTAACTTTAGTATATCGGACTGCGAGTGTTTACGAGGCGGACTCTGAAATAAACAAACCGACGACTTTGGTAAGGCACAAAGGCTAGGTTCCGCAAAATGGCGCATATTCTCATTCTACATTTCACGATGACTTAAAGACCAGTAAAATGGAAAACACTTCAGTGCACAATACTTTGAAGTAACAAATAAAATACATATTTTCGTGAACAAATAACTATTTTAATACTGTCAAAACATTAAATTACATATACTAACTGTTTAATATATAGCTACTAAACATGTATACGAAATTTACATAAGCTCTTTAATACGTTTAGGGCAGTTCATATATTAACAAGAGATTTGATAACAAAACCAGGACGGATTTTTTATTAAAAACATTTTAGAATTAAGCCGATATATCCAAAGGATTATAGTCTTATAAAGGACTCGTATATCACAGCTTCGAATACTGTATATTCGAATCAAAGAGGAAGCCTTTATATGGTGGTATTACAGATAAATGGACGCATAGGGATGAAACAAGCGAAAGGGCGGACATGAATTAAAACATTAACAATAGGTAATTTTCGCTCGGTTAACGAGCGGCGAGCGCCATTGTCGCACTCCTACCAAAGGCGATTTTAATACTAAACATACAAACAAATATAATTAACGCGGCATTAAATATTCCATTGTTTGTATCTCCATTTAAATCTGATTTAATTTTATGCCGTTAAACCATTAATCTGTAAATAATAACGTGCCCAACGCGTTTACAATATTACATAATTGTATTAACTTTAATAATGAGAATTTCACGAAACACTATTGAGTCATCGCAAAAAGAATGCTTTGAATCTAATAAAAAAGTAAAGGAACCGTTCAAAACCACCACAGACAAAAAATTTAAGAAGCTTTAATTCGCATTCTTCATCAATATTACCAGAAGCTCGTAGACAAAGAATATACCTATTCATGGAAGACGTACAGTCGGACGCTAATGAGAGAGCATAAAGCGTGACGTCGTAAAAGCATCACATTAAGCGCTCCGCCAGAAGCTGCCCGTAATCTATTCGGAGCTATTTTAATTAGCATCGTAGTATAATAAAGCGAGGGTGAAGTTTTTGTGGCGTCTCGGACGATGTTTCTCGTCGCAGCCCGGCTGACGCCAAGCGGCCCCGCCAGGGAACAAGCTGGGAATACTTATAACAACTTCTCGCTCTGTAAACTTATCAAGTTTCCCGCTCAAACTCGTGCTAATAATAAATGTTGCCCGATGAGTCGGATATTTGCAGTGCGAGCTAAAGTTAATATCGCGGTGAGCGCGAGTGCTGTTTAAAATTAAAACTTCATAACACATGATAAGTTAATTAGGAACATGTTAACAGGTCGTAAACATGTTCCATTTAACTGATAATTTTATTAAATAATGTTTATAGACGAATGTTATCATGTAGATCTAAAAAATATAATTGACTTATAACCAGCTTAAATTTCAATCATACAACAACATAACATTAATATTTCTGATTAAAAATGAGCCCCTTTTGATATTAATTCTGGTGTACGAAACACTTCAATTTATAAAGGCATTATGGCTTATAGCAAAAACATTTCCAGCACAGCCGTGTTGCGGGTCGGTACTAAAATAGAGCCTATCTCGGTACACTAAATCTGGCTGGGCGTGATAGCCACACAATCGTTTTCGCGGCGGCACTTGTTTTACGCACCGCCTACGACTGCAGCGGTAGAACAATAATTTCACATTCGAAATTCAAAATATTAAAAATGTTATATTGTTGAAATGTCATCAATGTTGTATTGTTGGAATGTTTTTCCGGTTCCGGCTGTCTAGACGTAAATACATAGTGTAACGAAGCTCCGTATTTCTACGAATAAACTGTGAATATACTGTGAACTCCGGTGTAAAAACATTTAAATTTCATACATATTGCGATAAACTATACTGCAACTAAAACATCCAAGTGCAAACTGTGTTATCAAGATAATTATTCAGTGGTTAAAAGTGGAAAAAACTTTTGAGGTTACCTGCCAAACAAACCGAGTATAGACTATAGACACAATTTCAACAAAACTAAGGCGGGTCAGTACTACCAACATAATAGTCCTATTAAGCTGCGTTCACAATAATACGTTTCATTTCACGTAAGCGACAGCGACAAAAATGGATAACCTTCAATCTTTTTTTGAACAAATGAAAATAGAAATGTCAAAACAAACCGATGACATTATGGCACGGATTGATGAAAAACTAGTTCCTTTTAGACTTGAAATGCAGGAATTAAAATCAGAAAATGAGAAATTAAAGGAAAAAATAAACAATCTTGAAAAATATAGAAGATACAACAACCTAATTTTATATGGAGTAAAAGAAACCGAAACATCGACTATCGACCTAATCGAAATAATCAAAAAGAAATTTGAACATGATTTAAACATTACTTTTGAAGATAGGGATGTGAACACGATCTATAGAATTGGCAAAAATAACACAAAAAACGGAAAAGAAAGGCCTATCCTCCTAACATTCGTGAACGCCTGGAAGAAAAACGAGATAGTGGTAAATAAAAAGAAATTGAAAAACTTGTATTTATCTGAAGACTACCCGAAAGAAATATTGGACATGAGAAAGAAACTACAACCAAAATTGGAAGAGGAAAGGAAGAAGGGCAATTATGCATACATAAACTACGACAAGCTAATTATTAAACAGGGCAAACCAGGTAACGAAAAACGCAAAAGGGAAACATCAACCTCGCCTAACGCAATAGAGCACCCTCACAAACAACAACTGTCAACAAAAACAGCTCGGTTAAATGCATTCGACATAATGAGGAATAGAAGTAATTCCTTACCTTCTGCCAATGTGCCAACCGTTCAGAATCTATAGGATATTGCCATCAGCCACCGGAACAAAACATTAAACAGACGAGAACTAATAGATAAAAGAAACAAAACATTCCCCAATCCGACTTGTCATCGTGGGGAATCAGACTACAACCCTCCACCAAATAGAGAAATAGATCATGGTATGAAACAAACACTCAAAATCTGCAATTATAATGTAAAATCGCTAGGATCAATAGAACGATTCCTTGAATTGACTAATGCTCTAAAAAATATTAACTGGGACATTATAGGCCTTGCAGAAGTCCGAAAAATGGGATGTAAGATAGAAGAGCACAGCGACCTTATATTTTGCTATATTGGCGAAACTAAAGGACTATATGGAGTGGGATTCCTTATCAAGAAAATGTATAAAAATAACATCATCAACTTTATAGGAATCTCTGAAAGAGTAGCACTTCTACAAATGAAGTTTGATTTCTTCTCTTTTTCAATAATCCAAGCATATGCACCGACAGAGAGATCAACAGAAGAAGAAATTGAAAATTTTTACAAAGACATTGAATTTGCTCACACAAAGACAGAAGGGAAGGTCATTGTCATGGGAGATTTCAACGCGAAAATAGGATGTCCAAAAACAAACTACTATCCAGTAATGGGAAAATATGGTTACGGAGTGCGGAATGATAGAGGGGAACGGCTCTTAATTTATGCTCATCAATACAAACTATCCATAATGAACTCATTTTTCAAAAAGAAAGCAAGCTCTAGATGGACATGGTTATCACCCGACCACAAAACTAAAAATGAAATAGATTTTATTATGATAACCCACAACAAACTTATAACTAATATTGAGGTACTTAACAAAGTTGAATTCTCTTCCGATCATAGATTAGTGAGAGCAACATTACTTTTGAGTAGTCCAGTAAAGAGCAGAAAAACCTATACAACACCAGCTAATATCCCCAAGACAGAAACAGAAATAAAGTGCTACATCGGAAATCTACAAAAACATACAGAAAATACAAAAACAGACAGCATTGATATCCAAACATACTACAATATCCTGGAAAAAGGCATAACAGAGAGCTTAAAATACAAAACCAATATGTATCCCCACCAACACAATATCTTCTCAAAAGACACAATGGAACTTTTAAAAAGGCGCACGGAACTACTACACACAAAGAACAAAACTAAAGATATGAAAACAGAACTAAGCAGAATATACAAAGAGACTAATAGATCAATCCGTAAGGACTACAACAACCACAGATACGAGATTATTACAAGGAACATTAAACATTTTAGAAGTGCCAAAAAAGCATACAAAGAATTAACTACACACAAGCCCTGGATTCAAAAACTTGAAAATAACTCACTAAAAACAAAATCCAGAAAAGATGTAATAAATCAAGCTACTAACTTCTACAAAAACTTATATAGTAAACAAAATAACCCCGAAATCATATCGCAAACAACCCATACGAACACGACAGATCACATCAGACAAATTGAATACTCCGAAGTTTATGATCATATGAAAAAGCTGAAAGCCGAGAAGAGTCCCGGACCAGACGGAATATGCAATGAGGCACTTAAAATAGGAGCACCCATTTTAACATATCATTTTACGCGATTGTTCAATAAGATACTAGATGAAGAAAAGGTACCAAAACAGTGGTGTACATCGGATATAATCCTTCTCTTCAAGAAAGGAAATCCCTTAGATATAGGGAATTACAGGCCCATAAGTCTGCTGGCAAGTATTTATAAACTATTTTCATCCATAATCTTAAAGAGAATATCTGACGATATTGATAAGCAGCAACCAAAAGAACAGGCAGGATTCAGATCAAGCTTCAGCACAATGGACCACATACAGACATTAGAACAAGTCATAGAAAAATACAGAGAATACAATAGACCTCTGTATGTGGCGTTCATTGACTATAGCAAAGCTTTTGATAGCATTAGTCACTGTGCAATCTGGAACGCTTTACAATATTCAAATATCAACCAGAAATACATCAATGTTTTGAAATATATCTATACAAAAAGCACGAGCAGAGTTAAATTAGAAACTAGAGGTGACGAAATAAACATAGAACGCGGAGTTAGACAAGGTGATCCTCTTTCCCCGAAGCTGTTTATAGCAGTCCTTGAAACTATCTTCCAAAAACTAGACTGGAAGAACAGCGGAGTGTACATAAACGGACAATACTTAAACAATCTGAGGTTCGCAGATGATATTGCTGTTATGGCTGAGACTGCAAAAGACTTAGACGAAATGATGAGATCACTGGACTGCGAAAGTTCCAAAATCGGCCTTGAAATGAATGTAAATAAAACGAAGATACTAACGAACAATCGGGAGCGCCAGATAGTGATAAAAGGTAATAATATAGAATACGTCAGGCAATACATATACTTGGGCAAACAAATTTCCTTCAAAACTTCAAATAACGAAGAAGAAGTGACAAGGAGAATCAACACAACTTGGAAGAAATTCTGGGCATTAAAAGAAATCTTAAAAGGCAATTACAGCTCACACATGAAAAGGACAATATTTGATACATGCCTGTTACCTTGCTTGCTGTATGGCTGCCAAACTTGGACCTTTACAAATAAAATAAAACAAAAAATTAAAAGTAACCAAACAGCAATGGAAAGGAGTATGCTGAAAATTAGGAGAATACACAAAATTAGGAGCGAAGAAATTCGTCAAAAAACCAAATTAACTGACGCTCTCAGGCACGCACTCTTACTCAAATGGAGATGGGCTGGACACATCTCACGATACCGAGACAGAAGATGGACCATTGAAACTACACGATGGAAAGGACCCATGGGGAAGAGAAATGTTGGTCGACAATTAAGACGGTGGGCTGATGATATAACACACGTCGCAGGAAACGACTGGATACAAATAGGCAGAGACAGGGAGTCATGGAAAAGGATGGAGGAGGCCTTTACCCAACAGGGATCCAAACCTTGTACATAAATAATAATACTAACGGTAATTATAAGTAACCATTTTAAATTTAAGCAATTAAGTACTAACAACATTGTAAAACATAAGCAAGTTTTGGAATAAATGGCTTTATTATTATTATTATTTATTATTATTATAAACAATCGAGTCTTTTAAGGGTTCTGATTCTTTATGCATTAATCATTGTTTTAAAAAGTGTTTGATTGAACGTCACTCTGTTAACAAATTTTTTATGAGTAATGAAATATTTGCAATTTCTTATGTATTAATTAGTGATACGCGTAGGTGATTAATTAACCTTTAGCTATATTAATTTTCTCTTTCTGTTTTAGACTTTAAAACCATGCGTAATTAACAATAACATAAAAAGTAAAAAGCTTAAGACCAGCTTAAGAATTATGAAGTCTTTACAAATATAACCAGAATGAAAATAAAATTTCTCCAATGAGAGATTGCAATATCAAAGTATTTTATACTGTTCTCATTGATCGAAGGGATAGTCGTCACGGCATCCGATATTAAAAAAGTTCTTAAGTACACGCAACGTGCCGCCATTTCACTGCAATAAAATAAAATACTTTTCTTTTACCTAATTTTGCAAACTTTTTTTATGTTTGAGTTTTTTACTTACATTTACCAAGTATACTTATGAGTTTAATTCACGATATATTTGATAATACAAAATTGTATACAGATATACTAAAAGGGAAAAACGAAATTTTTATCTATTTCTTTATAATAACTTATAGTCTAATTTGATTTTAAAGTAATCAACTATTGCAAGACATCTACTAGTTGTAGTTCACTTAAAACAAATACTCAAGGTATATAAATGGTTACATAGGGACATTTGTCCAGTAAAAGGCCCCACAGGTCAGGTGGCACACGTTAAAAGCTCTGAAAGCATACATAAATTCAGACACGTTGCGAACTCTATATGAGGCGCAGGTGTCTTTAAGTACGAGCACAGGTTAAGCCTATAGCTAGAGTACATGTAAAATTTAATAGCACCCATATCTACGATAAATTTATTTAAACCCTGCGGTGATTTTATACCCAAATATAAAGATCGAAAATTTTGTTTCAGATAGCAGCGGAGTCATTATATTTTGTTCAATACGAGATATTTAACCCCTACGGAAGCAATAACGATAATCGTAACCGTTACTAAGGGTACTAGAGATAATTTTCTTAATACACAGCGACTGTTATTCCCTCTTTGTTCTTGCTACTTTTTTATTATATTGAATTTTCACAATGTGTAAGTCTTGTAAACCGTATGCAATGGTAATTTGATAATTTTATTTTACTTGGAGATAAATTTATGTACCTACCCATTAGTTTAGAATCGACGAATCTGTATTTAAATGTGTGTATTGCTTTATAAAACAAATTTTTCTGCTGAAATCACAATTAGATAGTGTGACTCCTGAACAAACTTTAGTATAGTTATCGGTTGAAGATGCCAAAAAATACGCCAAAACAAACGAAATTCATTCGGGCGAAGTTGCGAGTTAGTAGGTATTTATATAAGTTTCAATTGTGTCATTACAATTTTAACAATCCAAGTATCAAAGACAATTAAATCAACAAAAACACTGCCAGTACTTTATTAGACCTTATGTTGAGACGGGTGGATAAATGAATGTTTTTGAAGTTATACTTCTTTAGGCGCGTTATGAAAAATTTATGAGAGTGAAATTTTACGATGCGCGCGCACCGTGACACAAAATTCAGTATGGGCGCCGAAAAAAGAAATAGAATATGCGTGACGTTTGACCATAATGACATTAAATTTTTGTAGTAGGTACCTTTTAAACAAATAAAGCAGTTTTAATTATTTTTTCAAAGAAATTTAGCAATGCTTTTTCACAAAGACCTATTGTTACTTAGTTAAACGGTTAGGAAACATACCTAGTTATTAAATTAAATTAATAATATAATAAAATAATAAATAATAATTGTTATTAATATCAATTAATAATTGAACAATATACTAAATATCAAATATTGTTAAATTATTAACGCTAAATATCTATTATTAGATATTTAATATTTCAAAAAAAATAAAGAAAGCCAAAGAAGTATAACTTCTTACGCGCGTACATAATTACACGCACCATTTTTTTTTATAACAAGCGAATGACTAAAAAAATTTGAAATAATAATAGTTAATACAAAATTTAGTCCTATTGTGCTATTTTCTAATTGCCCACAACCAGTTATGGATATTAACCTAATTATTTACTAAAACAAATAAAAAATATTGATTTAAAGCGCCACTTGTAAACTATACAAAAACTCTAGGATACTTTGATTTTATCACGTTTTTTGTAGATGACAAACAACGCTTTATTCTATCTTTATGGCGGCTGCTTCAAACATATATTATATTAAGTAAATAAACATCTATGACTTTCTCAAATATTGCAAGCATGTAGCGCCCTAACGAAGCAAACAATAAAGATTCGTGTCCAACACTGAATGAAACAGTACAAGGACGAACGACCGATGAATCTGATTATTTCGTTTCAATGTATCCTCAATCCCAAATCTAAACAAACTTCGCGAAACTTCCGTTAGTTATCTTTGGAAGACTTTGATTTGTTATATTTTCTTTCATATGTCATTTATACTCAACTTAAACGGAATTGTATAATATTAATATGTCTCACTTTATAAAAAAATATAACGAGGGTTACAAGAATTAACCTTACCCCTACATATAACATTAATTTTATTATTTCAAATAAATCTTTTCAGGTAATTGGCTAAACCTTAAGTATCTCCATACAGTTAACTACGGCAGTTAATAAGGGAAGATAATTTTCCCGTTTTTTCATCAAACGCGTGAAAACAATAAACTACGATCGTACGTGTTAGGTATTTCATTTACAGTGGTAAACGGTACGGAACATAAATTATTTGTACGATGTGAGTGTAACCGTAGAGCTTAGACTATTTCGAATTCCGTACGTACGCTCGCTGCTTGTGGCGATGGTTACCGCCTAGTTCTCCTACTTGATTACGTGAACAAGCGTCGCAATAGCGGGCGCGATCGAGAATACATGTGTTGTAATAAATGGATTTTATGTACGCAACATAATTTGTAATTTATCATTTAAATGTGTGATCAAATACTTTAAGATCACATA
This sequence comes from Pieris melete, assembly GCA_963693345.1. Lineage (NCBI taxonomy): Eukaryota > Metazoa > Arthropoda > Insecta > Lepidoptera > Pieridae > Pieris > Pieris melete. The sequence continues at coordinate 1,514,572 of CAVNZK010000028.1, forward strand.
AGATCCTGTCAAATTGGTGGTCATAAAATAAAACTAATGTTTTTGGTTATCAAAAGATATATCAGGTCCTGTTTGCACGTTGGTAGTATGAATGTGAACTTATCGTAAATAGTATTTACGATTAGTAAAAATCCTACTGACCAACGTGAACGAGCCCAATGTCAAAGATCGCCGTCGCTCCCGCTTAGTATATATGCGCAAAACAAATACTAGGCTATACCCGCCAACGACACACGACACTGAATAGCACACCACCGCCATTCCATTCCTTCACGCTGTATTTTATGCTGTCACATCCAATTTTAATATTCTTTATTGTATTTCGCAACTAACAGAAAAATATTGCAACGTATATAAAGGTCATTTTTCAAACAAAACTTATAACTGACTGACTTTAAAACTAAATTGACTGAAACTTAAATTACGACGTACCGTTAATATTATATACCACGTTAATTTTAAAATATATATAATAAATCATATTTCATCATAGCTTACTCATTCAGCGCCATCTTGTGTCAAAGTTCTATCTTTACATTTTTTAATTTGCCCCCGTTACCTTAGTAATTTTTCGCTACGATTTTAAGGAAAACTGTACAGTATAATTATGCAATAAGTATCGATCTCTCAAAACCTAAAACTGTCTTACGCATTTCGTGTAATCAATTTCTTATTTCTTGGTGCATATAGAATTCCGAACAAAAACTTTTGGTACGTAGAGAAACTTTTGATATACATTAATGTTACCTACAGTTGTGAAGGCTTGCTCCGAAGGAGAGAGGAAACAGGCGTGCACTGCGCGTTATTTACGACTGGCGATTCCGGCACCATTGCTTTTAAGAAACTTTGTTCAGTACACCGACAATGCTTTCCGAAAGCAAATCCTTTAATGTTTATAATACTTTGTGGCGGTAACGTTTTTGCATGTTTCAGAGGCGTATATTTAGATAAAGGTACCTTTTCATAGATACATTTTTATCGGGAGAGCAAACTTGCAGGCGTTTCGGGGACATAAAACCTTACTTAGCGAGCCACAAATCCTCGTAAAGTTAAGCCGAGATAAAACACTAAGCTCGCACCACAGCGCGATGGAGCTCAAATTTTTCACCTGCGAGCCGACCGGGAAATGGGCCACACGCGATATTACTTACACAAGAAATATGACGCTCCGTAATGAAACTCCGGCTACCGTTAATCACGTATTATTATTCAAATTTATATCATCACGTCTAAAATTACCACGTTTCGTGGTCGTTTACGTGTATTAGGACACAACATTTTAACACGCTTTTTGGTACTTACGTAAAATAACAAACTTGATTACGGCCGTGTTATGTTATGCTTAATTAGTACGAGACTGTTATGAAGTCTTATTGTTGATTTCTAATTAAATGAAGGGAAAAAATGGTGACTTAAATCGTTACTACTTGATAATTAACTCTTTATTTTCATACATTCATTTTCATTTTAATTAAATGACCAGCGTTTTCATGATTTTCAATTCCTTCCCGCATATTCACATTATTCTTTGTTCATAAAAATACGTATCCTTACATTGGTTTTCAGTAATATATGTATAGTGTGATAGTAGTTTAGGTTTTAGCTAGTTATCGATTAAGAGTTAAAGATGCCAAAACACACGAAATCCATTCGGGCGAAGCTACGGCTTAGTAGGTACTATATACGTTTTAATTGTGTCATTACAGTTTTAACCATCCAAGTATCAAAGACATTTAAATCAAGAGAAATACGAACAGGATTTTATTAGACCGCATGTTGAATTCTAAGACGGGGGATTAATAAAGCCATTAATTCTGCTAAATGCGCAAACATTATAAATCAGGCGTAGCGTATGTCTCTTAGACAGCGTTGTAACCGCAACAAATTTAGGCAAATGTATTACTGAACTTTTACGGCCGCAGAAATTAATTACACAGCATCTTCAATCGTGTTTTTAAGACGTTATAGACTCTTTGATGTGTTTTTCTCTGTATTTTGGTAAGTAATTTAATTGAATGATTAATATTACAATACGCCAATTACGATAATAATGCACCACTAGTTAATATGGAAAAGTATGGGCCTCTTGGCCAATTTCATAAAGGAAATCTAGTTTACTAGTTCGAGGAATTGAATAATGGATGCACATAGTCTAAATTTGATATGTGTGTAGTGCGAAATGATATTGGTAAATATTTGTCAAAGACCTCACAAGACAAAGATAGTCTGTAGCAAATTAAATTATTCCACATAAAGCTACATAGATACATAATAATATTAAAATTGTTGAAGCGTACGTAAACGTTTTTAGGCCCTACTTATAGATAAATTATCCGGGCGCGTCCCAATAGCCTTAGAGAAAAGGTCGATATTTCTTAAAAGGGTAAGGGATAAAAAACAAGAAAAATCCGGTTTCATAAAAACGTTGCGTCCCGTAATGGCAACGTATTTAAAGTATAGAGCGTTTCCATCCTCAATATATTATTTAACTTAGTATGCAAAAACAAAATATATATATTATAAATAGAAATTTTTTTATATTGTAGCGAATAAAATTGAAAACTTCTGAACCGATTTCAAACACTTTCACCATTATAGTGCAAATTCCTGAGCAACATAGGCTATATTAACATTATTGAAATTTTATAGAAATAATAGTAATATATTCACAAAAAACTTCCGTTGTGGGAGTTACAAAGTTTTCAGTGGGATGATTATATCCTGTATCACAGATTGGTTATGTATAAAGTCTATTTAACCGTTTAATGTGAGAGTTACAGTTAATTATTTTAACACATTTCAACAGTCATATAATACAGCAAGAATATTTTATATTATAAGATGTTCCACATAAAAAAGGGTGCGTGTACTTATTGTACGCGCATAAGAAGTTATACTTCTTTGGCATTATTAAGAATAGTTTTTGATTGCATGCAAATAATTAATTACAATTAAATAATTAAAGACTGGAAAAGGAGTCATTATAGTCAATAAAGTTCAGTTTACATTTGAAAAATTAAATAAATAAATATTTATTATTATTCTCTTACATTAAATGTAACATAAATTCTATTATTATTGGAATGTTGTTTTTAAATTATGTCCAATGCCGTAGCATCTTCCGTGGGTAACTTCATTCTGTTAATTTTGTGTCACGGTGCGCGCTCTCACTCTCATCAATTTTTCATAACGCGCCTAAAGAAGTATAACTTCAAAAAAATCTCCTAAACTCATGTATTATACATGTATTAATTACTCTCTACGTAACAGAGTAAATTTTATAAATTAAAACCCAAGGTATTAGCGAAAATTAGATTTCAATAAGACGCTTGAGACGAGACGGGGAACAAATCTGAAGCAGAGCCCAGTAATGCTGAGACGGTCACGATCCTCCTTTAAATGCAACGTCAGCATCGCGGCATCCTATACAGTTAAGAGAACCTCATACACAATAATCTGTAAATCCACTTAATTTATGGGATCATGTCTAAGGAAAATGTAATATTAGTCTATGTTTGTCTCCAACGCTTTAGAAGCTTAGATGATATAATCACTTTCAAAGGTTTCATAGACGAAATATACCTAATATATAAAATTCTTGTGTCAAAATGCTCGTTCCCATACTGCTCCGAAACGGCTCGACCGATTTTTATGAAATTTTTAGTAAGTCTGAGAATCGGCTACTATTTATCTTTCATACCCCTAAGTGATAAGGGTTGTCCAGCCCTAACATTTTATTAACAAAGTCCAACCCAAAAAAAATATATTTTTAGACATTTTTTTTTGTTTTAATTGGTAACATAAAAATACATACAACCCTTAATTTTCATCTACCCGCTACGATCAACCCCTATTTTTTATTTGATGCTTAAGAACTTATAACTTTAACTCTGAGGTTAATATAAAGAAAAATTCACATAAAGTTTTCATTCCGGAAAATCGAAACGCCATAGCAAAATGTTCCACGTTGATGTACTAAAAAGGTAGGCTAGTAAAATCACATTAAGGAGAAACGAAGTTCGCGGGGACAGTTAGTTTGTATGTTTATAAATTTATTAATCGTTTATTTTACTATCTGTATGTCTTAAATAAATATTCACGTGACATTAGATTACACATATATTGCAAAAAATTTAATTATCTAAAAGTTTTGACTATTGTAATACCATAGCAGATAATAGACATTCAAGAATATAACTGTAGGGTTAATAAATGTGATAAGCCTTTCATTATTACGTCACGCACCTAGATCTGTGTAAAGATACGTGATATTAATATGAATAGGAGACTCGAGAGGAATGTGAAAGTAGCAAATAAATTGCAATATAAGGCTCTTAATTTAATCTTCATAATATCGCGTCTATCATTCAGCCTCGAAGACGTCATCTCTCAAAGAGCGAAAGGTGTCTGCGTTTTATGACCAATCTGCTATACTCTTAAACGGATATGGCAAATAAAAACAAGTAAACGACCCAAAAACGTTAAGAATACAGAGCCGCTCCACAAAAGGTCGCAGCGAAAATAAATTATTCCCCAATTCGGTCGTTACGATTCAAATTGAATATATCGTATAGAGATTTCTCTAGCCACAAGGAGAATAAAAATAGGCATATAAACGCAAATGAAATGGCTTCATGAATCGTGTGAACGACTCACAAAGCAATAATTTATCGACGGCGTATAATTCACCAGAAATCAATTTTCGCTGACAATGAAATTGTTTCTCGATATTCCTTATAAAGCATCGCGATAAGTCTATCATGTTCATGCAAGCGAGACTTGAATTATTTATTCATTACATACCCGTACGCGGCGCACGTTCTCAAAAGATAACTCGTATAATTCGTGCGAGGACGCTACGCAGCCCAACGAAACAATAGCAGATTATCAAACAAAACGACGTAAACAGCCCTCAAGTAGGAGAAACGGGTTAAGGGCTCGGAGGATGGCCGGATCGCGTCTTGAATACTAGATGATATGTCTTAGGTTGTGTTATGAAACTATCAAAGCTAACAATATAAACAAATAGCTGTTACGGATAGATGTCACCGATCATACTTATCGTTAGTACCGCAAACGAAATATGAAGGAATTTGTATTCTGAATATTATGTTATGATTTAAAACTATTAATATTTAATGTTTTAATCTTCTTGAATAACAATGTTGTTCAGAGCTGTAGTATTCAAAATTTTCTACGTAATTTCGTAGACGCGGCGTAGTCACTAGTCAGTCCGGGCTACGGCTTTCGTCATGTATTAAAAAATATGCAACCATCTCATGAATGTATAGTTTTTTATTATCATTAAACTAACAAATCTAATGGTCCTAAAAAATACTAAAGATTTTCCACTGCTATTTAAACAATCCAAAAAAGCGCTTCGATCAAGCAAAATCCTGCTAATAGCAGGCGGCGGATAAACATTGTGACACAGTTCGTAATGAAAAAAATAAAGGCGCGACGACGCCCGAATATATGAGAACGGCGATAAACAGGATTCCTGCCTAACGGAGGGGTCGATACCGAAATACATTATTCCCCGATCCGAGTGTTCCGATTCAAATTGAAAGAGCACCTCCAACATGAGATTTCTCAGGCGGCGAGTGGGCGTAGAATATAAATCGCCACATAAGCAGCAATGGAAGCGAATATACTTTTTGTGGTGGACCTGCGTACGTTACTTTATTGCTAAAGACGAAAACTGATTGAATTGCGGAACACCTATTCTTTCAAGGCGAAGAAGCGAAGCTATTATTCGTATTATATAGGATGTAACAAATTTATCCTACTAGATAGCTACACAAACCAAATTCGCCAATTTATGCATCATAAATGGGACATACGCCTCCCCTCATCGGTTATTCTGTTCAATTCACAACACACCCAGTCGATATTTACGTAACAAACGTCTTTCACTGCTGACAGTGTGTTTCGTTCTAACTCAATGTATTAACTGTCAACGCTTTAACGCTTTTCTTTGCGAATAATAATCCTTTGTTTGGTGCAAATTATTTACTAACCAGTGAGCCTGAGGCCCTATTAGGCGAGCTAATAGTCCAAAGACTCTCGGCTCTCTAACTTTATTAAGGAAGAGACGCCGTCGCTGAATCAAGGTGACGCGCCTCCACAATACCCTATTCAGATTTAAATAGCTTTACGCCCAATTGCTCTTCAATATGGCGCTAGCTCTGATAGTTATTTCATTAAACAAAGATTTGGGAGATAATTTCTGCGCACGGCTGAGGTATTCCATTTAATAGGACTTTGTCAGGGACTTTCATTTATCGGAATGTTTTGCGCTAATTGCTATTATGAAGCAAGTATTTCTATTATTTATTTTGCCTTAAGTAGCTATAAGTAACATCACTATGTAAATGATAATGCTATGTGACAAGTCAGGAACTTTGAGAGGCCAGGGACAACGCAAAGTTTGGCAATTACGGCGACCGCATGTCTGAGAGCTCTACATTTATTACTAACGTATATTCTTATATACTTGTAACCATACTATTCATATAGCCGTTATGAGCTCATTTGCTTAATAAATTAGATATTAATAAAAAAATTGTTTATAGCAAGCTTAATAGGAGTGAAAAATTAAAATAAATTTATAGAACAATACAAAATGTTAACAAGTATGTTACATGAGGATATCTTATATATAAAATTCTCGTGTCACAATGTTAGTTACCATAGGTACTCCTCCGAAACGGCTTGACGGATTTTTATCAAATTTTATATGCATATTCAGTAGGTCTGAGAATCGGCTACTATCTATTTTTTCATACCCCTAAGTGATAAGGGTTGTCCACCCCTAACATTTTATTTTAATTTTTTGGACGAAATTTGAATTTTTAATTTTTTTATAATGTGCCATTATAAACCCTTAATTTTCAACTCTCCACGATTAACTCCTATTTTTATTGAACTAAAAAAATGTTTCCTAGAAATAATATACGTGGCAAAACGACGTTTGCCGGGTCAGCTAGTTATGTATAAATTATAATCGTAAACTCTAGTAAAATAAATTGTATTGTCGTTGTAGTAATTATAATATCCAAATAGCTATTGCATGTGACACCATTATAATTTGATCATTTAATAATTAATAAGAGCGTTAGTTTATTTCATATTTAAAATATACATGACAACATAGTATACTAAAAATCTTAAACAGAAAACAATAATGTAAAACGCAAACTCAGCACTTAAGCAACTTTGTGTACGAAAGGTGCTCATTGAATCGGCACAACATAAATACGAGTTATACAAAGTTGTTCTCGGATATAGAAATATCTTTTAAGTTTTCCTATTACCCAAATGTGATTGCTAGCAATTGAAAACTACACACACAGCAGATATGACGGTGGCTTGCTTTGAAATGGCTGCATCGTAAGTTTATTACTCGAAGTGGGTTGCTTCTAGCGCTTTCAAAGTTTGTCGTGATAAATTGCTGTGTCATGTGACTACATCCAGTCTCCCTGTATTATCTTAAGCCGGTGGCGTAAGTGTACTCGCATTGCTACCGGATTTAATTAATAAATAACAGTTGAAATGATCGTTGGTTTTAACAAACGGTCTTTGTTACTAGGGTAATGCGAAATTGTTTAATGGATAGCAACACATATATGTAGGAAATATATGGAGGGTGTTATTTATCTGATTTTTGAAATAAAGCTAAGATTGGGCGACTTTGAGCAGCTCTTCGTGGGTATATTTGGAATCACAGTCACTTACTCCGCTGACTCTATGATCCAACATGTGTCTTGGCTTCCGAAACAAAAACAACGTATTCGGAATAAGGAAAATCCGTATACCAAGTATAAAGTCAAAGTCAAAGTCAAAGCATTTATTTCAATTAGACCATCTAAAATGGCACTTTTGAACGTCAGAAAAAAAAAATATATATAGAAGATTCTAGTTGCCCCTTCCAAAAGGTAGTTTCGTGTGGAGAAGAATGGGCAAGAAACTCCACACTTACTCTTTTAAATTTATATTTGTTAAACGTTATAAAAACTGGCAATATCGAGCATTATCATATTCTTACTTATTTATTTATTTTCATTGCTAGATGCATGCTACCTCTTCCAGGCGTTTAAGGAAAAATAAAATGAAATGAAGGTAGCGCAAAAAGTGCAAAACTATATGACAACAACTTAAACATAAAAAAGAACAAATCATATGTAAAAGACACATGAATCATTTTTTTTAATATTATATTAGAGAGTGAGTTATAGAATCGCAAGGCAGTTAGTTGTATGGAGGTAGCATTATTCCTTTTAGCTATTCCTAAAAACGTATGGCCCGATCTGTGATGTGGAAAAGAAATGTTTGTACAAGAGAGATTTAGAGAAGATAGTGAAAGACGCTAAGACAGCTAAACGGATAGAGACAGGAGGTGAATAACATAGGCTTACTGCGGAAACTCTATAGGATTCACCAAGAAAGGAAGAGTTATGGGATGATACTTCAAGATGTGTCTCGCGGAAGAGCATAGGATATAGCTATGAGCACCCATGAATTTAAAATCGTTCGTGTTATATAGGAGTGCCTAATAAAACTATTTTAATGTTAAGGTACTAGAGTCAGAGATACTCAAACTACTAGAGTCTGTGCTGAAAGAGACCCGTCGTGGTATGGTATGCTCGCAATTAGTACTAAATTAGCTTTTTTGTAATGTTGACAACACTGTTGCTGCACTTAGTTCGAGAGTAATATTTTTTAATACTTAATATGAAATAAGTATTTTTTTTGTAAATGATTAAAATGACACAATAAGAATGTATATAGCAAATAAGATTTATACTCTCTAGATGTAAGTTCGCCTCACCATCACACTATGGGTGTGTCTTTTCTTTAGATGTAATTCCAACGAGAGAGCGAGTGTACAGAAAATATATATTCCAAATATAATAAGCCCGAGAAGAAGAAATAATTTCTTTTAAGATAAGCTTTAATAGTACGCGCCAAGATTACGATTTCTGATTAATCGTTAAAAACACTGTTCCAAGAATATTTTCTTTGAAATCTCAGATATAATAAAGGCGGGTATGGTTTAATTACATTTTCCTAAAAAGTCGATCAATTTATTAAGCAAAATTGAAATCGCTCGAGGTGTTCGACAAAAAACGCTGCCACGTCACTACGAGAGTTATTAATATAAATACATACTAAAATTTTGGCGTAGTCGGATGTTAACGTTAAAAACTTATCCTAACCTATCCTAAAGCACTCAATTCTTAGCTAAGGATTCTTTAAATTTTCTTCTTCGTAAATTTAAAGAAAAGTATCTTTTAATGAGCGGTGTCGGATTTAGCGAGCGACTCTCAACCCTGGCCATGCGTTACAACCACGGATGTGGAACTTTATTTCAATTTGCTTAATTAACTTCCTCCTACAGTGAAGATAAACATGGCGAGGAAAACGGCATGCCTCAAACCCATGTGACGACATGTGTCAAGACTGAGGTGGCTGCTTGAATCGGATGCAATTTGAGGCCAATGCTCATATGGGGTTGTAACGGCACCGGATTATTATTATTATACTTTAATGATATGTTTATATAACGCGAGTTGTCGGAACGGTTTTAAAATTTTAAAATCAACAGAAATCATTCAAAATTGTTACAATCGAGTGATAATAATAGAATTTATATGTACGCGATTACTTAAACTTACTACCTACCTACTTATATATAAACTGTTTTGTCCAACAATAGTGGTGCTAAAGGTTAAGATATTGTAAATGTGTGTTTAGGAAGGTACTTCAACACAAGAGTTTTCCTGTCAAGAAAGCCAGAGCTACATTTTTTTAAACATCATTCGTCCAAATAAATTTCAATTCATATTTTCAATTTATAAACGCCGTTTCGTCTTATAACATCAAATAGCAGGTTCATAAGATAATTTTATGAGAATTTTAAGCAAAAATTTCCGAAATTGATCAGTTTTATGTCCATAGATTGTTTATCGATGTCACCTGTACCTAACCACAATTTTTTTTCTAAGCCCTTAGGGAGCGCATTAAGTATTACGTCACACAATTTTTGGAGATTATTAAACCCCCCCCCCCCCCTGTAACGCGCCGTAACGTTTTCCTGTGCCCAAGTATAGTGACTCTTTATACGTAAAAGATAGTTTGACGTATATGAATGAAATTAGTGATCGTGGATTTATAAAATTCTCGGTAAGTGATATTTAAGTTTTTTTTATATGTAAGCCAAAATTGGAAGTGGGTGGGCCACATGCTCCATCCAACTCATATTGCCGAGCAAGCTTTCGCCTGGAATCCCAGAGGCGAAATAAGCTGGAATGATCTGGAGTGAAGTCAAAAGAGCAGACTAAAACCAGAGCAGAGCCGCGGGCAGAGCCCTATATGGGCCCTATATCGACTTTTATTAAGGAAGCAAGAAATATCGTACATCCTTATAATTTTTAACAGTATTTAAATTAATTTTTTGCCGATAAACCGAATAGCATTGAGACGGGATAAACAAATTCCAAATTTAAATAACCTGATAGACAAGATGGCGGATGTTTATCATCCGATGTGTTCCATTATTTGTTAAATTACTCTGATTATTTGTATACATTTACTTAAATAGACTCAGAGAATTATAAGTAAGTTAAAGAACAATTTGGAAAAGGCTGTGTCAGTTTGGAGGCTCACTTACGATTTTATCAGTAAAACCTTTAAACATTGTGAGATTCAGTTAACAGGTGTTTGATTAACTAGTTAAATATTTTTATCGGTAGGGCTATCTATATTGTTGCGATATGTATTCATTTTTTTACCAGTATTAATTTTTCTTTTTATGGTTTACAAATAGTATTTTTGTAACTATATTTTTTTATACTGGTATAGTATTGACTGGTTCATACTGTGTATATTTTTGAAGTATAAAATAATGTAGAGGTTAAAACCGAACGTAGCTTTATATTACAAGCCTTAAAACAAACATACCTGCAAGCTCGGGTGTACGCCTAGCTGTAATAAAGTCCTGACCACTCCAAGATGGCCCCTATTTACTGCCATATGTAAAGGGGTCTGCCCACTTCGGTTCCGCGCGTTGAGATCAGCCCCAGCAGCGGCTAAAGCTCTCAAGGCGCCCGGTTCATCCCCAAAAGCGGCATGATGAGCTGCCCTATCACCATCCCGATCTTCAGCATCCGCATCAGCTCCAGCTTCGATTAGTTTTTTAATCACTTCCACGTGACCGTTCTGAGCTGCTGCCTGCATACAAAATGGTTTGAATTTAAGTAAAATGCTGTCTTTGGTATATGCGAATGTTATCTACACTAATATTATACAGAGGATTTTTGAGTTTGATACATATTTTTCCGGAAAAGTATCTATCAGATTTCTGTATCTTTATCGTGATTACTTGTTTTTTCTAACAGGCAAGTAGTGGTCTATGGTATATCGGTTTCGTGATGTTTTCGTTCACCGTTCGAGCGAGTTTTAAATGTGCACATAACCAATGTCCAGTGGTGCACAGCCAGTACTCGAACCTACGACCTCAGGGATGAGAATCGCACGCTGTCACAACGGCTGTAAATGTCTTAAAAACGAATTAGTGTTAATTTCAATGTTCTATTACTTCACTACACAGGTATAATACATATTATTACGATTTTCATGTATTTTCCTACATTATTATTTTGCAAATTAATTTGATGACTGTGGAGGAAGAATGAAATATGGAAGACTGAGGAATTAATTGCAGCTAACTTCTGGAAAAATTGCCCTTCCTTGTTCCTGCCTACCAGACCCGAAATCGTTCTTCGTTTCACGTTCCCCACATCTACGTCTATGTAAAAAAACTGAGTTTTGTATCTCGGACATGCAACGACGACAATATGTTTAAATCGTGTATTAAGAATATCCAAAGCGCTAAATAGCCGGCATCTTGTACATTGTAGTACCTTTACTTTCGCACCACCACAAAACGCAGCCGAATTAGGTATTAGTTAGTTAAATGTATTTAATTAGTTTATTGATTTTTTCCTTTCGTAAATGATAACCTTTTTGTACGTATATATAATATTATGTATTCCATCTTCAACTATATCTTTAGTATAATTTTTTTTGTTATATATAATTTATGTTAGCTGTAGGATTACGAAATAAGTAAATTAAGTAATGTAATAAAGTAAGTACATTCTTGGCAAGAATAAAATAACTTTTTAAACATAATACAAAATTATTTAAATACTTTGCATTTTTTTAACAATAAAAAGGGGCTATCGTTTTAAGTATGGTAAAAACTATAGGTGACAATCACGATATATATATATACTAGTGGACCCCACAGAGGTTGTCCTGCATGATATTTAAAGCGATTAGGATATTAAGCAAAGTATGAAAGTTCCGACTGCAGTGCCATCTGCCGGGCTGATTTGTGAATCTAAACCATTCCCAGATCCCCTTGAACACACACAAAAAATTTCATCAAAATCGGTCCAGTCGTTTAGGAGGAGTTCAGTCACATACACACGCACACAAGAAATATATATATTAAGATAAACAATAGACCTGCAAGGCAGTATGTCCCGCAGAAACCCCATTAACATCAGCATCATCAGAACCACCAAGAATATCAGCACAACGAGCAGCATCTCCATTTGCGGCCGCCTTAACCAGTTCTTCATTAGCACTGCCATGACACTCAAAAAGACGTTTAAGCATCATCGAGAGACGCACACCTGGAATGGAAATTTTGTTTTAAGTTATAATTAACAAATAAAATAGGGGTTGATCGTAGAGAGGTGAAAATTAAGTTATATAGAAATATTTTTTTTGGGTTGGACATCCCTTATGACTAACAGAGTTACTGAATATGCATTAAATTTTTAATAAGAATCGGTCGAGCCGTTTCGGAGGAGTATGAGAACGAACATTGTGACACGAGAATTTTAAATAATAATCAAACGGAAACAAACATACATTTTCTTGACGATTAATACATTCTATAAAAAAGAGAGTATATTTTATTCGACACGTGCATGAACTTAAGCTGGTATTATTCTAAATACAGAATATGTAATTGGCATTAGTCAGGAAAAATATTTATTATAAAATTACTCCTTATAAGATCATCACAAAAATATGAGTCTAAGTAGGTGTCACTTACAGGAAAATGAATAAAGACTGACGTTTTCCTGTAATTGACGCCTTCGTTTTTACAGCAAATAGCGGAAGTGTATGTCTTGTTGAAAAAAATAAAACTCTCAACCTATTCAGTAACACATTATAATGAGTAATAATAATTATAAATTAAAAATATCCCTATTTCAATGGTTTCCTGCCTGAACTAAGACAAGAAATAAATAAATAAATAAATAGAAATTAATGAAATGATCGGCCCTACCGGGGAACTGAACCTGAGATCTGCAGTTGAATATGTTATTACGTAGTAGTATAGCTATCAATAGTTATTTTATTTTATTTATTTATTTATTTAGTTTAAGCTTATAACATCACACACAGTACTAAAATTACTAATTATTTTACAAAAAATCTCGCATCTAAAATGTGTGACAATTAATGTAAGCATAAGTTTCACAAAAAAAAAAATTAAATAGAAATAAAAATTACAATTAAAACATATACGATAGTAAAAGCACACAATAAAATAAAATAAAAAATACAGAAATTTGTTGGCACTTAGAGCAGAAAAAAAAGAAAAATCATCATCAAAACAGCGAAATTAGGTTTGAGAAAGGCACTTGCAAATGCTTTCTCTAAAACCGATCAGCCCACTACCGAATATATCCAGCTCTGGATACGCTGTGTTCAATTTGTTAAAATCGCGAAGAATTCGAACGAGAGGTGCCTGAACTCCTAGGTTGGTTTTGGCAAAAGGAATATGAAAGATATTATTGATTTTAAACCTAGGGAATGAGTGAGGGACGACAAATTTGATTTCCTGTAAGAGGTCACTGCTCTGTATATAGTTATTGAGTAATTTATGCAAGAATGTAGCACCGGCTAAAGTTCTTCGATTGTACAGAGATATCATATTAAATTTTTTGAGTCGCTGATGGTACGGGTGCCTATGTGAAAATCCTCTGCTTATGAAAGCTAGGTGCCGCGTAAAAGATCTTTGGATGCTTTCCACGCGTTGCGAATGGATCGCATATGGTGGATTCCATATAATACTGCCAAATTCTACATGACTGCGCACCAGAGCGTTGTACAAAATTGTTTTAGTCGTACAACCAAAACAATCCGCATTCCGTTTAAGAAATCCAAGCATTCGTGTGGATGTGGTGACTACTTTATTGACTTGTGATGTAAACGTTAATTTTTTGTCAATAATAACACCCAAGTCACGAATCTCCTGAACCTCCTGCAATGGCGCGCTGTCAAGCTTATACACAGTAACAAGTGGTTTTTTTTTTCTTGTGTATTTAATATGAAAGCACTTATTTATATTGAGGATCATACCATTTAAAAAGCACCAATGTTGTATACCATTAAGATCACTTTGAACTAGAGCAGCATCACAGACAGTGTTAATAACTTTATAAATTTTTAAATCATCAGCGAAGAGAGACGCTTTACAGTGCTTTATATGATTCCTAACGTCGTTTACAAATAGTAAGAATAGCAACGGTCCCAAATGGGATCCTTGCGGAACACCAGATCGCGCAATATAGGGAGTAGACTCAGCGCCTCCAACAACTACTGACTGAGGCCTGTTACGAAGATAGGACTTAAACCAGTTCAGCAAATTCTCTCCCATTCCATAACCACGAAGCTTCTGAATCAGTAACGCGTGACTGACTTTGTCAAAGGCATTGCTAAAGTCAGTATATATAGCATCAATCTGGCGCCCACGATCTAATTCCTGACATGTTTCAGTCACAAAAGACATGAGGTTCGTTTGAATTGAACGGCCTTTTCTAAAACCATGTTGCTCATCAATGATACAGCCGTCTAAACATTTTGAGATTACGGGATACAGGACAGACTCAAAGAGCTTGGAAAAACAAGATAAAATACAAATAGGACGGTAATTTTTTACGTCGGTGATATCTCCCTTTTTATACACAGGTACAACACGAGACCTTTTCCATACTTCAGGAAAAACACCATCTTTAAGAGATCTATTATAAATAATAGTTAGGGGCAAAGATAACACAAATCTGCATCGTTTTACAAAGATAGGAGGAATCGAGTCTGGTCCAGGTCCTTTGTTAGCATCAAGACCTTTTATTTTCTTAGATATTTCATCTTCTCTGAAGCTAAGAGACATTAGGCCATCAACATTGCCAATTTCGTCTGGAGTGGAACTGCCAACAAGTGATTCATCACATGTATATACAGATGAAAATTGATATGCAAAAAGATTAGCAATATCAGGTGATGACTGGGCTGTAACATTGTCCATTTTCATGCAAGAGGGAAGCGATGAGTGACCACCTTTCCTATTTTTAATAAAACTCCAAAAACATTTAGGATTATTAGGAATACTTGCCTCAATATTTCGCTTATATTTAGTGTAGCAATCATCATAAAGTTTGTGACAACGTTTTCTAATAATGCGATACTCTATTTCGTCTCGAGGATTCTTGTATATTCGATACCTCTTACGTGTTTTTTCTTTTTCAGCAAGTAATTTTATTAAGGAAGAACTGAACCACACCGGATACTTAGATTTCTTGATGGTCGTTTTAGGAACAAATTTGCTTATAGTGGTGTTAAGAATTTTGTAGAACTCAGATACCATATCATTAACATCATCATGAGCGCGTAGGCTATCATTCCAATCAATGGTTTTCAGATCCCCTATTATAGACACATAGTCAGCTTTATAAAAATTTAGTTTAGTGTTACCTCTCGTTCGCAAAAAAGATATTTTAGAATATTCAATACTTAACAATAGACTAGGATGATTCGCGTATATTTTACTTAACGAGTCGGAGGGGGCTGATACATTAATACTAGACATATTACTTAATACTAAATCTAAGAAACGATCATCGCTATTACCTATACTATTAAATTGCTTTAGGCTATTCATAGACATAAAATCAATAAAGGCAAAGCCAAGTGTATTGTTATAATTATAAGGTGTCATAAAAACTTCATTATTTAGCGATCTCCAATTAATGAACCCTAGATTGAAGTCACCTAGAATAATGACGTCATCGCTTAAGTTTAAAGCTCTGTCAACGCTGTCTAAAAAATGTGTCAAAGTCCCAATCTTTACAGGGGGAGGCAGGTATACTACACATATCGAAAGTTTCTTTATTATTTTATTAATATTTATTTGTAAGGTGACCCATAAGTCCTCCACATCCGATTCCCATGCCTCAACTCTGAAAGAAGAAATTTCTTTGGAGACTCCCAATATGACACCTCCACCATCCGATTTGGTATTGGTAGAACTTGAACGATCTCTACGATAAACAGTGTATCTATTGTCAAATAATTCCATGTTCGAAATACCAGATTTCAGCCAAGTTTCAGTAAGAGCGATGATCTTATAATTAGAAGTTGACAAATACTTGAGAAAGCTTGCCGTTTTAGTTCTCAACCCTTGTACGTTTTGATAATAAATTTCAAGCATCATAAAAAAAAAATCAGTGCGTTACTAGGCTAAAGATACAACAAAAAGCTTATAATCTAATATAGGTACTATACTATGTTAAAAGATTTAAGGTTTCGTTATTCTTAATAAGCAAGGCTTGGCAGTTTTCGTTCTTTCTTGTAAAAACGCGTCCGTTGCGAACCCATACAAATTTATACTGCTTCTCTTTTGCTTTCAAGCGTGTGGCCGCGTAAAGAGCATTGTTAACTGATGTTAGATGTTCAGATACATAAATAGGTTTCTTAGTTCCTCCGATACCAAGATGATGAGAGTTCAATTTATCTTGTGGATTCTTCCTATTAAATTTGCTCACAGCAGCCAGAACAAAGTCACGTGTACGCGGGCTACATAACTTGGCTACCACGGACCGAGGCCTATCACTGCTATTGGTTATTTTAGCAACCCTTGTTACGTGCTGAATATCAACTTGAGTGAGGGGACAGTCCACAGTCTTGGCTATACGAAGGACAGTTTCAAATAAATTTTCTGACCTATTCTCAGGGATCCCATTAATCAATATATTATTCTCCCGGGCATGTAGTTCAACAGAAGTTAGCCGGTTCGTTAGGTCAGCCACATTAGACTTTAACCTCTCATTATCTTTTTTTAGATTCACTATTGCGATGTCCTTCTCCTCAAGAGAAGACTTTATATCCTCAAATTGTTGACTCAGGAAGCAGATTGTGTCCTGGAACCCAGCAACCCTTTCAGTGAGATTATTAAGTTCCGATGTCACTAATCGCTTTATTGTCACAGTGAGGACTGAAGATAACTCCTGTTGTAAGATATCTCGCAATTTATCTTCAGTGACATATGGTTCTAGTTCTGGAAGTTGCGAAGGGGGTCCATGTTTTATTCGCTGCGTTACTTTAGAGAACGGAGGTTCACTCTCCGGACTTTCTTCTTGTGAGCTCCTACTATGTGGGCTTCCATCAGAATTTTCACAAGTCAGCGATGACGTCCTTGCATTGCTAACATTAGCCGGTTTCCTAGAGCATTCGGGACATCTAAATGACGCCTTTTGTCTTGCGACCATCTCAACAAAGCGCTTGCGGGAGACATTAGCACATTCTAGGTCGTATTTTAACTTGCAGATATGACAGCATAAAAAATCCTTTTTTGGTAGCTCAATATGACAGCTAGCACAACAATTTGAAGGCGCCATAACAACTTTTAATAAAATAAAAAAAAATAAAAAAACAAGTGGGATGCCTGGATTGGAACCACGTCAGAAACTATACAACGATATTTATGCAGCGCTCTGTAACACTGAGCCGAGCGAGCAGTCGAGTATTTAGCCGAAATAATAGTATATATTCCAGTCCAATAGCGGAGTACAAACGCACAACGCGTCACCAGGTTGAACAAAAACTCGACACTATTTCACTGAATCTATGCATATGATTATTATAATTAATCAAAAAAACTATCAGATGCAAAGTAATGTTAATGTTATGATTCACTTGCGTATTTATCCATTTAGCGTATTGTTGATGTTTTAAAACGGCCACTGCATCAGAACGCTTGTTATTATGTTGAAAATTTGATTATCCCATTAACACAACAACTTGGAAAAGTCACACACTGCACTAATTTGCCTTGCTTAATTAATTTAAAACAACATTATAGTAATATAAGGGGAATTTCTATTTTTAATTGTATTTTTACACGGGAGCCGATGTGTACGGTACCCACTATTTTTTTGTTAATAGTTAATTATTCTCATTTACTGAAGTTTCAAAAGCTGTCAAAATATTGTCTATGAATTTAAAAAAAATACTGTACACTGTACAACATTGTGATTTAATATACGAATTCGAATACGGGCCTTACAATGTATCGATGGAGTCTTTTTATTTTATTCTTATAGAAAAAAATACGATACGACGATATTCCGAGCGCTACAATACGGAAAACCCTTAGGTCTTGTTGAAAGACCTTACGTCACAGGATTGCTACTCTTTTTTATAAAATATGTGTGTGTGTTAAAGATCCACCAAGGCCACACTTAAGAAAAAAAAATGTGGCCTCAATAATTCAATAATTCTTATAAAAATATCTTACCAGGAGATACGTCAGACAAACCGCCATTTGCAGATGCAATTTTGGTAACCGCACTGGGATTGTATGTCCACGTCATATTGCACACTTCCACTTTCAGGTCATTGTCATGATAGATCTGCTGGACCCGTCCTACTTTACCCAGGGTCTATAAATATATTATGCAAGTCAAGCCGAGTTTCACAAATTAAAGTGAAACTAGAATTTTACCCATTAAAGTAATAAATGTAATTTACATTAAAGCAATTATTGGAGCTTATTGAGATACTCACAAAGTCCATAGTCTCAGCCCATTCACCATGACCTCGCTGCAAAGCCTTAACTCTCTCTTTATCAGAGCATATTTGCACAATATCACCCACCGCAAATGTATTTCCACTAGAGGGACTTGCGGTGCCACTTTCACTTGCACTGCTCACCTACATAAACAAAATATAATTTATTCATATAGCACTAACATAGGTCAAAAATAATTCAATTCTTTTAAATCTAATATATAAAATTCTAATAGTTAAACTCCTCCGAAACGGCTTGACCGATTCTCATGAAATTTTGTGTGCTTATTGGGTATGTCTGAGAGTCGGACAACATCTATTTTCCATCCCCCTAAGTCCACACCTAAATTATTTTATTTAATTCTTAGATAAATTACTTATTTTTTTATTTACTTATTTTTATTTGAAAAATACATACACCCCCTAATTTTCACCCCTCTACGATCAACCACTATTTTTGATTATAAATGATATACATGGCAAAATGACGTTTGCCGGATCAGCTAGTTTAATATAAATTATGTGTGTACCAGAACTGGGGAGTCCCCGCTACACTTTTTTATAGCCAAATTATATGTTTTACACATCTGGTAAACTTAGTATAAGGGTCTACAGAATCTGAGTCTTTGTTAAGAGGTAAGAGTTAGACCATTGACAGTGTTGGATAATTTGCTATGGACTTTTCTTTAAGTATGTTCAACCCTATCTCTGCACCAATATATTTTATTATCTGTATGTGTATTTAACACTTGCCAGTTTGGCATGGATACAAGGAAACTAGTATGTCTTATACCTTTTATGTTTTTTTAATTAATTTAAATAACAATATTTTCTTAAATTTTTTAGGATCCTTTCAATTTCTAGTTTTGTTAACGTAAACTTTCGGATATGACAGATCTATTAGATTTCAACCATACCTTGGTCAAGACGGCAATATTGAACGTCCATCGGTTCCCACTTGGGTAAGCAACAACTATGTCACGGTCTTCATCAATACATACAACAGTTCCTGTAGTATTAAGACTCTCCAACATGGCATCTATCCAGCCACCATGACCAACTTGGAGGGATCTTACAATCTCCAAATCCAAATTTATTGTTACCTTAAAACATATTTTTTTCTAGATTATTATACTATTAGACAGAGGATAGATGGACAAGGTACAGATTTTAATACAGTTCATACACATACACAGATTATTAAAAACAAAATGTTAAATGCTCTCAACCTATATCATATATAGGTGATGTTTTAATTACAAAACATCCACACAAACATAAAACATTCAAACATTATATACTGTCTTAGCCCAATTAAATGCTATTATAATTAATTTTTAATTATTCAATACTTTAATGTGCTTGGGAGGTAAACACAATAGTAACTAAACTCACAAACTTTTTACTAAATAATATATCCTTAGAGACAAATTACAATTACAAATCATACCTGATCACCCATTTGAAGTGCATGAAGACCAGTGGTCCCAGGTCTAACCTCTCCCAATAGTGGGAGATGCTCCTTATACACATGTTGACCTTTTGCATCATTTACAACCTGAAATTTAACAAAATCTTTTGTAACATTTTACAGACTAACAGTAAGCATTCCTTAAAATAACATTTTTAATTAAAATATATATAATGATAATGATACTTAGATAAAGAAAAGCAAATTTCACGACAGCAAATACACATGTAAATATTTATATATCTCTCACAAAAATAATTATTTTTTACTAAAATATACAATACACATATAAATATATATTCTCACTTTCAAATCAGCCACACCCTGAAATCCAACTCTATAAAGATTCTTAGTTCCATTATCCCAAACTACATAAGCTGCTGAACGGGGACTGGCTGCAGACCAATCCTGAATTTCATTGACTTTACCCCTTCTCCCATTGCCACCATCTTGGTCTTCCCACTGCCAGTCAACCTATGAATATATTTTTGTTTTAATAAGAAGCTAGAGCAAATGGTTACTACAATAATTAGTATATCAATAGGCACTATTGACTAAGTTGCTAATTTACCTAACAGACCTTCAATGAACAACATAATATATAAAGGGAGTACTATATATTTTATTAATTATTATACTTGTACCAGCTAAGTTGCTTTATAAAAAAAATTAACATTAAATTTTAGAAACTATACATTTTCTCTTAAAGAGAAAAATATGGATGCTATCAACGAAATACCAAATTTTCTGGGTGATTTTGGCCAATTAGCCAAATATTAGCAAATATTTTTGTCTAATTTAAAGATTCTAAAATTCAGTTGAATATTATAATAGCAAAAAATATTCAGTTTTCAGCTATAGACTAATGTGTAAATTATGTATACCTAAAATGATATAATACAAACCCCTCTCACAACCCTAGCTCCAGGGACAATACCACGGACTACTTGTTTTTTGCTCTTCCTTCTAGGTTCAACTAGACATCTCTCTGCTCCTGGTGCACTAATCCGATAGAATCGATGTCTGAGGTTGTGTTTATCTCCATGATAACAAATTGAACATAAGTCATAATTAACACACTCAGCACACTTCCAGCGAATACCTTTAATAATAATTTATATTTTTTTAAACGGCATAACCTAAGGTAGCTTGTTTATGAAACTGTAAAAACTGCAGAAAGCTCATTTTTTTGCAATAGAAACTATTTACCAAAGATTGGTTGTTGGCGGCAAGTATCACACATAGTACCATCATGTTTGACACCAGTAGGAGCACTATCAAGGATCCGTAGGTCATATGCACCTGAGCACCGATAATTAGCTACAGTTCCATTATCCCACACTACAACAACTTCTTCTGGAGACTCAAAATTACGTACAGAACCCACGTGGCCTTCTCCACCATCCTAAAATTAGATACCGTGTCAATTCAAACATAGAACAAGTATCTGAATAAAAAAGGTCAGTGGTTCTGATTCATACCTGCTTGCCCCATTTCCAATCAGGCCCTCTTATTACACGCGTTCCTACAGCTTCCATCATAAATCTTGTCGCTCTATTAGAAGTTGAAGTCTCAGAAGCGTTCGATTCCATTTGTTATTATATTTTCCCTCAAAAATAAATACTTCCTTAAAACTAACTTTTATTTACTTATGCTTTTGTAGATGTTTCATTTAAAACTTTTATTAGTTTCTAAAACGTGTGATCGTAGGTTTTAAAATAGTCAATTTCTTAACAAGAAATGTTTATATTAGTATTACTATTATTAAAAAAATAGTTATTGGAAACGAAGGGCACAGTAGAAGTGGGAAATAAGAATGTTATTTTGGTAATTTGTTGTAAAAAGTAAATAAAGATGACTATTTACATAAAGTCATTTTAACAATTTGCATCGCTTGCGCACAAAGTACTTAATGTCTATAAGAAGAAAGCAAACTTATTACCTATGCTTGATTACTTTATTTGGATTATCTGTTGTATGTCATAAATAAATATTGTCAACCAAATAAGTCATGACTTAAAGGGGAACCTTAAGTTGGCGGGGGGAAATTAATTTTTTGCCCTTTTTTTTTGGCTCTATCAACTGTTGGTTAACTGTTCTTCATTGTTCTATCAAAAAAATTTTTTGTTCGTTCTTATTTTTCTTTTTTTTTAATTATAAAAAAATTGACCCTCAATTTGGCACGAACTATAGATATTTCGATATTTTTTTCTTTTGTCTAATAGTTTAGAACTATTCAATAACTGTTCGTTCAAAATAAACAACTGTTCGGCTTTCATTATCCTGTAATTTAATAATAATTACCTTTTTTTTATAAATCTTAATTAAATGTTATTGCGCATGCGCAGTATCAATGCGCATAGTTCTCATAAATTATGCGCGGCCTATTTGAATTCGATTCAAAGAGACAACACAACAATAACAGCAACAACAACAAAATCATCATCATCATTGACGACCATCAAATATCAAAAATATATTAAAAATTTAATTTCTTAGATTATTAGATTATTTTTCTGCATGATTATTAAAAATATTATTTTATACTCAAATATATGCTTAGGTCAAAAAATGAAGAGAAAAGTTCATAAAAATTTAATTATTTGATTAATTCAGTAATGTTATGTGTCATAGTTATTTATTATAAAGTTAAAATCTTAAGTGTTTAGTTTACTAATATATCTATCGTTATTTAATGATTGTTCTTTGGCTAGTTTAAGTGCATCGGTGTACAGCATTTTAAACTCTATTCAAAACCAGCTGATTTTTGCTATATTTTTCACATAATGATGAATAATTTATAATAAGGGCTTACGATGTGATTATTTTAAACAACAATAAAAGATGTATTGATAATAAAGAACTTTTCTTGTTATTTCTAAGTCTAATAGATTATTCATTAATTGTGTATTTTTTCTGATTTGTTTATTCACAAAATAAGAAATATCCATATGCTATTTTATAAAAGAGTCGTATAATATGAAAACTGTCATTCGAGATGAATCGCTAATACGGAAATAACTTAATGTTACGCGTCGTTTACGTTATAATTAAAATCTTGTTAACATGTGTTGATGAGACTAATATAAAAACGACGATATTTTTGAAGTGAAACTTCTTTATCGGGATTGGAAAAAATTTAGTGTAACATTTTTCGGTTACGCGTCACGTTTCGGTTACGCGTCACATGTTTCGGTTACGCGTCACATTTGACCGTTACGCGCGTCTTTTTCTCGTCCCTACCACGGTTGATTCGAAGAGATTCTAAACCATTAATAACAAAAATTTATAATAACTATAACAATGATACTAAAAATTATATTACAATTTATGAAATTCTGTAATAATCTTAGTGGTAATAAGGTAAAATGTAATAATTGTATTATTTGTATTCAAGTCTATGATATTAAAAGCCTTTTGTTAATTTTATCTAATTTAACTTTATTTAACCAATTTCTGTAAAGTTAGTTGCATATAGATAATTTTTCCAAAAATAAGGTCATAAAGAAGTTTCACTTCTAACGTATGTACACTAACTAGTACACGCACATTTTTTTTTTTAATAAATAGTATTCTGAAGAATATGTTATTATCGATAAAAAATATTTATTTTTAACTATTAAAAGTATCGTATCATTAAACTTTATTGTTTTACTTAATATACATAATTTACTTTCTATTTGCAAAGTTTTTTTATTAGATTTTGATATTAATTTTAAATTAAAATTCTTTTATATTAATTTTGAAGTAAAAATCTAAGTCAACTTATAACGTAAGAAGTACAGAAAAAAAAATTGTTAAAGTTTTCGTATTCGAAAATGAAATTATATTATCATCTATTTTAAATGAATAATTAAAAATATTAGAAAATATAGGCCGCGCATAATTTATGAGAACTATGCGCATTGATACTGCGCATGCGCAATAACATTTAATTAAGATTTATAAAAAAAAGTTAATTATTATTAAATTACAGGATAATGAAAGCCGAACAGTTGTTTATTTTGAACGAACAGTTATTGAATAGTTATAAACTATTATAAAAAAATAAAAATATCAAAATATCTATAGTTCGTGCCAAATTGAGGATCAATTTTTTTATAATTAAAAAAAAAAAAATAAGAACGAACACAAAAAATTTTTGATAGAACAATGAAGAACAGTTAACGAACAGTTGATAGAGAAAAAAAAAAGTGCAAAAAATTAATTTCCCCCCGCCAACTTAAGGTTCCCGACTTAAAGGTCTTTGTTACCAGGTCATAAAATTAAAAAAAAAAAAAAAAAATATTGTCAAATGCCAGATAATGATATTTGACAAATTGGAACTTTGTATTACTGTCATTTTTAAAAATAAATATAACTTCGCCCCGACCGTCTCCGACCTTGCAATAGAGAAATGTGTAAACCGAGTTTTAAAATTTATACTATTGAGTAACAAAGTTGGAAACATTGATTTTATCTTATTCGTAATTCGTAAATTAAAATATATTTTTTTATTTGACAATGTCTCATAACAATCGTAATAAATATGAGAAAGCGCGAAGACGATTAGCCGCGGTTACTTTTCTATCTAATATTTCCCTTGATGGATCATTCAAGGATACTGAGCTTTGCCAAATTTTAGACATAAAATATAACAGTGATAAGTGTGACGGCTCAAAACTAAAAAATATTCCAAATCATAATGAAAAAGATACATCGCGCAGCAAAAACCGCAATGCGAAATTGCCGCAGTGTAGTCCAGCACACAAACACAATAACGATAATAATTCTATAACTTCTGATTCTGAATACGCTCATGTTACACCTATAAAAGGAGTTAGTAATAATCTAATAAGAGAAAGGTAGCAAACATTTATTGGATCTGGTCTGATATTATGTTCACAGAAATCTTACAGTATTTTATGTTTAGGTGTTCTTCTGGAAACACAGATCTATTTAAAGACAGACACCTATCGCTTAGAGGACGAAAAACATGCACACAAGATGAGAAAAGTAGCTTAGAAAGTTTAACCTTTGGTAATTACTTTAGTTCTTTTCTAAACACCATACATAATTTACAATAATAAGTTTATTATTGTGCATTATTGTAGGTCGTCTTAGAACCAGTAGTACTTGTATTCCAGAAAACCAAACATATATTAAGGAACTGAAGTTAATGAAAGGGACCAAAGGAGTGACTTTTAAAGATGAAAGACTTGTATTTGCACCAGCTCTAGGAGTGCCATGTGCTTTATTCAGTACTATACCATATTCAAAAACTGCTAGATCTGCAAGGTAAATGCTACATCATTTCAAACCTTCATTTTAATAAACATAACATCTTCAGCTATTATAAAATAATGTAACAATAATTATAGGTCTGACTTGAGGAAAGATGGAGTGAGAAGGAGGAATACATCAGGTCCTAGACCACTCTCTGCAATTACAGATAATGGTGTTGATCCATTTGACTTACTTGGATTGGAAAGAGAGGAACATGGTCAAGATATCTCATACTCAAAGTTGTTGGTACCCTCTCGAGTCTGTACACGAGAACAGTATCGGAAGATGTGTGAAGCAGATTTTACAGATAAGGCCTCTTGGAAAGTAATAAATAGACATCCACATGTCATTGCCAGGTATAAAAATATTATATAAAACTTTAATTGTCATTGTAGCTTCATGCATGATACTTAATATAATTATTGTTTATGCATTTTTGGTTCATTATGTTCACCATTCATGTTATCTAAATGTAATCTGACTAAATGTTTGGCTAAACTGTTGAATAGGTGAAGTGGTATTTTGACTTTATAGTCTTCATGGTTAAATTGACGTGAAAATTTATTAATAAGTCAAATTCCATGTCACCTATTGTATAGCCTGGTTAAATGTTCAATGTTTCAACACTTTTCTCTCTAATTTCATCTCATTTTGCATAAATTTCAGGACTAAGTTGTTGACGAGACACAAGGATAAAAAATGGTAATGATATGTTTAATAAAGGTTGATAGTATATATTATCTAAACACTAATAATATGCTGTAGAATTTTAATAACCAACTTCTTACTAATCTTTGTGTAAAGCAATGGTTTTGAAATGTATATATTGATATTAATTGTATTTACAAAATAATGGGATTAAGTAACACAAATAAGAAATTTGTAAATAAATTCATTTTAACATTTGTTTTTTTAGCCTACCTTACTAACTTTTAGATTAACTACAATTTAAACTCTTTCTATTTATTGTACATTGTTACATATAAAACCCGCTTAGAATGTAACATAATGTATAATATCCTTGAATTTTTGCCTAAGTTACTGTAGAATTATGCACGAACATTTTATTTTAAGAGCTGTCTTTTCTTCTTGTCTTTGCTATAGGTAAACTAGGTAACATTTTGTTAGATATCTGTTCATCTGTATCATACACCCACTAACCAGTTTTAAAGAAATGGAAGGATATTAGTACATTATATTTGTTGAAATTTACGTAGATTTAATTGTTGAAGCTTCGAAAATTATGCATGTCGAGTTTTGGTTTGCAATGCCTATTAGAAAAGCATGGGTTAAATCTTTGTTTATCACTGAAATGTTAAAACGTTACAAATTTCCAGGTGCTTCTCATATGAATCTGCTCAACGCAGTACAATTGCGTCTTCACCGCCTCATTCCTCCATTGAAACCAAAACTTTTGACTGGGATGAAGAAATAATATTGGCACAAAAATATGTAAGCAAAAAGGTAATCACAGCTTTTATTTTGAAAAATCCAACGTTATTTAGGAATAGACTTAAGTTCCGTTTATCTTTTGACTAAGATATTGTCTTTAGATATGCATGTTAACTCACAATGCTGTAGGTGTTTCTTTTTCATTGTTCCACTTTAGGGTTGCCTGGAAGAAATGGCTTGTTAGCAATAAGGCCGCGCGTTGCCTTATAACTTTTGTAACCTGCTTTTTTTATTTTTGTTATGTGTATGTTTTTGATTTATAAATAAATAAAATGCCTATTTTCACTTTTGTTACCATATGGGGAACACGTATAGATAAATCTGTGAATGCACACTTCATAACTAGATTATTTAGTTACTAAATTAATTAAAGTAGACTATTGAATTTTAATAAAAGCTAATTTTTTACATTATTTACTCGATTCAGCTATAGTCATAGTACATACATATACTGCTACTTACGCGTCGACAGATAACAATTTCTGTAAATGATTCGTTTAAATAATAATTGCCTCCATTAAATGTAGGATATTTATTGCCTCTTAAGTTTGTTACAATATTCGGGATATTTACAAAATTGTGCACAGAATAGTATTATTACGTATGTTACAGATCCACTACTCCCCAAATGTACTTGATGATCCAGAATTGATAGCTGGTAAACACAGGACGCTTCTAACATTTACGTCTTACATGACGTCAATTATTGACTACGTTCGCCCTCAGGACTTGAAAAAAGAACTTAATGACAAGTTTCGAGAGAAGTTCCCTCATATTAAATTGACACTTAGCAAACTAAGAAGGTAATAAGTTAAATAGTTTACAGATTATATAAAAATATTTAATATTTTTTTAAGCAGCGCTAATAATAGCGCTATTTATAAATTTAAAAGTTTTGCTTCATTAGTGTTGTGAATGGGTTGGGTAAGTATAATGAAGAACATTTTGCTAAATTTTTCTGTCCCACAAGATTGTGTATATTTTAGATAAATAAACTATATAAAATAATTATCATTATTTTGCATGAAATAAATATAATATACAAAATCTGTTAGAACGACATCGACGAAGGGACTACTCATATTTGGTCGTAAAAGCCGATGACGTTGTTATTAAAAACCTAATTCAGCCGGGACCTTTGATTTTGGTCAATATAACCGGTATGTTACACTAAACGATGTCGCCGTAAACGGTTTTGACTGTATTTCTAACTCAAAACTACTAAACAAAAACTAACATTCAGCGTCATATTTACAAACCTAGGCTACCCAATCAGGTGCTTAATTGAATACCTAGCTTACCCTCGAGCAATTCTGTTGAACCTAGACTTTAAGAGATTCGGCTTAATTTTCTATATATTACATACTGATTTAATATTTCAGTATAAAGAAAGAGATGCGAAAAATCGCTAAACACGACTGCGGAGGGATCGATCTGTTATCTGTGGCACAGGCATATGTTTATTTCGAAAAATTAATTCTTGCCAATCTTATTAACAAAGACAACAGGAAGTTATGCGCGGGCGCCTGCTTATTACTCTCGGCTAAATTGAATGATGTTAAAGGCGAAATGCTTAAAGCTCTCATAGAGGTAAGAATTTTTTCTAACTCATTTTGAGATAAAGAAACTGCGTCGCGCTAGAAGGAATGTTTATCAACTTTGATAAAATATTACTATTTAATTTTACAATGTTTTACTTCCTTGATTGTTGTACATATACTATAGTTAAAGTGTTTTTAATGTATGATAAAGATAACATTTATCATAATGCTCTGCCAAAACAAGTTTGGGCCCTGTCTGACACATGACAGTGTCATGACAGAAGTGACGTGTTTCTACTGTTTCTGATCAACTCTCAACAATCGTCTATTTTATTGTAATCTGTGCATTTCTGTTCGAAAGGCAAATCATAAAAATTCATACGCTTAAATGTTATCATTGCAAAATGCACTATAAGTATAAATTCTCAATACCCCTTTGCCATAGATGGAATGTGGACACGAAAAGTATGCTTTATTATAATAGTGGTTGTAACATTTTTTTGTAGCGAATCGAAACAACGTTCAGACTGAATAGGAAGGATCTAATTAAATTTGAGTTCGCTGTATTGGTCGCTTTGGAATTCGGCCTTCATGTCCCGCCCCATGAGGTCTTTCCGCACTACCAAAGACTTCTGCATGATTCGTGACGACGTCTTTCATTTGAGATCGGTCGTCCTTACCGCGATTATCGATCGCATCGACGGCGCGCCTCTTTCGTTGAAAACTTTCGTGCCAATGCCTGGATATAAACTAACAGATAAAATTGTCTTTGCTCTACGCGTTGTGCAACTTCTTTAATAGATAATTAGAGAAGTAGAGTTTGTGCGGAAAAAGAACTGTCGTGGGATTTGAGGTCGTTGTAACATTGCTAACCTATTTCGTTATGTTGACAATGCTAGCGTCATTATAGTTCTATAGTAATCGTCTTGATACTTAATATGAAAGAATTAAAAGTAAATAAATGAAACGCGTAGCAAATATATTATCGGTTCTCTTACCGCCCAGACTATGAGAGTTTCTCGTTGACCAGGATTGCTTGAAACGTCAAGTGTATTGTAAAATATATGGATTTATATAAAAAATAATTTAACCATGTTAGTAGATATTAAAGGGACTATAAAACAGTGTTAGTCTAGAAATTAGATAATTATTTGTATGCACAGTGCAACAAGCTAAGGAAATATGGCGTCTGAGGCGGTAAAGCGATAAATTGCACAGACCTCAAAGAAAAAACAAAATAACATCCATTTTTTTTTTCATTGTCTTTCGATGTCTGTGTCTAGTTAAATATAAATGTTACTTAAGATGTTATATTTATATCGTGTCCGTCTATTATACGGTCTAAGAACGTATATGTGGATCGTTTCTATCTGTAGAGATAATGCATTGTCGCTGATATCTACATAGGTGTATTAGTAATCCTATATGCAGCCCTCAAGGCTTTATTGATCACAAAACAGTGTGATATTTGTAAATATTTAAACTAAAGTAGACAGCGAAATTAATAGTACATTGTAATGTCGATGTGCCGAAAATGTATTTATGTTTTGGGGGATTTTCTTATTTGGTGATTACGTCAACTGTAACTATTTACTTTTTTACACATATTACCCCCACATTGTCTATGCTTGGAAAATTCATTTTCGAGGATTCCTACAAAAATTGATTACGTTTATGTCCTATTATTTTTGAGAATTTTGCTTACTTTTGCTGACAAGAGCGGTAAGTCTGCTTACGTAATACTTGAAGGGCCCCTTAAAACAGCTGGACGGCCTTATAGTTCCCAAACCGCCCATGGAGAGCTACTCAAGTGTTCATACTAATAACATATGAACAGTCTTTATAAGGGTCATATAAAGGTGCTATGGTTAAGAAATTGTTGGAAGACGGATTTTACTATTAGGATAAAAGAAATATTAGAAATAATTAACAGCTCTCTTTAATACCAAAAACTGTGAAACTTATTAGGAATAGGGATAATAACGTATTGCTAACTTGAGATGGTGATTGTTGAGTGTTCCTTCAATTTAAAAGATAAAAATTAAAGTTTATAATTAAAATTATCCTAACAACATTTGACCTTTTCATACATACAACGATTGTACGTACAGGAATAAGAAAATATTACAGAAAATACTGGAAATACGTTTAAAGAAAAATATATTTTAACAACGCCTCGTGAATTAGGAATGCTATTTGAGGTACACTCATCTGATATTAGATTTAGATTCGAATTTTCCTGTAAAAATTGTGGATCTAGCTAATTTAATTTTTGTCCTACACCTGAGCTTAGTGTTCGATATTTCTTTGAAGTGAAACGTTGTATGTTGTAAAGAGACTCGTAGCAATTACGATTATTTTAGTTTTTTGGGCTTAGCCGTTGTTGCCATGATGCTAGTGAATAGTAACATCACTTTATGTTTAACTTGCCTGTTTTTATTGTTATATTTTTGCTCATCGTATACGAAACGAGGCCAAAGATTATTTAAATGTAGTTATAATGATAAAGATAAATATATTACAATCTTGTATATATTTTAGTTAATAATTCAAATGTTTTTTATATATATTTTTTTAATTACACTCCACCAATACATACCTACAAAAGAAACTTTAATATATCAGCGGACATTGATCTCAGCCTCACAGTGACACAAGAATGAACAAATATGGAATGAATTTTTTAGTTAACAAATTTAATTACTTTCTCACGGCTCATGTCCGCTATTTCCTAAAATATATTTAACTCCTCCTTCAAAAAAAATTTTTTATGGAGCCAGTAATTCTAACGTCATATATATTTTACTATACAATAATTTTTTTCATAATTAAGAGTTTTTAACACGTACAAAACGAGTGTGATTTGTAGTACGTATAGATTGAATGGAACATAATATATTTTTATATTTAAGCCGAGTACGCACAGCACAAAATCATTTGCATTGTTTAAATATTACCCAGGATTGTAAATTCGCTCGCGATCTCTTTCGCCTAATCACGCTCAAAAGATGTTTACGAATGTATTTTTTCTTATCCTTATTAGCAACAAATATGATCTGATTAGACGATAAAGACGCCGAGTGATTAATTAATATGAGTTTATATCAATAGATTCATATGTATATGAATGATTATTATGTGTTTTGCAAGTTTAGTATGTGTTTGGCGTGTTTCCTGTATATAAATATGAAAAATGTCTATTACAGTTTCTATTAATTCAAAGATTTTATTATATTATGTATTAAATGCATAAAAAATGTCTCCTAGCTTTTAATGTTAAATGTGATCTAGTTATGTCAAGAAACAATGTATTGTATTACAATGATTGAAGATCAAAGTATGATCAATAAATTATTTGACAAAATTTGAAGTTTTTCTGTAGTTTATCAGATTTCGAAACCTGTAACAAGATATAGCTTCAGCATAATTATAATTTGGTTTAGACCAGTGATTCCCAAAGTGGTCTATATCGACCCCTAGGGGTCTACGTCAGCGAAAAAAAATTTGGGTCCATGAAATGAAAATGGGGGTCCATGATAGTGGATCTCAACACATACACTGATAGTACCTATTTACTTAAATCATACTATCTTATTATATCAAAACATATACATTATATTGACTTATTGCTTATGTTATTTATAGTTTATTTTATCTTTATTTAATGCTACGTATATTTTACATAACAGATACAACATTTTATTTTGAGTAGTTTAAACTTAAATTCAATTAATAAATGTATAAAATAACATGTGTTTTTAACACTAAACTTCACTACAGTTAGAAATTTACAGGAAATCAATATCAGGTAAGTAGGGGGTCTACCCAACATCGAAAAACATGGCAAGGGGTCTACGACACAAAAAAGTTTGGGGAACTTCGGTTTAGACCGTAATTGCCGAAAATCTTTTTTTTATATACGAAGTAAGACTTACTTATTAGACTGTATGTAGTGTGTTTTATTTACACATAATTTTTTTTATTTTTTTATTAACATTTCTTTACATTACAATATAAACATTTAACATAATTAAATGTAAAGAAACTGGCGGCCTTATTTATCGCTTTCGAGCGATCTGTTCTAGGCAACCACTGTGAGAAAAAAAAATTAAATTAGAAAAGGTAGGCAAGTGCAAAAATACATATTACATATAGTTCTAGAGAAAAAAAACTAAACGGGAACAAAAAACAAACAAAACTAATAAAGGATACATGAAAAATATAAAGTAGGAAAAGTGCACATGAATCATGATAATTCAATTTAAGATCAGTCTCACGTCAGTTAGTAGTTAATACGAAAGTTAGGGATAGGATGTGGACAGGTAATGTTTGTACAGATGAAATTTAAAGGAAGATAGAGAAGGAGCTAAGCGAATAGGGACGGGAAGTGAATTCCATAACCTAACTGAATGTAATATATGTATTTTTAATTATATGTACCTGCTTAATTTGAACATTCTACGGTGATTTTGTTAGGTTAGGTTACGTTTATTACAATTATAAGTTATCGCTTGAAAATTTTATTCAAATATACTCATTATTTTAAAATGATAAACGTCAGTACGCTACTAAGACGTTTGCAAACCACTCTCATTGCGTATGATTCGTCCATAATAAAACTAGTTTGTATTAAATTACACGCGTGAATAAAACTTATGAATATACACGTTGCTTCAGATATTACAAACCTACTTTTACTGGTGAATTATGCATTACAAACGATTTTCAGCAATCGTGTGTAAGCCACGAGCGTGCAATGTATTTTCAAATAAAACTTAATTGTGTTCTGTTTCATTAATTTAATTTGTAATGGAATCAAAGGTAAGATATTGACATCCACAAAATTAATAATTTATTGCAACAAAATATATAAGGTCACAATGGACTTTTTGGACTTGGACTTTGTTTATTTAAATAAGTTATATTATTTTACTAATGCATCATAAATTATGAATAAAATATTACAATAGTAACTTTTACTGTATAAACTGAATTTTTGATCTCATAAACATATTTTTTAATGTGTCTAATCTCGGTTGTAGGCGATACTATTCTTTACTGTGATGGGATGTCTGAGTTGGTGCTCTAGCGGAAATTCTAACGAAGAAGGGCAATCGCTGCAGAGAATTCCGGTAGATGGCATAAGACCCACATCCGATATGGAAACAAGTACCAACCAGTCATGGAGAAGCTGGAGACCTTGGAAATTCTGGCAATGGGGTTAACATTATTGATTAGTTTCTTAAGCTTTCAGAAATATCATATTTTTATACGGATTTTTCTTATTAGGTGGGTCCGCGTTAAGAGACGGCCTAACACACTCTTATGATCTAATACAGAGTGCGTCTAGAAGACCTTACTTTTATAACCATCACCTTAATCACAGACCTAAGCTGAAGAGAAAAATTAAATTTCTTTTGAAAATACAAAACTTTGAAAGATACATATTGTTTTATTTTTATGGACCGAATCGTCTTCCAGTGGAGGTCTTCCCAGGGAGATACGGCCTTCAATTATTTAAAAAAAGCATAGTCCTTTCTAGCACTAGTTCTGTAGTCTCGTTTGCCCCACACAGAAAAAGTTCACCATTGGTAATAGAGTTTTTAAATACGTTACCTAAATATTCGTAATGTCCAAATCTAGATTAGACACCACACTCACACACATACAACAGACAACAGGTGCTTGACAGCCAATTGACATGACGGCAGGAAAATATATTTTGCAATATAACGTATTAGATACTGGAGCTGGATTAAAGGACTTGAGATTAACTAACAATAATATTGCATCATGTATTACGTGGACTCACAGAAAACTTTAACGCGCCGCGAAAGTTCTCTTGTCGTTGAAAAAGATGAAACTAAAAGCGAGTATGAGGCGTTGTCTACCGCGCGTGGTCAATCCACGGCGCGTCTTGTTAGCGAATCGGGGGCTTCCCTAATAGCCCGACAGAGGGGTTCTGTTCAGAGGGAACTGGTCACTCAGTTGTTTGAGTCTATGCTAGATCATATTGTAGAATCGTGGTCGGTTATAGAGCCTCCAAAACCGGAGGAAGGGCCCACAGAATTTCCACGCACAGCTAGTGAATTAACATTGCCAGGCAAAAAGAAGAAAGCTATTAGTGGTACGTATACGAATCATTCGTATAAAGATGTAATATACCCAAGATGTTCTATGTTTCAGGAAAATCCAGTAAAAACAAACGAAGTCAGTCGAAAATTGATTTAGACAATACACAGGTATGTATTAAGTTCCTCAAAAGTTTAAACCTTTATTGCCTTACAAAGAAATGATGTTCTTTGAGTTGCAATTTAAATATTAATTATGGTCAGTCTACCTTAATTTCGTTATTGCAGCAAGAAACAGCTTTACCTCAAGGTCACTGGTCATGTCCAGACGAAAGAGCTATTATAAAATTTCGTAATGGAAATTTGTATGAAGGTAGTATATCAATGAAATGCATGCACGGAGAGGGACGTTTTCAATGGGCCGACGGAACAGTTTATTTAGTAAGAAAAAGTCGTACAGAATACTGTCGTTAATTATATATATGCATAGGAGAAGATACGTCCCTACGTGTATACTTTCCTTCCATTAAATGTTATCTTTATAACTAGTAACCTTCTTAGCTAAAGTTTCAGGACCACACAGATACAGTTCTTCTGATAATTACGCAAACCAATTTAAATAACTATATAGATATTTATAAAACAGGGACAATTTAAAGACAATGAAATACGAGGCAAAGGTTTTATTCAGTGGAAGGATGACACTTGGTATGAAGGCCAGTTTGTGGGGAACCTTCGTCACGGCGCAGGATTATACGTAGACTCACGGAAACAGCGCTCTTACGCAGGCGGATGGTTCTCCGGCACTAAGCATGGCTTCGGAGCAATATACTATTCAGGATCATTTAAAAATTCTTATAACGGAGAGTGGGTTTATGTTAGTAACTATAACACGTGTCTATATTTTATAGTTCTTTGTATGGCGTCGTTTGTGCCCATTTATAATGCCACTCTATTTATATTCTATTCTATTTTATAAATACAAACTGCAGATTTTCAAGTTTAAAAGAGATTATCTACTTCATAAATACGTAATTTCGGGCAACAGCTCATTATAAATTTAATCCGATCGTATTGTTTCCTTTATTAATTTATTGAAAATTTTAAGAACGTTCGTCATGGCTTTGGATCTCGTGAATATTGTGCCTTAAGTGGTTATAAAGGCTATTGGGACTACTATGTCAGAGAAGGAAAAGGTTTAATGATATGGCCTAATCACGACGTAAGTTGTGAATGATGAATTTTCTAGTTAGATGTCAATTTACAATTTAATTTTGGAATTAGACGATTATTTTTGTTTAATGTGAGGTTATTTACGATTCGTTCTGAAAATATGTAGAAAATGTATTATAATTACAGTTTTATAGAGGTGAGTGGAAAAATGGCGTCATGTCTGGTTATGGGATTTATATTTGGGATTCCTATTATAACAACGACATGTCTTTACCCTCCATTACTGCATACAGGGGGAATTGGGATAAAGGCCAGCGACATGGATATGGTATACTTAACCTTGGCTTCGGTTTAGGCTCGTATTACAAAGGCGAGTTTAAAAATAATAACAAGCATGGTCCAGGGACTTTCATTACAAATGATGGGCTTATATTGCAGGACAAAATGTTGTTTATAGACGACAATTTTGGTCCATTGAACTCTAATCAAGAGTACAATAATTATACATTAGAATGCAAACGAAGCCAAACGCAAGAGCCATTCGAATTTGACATTTGTGATCAATATATTGGTCTTTTCTATCATATAGAGCAAGCACTTAAGGAGCTTGATAAAGAACAAGAAACGAGAGATATGTTGATAAGGGAATTTTATGAAAATAATAAAATTCTGGGTTCTATATCTCTACAAAAGAACGAGAATGTTAAAGAGAATGAGATAGATTTCAAATTCGAAGAGTTTTTGAAATTCGAAGAAACTTCATTGCGTAAAGCGCTGCAATGTTATGAAATACAACTTAAACAAATTTACTATAAATACGCTACAATTTGTAACGAAGAAGAAATTTACTATACGCCAATCCTGATTCGTCTTTACTTATGGCAGCTCTATTTCGATTGTAACATTCACGAGAAACATTTAACACTAGTAGAAATCGATAACATTTTTCATGCTAATCCAGAATGGCTTGCCAGGTCGCCTCACAATCCTTTCGAAAAAATTTACTTCTGGCAATTTCTGCACGGTCTTATATCGATTGCCAGGAAGTTGTATGCTAAACGGCATCTGCCTGAAAAAAGACCTGATACGATTCTGGCCAGTGCATTTAGGAATTTTATGGACAACGATGTTCTACCAGGAGTAGGTCGTAAAAAAGGTAACGGTATAAATAGAATGATCTTAGATTTAAAATCCGACAAAAATCTGACAATATCATGTATTTGAGTATTTTTATCGATTTTTTTTACTGATAAAAAGCTGGCCAACGCTCGGCACGCTGATTCATCGGTAAAAATAAACTCAAAATACAATCGAAGTATTAATTATTATCGTTTCGTTTATTTCAAATACATAACCTGTTTAGGGAGGCATTGTGGTCTTCCATATCTACGATTCATAACATATTTTTACAGGATTTCTCACCAGTGGATATGGCTTATTTGTGCCCTTGACAGGAACCTATAATTTGTACCGTTGCTTAGGAGAGCCATGTACAGTACGAGACTTTTTATGTGCAATGAAAAGACCACAGCATTGCACAGATTTACCACAACCAACGTTTAGGGATGACGAAGTATTGCTAGGTCGAAATGCTTATGTATTTGGCGATGAACTAACCTTTGTTGCAGGTGATTTGATGGTTCTTAGTGAATTTACAGAAAATATATCAGTTTCTTAGACAACTTTTTTAAACGTTGGTATTATTAATAAGGCCCTTATTCTAATAAGGCCGTCAGAGAGACATTTTTGTGTCGACAAATTATTAAACATAAAAACATACTTATTTGCCGTTTCAAGTAAATTGCGGTAACTTGTTGGATGTCGTGTTTGCTTAATACTACTTTTTTATGTAGGTACTAATATTAAATTACATTTTGCTAATCCCTTTTTCGTAGTTAGTGAGTTTGGCAGTCTCATACTTAGTGGTGTCAATTCACTACACATTCATATGAAACTTCTTGAACTGATAAAACCGAATTTATAAAACAATTTCTACACTACACTACCTACATAGTATTTACGTAGCGAGGAACCATAACTGCTGCGAAGCACTCGGGTCGTTAAAGATTTTTTTATTGTTTTAGAGTCCGCGCAGTTAGAAGACAATACTAAGGAAGATCTAAAGCTGTTTAACATCGGCAATCTCTCGAGTAAAGCTGTCATTCTCTTTTTCTCATCAATTTTCCCGCAAATTATAAAAAATGACAAAATCATGAGCCTCGACGTAAAATTAACTTTCTTTGAATTTTATCAAGTCCTCATCGCCTGCGTTGAAGAAAGCATTCGTTTAAGAAATGAAGAGTTAAAGTGTCAGGAAAAATCCACAACAAGTGTTCCTACAGATAACTTGCCTAAGTTAAAATAATTTTCATTTCTCAATTCTTAATAAATTAATTTGTGATAATGGAACTAAGCATTTTTTGTTATCCTATCCTGGGCTTAGTGGTGCACATTTGTTTGCAATATGATAAGGCTAAGTTCAGATGACCGCGCATAGCCGCGCGTCGCCGCGCGGCTGGAGCATTCACATGACGCGCGGCAGTGTGGCTTCAACATTGATTGACAATGGACGTGGAGGAGGCAACTTGCTTATGGATTTTATATAGAA
Organism: Pieris melete; assembly: GCA_963693345.1. Classification (NCBI taxonomy): domain Eukaryota; kingdom Metazoa; phylum Arthropoda; class Insecta; order Lepidoptera; family Pieridae; genus Pieris; species Pieris melete. The sequence goes on from CAVNZK010000028.1 coordinate 1,553,086, forward strand.
GACAGCTACGTCACAGAAGAAGACAAAGACGATACTGGGTGCATCCAATTTTAAGTGACAGACTTTCTTCCAGCCTGTTTGTCACATTGTATCCCGACTTGAGGGTACACGAAGATATTTTTTTTAACTATTTCCGGATGTCAGTTGCATCCTTTGATTTTTTATACGATTCTATTGAAAATGATTTAAAATCCAGTGAAGATGCTATAAGATATTGCATATCACCAAATACTTAATACCATATCTTCGGTACTAATTTTGCATCGATCTATGTGTCTTTCCGTCTCAAGCCGCGCGGATCATCTGAACAGGTCGATACAGGTTTGCAAAACTTGTGCCGCGCGCGGCCGCGCGGAAGCGCGCGGTTCAAGATCTTGCGCGCGGGTCGGAGCGCGCCGCGAGTTGGCGCGCGGTAATGTAAACGATAATTACCGTTTATATTGATCTTGTACCACGCGGTTCGTAGTTCCGCGCGCTACCGCGCGGTCATCTGAACTTAGCCTTACGCTCGTAACTCGGAAACGCGGCTACTTTTATAATTTTGAACTGCCATTTAAAAACCGAAGGTTTACAATACGACGCGTATGTTTTTTAAGTATTTTGTGAACTAGTACCTTTTTATTAAAATAATAATAGAATAGTGTATGAAAACATGTCAACGCAATTTTCTAATAAGTACCATAAACAATCAACGTCATTGAAAGACATTGGGTTGTGCTTAATTTTTATAAATATTACGTATACTTTAATTAATTAGCAACACCAAAATGCGGACAAAAAATCCCATGGCTAAAAAGCCACAGCAAATATTATTTTCAAAAAACACATATGGTCCATGGGTGAAAGTTGAAAATTGGGACTTTGCGAATCACGCTGAAAAGAAAGACAATTATGTGTATCGAGATTATTTAAGTAATCATGTCAGTACTTACAACCGTTGGGGAAACCAGGATCAAGGTGTAGGGAAAACTGAAACTGGACATATGCTAGAACAGGTTTTTACAAGAACGGAACCGATTTATGCTTTCAAGCCCTTGGTTAATTTTACTTCGTACCCCTGTACTGAGTGAGTTGAAGTTTTTTGTATTTGTAGAAAAGATAACTTAGGACTACTCCTTACTTAGGTGTTAACTACTAGTATAATTCAATCAATTCAAAGCCCCGTATTCTTGAACGTCAATCAAATTTAAATCTAGTTTAAAGAACTGAATATTGAAGTACTTATGGCATATTTGATAGCGCTCCAGACAATATTGTTACTTGAAATACAAGTTAGAATATGGACCCAAGTTAAACTTTACAACAACTTTTCTTTTAAAAGCGTTAATTTCTCTTCTTTAATGTCTAGATTTAGATCCTTAATTACCCTCCAGAAGGAACAATCATCATCACAACTCCCTGTTTTGGACTTTATCTAAAGCCGGCGACTGACCTGTAACATTTTACGTTACGTAAAAAGTTTTTGTATTGTTCAGTAAATATTTGTTTCTTTAATGTTTCCATTAAGAAAGCACCACCCGTAAAATTTCTGTTTTTGTACAAGTTTGAAATCCAATAACGTTTCATTTTTTTCTTCATTTGGAGTAAGGAATAATGTAGTAAAGAACCCTGAAACACCGTACCGTCTGCCTAGATAAAATGCCATAGCATGTGAATAAATAGGGGCCATACAAACATGGGGTTAATATTAAATATATTAAGCAGTCAAGCAAATAAAACTGTCCTGTTTCTATCTATAATTTAAAAAGTCGTAATTGAATAGTTTTCTAGATGCTCCATCACAGATGAGATCGCACGCATTTAGTTACCATTTGGACTTCAAAGGGGTTCACCCGGTTCACAAATTCGATAATATAAGTAGTGGAATCTCGATAAAATGCTATTTCCCTACAAAGTATAGATAATACATATTTATACTCGATAACTCGAATTTCAAAAAGGAGACTGTAAGTCGTAGTTAGAAAAATATTGTGACGTCTTACTTGGAATTCCCCCAAATAATGGCAATAAAATCCAAAATTAATGTTCGGTTTCTTGGCTTCTAATATATTGTTTTTGTCTTGAAGACGTGCAATGAGTGAATACATTCATTAAAAATATATACCACAAAACTTAATTTGAATTGTTATTCAAATTCGACTCTACAAATCGAAAAATACACGTAGAAATCGAGCCTCTATAAGTCAAAATATCAGCAGTTAAATCATATGCATCTCGAAGTTCTTGTTAAGTCTAAAACTCGTTAACTCGAATTTTTGCCGCTCCCTTGACATTCGGGTTATCGAGATTCCACTGTATTTGAGTATTATGATACATATATGAGGCATCTAAGCTCGTGCTAAATTTCTCTAAAGGTGTATGTATGTCTGTACACAAATTTCACGGCAAGTAAAATCCATATCGATTGTAATCAGGTATAGGTATTAGGTACCTATTCCAACTTACAGAAGGTTCATGAAAATTAGTTTAGTAGGTTTGATATGTGGTTTGGTTGAGTAACAATCTCAAGCCAGTATTTTCCAAATCTAGATATCGCCCCTCAGAAATATTTATTTTTTTTGTAAAAATTCTGTTTGTTACACGCAGTACTCCGGGAAGAAATAAATTAATGAAGAAAGCCAACTTAGCGGAATTACCGCATGATTTTGGTGTAATGGACTATTTAAGTACACAACAAAATGACTATAGAAGTCCTTATCCCGGAGTAACAAGACCGGTAAGAGTCTGTTTATAAAAAAAAACAATTCACTAGTTTTAATTGAACTTATTAAAACTAAGAACAATTTGTGAACACCACTATAGAAAAGTAAAACGCACTTGCGCGTTGCACTTGTTTCGCATCCATTGCGCTTGTATTTAACATCCAAGTATATATTAATATGCTGAATCTAACCATTTAATTGGTTTTATAAGAGTTCGAAGTCAGTTCCAGACCTCTTATCTGAAAACAAACCATGAGCAACCAAATTTCTCGATCCCACTGAATATGTATGGTAAGTAAACCATACATATTAAAATAACAGCAAGATCGATCATTGTCATTGTGATTACGTATACTCTTTCATAATTATTTAGCTAAACTCCTTTCATTTTTAATCTATGTAGTTGGCAAGATTTGGTGTATTTCGAAATTGATTGATGTTTTAATATTTCTTAAAACAATAAGGTATTCATATTTTAGCTAACAATGTCTTCCCCACCGTGGTTGTTAAATCGAGTTATACGTTCCGATTTAACTCATAACCATGGCACCGCTCCACCAAGAGGAGATTACCAATGTTTGGATACACATACGCCTATTGGGCACATACGAGAAATGAGGCTCTTCCGTTATCAATCATTTAATCCAGCCACCTGCGTTCAAGACTTTCCGAAATTATAATAAATGTGGTCTTTAAGACGCGAAATAAAAAAGTTAGTAAAAAAAAGTATTTATTCAATCGTACCAGTCACAAACATACTTAACTAAATAATAAATCAACTTGAAAAATTAGGAGAAAACAAAACCTTTAAACTCCCATAAAGCAAATTTCTTGAGATCTAATAAACTGCATTTTGTTATATCGGTATATTTCTTTAAAAAAAGTTCTGTTAAATTGATTTAAGGGCACTACCTATGCGAAAATATTATGATACTCCATATAGCCTCCCTTCATTTAGAGAGTTACTGATAATCATAATAATTTCTGTGCCAATGGTTTACTTTAATTAACATCATTTTTATACTTAAGTGTAAGCTAGTTACACTTAGTATCTCAGTTAACATAATCATAAAACTAAATTAAAATTATACAACTAATAAGACAATAACATAATTTCATAATCATAAAAACTTAAAAAAATATTGTTTAAACTAAATAAAAATGTTGACAAAAAATTGTATGTAAACTTTATAATATTACTAATAATCAAAAGGCATACACAAGCACTTGAATAACAGAAAAACATTACAAAGAGAAAAATATAACTGGTGTTTCTTAAATACCTCATACTTGTCATAAGATTTCCAAAAACAACTTAAGAGACACTTAAAACAAATTATAAAATCACCAACAAAATCTTAAAAACATTAACATATGATCAGTTTGAAATTTTTAAAGTATATCAGTATTTACTTTATCAGTATTTTCTATTTACACATATTTCATGATATATTTTAATTTGGCTATATTTTAAGGATTGGGCAAGGCATAAAATCACGGCTATGTGTAACTTTTTAAAACTATTTAACATTATATAGTTTTCAAATAAAAATGTTGTGCAATGAACCTAGCAACTGAAATATATATTCTGTACCCTGTATACTAAACTTTAATGTAAAATTACATGTCTATATCATCTAGTTATAGTTGCTTGTGATTTTTATAGTTGTTATATGTACATAAAGCAGGGCTTAAATCAAGTGATACAACAATTTTAAACATAAATTAAAATGTTACATGTTACTTTAAACCCTGTTTAGATTAATTTATTTTGCTAAAACTCTTATTTATTTGTTTCTTTTACAGTTACAAATCTTATTGTTAATAATATCCAAACTTGCAACCCCAAAGCAAAAATTTTGAATAATCATGATAACACATACTTTATAATTAGTTTGCACATAAAAAGTTATAAAAATATAAATTTTAAAGTTCTTAGTATTATGATGATAATACAGAACTGCAATATTATGCAAAGCCAATATTCATTTTGAGTAATAAGTTAGAAATATTAATTTATTATAAATGCTTAGAACTTTTTTACTTATAAATGAAAACTAGATTTATTATAACACAAATCTAACAGCGTTCTGAAGCTTAATAAAATTGTAAAACTATTAATGAGTTTTCCTCCTTTTAAACCCTTTACCTTTCTTAGATTTTATTTTGTGTTTACGTGATACACTACGACTTCCAGTAATTTCATCAGCTAGCATTCCAACAGTTGTCAATTTTCTACGACGATTCTTTTCAGCTTTAGTAACTGGTAATCGAGTAAGGTAGTTCTCTTCATATTCTGTCTTCTCTTGCTCTTGTTTAGATATTGAATGTTTGACATAGTTTCCTGTAGTAACTTCTGTTGGTGCTTCTGAATATTCTTCCCGGAGTTCTCTCATCACACTTGAGTTCAAGAATTGTTTTTTTGCTCGCTCTTTATTCTTTTCAGTATCTAATCTTGTAACATTTTCTTCATAGTGTACAGCGGCCAATTTAGGTGGGACATAAATATTAGATTTGTTATCTTTTGGTTTTTCACCACTGTCTGACATTTCACTAGAGTCATCATCACTGTTATCTATTTTACTCATTAAGTTTGATGGATTAGCATGGTAGGATTGTGGATCATCTTCTGAACTGGCACCAACCACTGCAGTCTTAACAAGTTTATCAATTTGATACTTCAACTTAGAATCTATGGGACGTATCTTTTCAAGTACAGTTCTAATTTCTATTAGTCTATCTATAGATGGGTCAGATTCGATTTTTTCACCGGAACATTTCCGTAATACAATGTAAGTTAAATTAATTAAATAGCCTAGCAGCATTTGATATTTCATTTCTAAAAAGCTTAATCCTTTATCAGTAGTCATTTCGCCATCTTTAACGCGAACTAACATATTGTCAACAAGGTTAGATACTTGTTGGACATTTGTATTCATTTCTTTTAACAATTTTACAGCCTGAGGTAAGTCGGGTACTTCCATCTCGTCTGTTGCCTGTAACCAAGGATATGGTAAACGTTATACTTAAAAAAAATACCTTATTTACAGCATATAGCAATATAAAAAAATGGTAAATCCATTTATAAATAGAAATTAATATTTACCTGAACCATGATGCTTGTTTGTTTAAAGTAAATACCTAACCTTAAATTATAAAATAAAACCTGTATTGGCAGGCACGAGCGTAGGCGGAACACTAGTACTTATTTAGTTGCAATAAACATTACACAGTAAGGAACTAGGTTTAGAAAAGAAAGGAACATTAATCATTATCAATATTGTTTCATAAAATAAAAATTAATGGCTTGGCAAGCCGCTAGCGTCTTGCGTGTGAAGTGTGAACTGTGACAATTGACAATTGGCTTAGGAGTAGAGGGATGCTCGATGATCATCGATATTGAAAGCAAAAACATCGATGTTTAGGTTTCTATTTTATAATTTTTATTAATCTCTCTTTATTTCATTGACTTTATTTGCTGTTTTTCAATTCTCCCTGTTTAAAAGTAAAAATATATTATAAGCAAACAACTTTTATGACTCGGAGAGGTAAGACGAACCTATTTAGGTACGGACGGACCGTTACGTGGCGACGAGAACAGATATCCTCTCTGACATACAAGCAAACTCCCGCCCGCGGCACAAATGAATGTTCCAATTTCTACCCCAGGTAGGAGAGGTAGAAGCCGAGAGAAGGCCGGCTTGGCAGTCTCTAAATGAAAGTGAACAGCGCGGAAGTTAAAGTTGAGGTCCCTAACATTTGTGAAGTCCACGGCGAGTGTGAAAGGCGGTGCCTTTGATATATGAGATTGCACCTCAGAATTCTTACCGGACTTATTTTTACTTAATCTGAGGGTTACACAATTCATAGACTATTTCAAACAGTTATAGAATAACAGATTTCAGTCGCGACCAATGAAATTCATTTGAGATTGCTAGGAAAATGCCATTTTCTTTGCAAGCTTTAATTATGGCATGATGAAAAATTTAAAAAATAAACATGTTCTGTAATCATAACATTTATTACAATTTTGTTTCTTATTAATATTTACAACTACTATTTACTAACTATCGACTATCATTTAAGCATTAATCGCTAATAATACTTTCACACATCAAACGTATCTAACATTCGGCCCATTGGCAGATGATATAATTCAGAATTTTTACATTGGTGATAAAAACTAATCTTATGTTAATTATAAAACGCGTTTAATGGATCTACTGATGTAAATTTATAACATATAAACCTTTTTTTAAACAACTTCTATTCGCTTAAAGCAACATTTCAAAGAGAAAAACACTTCCTGACCACAGAACGGCTATTTTTAAATGCGTTAGATATGCATAGAATAAATAGAATCTTAGGCGGCCCATACCAATCTACCAAAAATTGCACAATATAGTTGATTGTACAATATTATTAGCAGTGTAGGGATAATATTGAAAAATTGCGCAATGATTGAACAGAAGTTTGAGCGAGCTTAAATTTTATTGCGCAATATGTATTATTTGTACTGTGTAGGGTTAGTATTGCGCAATATTGTATTTTTTTTCCTTTTCTCAACAAAATGGCTGCAGCTATAACTTCGTCGTCAGACACGTTTCTCTCATGAAAATATTGACGTGAATGGTTGACAAACCATAAATATTATTGAACGTTTGGATTCGAAGAGGGTATTCAATATTATTGCACAATAAAAATATTGTGCAAAATTATTTTAGATGTATGGGGCCGCCTTAGGGAAAGTAGTAAATCTTTCGACTACTCAAACATTACGATTTACCTATAAAGATCTTATCGAATAATGCAATTTTAATGAAGTCACGAACATATACCTACAAGATAGGTAATTTGTATTAAAAAAAAAAGAATATGCTAAGTGACCTTTATTAACAGCGCTAAAAAAATGTATTAAACTTCATAGGTCTTCTCGTGACAATTGTCTAGTTGTGATTTAAAAACGCACAGGTAAAGCGAACTTTCCTACATAGTTCTTTTTTTTAATTTCGTAGTTTGAGTTAATACATTTGACATTTGTTTTTGTATTGTTATTCTAAAAATAAAGCACTTATACACTGGATTTTTGAAGTTATACTTCTTTAGGCGCGTTATGAAAAATGTATGAGAGTGAAATTTAACGATGCGCGCGCACTGTGACACAAAATTATCAGTATGGGCACCGAGCGTGCGCGAGCGAGATGGGAATTAGACAATCTACAAGTAAAAAGAAATAGAATATGCGTGACGTTAGCAGCTATGACAAGAATTTTGAATGTCCATAATGGGATTTGTTTTATTTATTTATTTAATAACAGCACAATGGCCAAACTTAGACTAAAAACAATAAACAATACAATAAAATACAATTAAGATTTACAACACAGGGTAGCATTACCCTCTTATCCCCTCCAGGTACACTCTGAAACCACAGTATACCACCCCCATAAGCTTCCCAAACAGGTCGCTCTCCGGTGAAGAGTCGAGAAACCCATTAAGCAGTGAGAGTAGCCGGGGAATGGGCGCTTGTTGTCGCTGGACAGTGCGAGCCGAACGCACAGCGAAAAGGTTATGTTTCCGGCAGCGGCAATATTTGTCCGGGACGTATAGCCTCATGATCTCTCCCAGCAAGTATGCGCTTTCCGTTTCATTCTTAATTACACTCAAACCAAACCTGACCACCGAAAAATCCCTACGAAGCTCTAATGAATTATACCCTAACACCCCCATCAAGAACTTTGTAGGGTAGAGGTAAGGAAAGAAATTGTATCTTCTTTTATACAGATTTCTCAGGAACTTCTTCAATCATATCCCCATAATACCTTTCATAAGGGGACCATATGGCGCAGCTAGTTTCGAGAATTGGCCTTACTAATGATGAATATATCACCCTAGTGGCAGTGTCCGTCAGACCAACCGAATTTCGCAGGACAAACCCTAATCTTCTAAAAGCAGCATCCGTAATCGTCCGAATATGCTCCGCAAATGAAAGATCGGGCACAAAAAGGACACCCAAGTCGCGGACTCTGTCTACGCGCCTAATAACTTTCGATCGCAGTAGTCGCAGAGTATTTTATTCGGAGAGGCACTAAAGGTCATCACTTCACATTTGTCATAGTTGAATTGAAGTTTATTTAATTCACTCCAATGCAGCAGTTCATCCAAATCAAGTTGCATACACAGACGATCATTGTCAGTCTCAATTATTTTAAAGACCTTAACGTCGTCAGCAAATAATAGTATTTTGGAATATTTGATAACGCTTGGAAGGTCGTTAATCATTATTAAAAATAGCAACGGTTGTTGTACCTTTTAAACGAATAAAGCAGTTTTAATTATTTTTTCAAAGAAATTTAGCAATGCTTTTTCACAAAGACCTATTGTTACTTAGTTAACAGGTTATGAAACATACCTAGTTATTAAATTGAATTAATAATATAATAAATAATACTTATTATTAATATTAATTAATAATTGAATAATATAAGATATTAAATATTGTTAAATTATTAACGCTAAATATTTATTATTAATTATTTAATATTTAAAAAAAATAAAGAAAGCCAAAGAAGTATAACTTCTTACGCGCGTACATAAGTACACGCACCCTTTTTTTTAAACTCTTGAGCTACAATGTTCGTCAATAGACAATAGTCTCGAAACTATTGTACGGGGCAGATATTTCGTATCGTATAACCGACTCACCATTCCTAACAAAAATGACAAACGCATACTTATTGGAAATCTGAATTTAAACGGAGCCGGAAATACCATTTGTCCATTATAATTTTTCATTATATCGACACTAAAAGCTTACAGAATTGCTCTCGCGTATGCAAAAAGCTTTACTTCAAATAAAGTCGCACACATTTTAATTTTAGTGAGTAGATAATTTGACGTTGACGTTTAATGTGGTTCTTTCACGGAAATATCTTATTAGATAACCAAAATGTATACTTCAAAATAAGACATCAAATTTCTGTTCTGTACCTAAAATAGGTAGATTGATTTAAAACAAAATGCTCCTTTAGTGTTTAAGTAAAATCTTCGCCTATATACCCGGTATAACATAATTTGATATGCATTTTCATAATTATAATTTATTCTAATAATTATTCAGAGAGCAGACTTCTATTTAAAACTGTGACTTTTACTTTTAAGTTTTAGAAAATAACAACTATAAGTAGGTAATAATATGAAATCGACATAATTATATTAATCTCTAAATTTTTTCTTTATAATCACTAAATAAAATGCTGCCAATATTGACTGAAAAGATCGTGTCTGCTCATTCATTTGTGTTTACTCTACAAATAAGTATTCATAACTGCAAACTAACTTATGTTAAAGCATATGCATACCAATATTAGTTATGAACATTGTAACCAAATTCAGTTCAAACTTCAATTTAACTAAAACGTGTAATTGCTCATTCGATACCATCTACTTGCTACTAAAAATAACTTGTTTTATTACCTGTTTTAAAGAGATATAGTTACATTAATTTATTTTTAAGTAATCAAATTTTGAGGGCACTCAGTTCTTTCGTCTATGGAACTTTTTGATTTATTTCATATTATACATGTGTTTATTCGGCTAAATACTAGTACAGTAATTGTCAATAAAACATTGCTTAAAAAGTTGGAGAATCTTCAAACATTAGGTTTCAGAGCCGAGACATATATGCTACGCTATAAACTCCCGTATGTCAAAACGTATTGGTTTTGTATTCTGTGCTATCCATTTTGAATATAATATAAGCACTAATGTCGTTAGTGCGATGTCGCATAAAATTTTTAACAGCCAATATATTTTTGGAATACGGTCTTATTTCTAAATCATTCTGATGCATACACTACTAACATCCCTTTATGTTCGGTTATCTAATTAGGCGTATTCCTAGACGTGATCATTACATTAAATGATTGATCATATCGTTAAATTGTTAACGTACGACCGTTATATAAGTAAAATACATTACTTTATAAATTATTCGCCGTTAGAGGCGCTGTTTTGTTGTAAGTCTCTCGACGTCAATGTTTTGTATTTTTCCTTACGGTATTGGGTTCTAAATACCATCCATAGACAACGTAACCAAGCTCTCGACATAAAATGTCACAACCGAATTAGTCAACAAACAAATAATAATACATAATAAAATATTAATTTTTATGAAGACTTTCCATTAAACTTATATCGTATAGTTCCTTTTAGGGATCACTAATTGGCCTAGTGATTGGAATTGGAGCCAAACGCTGATTGACATATTGTTCAACAAAATTCAGCCATTACATGAAATAATCAATTCTACGATCCATCCACGACATATTTGCAAAATTACTACAATCCTTATTTACTCTATTTCATAATCTGTGCTTTAATATCTTCTGTGAGGGATTCTATCAAGTCCTTATGGTAATTCCACAGAGCATATGTGAAATTATGTAAAGGCGCGATTGTTTTTCTAATTTAAAGCGTTTTACCCGATTTTAATCGATTTTAACAGCTCCATATATCTTCCTAATAAACGTGTATGCGGCGAAGAATCCAATCGTTCCAGTTAGCAGCCAAAAAGTCAACACCATCAGTGCTGAAAATAACGATAAAAATGTTTTATAACACAATTTAATCACAATTTTATACAGCCAAATATTTTCATACGATGAAATTTCATAAATAATATAAGATAGATTTTTGTACTGTAACTTAAATTTATATTAATTCTAAACACTTGTCACTCTGGGTGTGCTAACTATAAACTATACTTAACTAGAGGGTTTGGTGTTCATATTTCGAATAAAACGTAACGAAAGAAGCCTAACTAGATGTATCATGCCAAACACAGCGTTCATATTTAGGATATTACTGCTGAATTCATCACGTAATTGTCTTAAAAAAATACTTTACGGGTAGAATAACTATCAAAGTCGATCAAAAACAATTGAATATTAAGCAATTTAATGTATAAAATTTTCAAATTTAGAATAGTTATCGTGTTTTCCACATCGGCATCTAACACCATGCAGGTTTAATAAAAATGGTCAGTACATTGTAATGGCAATTCCATATTTAAATATAGAATACCAATAGCGTCATTCTAATCCAAAACTGATACAAAAACCAAATCGATTTTTTTTTTCTTTAATGTTACGGTGAATAAAATCCACATTAAAGTTTCTATTTAATTTGTAGAACAAAACTTGTAGCATTTTTAAGAAACTTTTAGGCCACTTCGAAATTTAGAAGCGATTCACTTGCTTATAAAAAGATAAATCCTTATTCCTGAATTTAATTAACTTTACTCTTATTTTTCATTCCGTAGAATTCTGACATTGTGTTGCTACTAAAAAAGTTCTCCACCAAAAAAGGGACAAATTTGACCCACTTAAGGGAATAAAAATAAAATGCTACGTATTTTTAATGTTTTACCTACAAAAAGGTAAATCTAAATATTTATTTACTCAAGTGACCTAATACAAAAATAACAAATATTTAAATATATTGAATTAACTTTAATTACTTTATTTTATTCTTTAGCTGGCATCACTGTTTGTGATGAAAAGGGATGTAATTTTCACTCGCCGTAAAACCACTTTTAATGTGGAGCACCGCACTTAAAAATATGTATATACTTAAAAATTAAAAATATGTATAGACTGAGATGTTCAGACTCGTATTGAAAATTGAAAAATGTGCCGGGCCAAAAAGGTTTGTAACCTCTAACACGTCAAAAAATTATTACTGTCAGAATTCTACGCAATTAAAAATCAGAGTATAGAATAAAAACATTAGAACGTCAATACCTGTATAGCCAACATAAAGCAAGGTGGGTATAAACTCCGTAATTTCTAATTTGGTGAAAAAGTAGAAAATGGAGTATATTAGAATATAGACAGCAGAACCTCCTGATACAGTAAAACTTTTCCACCACCAGTGATAATCCTGGAAATATATAAATTAGAATTAGAATTGCATACTGGGAGGACCTTTGCTATATTTTTTCATATGTTATCGTTTAACGTTACGTTAAAATCAAATCAAAGACCAGGTGATATGCACAGATGCGACAAAATAGATAACATTTGTTTGGCTAACAATGTTACTTTGTATAACATTATTTGTTTCATGTTTTATTTTGCAACGTTGAAAAAATACCGCCCACTAAGATTGTGACTTCTTCACAAAACCGTTTTAACCAATTTTGATAAATATTGTTACATTTATATCTAAGTTTTTTTTTTTTTTTTTAAGTTTTTTTTTAGACTTTACGACGTCTTTTAGACGTCGAGATTTAAGACATACGCGCCATTAACTAAACAAATGAGGAACTTACCTCTCCACAGAGCTGGAAATACACCATCACAATGGATATCTGTGACACAGACACAACCAGTATACAGAATACCAGAAACAGGAACCCAAACAGATAATAGAATTGATTCTCCCATAGAGCACTAAAGATGAAGAATAGCTCTATGAATACTGCCCCAAATGGAAGGATTCCAGCCATGAGGGTACTAAAAAAAATATTTGTATTAGCTTACGCGGTCATGTACTTTAAAAGCGCCTAATCTAGAGGATGTCGCAAACATTTTAAATTCTTACGGGGACTTACCATATTAGTACATTCATATACCAAACTTGCTCTGGTACCTTCCTCGGTATGAAATTAGTTCTAACAGGATGCTGAAATGGTTGCTTCCGGATCCCAAAATAATAACCCAAATACACCAATGGTAAAGATATACAAAACCAAAGGCATAATAAGGCCATCATAGTAGAGAACGGGACAGCTCCGCTCGAATGTTTTCCCATAATAAAGAAATTCAGGAAGAAACATTTTCCGAACACAATTGCCGGGTATAAAGTTGCTGTTAAAAAAGCTGCCTGCTTCCATTGCTTCCCTCGCATAGTGTTGTATAAACGGGCTGAATAGTAACCAGCTATTAATCCCATAAATACATAGAGAAATATTGCTGCGGTCATCAATGCCCCACGACTGGCTGGTGAGAGCATACCCAGCATCGCAATGACTGGAAAGAAGATTTCAAGATCAAGATTATTATGAGTAAAACTATACTTCCAAAAGCGATTACATATTAAGCTCTCGTATCAAGTTGGCAATTGTCAATTAATGTCATTAGAATTTATCTTTTATTAACTTCACTAATTCCAATCGAAATTTGTATTGTGACGTATAAACAAAACTGTGGCGCCAAGTTTAGGTCTTGCCTGTATCTGTTTTCGTGATATTTTTGATTGATTTATTGTTTCAACAAATTGAATATATGTATACTGTATGTAATAGTTAATTTTTAGTGAAACATCACTGAAGATGCCACTGAAAATCTGTGTAAAGGTGTAATTGGACTTCAGGTTTACGAATGTTGTTTAGTTTGTAGTAACTTTATGTATTCACCTAATCTGTTGTCTGTTTGTAAAAATACAAATTAACAAGATCAGCCGTCTGTGCCTGACATACGCCGTCGACTTTTATGTCTAAAACATGCTGGTCTCCTCATAATGCTTTCATAGGAAATTCCATTAGTGCACTGCCCTGATTCGTGAGGAGCACGCTAGGCCAACAATGCTCCGCTTTCATATGAACCAATCATTTATATTGTATAATAGCAATGTCAAAACTGCGACGTGCGAAAAATCAGTTTTAGGTCAATACTTTACTACTACTAATTTAAATTCAGGCAACCAGATGTCAGAAATTAAGATATTAAACCGCCAGTTATCTGATATTTACATCATTAAAGTAATAATATATTAACAATTTATGTAATATATTGATATGTAATGGAAGTTTCAAATTTACTCCAAAAGCACTCACAAAAATATTTTATATTTTATATAACTTTAAAATTAACAAATGAGGAATAATCAATTCGATTAATTTACCGAGAATGTCACATCACTTATAACCAATAGAAAAGTAGAAAATGGCCGTTTCACAATTTGACGGTTTCACTTCGATAGATTACAATCTAACGAATAATAAAACGTTAAATTGTAAGCAGTACGCTGTGGTTCACAATCTTTCGACAGTATATAATCTCGCGAGATAGATTACAATCTAACGTTTTTTACAATTTTACGGTGACATATACAACTAGAAATTTCATTCCGAAACCGATTTAACCAAATTAGAATATATTTAGTTTCATTTATCAGTATTAATTCGCTTTATGAACTCGTTATTGATAATTTTTTACTATAAAAGCGAAATAAGTTTAAGCGATTAAATTTACGGTCGTGGCGCTTATACGAACTATATTATTTTTATCTTACACAAAAATTCATGGTATAATTTTTTTTATATTATATTGTAATGGTGTTGCCAACACAACAAAAAAGGTTAGCATTGCATCGACCTAAAATCCCACGACAGTTCTTTTTCCGCACACACTAATACTCTATAATAAGAAAATTAAAAATATATAGTAAAATACATGTATGTATGTCCTTATACTTACATATTGTAATCAAAGCCATAAGGAATACTTGTATACCATTCCCAATAACAGCAGCAAATAACATTCGTTTTGGTGGAGGTCTAAACACATCACCATAAATCAATTTCCATCCTGTCTCTTCTATAAGATCCTCTATATTTTCATCTGAATTATACTTTGCTATATCTCTCCTTAGTGTACGAACCATTATCATTGTTAGGATTCCTAGGAAATAAAAATACATATCAATATTACAACTAAATAAGAGTCAATTCTTCTAATCAACAAAAATATTATAAAACTGAGGGTTTGTTTCCTTCAGTAATCGTAATAATCTTCGTAGCTATGGTATAACTTTTACTGCAAGTATAACTGCAAGGTGCAGCTTGCGGTTAATATACTTATCACCTGTTTGTTTAGTAATTATTAAAGACATTTACCTGATAAAAAGAACAATACCACAATAGAATTAATAATAGAGAACCAATGTATTTGCACATCTTTCATCCCTAAATAAATATCCCAGCGTGAGGCCCACTGTATATCTGATTCTCCCCATTCCACAGAGTATGTAAAATACAATTTTGTCCCAGTATCCTCATTAACTAACTGTGGCTTTGGTTCCAATGGAAATTGGCATGAGTCCTCTAAGAAAATTAAATCATCTTTGGAAACAGAATGTGTTTCAACTTCAAAACCAACTACCCTGTATGAATCTCTGAAAAGATAGAAAAAAAAATCCTTGTCACGAATCTACAGTATATACAAAAACTGTATAAAAAAATAAAAACACTGTTTCCCCATAGCATCTTTGAACATTAGAAATCCTGCAAATATTTACAAAAAAAAAATGAGATACAAAGATTAGAAGCATACTTCTTCTACCACTTGTTTCCTACCCAGAAATGGTAGAACAAATTTTAATAAAGTTTGATAAAAATGGATAACAAAATATTGCAACATAAAGTCAAATTTATGTGGTAATTAGCTTACAAACCATAATTAAGAGTAAATTATGTAAGCAATCGTTAAAGATACTTACTGACTATGCTTGTGATACTTAAGTAGTAATTTTAAATGATTGTTAATAAAAGCTTTTCCTTTTGACATAAATCCAAGCCTATAACCCTGTTCAATTGACTTTTCTGATGTTTCTTGATTTATAATTCTTGTAGCAACTGGTAAATTATCAACTAGCCTAAAATAAAATAAATAGGATTAGCACAGGACTTAAGTAGAATTATGGGAATTGGAACTTGAAGTTAAAAAGTAAGTTATCAATTTGTACAATTTATAATCAATATTATTCACCTGTTATTCAGACTACCTCCAAATTAAGTCATAGTTTATAATGATAACAACATAAATAATATTAGTAACTTACAAATGCACAAAATATTCATGCTCAATACGACTAGCGACTGTTTCAGATTCTTCAACATTCCAGTTCATGGGGTCATTTTTTTTGTGACATAATAGTCTACATTTGATATTCTCTGCCATATGAATTTCATAATTTGTGCTAACAATGCGATCACCTCTCAATACTTCCCCTAAGTTTTCAGATTTGTATATAATTGTTCCATTTTTTGGTCGGCATAGAGGTAGGGAATAATATTCGTAGGGAAGTTGTGTGTGGATACTAGTCATTTTAACAGCTTTAACGTCAATTTTTTGACCTTTTTTATATTCCACTGGTGCAACACCCGGTACATAAAATCCATGATTAAATGCAAAATTAAACACCAATAAAAAGATCTGAAAAATCACCTAAAAATTAATAGCTTATTATAGGTATATGATATTTTTTAATTTAAAAAGTTAATACTAAATAAATATCTTACGTGATAATTATGCATTATATGAATTGAGTCTGGGAGTTATCTTCAAATTATTTGCAAGTGTTTCTTTCTATTTTCATTATTACATATATAAAAATTACGATTATTATTGAATAGAACTTAACAAAAATAGTACTTAAAACAACTATGTAAATAAAATGTAAATAATTTTCCGAATTTTGAAAATACTTATAAATTTTTTTCAAAATTGAAATCGATTGTCTATTGTCATTTGCCGATTCACGAATGTCATTTTACGAAATACTCGTTCGTTATGTACGCAGTTCGTCATTAAACATAGATTAGACTGTATGGTTTTCTGTACAATAATGTTTTTATCTAAAATACTTTTTCTAAGACTACTACTCTGGGACTGTTTGGGATCTCAACCTCAGCCTTGAATTCTTAAAAGAGTAATTTAAACCAGGTATTTTTTGCTTCAAATATTAAACTCAAACTCAAAATATATAATGTTCATATAGGTAATGTCAAAAAAGAAGCTAAATGAATTGTAAATTTACATTTACTACCAGTTCGCAAGTCAAGGGCGTAAAGCGGGTAAGAACTGGCAAGAAACTTTATAATATATGAACGGTACTGGAATTTCGTTAAAATAGATCACTCTGATAATATTACTACGAGTGATAAAAAACAGAGATGCTTATTGAGTAGGGCTGAGAGCCTGTGGGAAGCTGACAGTTTAATGTTGGACGTTTGAGTTAGGTGAATCATAGCTGCTGTGAGCTGTCAAAATAAGAGGTGTTTATCTACAAAAATGACCGGGAATTGATTGTCATTTAGAATAAAAAATATTAAATATTTATTTTTACAAATTATATTATACTTCTTATTAGTTTTTCAAATTCAATATTTATAAAATGGCAACCAAAGTAGCTATAGTCACAGGAGGGAATAGAGGTTTAGGTTTTCAAATCGTTAAGGGTTTATGCCAAAAATTTGATGGTGCTGTGTATCTCACATCTAGAAGCGAAGAAAGGGGCCAAAAAGCCGTCCAAGACCTAGAAGACTTAGGACTACACCCACGATTTCATGTACTTGACGTCACAAGCGAAGAAAGTGTAGAAAACTTTGCATCCTTTATTAAAGCCAACCACAATGGCATCGATGTTTTGGTGAACAACGCGGGAGTTCTAGATTTCGACAAATCGGTTTCCTCATATGAAGAAGCGAAAAAACTCCTTGATACGAATTTTTATAGTCTTCTGAAAATTTCTCAACATTTACACCCCATATTAACAAATACGGCTAGAGTTGTCAATATCAGTAGTGATTGGGGTTTGCTATCAAACATAAGAAAACAGATTTGGCTGGATACATTAATAAAAGATAATTTAACTGTTGATGAGATTTTACAATTTGTAAGTGATTTTCTACAAGCAGCTAAAAATGGAAGGAATGCATTTTTTTCTTTTGCGGGTCATTATGGTGATTATAAAGTTTCCAAGGTAGCTCTATCTGCTCTAACATTTGTTCAACAGAGAGAATACATCAAACAGGGTAAAGACATATCTGTAAACTGTGTCCATCCTGGTTTTGTGAAGACAGATATGACAAAAGGAATGGGTGATTTTACTCCTGAACGTGGTGCTAGAGCTCCTTTGTACTTGGCATTGGAGGCTCCCCAAACTCTTAAAGGTACCTTTTTGTGGCATGATTGCCATAAAGTAAACTGGGATGATTGAAGAAATGTTAATTGTTGTTATGTTCATTCCTGTGATAATAATAATTAGTGTCACAACACTTTAAACTTAATAATATATGTTTTTTGGTTATAACTTTCTCTTTTTTCTTAAAAAAACCTTGATTCATTGCAGTCTAATAGATTATTTTGATGTATACTAATTTCAGTATGTAATATAATTTTTTCAGTTAAGAGGATTTTAGTGTTTTAGGATTTTAATATTCAACATTTTCATAAAGATATAAAATGATACTAAACTACTGAGTATAATACCAAAATGCTATTTATTAATATTGTGATAGAGTTTTATATGGGTTAGACATATCCATGTCTGTGACATTAAGTGTTTAGGCAAGTAAGTGATCAAATTATTTCTTAAAATCCTTAAACAAATTTTGTATTGCTCTCAATTTAATCGTAATGTCTTGTATACAGGTTATATGCCCTGTTACTAACTCAGTCCTGACAGATTCTCTGACAGCGGGACATTATAAGATTCAATTGAAAGCAAAACAATATTGTTTTTGGGATTTAAAGCACGAGTTTGATCATTTGCCCACACAGTACATCATACCATTTTAAAATATAACACACAACTTGTCATTTAACAAAATGGTGCAACCATCTATGAATTCTTCATTTAAATCTTATCAGACAATAAAAAATAACTTTAAGTCAGTTTTGCATGCTTTTCTACAGGTGGCTACGTTCATTATCAAAAACTTCCTTTAGTTACAAGAGCACCGAATAAGAACAAACAGTCTAATTTTTGAAGTTTGTGGCTAGTGATCTTATGTCCATCACTAATAGAAGCCCATAATTGAATTGTTATATTGTACCATGAACCGATGAAACGTAGCTGGTAGCCGATGACTCCAGCTGATCCTAGGGGACAAGACACCACCAAAATCATTCTAAAACCTTGCTTAGTGGGTTTAATACACAAACAGCTAAATATTTTCATAAAGAACTGGTAAAATACTAAGTACATAATGATAATATCGTATAACCTTCGTCTAGAACAGTGTTTCCCAACATGGAGATACACCCCACTGGGGGGCAATTTGTTTGTTAAGGGGGGCAATCGAAATCGCCTGTATATAACACGACGTGGAGACTTGAGACTGAACCTTACCAAATTGAAACCTAATATAAATAATCTGTGCAGCAAGGATCAAGCGCAAGGGTCTAACAGTTAGACCCTTGCGCTTGATCTGAGTTAGACTCTAGCTTAACTTAAATAATAATTTAATATAGAAAAATCTTATCTTATCTCTGTTATTATTTGTAATTTGAATTTCAGTTTTTCATTATATGTTTTGAAAATTTACTTACTGTGTTTCGTCAATTTCCTAGTGACTTATTCCTAAAAACATATCGTTTAAATTTCTCAAGTGAACAATTCAATTTTTAATTTAAAAAATATTATGTATGTTTCATAGCGCGAGTATAAAAAATTCAGAAAGGCTAAGGTTAGTTATGGCTCAAAAAGGATGGGAAACACTGGTCTTGACTCTAAAGTACTACTAGTGAGAAAGTGGTCAAGTGCTGACCAGCGGAAGCTTTATTTTTCTTTAATCAGCTGAACATGGTTCTTATAGAGCGGGGTTTCTTCATTCACACGTAGCTACCTGTTTCTTCGGTCAACAAGTGTAGAAGACGCCCTCTATATCGAGTATTGTCACAATGAGTATTGTATGCATTAAGCTGAGACAAAAAGATGTATGAACCCGTACTGAGTTCACGCTCGTTTTGAGATGCGTTTGGAATTACAGGCAGTCCTCGACTTACGTCGTTTCGATTTACGTCGTTTCAAGTTTCGAACAATGTTTTGACACTATTCCTCAAGCATACGTCATTTGTTTCGATTTCCGGCATAGGAGAATTCACACGTCTTGTGCAAATTTGGAGAATGCCATGAAATTTTTTGAAGAAAATGATCCTAATTTTGAGAGAAGTTTCGTAGGTAATAACAAAATTTGTGCAGCCTATCAGTGTTACCAAGATCTAATGAGAGCAAGAAGAAAGTAGCGAAACAAACTAGAATTGATAGTTTCTTTAAGCCAAAAGTTTTAGTTATTATTTCTCATTACATATTTTGATTAGGTACATAGTTTTATAATTATTATTAAAATTAATAACAGATAAATACCAAAAATAACTAGCAATTTCATAAGTGCATAATATATAATTATTTTAAGAACTTACTTTTGATAATAAAGTATGTATATCCTTTGTTATAAATGCAGTTTTTTTTAAATTTCGAGTCCGTGTGGAACCTAACCCTTGAGTTTTACATGTAAACACGAAAATATATGTCTCGACTTACGTCGCGTATTTCGAGAACCTAACATGCCGTAAGTACGAGGACTGCCTGTATTAATTTTTCGATTGGCTTTTATACATATATATACCGAGTAGGTATTAATAAGCCGTTTTTTTCAGTAGGTACTGCTGCCTATGCCACCTTCTTCTTCTGCTCTGGGCATTTGTTTTACACAGACGTCAATTGATTTGTGAACTCATTCGTGACCTCGAAAGTCATTTTTGTCTGTAGATGCTATCTTCAAGGATAAATTGAGTGATCTACAGAGCCATACCTAGCGATATATAGGGCGATATGTAGGGATAATACGTAATTAAATCAATCTTATTAAGAATTTGTATTGCATGTGCATACGTTATAAGGATTCTATTGTTCCTTACATACATAATTCTATTAAGAAATCGTAATGGTGGCTCGCGCAAGGGGTGGTGCAAACAGCTTATCGCCTTACACATGCAACAATAGAAGCCCTTATATGGCTGTATAGGCGTTTCATTTATACGAAGCCAATTTACTTGTATGTTAACGGGTTAAGCAGGGCTTACTTACAATTATTATTTAACCAGTTTAGGAACTCCTTAAAACAATCTCACTCACTCCGTTGGCACTGCGGCGCAAAAAGTGTCTAAAACAGAATTAGGTCGAGAAAATTTCTTTGGTCCTAACAAAACTGTCTCAAAGCCTCACCCTTCAAAAATTTTGTAACTAACAATTGCTAGTGCAGCGGCTTAGAGGCTTCCGAAATAACAGAAAGCGATTTTGGCTGTCTTTCCAGTGACTATGATACTTTACATTAATTTAAGTTCAAGATAGGAAAAAATAGTGAGAAATTTATTTAATAAAATATAGAATTATATAATATTGCTAACAAATGACTGTATTCATCTTAGTGAACTCCGAAATCGGATTTTAAAATGAAGATTGTTTATGTTTTAGTACTTGTCTTTTGTTTTTGTAAATATTTTTTTTTTCAATATTTCTTATAATAAAACGATAAAATTTATATTGAACAATTCAGGGATTTCTTATTCCTAATTTTATGTTTTAGATAGGAAGTAACACATAAAAGTCAGTTTATTTTATGAAATATTTTATTAAAACGTTTCCTAAAGGTAGTTTTTACACTTAAGGTCGCTTAACTCTATTTGACTTTTAATGTAGCTATCACCGTGTTTGAAAAGGCAAGAATTACCTAAATACGTAATAAAGACAATATCTAATGTGCTTATATACAGATTTGTTTAATAATTTCGCTTATAAACTACACAAATAATTTTACAGGCTGGAAACATTTACCAAGTCAAAAGTAAAATAAGCGATAGTCTTATTTTGCCGCTAATCAAGCGATACTAAGAGGACAAGCCCAATTAATGTCGATCGACATAAAACCAATTGGAAGATAAGAAAAGTCCTGTTGTTGTTATCTACTTAAATCGGGCATTTCGTAGATTCTATTTGTGCCCACTATTCTTTAGATATATCATTATTATTATTCAACCATCAACGGTATGGGACATCTCTAAGTACCTACGGTTAGAACAACTCCATAAATTTCCCTTACTTGAAAATAAACAAAAAGTAGAAACAATATTAGATTACAAAATATTATGGGGCGATTTGCAGCTAAGCCGAATCATTTGACACCTCAATGCGTGGACCAACAGAAAACTCAAATGTTTAATTGAAAACGCATTGAAGTAGTCGTTCTGTACAGATATTGTAATGTTTTTATTCGTCTTATCGGTTTCACCGAGTATTTCTAATTTGTCCTAGACATAATTTACAAAGTAAAATTACGACTCAAGGTTTAATATAGTATATAGAGTTTATTTAAAAAAAAATATCAAAACATCCATGATAGGTAGGTACATTTAAAATTTGATTTTGGTAAGATGTTAAGTAGGTTATAATCATTACGCTGGCTTAACCTAGATGGTTTATCTATTAATAACTAGAAAAAGTAGCTACACTCTTTGGTGTTCTAGCCGTAAGGTACACAGTTATTTTCGGATCTTGTCACATATATTGGTTGTACCTACCTATTGAATAGGCCTCGGACGGTGTTATACACTACTTAAAAACTGAATTACATATCTACGATCTATCAAAATTAATTTATACATGAAAAAATTCTGTTAATGCCTGAACATTTATCTTCCAAGCTGGTAACAATTTACATAAAACGGTAACACACGGTAGCTTTTTCGATTTCAAAGGTAATAAATTCGTGGTAATTTTCGTTACTACACAATAATATCAATGCTTAAATTTAGGATCTAAAATTGATCCCTGAATTTCCTAACCTATAGAAGAAAGAATAAATAAATGGTACATTTGAAACTTACAAGGATAAAGTTGATTTTTTATAAATAAAGCGTTTTACACTTGACTACAAGACACTTTACTTTGGTTTTAAGACTCTATTTTTACATTTTAAATACATTCTTATAACTAAGGATTGCCTTAATAAATCATTTCGTGATTTTATACAAAACAAATGAACTTACAGTATTGTGCCGAATATAAACTGAATAATGGAACTTTGTTAACATGATAGAGATTCGTATCTACATTTAAAATATTGGCTAGAGTACGTTATACGTTTTTAATACATAACAAATTTATATAAATATTGAGCCTACAGTGTAGGTCCTTACAATAAAATGGCCGGTTATTTTATCATTGGACGGACAATAGTGTTATATGAAATAAGTAATGATATTTCATAAGCTCATTGTAAATTTTCAGGCACTCATTTCTATGGACAAAACAAAAATCACGCGTGTATTTGTAACAAATTGTTACTAACTCTACGAATGGTACTTATTGTACGTAAATGCGTCAATGGCATAAAGATATTAAATCTTTGGCAACTTGCTGTAATTATTAGTACACCTCAATTGGTTGCAAGGGGCGATACAGCGGTTTCATCATAATATCGGTACCGATTGGATGATAAATTTGTGATAGGTTCTATGGCATCCGAATGCTGGGAGTCCCTGTGTCTACGAAGGTCCACCTTTCGCTGGAACGCCTTATCACAGAGACCACATGAGAAAGGCTTGTACCCGGTGTGTTTTCGCATGTGTGTGATAAGGTTCGAACTCTGGCTGAATGCTTTTGAGCAAACCACGCACTTGTGGGGCTTTTCGCCTGCAAAAAGAAAGAAAGATAAAGCTAAAACCACAAGTATCTTAACTCGTAACTTAATTTCTAAATAATTTTTGTGTTTGTCTAAATTATCTACTTATAAAATAAATAATATCTTAAATATAGTCTTCTAAATGCTATTAGATCCAGGATTATGATGAACTTTACTTCGTATTTATTTTATTATTTTAGAGGTGTAAAAATCCATCATTATTCATCGCTGAATTCTTGAATGTTGATTTTGGTATATTTTATTGAAACCTGATGTCAATGCAAAAACAGAAGTTGTTTTATAGATAGAACAGGATTTAAATTGTCTTTTTGTTTGTGGTGTGATCGCACGTGAAGGTCTGCGAAGGCTGAGCAGCTAATTGCAGGCCAGGCCGCATTTTGGAATATTGATGACAAGGTATTTATCGGACGGACCAGTACCTTGTATGGCAACTGTAAATCATTCGGAACTATGCGCAGACGTGACGAGATGTCTCAGCCAAGACAAATATGTCGAAGCTGTTTTTTTGGATAGTTAATTCATATCGTTGAGGTTTCTTGAAGTTAAATCGACAATAACGTGTTTATTGGACGTATGTGTGTTGCATCTTGATATAGGCACTTAGCGAAATTTTGTTTTTTTCCTTTGCGTTATAACTAACATACTACTGTGTGTAAACGATTTATTATTTCCGTTTGTTGTTTTATTTCGGTCACATAAATATTAATATAAAGTTAAAATACTAATTCATAATCAAAATATTAACGCATATATCAATTGTATAAAACGGTAATATATAAGTATTACTATACTTACTTTTTCATGAATCAACACCGGAAGCATGAAGTTTTATTGTGACCTCATCGTGAAATGACTTGGTTGTACAAACTACTTTTTACTCGTATGAAATTTACGCCGCGCCCGACAGCGATTTGCCTTTCAAGCTTTAATTAAAATCAATAATGAAATATCGATTTGTTTAAAGTTTTATACTGACTGAATATAGATACAGGTTGAGCTTGAGCTTTGGAAAGTAGGAGGCTTCGATGTGGGATATCACTAAGCAATATCGCAATATTAGTTTTGATCGACTTTTTATAAAGCGAATATTATTGGTGTTTACCAAAAGCTTTGTTATTCATTAACTGACGTATTTTATGGCTTATATGGAAAGTACGTTGGGTCTTATAATTTTACAAGAGACCCAAAAGTAATAAGAACTTACATTCTTACTTTTATCCATTAAAACGTTACCATCGAAAAACCATATTCAACATCGATTTTATGGTGAGAAATACAAAGTTTTACTATAATCGTCCATTTGAATATTGAATTATTAGTAACAGTCTATTAAACATAGTTGTATAAGTGAATCTTTTAGTCGTAAAGAAGTTTCAAACAAATTAAGTGTGAATTACAGTATTACTTTTACGAAACTTTCTCACATACAAGACGGTAGTATCGAATAAGGGGTTTTTATTTAATGAGGGATTTACCAATTTTGTTAAAGAAAACTACATTTCTTTACGGGAGACTAACCTAAAGTTGGTAATAATAAAATTGGTATAAGCACTAAACATTTAATATTCCGCAGTTGCCTTAATTATATTTTAGGTATTAAGATTTAAATTAGACTAGTTGTTTCGGTTCAAATATACGTAATTTCACAAGGAATAACATACGCTTAGTGAGAAACATTTAGAGCGACTCTCATCCCTGGGGTCGAAGGGTCGAGCCCCGGCTGTGCAATAATGCATTTTCTATCTATGTGCCCATTTAAAAATCGCTTTCACGGCATCGAAATCGGTATGCCTTAGACCCAAAAAGTCGACGGTGTGTGTCAGGTACGAATGTTGATCACCTACTTGCCTATTAGAATTGATCACGGAACAGATACAGAAATCTGGGGCTCCCAGTACAGTAGGTTGTAGCGCCTTTGGTGTATATATTCAAATCTAAGTACGCATGTTAAAATCTTACCTGTATGAATGTATGTATGTTTCTTCATATCAGATTTCTGATGGAAGCGTTTCCCGCAGTACTGACAAGGGTACGGCCTTGTGTCAGAGTGGATTAGGAGATGCGTTGATAGTGTGCTGCTCCGTTTAAAGCATTTGCCGCATTGTTTGCACTAAAAAAGGAAATTAATATGTATAGAAAGGACGGCACGGACGAAGTAATAGTAAAGATGTCTCCTATTTTGTCTAGATCTCCATGTATAAGGAACGCTACATATATTTTTATACCTCAAATAAAGTCCGAACGGAGCGGAGTAGAATCGATTCGTATTCAATAGTTTGAATTTTTAATAACAAAAAGATTTAAGTCGATTGTAATCAAATAGAAAAGAATATTGAAAATAAAATCAAAATCATTTATTCATATAGGTAACACAATGTACATTTATGAACGTCCAAAAATAATATATATATTAAATGCTTCTAATTTTACATTTGCTGCCAGTTCTCAAATCACGTCTCCGCCACTCTTTTTAATCGCCAAGATTTTTGTTTTACACAATGTTTGTAAGGCGCTGCAACCGTTACACCATGTTCCACATGACATCTTAAGTAGTTAATAGTGATTGACCTATGACATATATTGAATAAGTAATTAATTATTATAATTAGAGAGATTTAAATATTTAAGACAATTAATTCTTTAATATTCTAAATGTAGTTTAAAGTTCCGTTATATAAGACTTATTTAGACTTAAGTTTCCATTTCAGCGTTCACACTGACAGCTAGTAATAAAAATAATTACAGGGCAGAGTACCCCTTTCCTTCGTTTCTTTGATTTCTTTCTACACATTTTCAAGACGATAATTAAAGTGTATTAAGTTGTTATTAAGGACTTTTTCCATTTCTATTGATTAAATAGTGGCTAGCGGTAAATTTTTTATGTCAACTTCATTAAAATTCTTAAGAAATACTTGTGTCATTTGTTTCACCCAGGGCTGGAGTACAAAAGATTCACATACTTGTTGTAGATTTATTTGTTCAGTTGTTAATAGAATAGAATGTGTTATGCCGCCTAACGTTTATACAGATCTATCTAAATGTATATGTATTACCTAATACTTTACAAGGTGTTTCACGTATTTCATTTTTCGTAAAAACCAGATTGGAACCGACTATTTTAATTTTCATAGAAATGTCATGTTGTACTTATATGGTAAGAACGACTATAACCAACTCTGGAATAAGTTATGATTGATGTTCACGTTATACGTAGACTATTAAATAAAGAATGCTATTCTTTTCAAATTTTGAAAGAGAATATAAATGAAATGTCAAAAAATGACCAAACTGAATCTAAATTGAGTGCCAGACCCACACATATTATATGAATGATTTAGTTACGATATAAAATGCGATATTCCTTAACGAATCGAGCTTGCTCAAACTTAGGTTGTAACTAGCCCTCACATGTCAAAACTTCTGTTTGTCAAAAACGTAGGACTTGACATACGGGACTCAGGAGTTGTACTTAGACTCGACACGGAATGTAACCCTTAATGCCCACAGCTTTTCCATGTAAATGACCAACAGTTGGTATGCGGAAATTTCAAAATGAATCCTTTAAAATACTGTAAAAAACTGCTATAAGTCGGATGGTTAGCCCGTTAAGTGATAACAGAATAAAAATCCGCGCGGTCCTGTGACAGTTGCGTAGGCAGCTGCCGTGCCTCGCGCCTACAAAAACTTATAGTTTTTTGATTGTCTTTTTATATCACTCTTATAAGAAACACAGGTGCTGGGGTGAGCCAACCCACATGTGGTTATAGGTTTTTTAAGGTGTATAGGAAAAACACAATGCCGCGGTCAGTCCTCTAATTTTGAGAAATATCAGAACACCTTCATTTTAAACTATAATATTTAGATACTTTATAGGATTATTGATGCCTCTATAGGGCGAAACTTTATAGATTGTTAGTTCAATACTAGGGATTTGAATTATTTAATGTACACCAATAACCGCGGTTGCTTTTTTACAGTTTTATTGTTAGCACAATAGAAAAATGTCAACGTGTAACTTAACAGATTTCCAATTAAAACTGTACGTTGTGGTGTAATTTGTTTATTTTGGTTTCCTAGATCTTTAGTTTCTTGTTTATAGTTCATTAAAAAAAGAAAAAGTAATTAAAAGCCGAATTAAATATTAAACAAAAATAATTATAATCGATTCCGATTGATCATAAACGCTTCAAGTCAGAAACAATAAAAAGCGAATAATCGGTATTTGAATTGCAAAAAGACTATTCGTAGCCTCGACCAAGATTGGTCTTGCGACTCGTTTCGATATAAGAGTACTTATTAAGACAGGGGCAACTTTTGCTATTTGATTTGTAAAAAAAGAAAATTGCCGATACTGGTTTGCTATTAAAAGCATTTTGAACGGAAATTGTACAGTTATCCCGATCTTGTTAAAGGATGTCGCGATTCATTGACCGTCTTATTTTTAACGGACTTCAAAGAGCCTTTGAATTCTTTATGTTAGTTATTTAGAAATCTACTATACCGATTGTCGAACTTATTTTCTGTTAAAAGAACGGGTTTTTTAAATTTTGTTTACGTCACTAATTCAAACTGTGAAACATGCATGCATGAATTTCTTAATTTTATGTTTTAACTATTAATTTACCTGGAATGATTTTTCATTTCGGTTTTCATTTTTCATTAGCAAAGGGAAGCCGATGTCAGCTGATGGTGGTTGGTGGTAGGTCTGGTAGCCCGGAGTGGATGGGCAGCGCCGTGTTTCTGTGTAGTCAGCTTCAGGGCTGCTACGACACCTTTTCACCAGCTCAAGAGGCGCGTCATTATCTTCCTGGCTTTCCCATTTTCCAATAGAGGAGTCTGTGTCTCTATCACGTTCACAGGCGCTTCCCGGTGACCATATTTGTCGATTTTTTGTGGACAAATTCAAAGGCAGCTCTTCGTCATCTGCAACAAATGTTCCTATTACCCTTCACACTTCACAAATTGAAAGTCGGTTGGGTCAAATCGGATGTCTGTAAAATCTGTACAGCTGCTTTTATATTTGTCGATTGCGTCATGTCTACTGAAACAATTGTTTTTATGCTATTTTTAAAAATTATTTTTAGCTACTTGTGATATTTAGAGTTTAAGATATAACTGTAAGGAATGTACTTTTTGTGACCTTATTTCTAATTACAAATAACAATTTGTACTCTAGTACTACGTATTTTGTTGGAACCTTTTTTAAATTAATGAATGCCTTTCTATTCAATGTACACCTTATGTAAAAAGCAATTAAGTCAATACTCGTTTAAGTGAAATCAAATTGTTTTTGAATCTAGGTTCTTACGCTTATCATTGACTTACGAAAACATGTAACCAGTATATGTAACGATAACGCGTTATTTGAATGCTGTAAGAATTGTCTAGGTAATATATTATGCTTTTTGACGAAGAATTAACATTAAAACTCGTACTTATATTAAACTAAAAAATATAATTTATTACTCCTATTAAGGTATTTATTTTAACCATTTATAAGATAAAAGTCTTAGCACTTTAGTTAACCCTCTATGAATTGGTTTTGATTGCCATATGTTTGGTTAGAAGTATCTTAATCATATATCAATTATAAGTAATGTTTTTTTCATGATTACTATGAATTATTATTAATTGGAATGGCGTTATAAATCGTCTAGGAAACCTCCAAGTTCTGCTTTTTAAACGGAATAACTTTTTATTCCTAGTGTGTTCTATACACTAGTGTTGCCCAAAATCGGTCTTGGTCTTGCAGTCTTGGTCTCGTTCTTGCGTTTCCGCAAGACCAAGACCAATACCAAGACCGCCTTATTATAGCAAGACCAATACCAAGACTGAACCCTGCAAGACTTGAGCAAGACAATACTTAAGCCTGCAAGACTCTTGCGTCTTGCAGTTAAGACAAACTGAGATTTGGGCGTTATTAAGTAGGTATTTGGTTTCAATCCCGATTTTGAGAAACGTTCCCCAGTATCAAAACCGTAGGTATCACATATCATAACACTAAACTAAGGACTGCAGTTGTATTTGCAGTTGGCAACGTGCCGCTCGTCTCAAAGCACCCTGAAACGTATTGTATTGATTAGGTAGGTAAGTACTTATTATACATATTTCAACAATTTATTAAGTAGGTAGCGTGTTAATACTCACAAATCTGTTCCCTAATAACTTTCTAGCAAAGTTCATACCTTATAGGTATCTACCTATAATAATATGTTATGCTTGTTTATGTCTAATGTGCAGATCTAACGTTAGTACTCGTAGGTTGGTATGTCCTTAAAATTATAGCTAACAAAATTATATAAACATCATGTAGGTGTGAAACTTATGTTTCAAAATTTATATTATTCTTCTATTTAGCAAAATTTTAAAACTAACAGCGAGTCGAGTAGGTCTAGTAACAGTTTCTACGGCAGCCAATATTATGGTACAGACGCCAGCACATCAAGCTACTACAATCTATCAAATTTCTTCAACAGATTTTCAACTTTATCGCTAAAGAATTAAGGTTCAAAGTTGATTGGGGAAATGTGACGTTCTGCGAATAAACTGTTGGTCGGTCGGTGTATTATATATCTACTTATTTGATAATTTACCAACAAAGACGCCGCGCCGCGGTTTGCAACAAGTGTATCACAGCATTTGACACTGTTTGAGCGCCGCGTTCGCCGACAAAGAGTTCGGACAGAGGCCCACCAATTTTTACCTATTTAGGTAGGGTTGGTACAGGAGTATAAAATTAAATGACCTTGAAGATGTCCTAGCAGTAGGTAGGTATAAATTGAATGCTCTGAGTTTCTTTTATTTAAATACATTCTCACACTGGCTTGAATTCGAACACTACAGCGTTAAAAGCTGTCGGGCGAGATGATAATTAATAACTAAGTAGGTATTGCATCTATTGAATTGCGAATATTTTGATTTCGAAATAATCATTGTTAATATCGGTAAATGATAGATAGTGAGTGATACCTAGGTACTAAAATGTGAGCAGCAAGCAAGCAAAAAGTTCACTAGTAAGATTTAGAGTTTACCATTCAATTACACACAACATATTATTGAAAAACAAAAATTATGAAAAAGATATTTAGACTGAGTACTTAGGAAATTAGTAGAAAAAATATTCTATCGTGGATACCTAGTTATTAAAAAGTGGATAAACGTTGTGTTTACTTAATTTTATTTTTGTGTAATTGTATGTGTGTTTTACTGTGCTAATGCCAACATTGACAACCCCACCAAAATAGGTAACAATTTAGTCCGCTTCTAGACTTTGTGTTGCCGCCGTCGCTTTCATATCAAAGGTCGCCGCCACTGCCCATGTTCTAAAGAATAAAATAAGTTTCCGGGTGCTCAGAACGGACGCAAATAGATTATGTTGTCCTCGCAAGGAAGAATGTAGTCGTAAGGATAGGTAGATTTTATAAAAATTGTTGTAAGTAATAAAAATATACCTAGTTTATATTATTACTAGCTGGCCTGGCGAACATCGTACCGCCAAATAGTCGATTCTTTATTTGTTTAAAATACTTATTCTACTATTCGGGACACCGGTCTAGCTAGTAAGATAAAAAAAGAAAATTAATAAGACAACAAATACATTATGTCAAAAAATAAAAATTTACCTTCCCGGAACCCCTCCACTAACACTTGAACTTTATGCTATGGTATTAAAAATCAAATTCACTTTTAAGTATTATATTGTTTTTAGACTTTTTCACTCAATTTTATTTTAATTTTTCTCCGTAAGAACCATCTTCGTGCTTCAAGGTATATTATACAAAAAGAAATGTTTTCATGTTATGTCGTGACAACGGAAAACGGGTTTCATTTTTATATATATAGATTACCTATTATACCTTTTTAAAGGACATTGCACTGCAAAATTGGAAGTGGGTGATTTTAACAAACTTGAAACGTGGAAAAGCTCCAAATATGAGCGACGTCATATTGCTTTACGCATTTTGTTTTAAAATCACACACTTCCAAAAATCGAGATTTGCAGTGTCGGTTTATCAACTTCTATCGTACCTACTCTAGTAGCGACTATTGTCTTCAGCGATGATTTACTAAATAAATAAAAATAATCGTGTAGGTACGACGATTATTTTTCTAAGGAATACAATTTTGTAGCAGTAGGTACCTACATCGTTTTTTACTTACACATACTTTAACGACAGTACCTACGTAGCAAAGCGCGCCAGTCACGAGTACGACAAATTGCCTAAAAAATGTACCTACGCACACTGTAATGAAATCTGCTAATCTCAACACAATACATGTAGCCTGCCTGCTATTATTGGTTGATGAACATGGTTAAATGCTCCAGGATAGCCCGCAAGCCCCCACAAATAGCAGTAGGCTAATAGGTATTTGCAAGTCTTGCGAGACTTGCGAGACTCTTGCTGCAAGATCAAGACCAAGACCAAGACTGAGAGCGCAATACCAATACCAAGACCGAGACCAGGTGTATTGACGCAAGACAATACCAAGACTGGCCTAAGTCTCGTCTTGGTCTTGCATTTGGGCAACACTACTATACACGGTAAATTGCTTTTCTTATTTAGTGCCAAATTGTTATTCTACGAAAATGAAGACGATAAAACTCACACTTGACATACTTAATATATATACCTACACGATTTCCTTGGAAAATCGGATATTTACATATTAGTTGACGTCTCCACTGGAGGTAAACGACATGTTAACGACGTCCTATCGCAGTACGAGTTATTAATCGCAGTAACAGAACTGATAACTATTCTAATGAAGGAAACACGAAAAGTCGAGTGCTAAGGAGGCCGAGGTAAGCATAAGTTTTGATAACAACGTTACCTATGGTGATTTGCCGGAAATGAGATTTCAGAGACTATATTATCTTTAATTACAGTGTTGAAAAAAGGTTGCTTGACGTCAATCGTTTTATAATTTAAATCGACTTATATACGTATATATGTAATCGATATAAAACTTGTTAATGTGTTTATTATAATTACCATCTCGGGGTGGTGTGTGTCGCATGTGGTCGAGTGGTGGTGTGAAATGGGGCGAAGCTCTGGGCAGTAGCAAAGGCCACACTCCGGCGCCGCCGTAAAGGGCACCTAGCCCGCTACAGTACATAAGGGCTCCAAGTTCTATATAGAAAAAATAATTCTATATTCTCAGTCATATTTCTCTAGCTTCACAACTTAACAAGCAATTTACGTTAGTATTTAACAAAAGAGTAGATATACTTGTACATAAGCAATAGTTCGTCGGGATACGGGTTTGAATAGTAATACCTAACTTGCAATATGCATATAAAATATATACCTGTTGCTCTGGCATATTGCTTGAGTGCTCTTCCTGCAATCTCGATGTCTCCAATCTGAAGCATATCAAGACGGTTGTGGGAAAGAGAATCAGGAGAGAGGGGTGGTGACTTGGAGGTAGGTGAGTGTGGCGACACACTGCGGTCTGGTGACGGAAAGCGCTGTCCAGGTGGTGATGACGCTTGGAACTGCTCTGCCAACCGAGACAGAAGAACGTGGCGAGACATCTGAAATAATTGAGATTTTTAATCGGTGCCCAATAGCTTCAAGTATTGGTCGGTAGAATTCAAATACTGCTGAAAGCTCAAATCATTCTGAATAGTCTATTAATCTATATTATATAAAATTATGCTGAAGAACTAAAATGAACTACTAAAATTAAACATAATATTTTTGCGTAAAAACTAGAACAGAAAACCTAACTATTTATATTTTTCTAAATCTTATTCAAAACTGAAATCCCGCTGTCGCGTCGTCACCGCCGTAGCCTCTACTTACGTCAACGTAATTCCCTACAATGTCAATACGCCCAATAAGTATCGCATAGCTTTAACTCGGAAACCTATTACTCAGAAAATTAATTAAATTATATTATGTTATTACAATTTCTATACCAATACAAATTCGTCAAAGTTATAACGTGACCATCACCATTAGCGGCTATCTAACTATTTGTCGACAGCTCTCGCCTTGATTAATCCGGTCGACTATTTGTTGACGAATCGTATTAAAAGGTCAATCAAGCAAATGAAGAATCAGAATAATGAAAGTGGACGGCGCCCATTGCGTACGCGCATTAATAATTCACGATATATCGGACTAAAACAATCTTCATTATCGGAGCATTACCGAATGAGTTTGAGCCATGACAAAACAAACCCCGACTTCATTACTTAGGCAATCCAAACTTACGACATGAATTGCTAAATTTTAATAGAGTAATTAGGGGTGATTCGTATCAAATGATACAGGTGGTATTAACTGTTCGTTTGTCGTAAAGATGTTATCGTCACTTAGACTGGGAAACGGCATTATTCACCTACACGTGTCAAACGTTATCACAACTAGCCAAACGTAATACAATTGTGATAAATGCATGATTGAAACTATTAAAACTAATTGGGTGTGTGTAATGTGAGGGTGGAGTGTCGCAATTTCTTGTTTCAATAAAGCAAGCCGTCATTAGGTGGTGACTGACAATTACTGACATCGCGTCTTATAGCTTTTTTCTTTGTACAGTGGGAACGATGGCAAATGTTTTACAAATCAAGTATCGCGTAACATTAATTGAATGATTATGAAAATCATTTTCCATTTTCAAATGTATCTATATACCTACTGTTTTCGTTTGCCAAGATGTCTTTATGAGATATATTACATAGACATTATTATATAACCCTTAAAACAATAATTTAAAGAGCAGTGTTGACCTAGTCGCTTCAGCGTGCGACTCTCATACCAGAGGTCGTAGGTTCGATCCCCGGCTGTGCACCAATTGACTTTCTATGCGCATTTAACATTTGCTCGAACGGTGAAGGAAAACATGTGAGGAAACCGACATGTCTTAGACCCAAAAAGTCGGCGGCGTGTGTCAGGCACAGAAGGCTGATCACCTACTTGCCTATTAGATTAACAAATGATCATGAAACAGCTACCTACAGAAATCAGAGGCCAAGATCTAAAGGTTGTAGCGCCACTGGATTTTTTTATTTTTCTAAAACAATGATAATATTAATAAATACTTATAAATTTTATTTTGCTATTGTATACCATCTTTTTTCAGTTTTCATGTAGGTACATTGATTAATTATCGTATGGCTATGATTTAGCAAATTGTTTATAACGTTTTATGTATGTTTTTTCTTAGCTAAACTTAACTAATTCTAATATTAATTTATAATATCACTTTCACAAACACGTAAACTTTTTACATCAAATTAATAAAATATACAATCTGTAAATAGTGTTATTTATAGGTATTGATATATATTTTATATTTTGTAAAATTTAACTATAGACAATACAATCAGACTATGAATTAATTAAATTATTAAGTAAATTTCTAAATGTTAATAAAAACTATTATTTTTTATCCGTGGAGTTTATTAAAATTACTGAAAAATAAGTGAAAAGCTATAAATAAGGCTCACCTTGGGCAAATAAATCACTTCACTGAATCACAATGGGCACGGTATAGCTGTCGCGTTGATATTGTCAAATTATCATGATCATCAATATTGTAAAGGCTCGCACGAACTCGTAAGGCTTTATAGGTCGCTACAATACGGTGTATCGCGATCGGCGCCTGGCACCTGACTGAAGGCTCACGCGCCCGGACCTACCCAACTGCTCATCCAAAGTTTTTTTTTTTCAAACAAAAAACAACAGGTCTGGAGGCTGCGCAATAAATGATTTGATAAAACGGCTCCTTGACAGGTGGCTCGCGTCTCTGCGTATAATTATTACATACAACGGATTAAGCGACTGAAAAATGTCCTTTGAGTATAAATGTGTGCAAATTGCTGGTTTGTGCCGTGCTGTAATCAATTTGATCTATTATAGTACTTGTGGGCCCAATGATAGTGCCAATAATATGAATTCCAGTATCGATAAACTTAATAATACTGAAACGGGAAACCTTTGACACCTTGCTTTGTTTGGAATTATGCACAGATTTGTTTAGTTATGCTCCGCCCACGAGTTGCTGATTGGCCGGTTTCTAGCAGGCGGGGCGAGTTTAGATGAACTTAGAAACGAAATTGTGAAAATATAACGTGCTTATAAAACTTCTTGAAATGTTACTCAATTGATGCCACCTATTAAAATAGTTAATTGGTAGATATAATGAGTCTTTTGATAAGAGTAACTAGTATTTATTGTTAATTTTATGTAGGTTAGCGTACAAAATTAGAAGTTATTTTAAGATTGTACTTTATTAATATATTATAAAATATGTAATATGTAATATTTTTTATGTAATATATTATAAAATATATATATAATTTCAAACCAATATTAATAATATAACATTTTACTATCCAGTCACATTCCAACATTGAGTTACTTTCTTTTTTCTTATTCGACTGTGACAAAAAAAGTTTTTGTATCGAATTTAGCGTAATTTAGCATAATATTCTTACCTGAAAAAATGGTATCAAATGTATTGTTTTTGAATGTAAATTCAAAAGAAAGAATAGTCCCGCCTGCCAAATGAAACACAGGTTGCAAGCAAAGCAAATTGATAGCGCCCTGATTCGCCACTATTCTCGATTTCATGAGCAAAGGCTAGCTAGTTACGAAAAAATCCTTAATCGACTGCTTTAATACTGTAATTGATCATCATATAATTTATCTGTAATTAATTATCTTGTACTTGTAATAATATGTTTATATTCCACTGCTTTGAATAAGCTGAAGGCTGGTTAATGAAAATTGACATATAGGTATATAGCATATGTTTAATTGAGTCGTATCCGTAAATTACATTTATATAACATATGCATTGATTCGTTTGTAATACCATATTGTAATACATTAAGAATTTACTACAACTACAGTGGAAGTTATTTGTCCTCGAATAAAATAACCTTGAATGGTGCTCGGTTGGTTGGTTGGTTTCCAGGCACGGGTTTTTTCTGCTTTACCTCTAGGCATAGAGGTCTACCTCTAGGTTCTTGGAGGAGTCAATACCATTTTTTGATTGCAGTTTTTTTCGTAGTTGTCCGTATTGTCCTTTTTGAATAATAATAACATTATAATTTATTGGCAAATAAAAATTTTAATAAAACAGGTACCCCAGGCTTTTGATGTGGCGAGAACTGTTTTTCAGGAGCCTATGTCGCAGTTACATTTTATGTCTTACATAAAATGATAGAAATTAATAATATTTAGGTTTAGTGGATCAACACACTTGCTAAGCGTGCGAATTTTGAGAGATTTTGCCGCCGGCTATGCAACATTGATTTCAAACATTTTTGTGCGCAAATAACACATGATCGTACGATAAATAAAAACATCATGAAACCTGCATTGCAAAGACTCGAAAATCGTTGATTCGCCTGTACTTTATTAACAGATGAATGATATAAGCTTCTTTTAATTATAAATAATACATGTTTAAATCTTAAATAGCTATGAGAAAGTTAAAAGTAAAGTTTTAAGACTATTTTATCATTTGACTGATTATACCTATGTGATTATTGAAACTTACATTTTTAGCTACTTAAGTTAGCTATATAAATTAAACGTATTCCTTATATATATGTTAATAATATAGAAGTAAAAATGCACTAAAACGGCTTCTTAAAAAATCTAATGGTTGTAAAACTAAAATAGCAGTAGGCATGCTCTGATACATATTGATATTGTACATTTACGCAGCCAATTAAATGATATTACACAGTCGATTAACCCCTTGTAGCAATCTCGGGAAATTTAATTATACGGCTAATCTGCTTTGGTTACAAGGTATTTTATTACAGGCAAATGTATGGTTTCAGTAGTGCTTCAGTGAACGCATGTGTTGTATACGAGTAAAGAATGATAGTGTTGCCAGTTTGTTTCGGGTGAGCTATACTGTGACGAAAAATATTAACTGATTACTACATATTACTAAAAAAAATAGTCGTTTTAAAGTGGGTATTTTTTTAGCCACACTTACCTACCTACTAAAATATAACATTAATTACGTTATTTACTCAAAATATTAGTCCCTAAAAACTGTGTTCTAGCGAATAGAATAATAAAAAATATATCCATCATCATCATGAGCCTCTCTTATTAAGTCTATTTCTGGACGTAGGCCTCCTCCATCTTCCTCCTTTACGCCCTGCTTGCTCTGCATCCACTGGGATCCAACCTCCTTGGCGATATTGTCAGTCCACCACGAGCGGCCGCGCGGTCTTTTGTTCTGCCGAGGTCTCGATTCAAGGAGCCTGCTGATCCATCGGTTCAGTCCATGCGCGCAATGTTACCTGCCCATGTCCACCTAGATGTTGCGACAGCCCTTACTACATCGCTAAAAAATATATATATTCGTAAAGAATTCTGAGTAAAATCTCTGAATATTAAGACGATTTTTAGCGTTCGGGTCTACTAGCAGAAGTAAAGTTCTAAATTTGTATCTTCAAGATGGCAACACATTGCATAAGATGATATGGGGGGAGGGGAGTGAGTATAGCCACGCGTGTGGGTAACGGCGCGCGCGTGGCGACCCGTTAGCCCCGCGCACATGTCACGCCGGCACGCGCCCGCGCAACTTTTTATAGTCCTTTTTTCTGACCGCATTTTTGTTAACCTTTGTTCAAAATTCGGCATTAGATTGCGGTACTTTAGTTAAAAAGATTACTAAACATATTTATCATGGAAACCTATGACAACGTGCAATATACGAATGCTATTTAAAAGCTTGTACAGATAACAATTTATAGTTGAATAAGATTTTATAGCATGCAAGCAAAATATGTCAAACACGACAGGTTCTTATTGTCAATAGATAAGCAAATCAAAAATAAAACTCGGCGGGTAGTTACGGTCAGCTGCAGAACCGGTACCAGACGGCTGACTGTCCTCCGCCATTCCTTAGTCAACGTTTATTAATTGGGCAGATGAGAACCACGGCATGATGAATGCGTCGTCCATATATGGGCAACAGTTCGCGAAACCTTTTATAGATTCTCAATTAAAAGTGTCTATTATTCTTAATAGGACCGTCGGACATTGTTGAGTTTATAGAAACAAGAATATTTGCTTGAAGTGTATAAAAAACGGACATTATAACGGAAAGGCCGATTAAGTGGAATAAAATATAGCGTGGGGGTGCGGGCGGCAGGTGGCATTGACTAGGGATGCACCCTGTGTCGATAGGCTTGGTATCGATGATGTTACAACACTAAAGAGGTTTTATCTTATCTATTTTTATATTAAGAAATATCTAACTAATGTATTAAATTTATACCTAAGATAAAAGAGATTCTATTACTTAAAGTTTATCAGTTGCATTTTGTTGTAAAAATTCTATGCGTAGACGAGAGCGTAGAACATTCGTAGACGTTCTAAGAGTAGAACTTTACTGTGATTTTATTTTACCTGAGTTGTTTGATTTATTTCATACACTTATTTAGATTTTAATGTATATGATTTATTACATACAAAGATTCAATGAAAAGTACCTTTCAAAAACTATTTAACTTAAAGATTGCTTTATTCATGGAGTTTCGTTTGCTATTAAAATAATTGGCGACACAGAATGTTAGAACATAGTTTTAATATACTTAAAAATAAAACTCAAATAATAGAATATCAAATTATTTATAGACAGATTATATTATTGGTACCTGTAACAACGTATATCTTTGGATAAAGGAAAATGAAAAATTGGTTGAAGATGACCAAAGTTTAGTAAACAATTGCTCATTAACGTTAAAAAAAGGATTTTCCGTTATCGATATAATTGTAAATCCCTACCAACGTCTTGCACCCTTAGTTTCGGTCGGGAAGATTCAGAAGCACCCGCTCCGCGACATGTGCGCGTGCGCGTTAACGGATTTATTCAAACAGCGCGTGTCGCAAATCACACTTACTTTAATAGCCCTTATTTAAATAAGCCTTAAGCCGAATTATTTCAAATTTAAGGTCTGATTTTTATAATACTCTCATTTGACTGTTCTAACAAAGACAAATTTTACTTTACTATGAAAATGTCTCTCATTTAAAATTCAAGTGCAACATTACTATTTTTTTTCTACACATACTTATGCAACTTATATTATAATTTGATTTTCAATATAACCAAATGTAATTTTCCTAATTTGTTAAGATTCGGAGTTGAGAGTTAGCGCGAACTATGATTCTGGTAGATTCATGTAGTATGACAAAACGTTTTTGAAATACGGAAGGAACTTAGCGCTTGTTTTCACATTAATTATACTCTGATTTTTACCCTAATAGAAGTTTGCTTTAGTTATAGAATATAATTATTTGACTATAATAAGATTAATTAGATTTTTTTGCTTGTGACGTCTGTTGATGTATTATTACATACATTTGTTTGTGAGGACCAACGTCGGTTATAATGCTCCTCTTAACAGTAAACAACGCTTTGAGGACATGCGAGGCTGATCCATGTTATGACAGTCTCCATGTCTTCAAGCGTAAGATGGTACAGCCATTGTTCCTTATTGTTCCTCATTCAGCATATTTCATTAAATTTGTATTTCTAAATCTAGTTTATTGTCATTTGTTTTTTGTATTATTTCTTTTCTCTTTTATAATTGTAATGTTGTGCACACTTGTCATTGATGCACATGCATGTATTGTGTTTATTGTATGTTGTCTGTGCTCTGTAAGTGCCTGTATGTGTATCATTAGTGTCTTTTAAAATAAATAA
Source organism: Pieris melete (assembly GCA_963693345.1). NCBI lineage: Eukaryota > Metazoa > Arthropoda > Insecta > Lepidoptera > Pieridae > Pieris > Pieris melete. The sequence continues at coordinate 1,593,976 of CAVNZK010000028.1, forward strand.
AAACAAATACTAAATCGTATGTAATATCACAGTTAGCAACAGCTCCCTTCAATCTTGGGTTTTTAAAACGTAAACAATACCTGAAACGTCATATGGCGGGCGTTGAGTTTGAAACCGTAAAATCTCGCAGGCGCACTCCGCACAATGCTCAGAATTATCATACACCCGCTCATTACAACATAAAAGATTAAATTCAACATTTTGTTAATTGTTGAGTTTACTGAGACACATGTTCAGACCGAGGCCGCAGTACTGCGGTTTGTTTCAATGTTGTGACAACGTAAGCTTTACAGTCTTACTTAATTGATATGTTTAAAATATTGACAATTTCAATGAACTATAACTTAAAAGGATTTCCCATACCCGAATTGTCAATCTTTGGTAAGCAAAAGTATTTCAGTTTAGCCGTACCATACCTGGTGACTGCAAAAATTACAGGTTACGGGAGTTAATAATGGCAATTACTTAATACATATAGCTGAGATTAAATTTGTTCAACCTATCATTGTATTTAAAAGTCAAAATGTCAAAAGACTTTTATAGGCAACAAACTATGAACAAATTTGTCTCAAGTCTTGTCCAAAAAGTCTCGAAATAAAAACAACTGCTACATAGAGTGTGGTCTTTAAAATTTTGAGGTTGAGCGTAATTGTCCGGATTAAGTACTGAATTGTAAGATATCAGAGGCATGTGTAGTTCTTTGACAATTTAATAGCATATGCACATGCACCTGCGTCTGCAAAAAGTAGATATACGCTTCAGGCTGTGAACCTCGGAATTCGTCGCAGCGATCGCCTTCATTGCCTATTTTATGCGCTATTTATCGATAGTTGATTGGTAAGGTGGACTTAATGTACACGTTTAGTTGGAAATAGTCGTGATAGCCTGACATTTATTTCATTAAGATTAAACAAATTAACAATAGTTATGTAACATTTTAATCAGATATCTTAACTTAAGCTGTAGATATATATAACACAGTCAGCTCCTCAGCCAGGTCCGATTGCAACCACAGCACACACGCATTATACACTTAAAACGAATCTTGTTCTTTAAGGGAAAAGGGAAAAAAAAATGTTATCTCTCAATAATTTTTTTTTTTTTTTCTGTGATTATTGTTATTATGTGTGTGTGTTTTTGTTAGTAATAAATGTTATGTCTAAATGTCTAAAGATAAGAGGAATGAATACAAAAAATATAATAAACACTATATACGGGGATTATAACCATTTTTTGATTCTCAATCCCGGCTGTCCACATATAGAGTTGTCCGTCTTTGTGTAATAAACTCTTGATCTTACAATGAATGTGAAGACTCCACCACGCCTAAGAAATACCTAGGTAGCACTGAAAATTTTTAGGAAATGAAAAACGGCTTAAATTAGAAAGTTGCCAATACTTTTATTCGAAGTAATCTCCGTTCCTCTCTACACATCGTCGCATTCGATGGAACCACTGAGAAAAGCAGCATTTTGATCTTGACTCCTACCAATGCCTAGGCTTGCCCGTATCTGCTGATAGGTCACTCTCTTATCTTCCTCTATCATGCGTCGCACAGCACTGTTGCTATCTTCAGTAGTCGATGTTTAAGGACGTCCCTCATGCGGATCATCGTTGAGATTGCTACTTCCAAGCTTAAACCACTCGTTAAACCAATTGTCAATAGTGGCACGAGATGGGGCTTCATTAAGAAATGCTAATCGCAGCCTATCATAGCGTTGTTGTTGAGTAAGCCCACAACGAAAGTCATAATAAATCATAGACCGAGAATTCTCGCGTTAGGTTCATTTTCACGTGTAACAAGAGTTTAAGATTTGCCGCCTATTCACAAAAACAAATGAATGCAATATACTACATTAGGTTACCAAAGTTCTAAAATTTAAATTAAAAATAGTTTTCACTAGAAATGTTTCTAACTGGCTAATTCTAAACATTTTCTATGTAACCCACATACATATCAACAAAGTGCCAACACATACTTTGGCTTGGTAGATTTTTCCTACACTAAGATATCGAATATATACAAATACACCAGTCATTATAGACATTCGAAATCGAAAATTTGATAATAATTCCAAAAGTTTTTAAACTTCGGTCAAGTGAATGGTACATTGGGACGACAATAAATCTCATTTTGCAACCTTGTCCGCAGTCCGGAACATTGTTAAAATTGCAATTAAATTAATTTTATGTCTGTATGGTCGTGAAAAAAATTCCAAAAGTTCTGCAAACTTGGGGAAGTTTTCGATATAATATTTCATATCACGTATAAAATTTGCAACCAACCTAAGTGTACGGAACATTTTTTGTTATTTATTTTATTTTCGATATATCTGTCAAATTTGCAGAACTTTTGGAACGTTTTCCTTCAGTTTAATAAAGAACAACATTAATTAAATAATGTTCCGTACACTTAAATTGGTTGCAAATTTGACACGTGAAGTAAAATAATATATTTAACACCACTCCAACTTTGCAGAACTTTTGGAACTTTGGTCTCAAGAACTAAGCAAATTATCATTTATTGCATTTTTAACAATGTTCCGGACCGCAGAGCAGGTTGCAAAATTTTATAGTTTGTTTTAATACCACTCCCGACCTCACATCAAAATTTGAAAACTTTTGGAATTATAATGAATTAATTGTCTTGACTGACTGGACTAAAAAGAAATTCTTGAGATTTAGTCAGAGAGTAGGTAAATTTTGTAATGAAAGCACGATTATGAAAAGAACACTGATCTTATTACCTAATGATAACAAAACCCTAGCAACTAAGAAAATATTCAAAGCAATCAACCTTAATCAATTAATCAACAATGAATATTTCAATCCACCATGCATCATTCATCGCTGCTTACTGCTGTTTCTAATTTCCCCGTCAATTTTTCAAGCTATCCCAATTTTATGATTTGGCATTCTATGATTTGGCATTCTGATAAACAATAAACTACAAGCTTCCACCTTTTCAGAATGCCAAATCATAAAATGACTACTTCACGACTGATTTGAGAGCGACCGCCGATGCAAAAACCGCTGTGTGAGTTCGAAAAGTGAGCTACAGAATCGCAGGGCAGGTATTATAAAAGCTGAGCGCTAGAGCAGTTATCTCAGTAATTACTGGTGAATTAAACAATTATTGTGTTGCTTATCCATTTATTAAGAACATTATAAAACGACCAAATGCGGGTGAAATCAGGGGACGTAGGAAGTTTTATGATGATTTTAATAGTCTTGCTATTTATTGCTATATATTGATTAGAGTTATTAAGAAATTCTCTGTTTATAATGCCCTTCAGCCATGTACTTAGTGCTTACGAGGAAGAAATGAATGGCGCGACTGAGTGGTTTCATTTTTGCCCTGAGGCTCCAGCTACCATAATGCGTTTATGACTTTACTATTGCAATTTTATACATATAAAGTAGTCCTATTATTTTTTTACGTACTGACAGTCGTTTGCCTGCACTTTGCTTGGTGGACACGTCTGCCGAAAATGCATCTTCTTAAACAGCATCATGGTATCCACATAAACATACGCAGAGAATTTGCCTCAAATAGATACTGATTTCCATATACTTTGATTCCAATAAATATAATAATATTATATTTATTTGTAATTAATTGTTGTAATTCAATGTCAGGTACTCAAAGCAACGATAAGTAAATTAAATATTATAAAAAATTGTTGTTAGACAATATGCTTGATAATAATAATTACCAATATAATAATATTATATTTATTGAAATCAAAGTTAAATAGTCTTACTCTTTTAGACTTATAAGTAAGTTATTAGGAAAACATATACTTGAAGCAGTATCTATTGCTAGACGTTGCCAGTATGGGATACGAGCCAGGGCTTCTCAAGTGCTGAACCATCTCAACTTATCCCAAGAGAAGTTCATAATAATAGCACCCAGGTGGAGGCAGCCTTTTTTGCGCCCGGACTCCAAAGCCTATTAGACCTATTTTAGTAAAGTAAATTTGGGTATTTTAGGTCCTTCTGCGGTTGTTGTTATTTAATATTGGCTAAAGCTCGGAAAACGAGTATGACAATCGAGGTTAGCAGAATACGATGATTTATAATCCTCTCGTAAACATATTGAATTGGGCCATACTTGCTTAGCCATTCTCATTATAATTTTCTATCAAGATAAGTATTACTACGATTGCGTCGACCATAATAAATTTCAAATATTACAACATTCGAATTTTAAAATATGTAAATCGCAAGGGTTTATAAATCATAATGGGGGGAAACGTGTTTCTTAATTATTATTGAATTTGACCCAATTTCGAGTAGATAACTTTGAGGGAAGCGATTTATACAATCAGATTACATATGACCTTAAATATAATAGGCAAGTCCCACTTTATTAGTCGGGTACCGTTGACCCGTGGCGCTCGGCAGGTGGCGCGAAGGCCGGCCGGGAGCGTTCGCCGCCACTTAATTGATTCCAATCTGAGACCAGATCCTCGGCAGGTAATTTCACTTTCGCGCACACATTTTACTGTAACTAACGGTTCTGATATTGTATTACCATGATCAACGAAGCCTCATTGCGACAAACAACAGACTTACCCAAAATGTATAAGGTCCATAGACAAACGGATCATCAAAAGTCAGTACGTTAATTCACAAAAAAATACGTTATAATCGTTAATAAATTAAGCAGAAAATCTTTTACAGAGTACTTGTTAACAACCATGCGAAAAGCGTATAAAAAGTTCTTCGATTAAAAAATAATTATCCTCTTCGCAAGCCACAGATTGTCGTTAAACACATTAATATTGGAGGCGTGGGCGCATAATAAAAAGATCGTACTGCGCCGACCGCCGTCAAAACGCACCGATTAAATTGCTCCATTAAGGCATACAAACTGTAGTAAAATAAACAATAATATAATGCTTTATTAAAGTAATCTTTGGCATGACTGTATTAGTTAAGTTTTTGAAGTAAAACTGATGCTAATAGTTAGTCTATAGGATAGATATTTAAAATTTTAGGATATAGAAAAATTTTACCTAAGCGTTGAGTGAATAAGGCGTTTAATGGTACATTTATTTATTATATTATCTTCTTGTTTTGTTATTTTTCCTATGCCGAATATACATAGTTACTTGCTGTCTCTTAGCGATTTGCCTCATGCCCAGCTACAGTTATAAGTTTTTTAAATACGACAAACGCGTTACATACAATCATTCTATAAATAACAGCACCTGCGTAATTGTATATAGAAGTGTATTGAAGAATAGTCTACTTAAATCATGAAAAAAAGCCAATGATTGAAGTAGTATTTTCCATATCTGTACGTCAGACAGTAAATAGCGGTGTTTCGAATCGCACGCGCCTAATAATTACACGCAAAAGGTCGCAAACGCACATTGCGCTGGCAAACACCCCATTACAAGTCCCTCGAGCGGTTTTTGCATGGTTACATGTATTATATATTCAGATTAAAAGCGCAAGTAGCAGAAAATACATTACACGGTATTACGATGAATTACTATTTTGAAATGAACAAATTGCTATAAATATATAACATTTTATTTTAATAGGTGTTTTTTCTAATAATCTGGCTCAAGCTCTAATACGTAAGAAAATAATCTTTATATATTTAAAATAAAACAAGTTATAGATTAGACAGAGTTTTAAGATGAGCCTAAACTTAAAAACAAATATTATATTTTGCTTTACAGTAGTTTTGTTTAGCGAGAGGCTCGCTCAATAAAAATCTTTATAAAACGTCTAGTACCTGCGTAAACAAAAGACAGTTAAAACAATACTCAAAATTATACAAATTTATAATAAACAAGTGACAGTTTAATTGAAGGCCGTATCTAGTTCATCAACTGATTGCCATAATAAAGATGTTTTCCGATAAATTGATCATAACCGCAATCATGTTATCGCCTCAATTTATTATTAAAAACCAATCGCAGTAAAACAAGTCAACATGCGACAGCAACAAAGAAAAAATTAAACTGTGAATTTCATGTGATACGTTTGCGTTTGTTGCAAGACCAGCTAGTTAACGTTAGCATCTGCCAAGTGCCCACACGCTAAATATCAAGTTTATTATCTACTGACGTTGCCTGTGACTTCGTCTCTATAGAATTAGACGAAAAAATGCATGATCTCAAAATTTTCGCTCCTAGATGGTAACGGATGTATAACATTAGTGGTGAAATGGTAGTCTTTTGATAGGCACATAATCCCAACGTATTAAGATAAAATATAAGTCGGCCAATCATAGAAATAAATCTGCACTGTATATATATTATATTTGTACTGGTATAAAATAAAGAAGGTTTTGTTCTGCCTCGTGAAAAACCTAACGAACAACTCATTGAATTTACTCAATAAAATGTTAATTTAATTTTGCTGATCATACGAAAAAATGACAAACATACTAAGTTTTAATTTTAGTCATCAAAGGAATTAAAATAAAAGTAGATACCTTAGTCTAGCAACCAGTTGTAAGATTAAGGCATAAATGCGATTGCAAAACCTACACAAAACAACATTTGAATACATTCTAGGCATAACAAAAATATGAAGATATTACGCTTTACAAATAACCATATAAAAGTTAATATCGATTATCAGATAATAATAATGTTATGCTTTTAAAATCTTTATGTTATATCGTTAAGAATGCAGTGGCAGATGTATTCCACAATTATATCGCAAGTTAATGTAATTATTATTGTTATTGTCTGTACTTTGTGTCCTAGACAATTTGCAATGTTTCGTAGAATAAAACTGTAATACTTTGTTACTAAGCCTATCTGTATTATTTATCGTAATATTATTTTGTTATTTTTATATTAAATATATTAATAATAATAAAAATAATAACTAGGTTATAGGTAATAATAACAAATAGGTTGTGACAAAATTCATCTATCGATAGTCTCTGTCTTGTGGGTAACTAGATAACAATTAGTCAGTGGTACATGGTACATATTTAAAAAAGGTTCTTAGAGAAAAAGTAGGTTTAGGGTTACAACTAATCAAACACAAGTGTGTGTGTGTGTATTTAAGAGCTAAGAGTTGTTATAAGCGTGTGCTGTGTCTGTGTTACTTTTTGGCACCTCAATTATTTGGACATTTCCTTTGATTGACTGATATCTAATAGATAATAAATAAGCATTGACTTCTAGAAGAACGGAAAGCTAGAAACAGTACAATAATATTAATTGTACAGCCGGTAAAAAACAAAAACCCTTTATTAATAAATCTTTAATTTTATTCATTGATAAAGAAATAAATTTTTTACGACGCCATCTACGATATTGAATAATTCCCATTTTTAATTACTTTTATTGTTCGTTAATAAATAGTTTTTATGCCGCAATGACTTCTAATTAAGGAGAGATGTAGTTAATAATAAAAAGTGGTTTCAATATTTGCTACTTTCTTCAAGACATATTTTCTTAATCGTTTCTACATTTTATAATAGTAATTTAAAATAGTGTTATGCGACTAGCTATTATAAAGCAGACATATTTTCTTATTTACAATATTATTAATCACATTTAAGGCCTTTGTTTCAACGAGAACTAAACCCAGGATCCCCTTGAATCCTACCTACTTACTCGTAGGTAACACAATGTACACTTCTGAACGTCAAAAAAAAACTGCTAGATACGTTATAGCAGAATCTGATAATTGTTAGTAAAAATCGGAAAGCAATTGATAAGTGAACAGTTACCCTACTTTTAAGAGGCGGAATAAAAGAACGCATTGCTAAGATTATGCCTTTTTGCCTAAGCATAGACAAACCAAGATCTAATTCTCTATGTAAAGAAGAAACAAGTCCTTACGGTTAAAACACGGTGGGCATAATGCTATAAATAACACTTTCGCCGTGTAAGCGCGTTAAATCGCATCCGAGAATGGCTGGAACTTGTCCTGTGTGCACCTGCGACAATTTTTATAGTATAAATTTGCATTAATTCATTTGATCCTGTTTCGCATCGCATAAATGGGTTAGGCGGTAAATGGTGATGGTGGACTCGCCTAGCCGGTCTTAGGTGCGTCTGAAGATGGACTTAATTGACGTTTCATACATGCATACTTTTCTTATGTGATCAATTTCAATAAAAAGATAGACATTGTAGCAACATATAACACATGGACTTTAAAACAAAAACAATACACATATTTTGTACTACATTTTCAATTCAGAGTATAAATTTAAATACTTACATTTAGGTATACGTAATTAAATCAAGAGCTGTACCAAGTAGTTCTGGGTTTGTGGTTATAATGTTTGTTTGTTGTTATTACAAACTATTTATTTATTGTTAATATAATATAGATCAAATAAATATACAACGTTCAAATCATCATTTATTTATTTAATGTTAAGCTCGTAAGAGCTGCAATGTTTGATTTAGTAATTAAATAATATTAAGTTTTAAAAATATATATATATTACCTGACTGTCACCTAAAAACTATCATCTCTCAATTGTTTCAAAACTTTATTAAATTTAGAAAAAATAATATAAGCACAGTCACATTCATATACGTACATATAATGCTTATAATCTTCAAACAAATTTATCGTAAATGCTAATTACGTATCATTTCTCGCCAACAGCTTACCTAACTCGTTTATAACATACAAGGAATGCGAAATATCTATAATAAAATGTGGAATAACACATAACAGATCTTATTTTCTTCGAGTATCATAATCAAGACATTCGGAGATAAATTATTAACATCAACATACAACTTCATATAAATTTATAAACAGCAAAGTTTTATCGTTTTTAATCTTTGTTTTGAGGAATTTGGATGTTTTATCTACCGTAAAATTATTAATTTATATGAAAATTTCGGTGACCAACAGTTTTGTGAAAAACTCAAACTTATATTGTAACCTTTTATGGGCCTCGGATTTCAGCGTCTGTTTTATCGATATTTCTATAAAGACAAGTGCGTGACCAGCCTTAACTTAAAATATACGAGTCTGTCATTTATTTATAGAAATATTTCATGAAAAACTTTAAATTAATTAAAGTGCGTTTATTAACGATCACTATTTTAATATTTTAAAACAACGGCTTGAGTGGTAAATTATGCGAAATGAAATAAACAGGTGCTATTTATTAAATAGTGTAATGTTAATAAGTATAGAAAACTACTTGATATTTTATTTTAATTAAAAATACATTTTGGATACTATTACAAGTTAGTGTATCGGATGAAAAAGCTCTAGATTTCTTATAGTGTTTATTTTAAAACTACAATGGGAAATTGCACTAACAATACACAACTGAAGTGGAAAAATACAGTTATAAACGCACAAAGCTCTGTTAATATTCAATTCAATTAACGCATACTAATATTTTCTCTCGTACAAGAAATATTTTATTTAACCCGTCGTAACGAACTAACCTAAAAAAAGATGAATAGAAGAAATAGAAGCGGTAGCAGGAAGCGAATAGAGAAAGAAAGCCATAGACAAAGTCAGTTGTAAAAAGCTGGAGGAGGCCGTGAAGAGGTCCCATGGGATAGGATAACATCCATAGGATCCATAGGATAACATGATAAATAAAATAATGTATAAAATGTAAAAAATCTAAGCTATCTATTATCTTTTTTTATGTCATGATTGGAAATTAAACGGGGTTTATTATTATTATTATTAACCAACTAACAATATGTTACAATAGTTCGAGTACCATAAGCATAGTTTAATAGACTTTCGTCAAATTTACGTATCATTCAATAAATTCTTCATAGATTGTTCTTTTTTCGTTACTACACATATGCTTCTAGTACGATTATTCGCTTCATATCGATACCTTTATTGATTACCTGCAATTGCTTATATATAGTCATAAAAATATATAAAAACACTACATGGTCTAGTAGATTATTTCACACACTGTTTACTCTGACCGGTGGACACGTGGGACAAGGGAAACCACTTAAAGATTCTATTATTCGTCACACGATGGAAGGATCCGGGCTAACCGACTTGTATTTTTTATTACATACGATTTCCCACATAAATAATCCTCAAAGTAACGTACTAATGTTTGTATACAATATTGTGGGAAATTAAAGTGTTTATTTTATTAAAACAAATTGATACTATACAGCCTTTATAATCAGCGTTTCTTTAAGCTTGGTTTTTGAATATTAAATTCCGTAAATTAGTGAATGAGGGAACTTTTTTTTAGTATATTTATATCTTTAAATTTATTTACTACAGTTAGATAAAAATATGTATTTGTACATAAGTAGTTATAAATTTTATTACTCTAACAGCGCATTATGAAGTTAGTAAAGTAATTATATATAAAAATATGTTGAAATTGATTTACGCAACATAATTATAAAGCGAATTTACAATGCATGAGAAATATTAAAACGTGTGCGCAATCACTGCAGTCATATAAAAGATATCAACGCGTTCCCCGACAGGGTTTTAGTTAAAGAAGCTCCCCAAAGCTTTCTCTAACGCCATGTGTTGACCTCCTCTGTTTTTATAACAGCCGTATGATGTTACAAAAACATGCACTTTTTATGTAATTTTATTTAGGAACTTTCAATTAAGAAAAAAAATGTAGCATACTTTTTAATAATTTTAAGGTTTTTATTTCTTTATAAAAATGATCTTTAATATTAGTGAATATTACATGTAATCTACAATTATAATGTCGAAATGATAAAATAAATACAATTTAGGTAACAAATGTTAATATGCTAAAAACTGTTAATATTGTAAAGAATAATATACTATTAATAATAACTGTATTATTAATAACATTTTTCGTTTACTTTTTACTACAATATGCATCTTAAATAGCTAATTTAATTGCTATTTATGGTCCTCTACCAAGTACCAGCACTGGTATAATTTAGGCAGACGAAACCGATACAAAAAACCTAAACTAAAAAATGACGATAATTGCAAATAAATTTAGATTAAAGAGTACTACGGTTTACTAAAATAAAACCGTATAAAATATAGATTATGCTTAGTTATAATATGAAATGGGACGCATATCAATTAGCGCCTTAGTTATTAGCATTAATAGCGGATTATAAAATTAATCGCAACATCTATCATGTTCGTAGATGTCACAGAGTACGATGCTTAGCTTAGGTTAAAGCAAGATGTATGCGTTATCGATAGGAAATAGACAGTTGGAGCTTAAATACTAATAATAGACTTAGACCAGGCAGGTGTTACTGATTTATTTTAATACAGAAAGAAAAAATAAAAGTAAATACGTATACATCTTCTGGCTTCGCTTCAGTAAGCTGGATGGATTGACGCCATATGGCTGCGCACATGCCTTGCTCGTGCCCTCGCCTAAAATTGCAGGTTGCAATTGGTCTCATTGAATTAATGCGTCACATTTTCATAGGGTCACTGTTACATAAAGGGATGCATCAATACTATATATTTTTACGCGTTGCATATATTAACAGTGTCATATTTGGTGTGAATAGCTTTCGTGATTTTATCGAAAACAAGATTAAGATATTTACGTTTTTATAACAAATACTAGCTGACCTGGCAAACGTCGTTTTGCCATGTTGATCGTAGAGGGGTGAAAGTTAGGGGTTGTATGTATTTTTAATGTTGTATCATAAAAAAATAAAATTTATCTAAAAATAAAAAAATAAAATGTTTTGGGGTGGACTACCCTTAACATTTAGGGGGATGAAAAATAGATGTTGTCCGATTCTCAGACATACCCAATATTAACACAAAATTTCATGAGAATCGGTCGAGCCGTTTCGGAGGAGTTTAACTACAAATACCGCGAAACGAGAATTTTATATATTAGACATACCGAACGCATTTCAAAAACATAAAGTGATTACCAACAAGACCATTCACCTATGGGGCATGGAACTTTTTTATTTTTTTAAATTTTGACACAAAAACCTTACACTTAAAAGAAACAGTAACTTACTGTTCTCGTACTAGTATACTCGTACTCTATAACAAAAATCTTTAACCTTGTGATTATGATTAATTCCCTTAGTTCAGTTAAAATCTTCTTTAGCGAAAATCTCTTTCTGTGTGTATCCTTCCTTGCTTATAATCTATATACTTAAAGACATTTTATTAAGAATCAAGCAATTTTTTTGAAGACCTTGTATTGACCCAAAAATAATTAACTATTTTCAAATTTCATCAATCAACCAATAAACGGTACCAATCTGTCGTGTTCAATTAACTCCCATACTCTCCCGTCTAGTGATGAGAAGCGTACAAAATCTAAACAATTTTTCACATTGTTTTAAATACCAATATGTTAGAGGTCCGTTATCTGATGAAATATGTCCGTTATGATTGGCAAACAAACAGTATGGCGCGCTGCCATATGACGCGGCACGTGCGCTTGCGCATCGCGTTGTTCACTCAGGGATGAAACTATAGACATAAAACGGTAAGTGAACTATTTTGTTTTTATAAAATCTTATGATATTAAAAGTCCCTCCAAAATAACAACTGTATAAGTTATTGACGAGTTCTATAAGTCTATTTAAATGTATCAGATCCAGTAGGTATTAGGTGTACTTTTTATATTCGACTTTACCTGATTTTTTATCAATTTTTTATGGAAATCCACTTGTTACATAGTTTGTGAAAGAATAATTTAAAACTATACCTAAATAAATAGAATAGAACAGAACAGAATGTTTAATTTATATCACTCTTGTGTCCATTTCTCCACCTTAACCTGGTTTATAGCATAAACCTGACCCTTTATTACTAAAACATTGTTAATTTCATATAAAAAGAGAGATGAAAATTTATTAAATATAAAATAGTCAAGTACGCATTGGCTTAGCTCTGTGGTCAGGGAAGCCACTGCGCGCGCGCCTCCCATACGTCAACAAAATGCTTGTTAATCATTTTTCGGTTGATGGGATACATTGTGACCCTTCATAGATTATTTCAATATTCACGCTTAATTATAACTGTGCAAAATTCTATGATTAACAAGCTTTGTGGCTAATCCACAAATTTTTAAAGATATCCTTTGGGTTTTATTTAATATGAATATATATTTTCAGCTTGTCTTATCTTGGAAACTTATACGGGATATATCAAATAAATAATATAACTTATACGGGGGATAGACATATAAAAAGGGTACAAACAGGACTCTGCTTAAATTATCCCCTACCTTGTAAAGAATTGAATTTAGTTTAACTTCTGACTTCATAAATACTTCTTAACTATATCTTATTCATGCTGCTCGCTGCTCAATCAGACTTTTGTATTTAATGTGTAAATTATTATATTTTTGATGTTTTTAAATTGTGATTCATGAACATAAAGATTAAAGTTTTAGTTAATTTTTTTATGTTCGATCAGTAATCGTATAATTTTTCATTGTTAATTGTAGTTTTATTTTTGTTAATTTAGTTAGGTTTTGCACTTTACCTTTTTGTATTTATTTTTCCTTACACGGGTTGTCTGGGAGAAATCGCTTGTTAGCGATAAGGCCTCCCGTTGCAACTTTAATCAATAATTTAATGTAGTGTTTCAATTAAGAAAATATGAATGAATTAAATCGTATTTTTTTAGTTATCAAATGTGTAACCAGTTAGGTTGGAAAGTAGGGTTTAAGCAGAAGAGGTGCCTAGAAATGAGCACATACGTGGAAATGTGAAACGCAACGAATAAATATATACAGAAAAATGTCTTTAATAACAATAAAATCGTTAACTACTTACGCCCGTATCTTGCTCGCAACATCGACCCTACCATTGACATTGAACTCTGTATTAACACAGACAAACGGGGAAAATTGTGTTTTCATAAACATCTAAAAATATACTTCAATATATCGGGAAAACCAACTTTCTATACCAACTCTCTCTTTAAACTTCTTTTGAAACTGAAATATATAGTTATAATGCAATCGAAACATTACTTGTAATAAATCTCGCGACAAATACTCTCCCTAAATAAAAAATGAATCTTATTTATAGTAATTAAATAATGTTTAGGAATTCTTTCATAAATAAAACGGAAACGCTACTTTCCGCGTGCAAATGCACCAGTCGAATTCATTAGGAATATGCCGCATTCGGATTTTGATCTTTAAAGATAAGCTAAAGGTAGTCTGACTACCAAATTATAGGATAAGAAATAAAAAATCTTGAACACTGACAGAATTGTTTAACAATGGGCAACTCATCAAAATGTTTAAAGAGCATTTCGTGTCAGTGATCCCCTCGCTTGCGGTGACGAATGAAGCGGGCTGCCCGCATGCGGTGATTTGCATGTGCCAGGCCCTCTGACGACGCGATGACAGCACCGATAAATTTATATTGCTTTTACATACATAAAAGTCTACTAAAAATACTTCCTTTATACCTTGAACAGTAGTTCTGATGCGTTTATCGAAACGCTATCATAAAATACTAAAGAAGAAATATTTTTACATCTCACAGCGCCCCCTAGTAATTATGGGCAAATATTTCATGAAAATAGTGGACTCGGGCGTATTTTGCAATAACGTAACTAAATCTAACGTCAAAGCTAAAGATTGTGTAGTACACATTTCAATAATCATTAATAAAAAAAACTTATACACATTAAGCACGCAATACGTAAGGACTGATTTATTATTTCAAAATAATATTTCACCTAAATACTAAAGCACTCGTAATACAATGATTACATTGATCTGCACTGCATTGATCTGAATATTCGTCACAGTAGAAAACAATTTATCAGAATTCAGAACAAAACGGATGAGTTTAGCAACAATAGTATAGCTTAGTTCATATTACAAAAGTTTATATATTATAAAATGTTAAAAGAAGCAAATATACCTACAGCTGATTTACCTTCAGTGGCTTTCATACTATTTTATTTTTCAATAACGAATCATCCACGGATGCAATGTAAGAGAAATAATACAAGTAAGAGATTATAATATGTTAAAATATCTTCGCATAGTAAAAGCATCGCATTACAAGCGCTGATCACGCCGGCTTTATTATTATATATTACCGATTGATTCCAAAAAGTAAAATATTTGAAAAGGGAACAAAAAGTAATGTTCCCATGCCCCAATGCATTAAACAATCAAAATGTTATTTTCACAGGGCCAATCGCTAAAAAAATAAAGATATCGTGTTCACACAATTAGACACCCCATCAAATAATCCAATCTATATTGAAAATTGCAATTAAGATAAAATTTGTTCATTAAATAGTATCGTTTTCTACACGAAATTTCGCGCGAACGGAAATAATAAATCTTGAGCTCAAGTGCTTTAGCGTGATAGAGACAATAAAACAAATAAATTGTACGTTTTCTATTATTAGAGTTTATTAATTGCGCGGACGCACCTGGGTCGTGCAGGTGACGGGTTTTGGGGTCAACTGCGGTATTTTTGATATGGTCGCGATGCGCCGTCGGATTGTGGGAAATGACCCATTGCCATCGCGATGTAATTAACGCAATCATATAGTTTGTGATGAATTTGGGGCAAGAGAATTAACAAAATGTTAATTTTAATTTCGTAGACATAAATATTTAAGCACATCCGTGGCAGAGTCGGTGGCGCACAGTGAGTGTTGTGTTACCCAGAGTTTGAAGACGAGGAAAAAATATGAATCGTTACGATGTCTTTCCGACGTAGAACGGTGATGAAACAGACACCTATTTAATTGCTTCTTAACTGTTCATCAGTTTAAAAAAAAAATGTGTGTGTACTTATGTACACGCGCTAGAAGTTATACTACTTTGGAGTAACAAGATAAAAATCTTTTTAATACTTTTATCTTTCGCCTTATTGCACGTTTGTAGAAAAAACGACACTAACAATAGAAAAAAGGTATTTAATACATTGAAAGTTTTATTATAACGCATATTCTAGTGAAATACAGTTTATTCACATAAAAAATATTTCTACATAATTAAAGAAATGGACTTATATAAATTCAGGGTGTCGGTTTTTTGTGACGGTGTGCGCGCGCATCGTAAAAATTTACTCACATCGTTTTTACCTAACGCGCCAAAAGAATTATACCTTCACAAACCAAGAAATGTGGATGAATTTCGGGGCTTACCCGAAATCGCTAGTAGAAGCGTTTTCTACATAGTTTGTTTTTAATATAGTAATAGATATTTTACACAGACGTTTAATACTTATTTTTCTGTAATTACGTAATACTTGATTGCAGTCGGTAATGCAAATCTCAAATCATGAGTTATATTTTATATTATTTATACAATAGAGTAAATGAAGTTAACTATATTTTAATGTGTATAAAGAAAATATACATTTTGAAATGTCGGTATAGGAGTGATTTTTCAAAGTATAGGTTCGAAACTGCAAGAAGTTACTTAAACTCGTCAAACAAAAATTGTATCTGTAGATAAATATTTAAACTATATTCTCAAGATTTATTTCTTATCAATGTCAATTTAAAAAAATGGTTAGGTATTCTTAGATGTACTTTTTTAATCCTCATACTAGTTTTTGTCATTCCCTAGTTAAGGATGAGGCTTTCAGGCCCTAAGCCTAATTCTCTTCTTAACAACTCACCTGTTCATAAGAGAGGAGTAATGAATAAAAGACATTATATACAACATTTATTTATTTATTCAGGTATAGTGGTATCACGTCATCAAAAGATTTGAAGCACGCCAAAGCATTCATTTAAATGCGAAACTTTTATAATTTTAACAATAAATTGCAATATCAGTATGTAGGTATATCTGTCATATTTTATTTAAAAAAACCCAAATCACTTCATCATGGATGATAGAACTGTCTTTTTTCATCACAGGGTGGTACAAACAATTTGACATAAAGAGACATTCCTTTAATTAATTAATGCCCGCCTTTCACTGCGAGCGGAACGGACCCATTACGGACTCCGCTATACTCGTAACGATGATTTTCATACATGTGCTTCCACCAAAGTGAAAACGAGCGCATCGGAGAGAGCGATTTGAAAGAGTCACATATGAGGTTAGCGAGTTAACCGAGTTTCACACAGAAATGAAAATGAAAATCATCGTTACGAGTATACCGGAGTCCGTAATGGGTTTGTACTGCTCGCAGTGGAAGGCGGCCTTTATACTTTAGTTGAGTCTTTACATCTGATTGAATTGTTATAGGGGGGTGACACATTTAAGACCAAGCAAGTAGAACCGTCAATACATAATTCATATTGCAGAATCCATACTTGGTTAACAATATTTGTTGTTTTTATTTATCATTTAATATCGAATACATTTTAATAACACCTCTGAATATATTTAGTGTGATAATTATTACTACGACTCATTTTAAATTTAACACAAAACAACTTTTACTACTAGATAGAACCGGCGAAATTTAACGGCCTTTGTAAAAACTTATTAAATTTAAGATGAAACTGTTTATATAACAATATATTTAAAATTGATACACATGTATAACATTGATTTATCGTTCGTGGTTAATTCCACGTCGGACTTCGCATCTCATGATGGATCGAGAATTAAGTCGAATACTATAAGCCTAGGTAAAATATTATTACTTAAGCTGAAATATGTAGCCTCAAAATGTACTTAAAGAAATTATTTGCAAAAATAATTCACATATTTCGAGATCTTTTTCGAATAAATGGTTAGTTTTAAATTCTATTGAGATCGGTCGTTCGAGGATTCATACGTTCGATGTTAACTAGCATATTAGTTTATATGACTTAATTTGTAGTGTTAGCAATGAATTCAAAAAATCGTATTAATGTCAGCAATGGCGGCAATAATGGATGTTGTATGATTTTTTCGTAATCTAAAGACCTGCTCTGGCGCAAGCTTATCCTAAAAATAACATAATGGTAACTTAGATTAAGAAAGATCAACTCGTACATAATTTAAATTAAGATTTTGCAAAATACCGACATTTATCGGATAAATTAAAATTATCGCCAGCTTTTTAAGATGTTTTTTGAGATTACGTAACTTAAATATATCATTGTCTTGTAGATGTAGACTCCACAGAAATAATGCCAATAATCGAGATGACCTTTCAACAAAAATAAAGTAAAATACACAACCAAAAAATAACTAGAAAATATCTAAATTCCAACTTGTTGTAACTTATACAGTCGAAAATTAGATTGTAACTAAAAATAATATAAAAATAGGTGGTTTCCAAAATTAAATTCGAAAAGCGAAGGTGTCCATAAATATACAAACACAATTAGGTATAAAAACGTAAGAAAAATAATAAATGCCTTAAATAATAATAATGCCTAAAATAGTAGTTTTAATGTTGCTAAATTTAAAATCCGCTATGAAGATTTTTAGTTGCAGACACATACGTGACTTGGTCGTAGATTTGATAACTTCACGAAACTGGCCATCACACATCATTGAAGAAGTTAATTTTATAAACAGCATCTTCATACATTAGTGGCCATTTTAAGTCGTACAACGTAAGTGAATACTTTTTTGTACTGAAATTAAATATTCTATCATATGACCAATATTAGCCTATATTTGTTTCACAGTGTCAGTGGCTCACGAAATGTTTGGCCAGTGATCAAATCTACGAATCGTCGTAAAATATTATTTAAATCTCATAGCGATCAAAAAATGTAGCACTGTATTTAACGATATGTATTAACTATTACATAATGATGAAATAAAATATTTCCAAATTACAAATTAACTATTTTATATCTTATCTGAATTCTACTAATAAAAAGGATTTTTATCTTCCCTATATAAAGCTACTTTTCTATTATGTGTGGCTGTACTTTAAAACGCATCTTAAGTCGTGAATCTAATATTAAACGAAAGTGGTGTTTTGTTTCTTACAGAACGACATCGCAACAAAACCACAAATTATATCAAAGCTATGAATAAGGCTGAAACTGACTTATAAAACGTGGACTAAAGATACCATGGAGTTTGTTAACATGGAAAGTTAATTCACATAGAAAAAACATCGTATCATATTAGTCTTCCTTTTATAATATCGAAGGCTTTAATAAGTTGATTTTAACTGGAGACACGTTTTAAAGTTTGTCCGTTAAAGATCTAATAGTGAAACATTTTGACATGTATTGTGATTAGTGCGACTATTTGCATATATGTACAATTGAGTTACACACATAATATCAAAGGAAATAGTTAAAGCACATTCGAGATTAACGCTCTCTGATTTTCAATGCTTGTAAAGAAATTGTATGAAATTTTTTACACACAAATTTTTGCTGCCTCATTAATTACTTGAACTCTGAAGGGCTACATTCCCGAAAAATAAAAAAATAAAAAATTGGAATAATAATCCAGTACGTAAATAATGGATATATTCATAGAGACGAGTCTAGAAAGACTTTATATCAGTTAAGGCGCTAGTATCCAGATGAGTTTGTTTTACCACCTAGCGTCACCTAGTAAATAACATGTGTAGGTATTTTAATTGAAAATAGCGCCATCTATGGTGAATCGACAAAATCAGTTACTGTTTGAAAAATACCAAATACTAAACTCAACTGTAAATAAATAATCGTTTCGTTTCTGTTAGTAATGTTTTATAAATAAAACTGTTATTAATTAAATATTACATACTTCTTCGCATTCCGTTAGTTGAATATAGAAACCGAATTACGCTTGGTCCAACCAACGTCGCCTTATCTAATTAATGAAAAAATATAGCGCTTATCGCAATTAAACTAAGCAACTAATTCGAACCCTGTTTATATCAGCCCGCCGTGCATTAACTCTATAATGAGCACTATTAATGAAAAATATTATCCTAATTTGCAAATCACAAACGTCACTAAATCTAGTTGGCCATTCATAAATTACGTCACATCTGAATTTTAAGAATAAAACGTTAAATAAGGAAGTTTTAATTTTTTCCATCTAGAAATACTTTAAACTAATACTTATACTTTATAATACTCAAGGTTAACAAATTGAAAAAATTAAAAACATACAAACACCGCAAAGATTTTGACATTTACCCAGGTATTGAATCTGAAAAATTTCTAAATATTCATCGGACATTGCATCACGACTATAATCAGCATCGAATCTTTCTAATATAAAATAGGAAAACAATGACCGGATTCTATTTGTATCGATTTCAGTATCATCAATGTGAAGTAACTTATGGCAGCAAATTTTTAATATCGAACTATTGTTACAAAAAACATCTAACAAATATGAAATATGAAAATTTAAAAATCGAACTCTACCTGTTGCTTTTAAATGAATATGTATGCAGTACGTAAAATAGGAACTGGGTATTTGAGGAGAGTAATTACTGGCACTTTAATAAATTAAATTTATCTATTACCTGGAAATGTCTTACTTATTTTATATTTAACTTGATAATTTTTTCTTGATTGTTTAAAATACATCAATTAGTATGGGAGATGTTTGATGAGGAGACGCACATCGGACCTAATGAGCGACTAAAGAGTGAAAAATTCAATACAATACAAGAGATGTTGGTAACGCAAGCATGCCAAAGACAACGACAAATGAGTTATCATATTTCATACATTTTGCAAAACTGAAATGGTATCATTCCCTGGTTTAAAAATCGAATCAAAATAAGAATATAAATTGTCAAGCAAAACTTTTCAAATCTGATTTGGAAGTTTTAATAATAACGTGTATGACTACTTCACTCATAACAAATACATATATGCCAGACGAAATTTCAACTAATACAGCCTATAATGTAAATACTACGTAGATCCTGGGAATATTATATAAATCAAGAAGAATGACCAAACTTTGCATCTATATGGGTTCGCACATGGAAATAACATTAAACCTCCCCAACATCGATTTGGGATCAAAAAAAGGATATTTATTTTAAAGTTTTTGTATTGGTTATGAATATTTAGGTCCCATATATAATACACACAAAATTGTTGTCGTATGTAGTTTTCAATAAACCAAATATTTTTGATTATTAGTTATTAAACAAGAATGAATAGACGAGACAGTGAACTATAGATTATGGTTGCCTATGATTAACATTAACAAGATACCTATTAATTTTAGAACCCGGTAGAAGCAAACCTTTATTTATTTTTAATGCACGTAAATTTATAAATACGTTACACTTCATAAAGACGGTCTTTCTCCTTTCGAACTATCGTATCTTTAATGCCAATAACATTTGCTAAGATTATTGATAAAAAGTTGCACCATAATAACCTACTAATATTAATCCCATATTTTATTTAAATCACTGGGTATCTGCAAATAGCATATAGCCTAAATACAAGTATAAACATTATTCAATTGTATATACTAGTTCCATGCATTATAACATTGTACTATGACTACATAAGAATTTGAAATTGTATCAACAGAAATTCTTCACGGATCTTGAAAAAGTACGGTAAATATTGAAAAACATAATGGACACGAACATTAAAAAAGATATTTGAAAAAATATTCTTTAATTTTTTAATTAAATTTGCTTGTTTAAAATTGCATTTAAACATCACTGTACGAGTAGGGTCAGTAGAGTAGGGAGTTTTGCAAGTTCTTACGTGTCAAATGACATATATAATTGAAGTTTGACGTCTGACAGTGCTCAGTACTATTACTACAAACTATTGTCAAGTATTTCTATACATCAAATTTCGAAAAAAATTTGTCGATCTCTGACAGAGCAACGCATAAATGCTTAATTAAACTTTTTGTGAAGTATTAGGATCTATTTATTGTTTGTGCCACCTATATGAATATAGTATTAGTATAGTATTAAGGTTACTTCTTTTTTATTTTGTTCTTTTAACCAATCTCCTTCAGGGTAATTTATAAGAAACTGTTCTTAATTAACATCACAAAAATGTAAATAAATAATACTATTATCATGAATTAAAATGATTACCGCACTTTTTCTTTGTGACCTATAAATTATTTCTATCCAGTGTATTAATAACAGCAGGTTCCGATATAATAGCAATAACATGAATACCAAACCGATGTTTATTTGTGCACCAGTGCTGTGAGTCGCCTCACTCCAGACTTGGTAGGGCCTTTGGACTTCTTGCTTTGTTCTTTAACACCTCTGGAATTGCAAATTAATAATATGAAATTCATTAGCACACACTTTGCCTACAAGTCAAATAAGCACATTTCTGACACTACTTTATATTTATTCATATACTGATATTATATTGAAATATGCTGAAAAACAACGGATCACCTCATCAAGTAATACAAAAATATGAGTTGGTGTCAGTATTGCCGCTAGAAACGATACCATGAGAAATCGTTAAAATTTAATATGGGCCAAGGGGTTAACCATTTATTTAATAATAAATATTTATATTAAAATCAATAAAACATAATTATAAAATAAAGAAAAAATATTATTGAGCTTTATGCTAGTAACGAGGACAATGAAAACCCTTTTCATTTAAAATTTTAATAATACGTGTTGATGACAGATGCCTGCTACATTATATGAATGCTTAATCAAAATATTTTGCAAGAAATGTATTTTAGCGCAAAAAATACAATGATATGAATTAAGAATTTAATTAGCAAAAACCATTGTACAAGTCAGCTAACCTTGAAATTCAAGTTTCCGAGATCTGGGCGTGCAATATTTTAAATTAATTTCGTTATTATGACTTACTTCTATTTATGCAGTGGATTTAAACGTTTTTGTAATAATTAACTAGTTATATCTTTGTAATAATAAGACTAATGCGTAATTTTTAAATCAAGTCATCATTATACAAGAAAAATGGAATTAGTTCAGTTCATACAGGAAACTGTTTTAACAAACCAAGTCCAAGTATAGACTAAATAAAATGTTACAATAAAAAGTTGATGAAAATTAATTCAAAATGATTAAAACGCAATAAATACTCACAAGTATCGGGTAAGATCCTCAATATCAACAAGCATAGAGTCTTGCCCCATGTGTAGTTCGTCTCTGGCCATCAAAAGTTTGACAAGTGAGTCGTTAAGACACTCAATTTGAGAGTGCAGCTCATTTACAATCACCTAAAATATTTTAACTATTAGGCTAAGATTCAAAGACCGGCTACTAGCAATAGCACTTATAGTTGTTTCTCAATATGAAAACGCATAGAAATTTTCATTGCTACTGGTTCTCTTAGCGAGGGTGGTACCCGGAATCGACGAGCGTATGTCTGACAAGCCACATATATGTGTATTAAAAAATTAACACCTTCAAATGCTTATCGCTTAGTCTCGATTCTGAATATCACCTTTAATCATACGTAAATATGAAGTATGGAAGTGACCTTTATAGCCTTTTTCAGCTACTTAAATAAAGGTGAAATTCAACAAATCACATATATTAAAATTATACATCTACCCTCAATTTTTTTTATAACAATACAAAAAACAAACAAATCAAATGCATATGAAAAAGTCGTATTTTTACAAAAACAATGGTCATTGTTGTGAAGATACGCGTGACTCGGTGGAGTTAATCGTAAAACGACACAAGGTCATGCAATATCGTAATAACGTAAGCAACTTTGAAATAATGCTGTATTTTTTTGTTTTATATATTCAATTACTATATTCATATTAAAATTGTTGTTTTTATAATAGAAAATAATATTTTGTAAACGTGTATTATATGTTAATGTTAAATCTTTGTAAAATAACAAAATAGTCACAATACTAATTATAGTAATGGCGGTTCGTTCGTTAAATTTAATATTATTGTTTTTTTAAACTTTTATTGAAATATGACGTATACCTGTAATTGAGCTATGTTCATATCAGTAAGTATCTGCCTTGAAACGCGACGACGATCAGGTGCAAGTGGCACGTTGGCCTTCTCCATACTGCGACGTAACATTTCAGTGACAGGTGAAACTGGTCGACTTCTTCGCTCATGCTGTAATAGGAAAAAATATTACAAAGTACAACATTTAAATGCCTAAATGCTAATGTGAATAAAGAATAACAACATTATCACATATTTTTTTAAGTTTAAAGAACCAAGGCGAAGATATTCCCATATTTTAAATTGAATCCGTTAATATGAAGAATAAATAAAAAAATATTTAAAATATGTATATACATATATACATTCCCTGAATACAATAAAAAATACAAATGGAGCTCAAACCTCGCGCATTATCGCACATTAAAATATGAAATTATCCATTCTATGAAAAATATCACAAAAATAAATTTATGCATAGTATTTAAATTGCTTTTTTGCTTTTATGTTAACATTGAGCTTCATAATAAAAGTTTTTTAGTAACCAACCTTAACAAAACAAAAAGTTTAATAATAGACAAAAAAATTACCTCCATTTGTATGCGAGCCAATTCCTTTGCTTGTGCCAAGGCAATTCTAGCTTCAGTCTGCAGTGTTGCTTGTAGTGCATAGAAATCAGATTCCTTTAATTCAATGTGATTCAAAGATTGGGTTGAACGGGTTTTGGATGATTTAGATATTAAAGATGCAGGGTGCAACTTGAAACCTAGAAACACATAGGCAATAAAAAGGTTTTTTAAAATATCAATTAAAATGTAATCAATATAAAATTTATGTACAATTATCACAAAATATAACCAATGCATGCATGAATATAAGAACATAAAACTTAAACTTTCAAAAATAGAACCAACACCAATAAAATAATAAGAATGTGAACATATTAAGGGTAAAAATTTTTACAAACATTAAATAATTCTCACCACTCTGAACGGTGTTTATTTTATCTTGTTTTGTTATGTTGACAGAAAGTGGTCTTGTCTGATAAGGATGGTTATAACTACTCTTGCTGAATATACTTGAACGTGATAAACTTTTACTATTACTACTAAAACTTCTGTCCAAGTCTGAACATTGAGATTCATTATCAGAAGCTGTCTCATTCATAAAACATATTTGTAAATTTTTTCCTGTTGATGGAATGCACAGTTAGCACAGAATCCCATGGAAATTGATTGGACATCTCTGCATTGACACAAATTAGAAATTGTAGACATATGGTAATATGAAAATGATGATAGCTTAACTGTCACAGACAACACATTTTTAAGGATAATTAAGCATTTCACAGTGATTCAGATACTAATAATTTTAACAGCAGAAATGTTCAACCAAGCTTACCTGATTAAATATAATTGAGAATTATAAATATGATAAACAAAGACCCAAAGCAAAAATTAGAGTGTTGAATTTGCTAGACTATTTTGTTAAATGATAAATAATCTAAATAAAGAGAACCAATAGGCAATCTATAAACATTATTTTTATAATTTGAATGTTGCTGTTGTCATTTAAATCAGCAATGGTGATTTAATAATTTTAAAGCATGGTCATACATTTAGTAGGTTCTTAAATCAAAAGTTCTTACCATTTTGTAATCGTGAATGTAAGCTGGGTTTTTTTCCTGGCCGGTCTGTGTGACCCAGACTATAGTATTCTTCTGAATCTATACCCATAGCTAACCTTTTCCTGATTTCCTCTCTATCATTTCGTTTCTAAAACAAAGATTTATATTAAATAATTGTCAACAAAAATTGCAAATCCGAAATGAATACAAGTTACTGTACGTTTTTGTTAAAAGGTTCATGGTCAACTATTGTTACAATCTTAGTAAATTTGTCCAATATGTTAGGAATATTATCTGATATTATTGGCCATTCTATTTCTGTTTGAACATAGTCACCCCCGCTTATAACTCTAGGACATAATGCTTTGTTATCATTATAGGTAGCAGTCACTGTTTGTTCTGGTGATTTACCAATTTTTCCCTTAAATATTTGAAATTTACGTCTCAACCCAGTTTTATCTATACCCTCTTTTTCTGTTGTTTCTAGAGATGGTTTACTCAACTTTCTTTTAATATTACTTAGTAAACTCTCAAACATCTTTAAAACTATTCAGTCTTCGTTACTTTTTGGCAAAAAAAATGGCACAAATATTAATTTATAACTATCAGCTATGTAACTAGGAAGTAGGAAATATGTTTTAAACAAAACATTTTTTAATATAAAATTTAAATGTTGATTGTTGACAATGAACAAAGCTGTCTAGATTGACAATCCTTTGGTTTGACATTATTTTGACATATAGGACAAGGGCAAGCGTGCTCTTTTTGTGTTCCATTTCTTTGACTTGTAGTATTTGGTCATTAAAGTTTTCTCTTTGAAAAGTTTTATTATTAATAGATTATACGTTTTATTTAATAAAGATTAGAACAATATTTAAAAACTTACAAGACAGCATATATTATCAACAGATTCATGGTTATCGTACGTTATTGTATATAAATCCAATAGAAATCTTGTGTCCTTTTTATAATGCCTTTGTTCAGGATGAAAATACGGTAAAGACGTCATCACAATAATAATACAATCACGGTTTAAATATTTTCACTAAAACACTAGATTTGACTAAAGAATATTGCAAATACCAATGACTGTGCAAGCGTCAATACGCCTGCAATGCCTGCGACTTATGTAAATGACGAAGTAGGTGGAACCTACTCGGTGTCTGCAACGCTGAATCACTTAGAAAGGCACTTGTGCTTCAAGTTTGATCGGCAATTTTTAACTGTTATTATAATGATTACGGGTATATTATTATAACGAACGTGATTCGCATGCGATTGTGTACGTGTACTGAACACAATCGTAGTTACCGTTACTTTAAGATTCGCTTTAATGTATAGGTATAGTGTTTCACAACATATATATATAATAATAACGCCTAACATTTTCTTTTAATTTCATTAAAACTTTTGTACAAGTTAGTTAAGCTATTGCTTACGATGAAGGAGCTAATATACTAATACATTTTAATGTTAGGTACTGCTCTGGTACTCACGTAACTTTATATAATACATTTCATTCACGCACCTATCACTATTCGCTTACAAGTTCTTGTCTAAAATTATTTATTTATGGTATTATATAAAATAGGTGTTAATGTACTTAACAATTACTTACACGTCTTTCTGCCTCTTTCGCGGCCTTTATGTAACTCTCTATAGTGTCTATATCTAACTTCGGCAGCGCTGTTTCTATATTATAAACATCGAAGGTATCTGTAAGTGAGAATATGTAAAAAATATACTAAATGGAATAAAATATATATTCCTAAAAGTAAATGTGAGGCTCCTTCAAAAATCAGTCGATATAAAAGAAGAGGAGATAGTAATTATAAAACTTACCCAACTCACTGTCTGCTACATTAATATTATCTTGCGGGACGGACGAATTATGTTGAGCATATTTGGAAGGATCTTTAGGTCCACTAAAATATTAATAAAAATAAATTATTATCACTTTTTAATTATTACCATGTTATATAGGTACGTTTATTATTTAGTTTTTGAGTTCTTGAAATACCTCATTTATTCTTCACGTTATTAATATTCTTGAAAATAATTTCACTCAAAACGCTATTTACTCGATGTAAATCAGAACATTAACTAAAGATTGATCAGTTTCGTGAACACGTCAATTCTATTTAAAACTACACGTACATTCTGCCAGGCTTAAAAGACGCGTAAATGTATGACGAAAGCTCATATAGGCTTTAACACTCCAATCCAGTCGTAATATATGTAAATAATTATAAGGTGTGTAAAATATAAAACAACTTCTATGGGTTAGATAATGTTTAACCGTACGCACCTTTGAGCCTTTTCAGTGTTTTTATTCAGAACACGATAGTAGTTGTGTTTATTTAATTGCCTGTTGCCATCATAATGGGTTTGATTACGTGTATCTTTTTTTAAATTTGACGTATTGCTCGACTTCATTACAATCCTATTGGAGTTACCATCAGTTATTATAGGCCTATCTGCCCATAACTTATCACGTTCTCGCATTTCATTTAATTTTGGAATTATTTTTCTCAACTCTGTGCTTAGTTGCTTGATTGTAGTCTCTACATTATTGCTTAATTTTTCCGTATCGTACTCATCTTCATTTAAATTTATTTCTTCTTTTCCATCAGACAAAGCCGCATCTTGTATTTGTTCCTGACAGTTATCCAGTAATAAGAATGTAGGCCTGCTCAAGTTAATTTCCATTCTCACATTAACCTCATTTGTTTGATTCATATTGACAGTATTTACTTCACCTTTTGTTTCATTACTTGGTACTTTTGTTTCAGTACCAACATCGCTTTTTACTAGTTTTTTTATAACATGATTTACCACCTCGCTTATATTATTGATTGTAGTTGCGATTGGTTTTTCGAAATTGTCTTTTATATCTTTTCGAAGATCTTCCAAGTCATCTTGAATATTAATGTTGTAGTTTAACAATTGTTTAATTTCATCTTCGATTTCTTTGTTGAAATCGCCGATTATATCTTTTGTATTAAAATTATTCTCTATATCATTTCCTATTAAAGTAATATCGCAATTTATGGCGTCATCATTATTGTTATTGGATGAGATCGTTTTAAGAAGATCAGGGATGTCACTTTGCTTGGTCGATTCGAAAGTGCTATTGGCTAATTTTATTAGCTGACCGTTAGTGAACTCTGATTTATTATTGTTAAGCTCTTTGTAATTTTCATTGGCATCCTTTATTTCAAAGTAAGTTATGTCCGTATCAATATCGTCATCAGTCATTTCATTTTCAGAGTGATAAAAGTTTTCTATATTTGAACTATACTCCTGTAATGTTGAAAATATATGATTAGTAGAATTATAAAATAGATTAAAAGCTTCGTAAAAAACACCACTGAAATGTTGAACAAATCTAATTATAACAACAAATTAAATTACCAATACGTGACAAGACATACCTGAAGCGTATGTGCTAAATGTTGAAAGCCAGGATAATTTGGATTTACAATTCCTCTGGGTACTCGGTGAATACTATCCTCCGACATTTCTTCTGTATCTGATATATCATAAAATGGTTGTTCTTCGTTAACGGAAGTAATACTTTTTGAATCATTGGTATTTACTAAAAACATACAAGAAATATAATAATTTAAAATTATTTCTATATCATCAAATACTCAGGATGCAAAAGACTACTGTTATTTTAAGCTGACCTGTTGTAATAATATCTTTAGAAGTGTTTGTAATATTTTCATCAATTGTGTTTTCTGGTTCTCGTAACCTGCTCAATTTATAGAGGTGGTTACAAACTGAGGACTCATTTGTTCTTGAATTAATAGAATTAAAATTCGTTCTATTGTCTATATGCTCGTTGGCATTATGCCAAAGATGAAAGTTATCTATGTTACTGCTTTGAATTATACTATCACTTTTTACTCTTCCTTCCGGATCTCGAAGTGATACATTTTTTCTATCTACAATCGGTATGTTGCCATTATCGACGTCATTGTGAATCCTCATGATTAACTGAAATTAAATAAATGTACTTGTAAATTTTAAGTTGTAAGAGATGTAAAATAACAAGTGCATTTTACGTTTTCCTAAAAGAAATTCCTACTTTAGATGTGCAGCATAAGTAAATCAATCAAAACGTATTTACTTATCGAATTAGATAATTTTGTATGGAAAAAGTAAGCAGAAGCTATAGAGAATATTAAGTACAAACTAGGATCTCCTATAAATATTTGCGGATTGCAACCAATTATAGTAATGTCAATTTTGTAAATGAACATTGATAGTTTCGCTATGAATCGAACCCAGGACTTCCAGGTTCTTTATAAACAACCGTGTTTAAACGGAGGCGGAGTAGGTACATCTCCTAATAAGAATATGTTACGTTTATCTCCATTTATTATTGTAAAGTATCTAAGTTAAGCCCTATCATTTGTTTCTGTTACCGAGATTAAAATTTAGTTAGGGCAGTTCATCGCATGGTTTACCACTCATATTCATACCTTTATGAATATGAATAATTTCAAATTTATACACAAATCTTTGTTTATATGAAGCAGTAATTGCTTTGCATGTTATTATGTAATTCTACTTTCTGTTGTTACAATAAAAAGTCTATTAAATCTTTATCGACGTTTTCATCTTTATAAATGTATGCGTTCTTGTTAATATATTCAAATTTGAGCGATTATCAACTCTGAGCATTCGAACTCCGATGGTGCATCAGTGGAACTTTCTCACGTGCGGAATAAACATTCAGTGCGGATCAATTGTAAGGAACGAAAAGCTCGTATAACACTTTAAAAAGTTTTAGGCCTTCTGAACTTTACCCGAAAGAAGTAAAATTTTGCCGTGAATTCGTGAATGCCGTGTAATTCAACCAGGGACTAAAATAATAATTATAAACTTCAAGTCGGTCAAGGGTGTAGTAGTACTTATACATGAGGAATACATCGACACGACAACTAAAATAATGAGTTGCTTTTCAGTAATGCCCGGTTCTAAACACTCAAATTTGCTACAACTGTTTACTACTTTGCAGTTTGACATAACCAGTTTAGAGTAAAAAAAAATGTTTTGACGACTCATTGGTCTAGTGGTTAGTACCCCTGACTGCGAATCCATGGGTCCCGGGTTCGATCCCCGGCTGAGGCGAACATCGATGTGATGAGCATTTGGTGTTGTTCTTAGGTCTTGGGTGTTTAAATGTGTATTTATATGTATATCTATCTATAATATGTATGTATATCCGTTGCCTAGTACCCATAACACAAGCTTCACCAGCTTAGCATGGGACTTATATGGAATTTATATACACAAATGCATAGTAAAAAAATAATTAATTTTTTATTTTGAGCCTTTCTTATTTCCTAATACAAAAATTTCCTCCTCCATAATAAAAATATACGAATTTATTTTGAAACAATAAAAATGTAATGCTTTGTACTCTCATACTTTTATTTCAGCATATAAAATACGCTTACGTCAACAAATATGGCCAGATGCCAATTCGGTTTCATTCTTTACGAAGTCTTTTATTCTGGGAATTTTTTTTTATAATACCTTACAAGTGTTTTAAACGTATATTCTAGGATCTTAGTGCATACCAACTCACAAGTTAATACTAACATATAAATTCGTAAGTTGTTCATTACATATTTACTTAATTACTCGACTTATTTATGCAATACTTTTGTATGCAAATTTAATTATTTCCAGTAAAGAACCACGACTCTTGTTATTTGTACAGTACCTAACGCAAAAAAATATTTTAAAAGATATCAGGTAACCAATTATAATTCGATTTTGATATTAGTGCTAATTCTATGCACTTAGTGGTCCTAATTTTATTCTACGTGCCATATAATACAATTAACCTAGGAGAGCTTAGGGTCGGTAAAGACCTTAAAAGCTTTCGATTAGATCTAAAGTCACTTAAATATTGACATTTGTTAGTCTTGAAGTACGGCTGTAAGTAAAATAATGTTATTTATATAAAATGTTCTATTTAATCCGGCCAAGCACAGTAAGCACTTTAAAATTAATGCGGCCGCAATGTAATTTCCTTTTAACTAGGATGCTCTAGTTATATCACTCTGTGACTCTACTTAATGCTAAAAAGGAGTGGGTCAATGGCTCTCTGCAATATCACTATAGTCGAGGCCTCTTGAGCTGTCACCAACGTTCATGCGCTCATTTAATAAGTACTATATCTGCAGTACATTTATATTAATTAATATTTTATATAATATAGGTAAAAACCCCAATTAAATATCCATTTGATTTATTCCTAGATGTACACAATGTAAATAAAAGAAATTTTAAACTTGGCAAAATTTCTATTTTCACCGTCGTTTTACTGATAATTCTTGGCATATGTAAGGTTGCGCCAGCACTTTTAGTAGGAAAAGAAAAACCGAGATGTTAAGATCGTTTTTTTAGTTTTAGTTGCCAAGAGGCAACTTACGTCGGGTACTATCTAAACTGTCCTCTATACTTTTTCCAGAAGTGAAAGCAGAATATTGCTCTTAACACATAATAATGCAAATGCATGATTAACAAAGGAGGCTATATGTACCTACACCTTTTACTATTATTTTTATTAAACGTATAATATTTTAAATACTATACATTATAATATTTCACACTTATATATAGTTTTAGAGGAAAATAAAATCATCAGTCATGGTGGTAGACTACGCGTGCATGCTACATGATTAATAGATAATATATCCAAAGAGAATCTAGTAATTCGGGCTTCATATTAAATTTATATATAACTTCCCGTTAAAACGTCCCGTTTTGTATAAATATCGGTGGTAATCTCAGTAGCCTGATATTATATGGGACCCTACCCATGTAATATTCGGTTTGATCAATGAGTTCATACATTTTATTTTAATAAAATGAAATATAAAATTGCCAAAACGTTTTTATGCAAAATAATATAAGATTCCGTCTACTGATACGCAGAACGAACTAATCAATAGTTGTTTTTGTTATTTGGAGGCTCGTAACTGTGCCGTAACTACGTAAGGCTTCTAATTGTTAGTAATGAAATTCACACCGCCTTCAGCGTATAAAATAACCTAATGCGTATTATATCGGTATGGAGGATTATAAATGACTTTATACCGAGTTGACATTAGTGTACGTTTTTAACTAAAATTTATTGGATTTTTCATTGCAACACAAAGGTCAAACCGTGAGAAACGACGGATGTATCAACTGAGTCTCTATAGTTATGACACTAATGAAAAGCAAAAAACCAAGTGAAAATCTATTGCGCAATAAGAGTCATTTACACTATGGAGATCGGAGAAAGTTATGGTTATTGTGTACTTATTAGCATATATATTAAAAAAACAGCCAAATAAAATTAGATTACGTAAACAGATATAAAAATGTTAAATCAAAGTGATTCCGTGTATAAATTACATATAAACATTTTACTGTATAAAAAAACTACACTTTATATAATATTCAATATTATTTTTAATTTTAAATATAATTTATTAAAGCCTCAAAAGTAAAAGCGGAATTTTTTTACATTCCTTGGAACGAAGAGCTACGACATTGCGTATATAATAATCAAAGGCGCAATAAGCTTATCGTTTCGTCTATACGGGGCTTTTATTCGTGGAATTTGCTTTTAGTTAAGTGCGTGGTACGTAAGTATATTAAGACGTAAATAGGCGCCACCAACCGACAAGTGAATGACATGACCCGGCGCGCCCTCGCCCTTCGCCTCTTAAATTTAATGGCCACTACAATGATGGATAAAACGAAGTACCTTCTACGACCCTGTTAAACAATTTTCCATTGTATACATTGGCTTGATTTTTAGTCTTTTTCATTTAAATAGTCACTTTCGTGTTTTGAAGTTCTCAGAGTTGTGACAAAAAGTGTTTAATAATAAATGTTACATAGGTATTTAAAAAAATCAGTGACGCTAATACCTTTTAGGTCTGGGTCTCAGATTTCTAAATCTGTTTCTTGTTCATTTTTTGATAGGTGATCAGCCTGACACACGATGTCGACTTTTTGGGTCTAAGATATGTCGGTTTCCTCACGATGTTTTCCTTCACCGTTTGAGCGAATGTTAAATGCGTACATAGAAAGAAAGCCAATAGGTGCGCATACGGGGAGCGAATCTACGACCTCATGGATGAGAGTCGCACGCTAAAGCTACTAGGCCAACAAAAAGTTAATGAAATTAGGTTAATGACGTTACCGATAACATAAATCTAAAATATAGTGTAGTGTTTTAAAGCTAAGAGAATATGTTCTACATAAAATATTTCACGTGAACGTACAGTGAAATATAAGCATCATATGAATAAACAAAACCAGCGAGTTTTAAACAAAAGATTCACGAACAATAGGAACAAAAAAGCCTAACGAGACAGCCACGTTTCGTTACGATTATGGATATCAAAGAGGTTAATTTTAATTCAATGACATTTTTGTGCTTTGAAATGTGAAAGAGTAAAAAGTCAAAATGCGAGCTTTTTCATCCGACATAATTTGTAGCAACTAGGCTATCCTAAGTGTTACTTCGTTGAAATTATTTAAATGCTAACTAATTCCTACTGGAAGCTTCCCAAATTGGTACACTGCACGTAGAAATCTACACACAAAATTACGTGAAAGTAGGTTAGGTTTATATCTCTTACGGACTTCAGAAAAGCAGTGATTTCTTCGGTACATATTTCTATCATATAGTATATCTTAATTTCAAAAAAAAAAAAAATGCATGTATACGTATAGTTAAGTCTTAAACCAACGACTATATCAATAAGAAATGGGTAAAAAATCAAATATAGATACGAAAATGTAAATAATTCAATAAAAATCGAAAAGCCGAATTGTTTATTGCATTATAAACGCTGTATTTTTTTTAACAGCTCAAAAAGGTTTACCATAATCATCAAGTTGTATCAGTACAAAAAAATAAAACAGAAAGTAAAAGTTTCAATAAGCGTCACCCTTATAAATGGATGGAAGTTTTTCAGACAGTTTTAAATTACTTAAAATTTAATAGATGTACAATTCAAGCATCAATTGAGCGTATAATTTTGGGTAAATTTGAATAATTTAAGATATATTTAATGTATATTAAATATATACGATTTGAAATATGTATATGATTATGGGGATAATTTAGAATAAAATAATAAAAACCAAAATAATAATCCGTTTGAAGGTTATTATAGAAGGCAACGATTACAAAATCCTCTATGCTATTATTCAATTTTACCTATTATTCAATTTTAAAATTGGTTCATTGATGAATTTAAATATAGTTTTTCCAGATACGAGAAAGACTCACTTGAGACTTAAAGCATGATGCATTTGTTGAAAAAACTAAAAGTCTCGATTACTGAAAACCTCCTTGGATATGACTATTAACTGCACTGACCCGGATAAAAATCTACATAATCATAGTTTGAAAAATAAATAATACTTTTTTTTATTACATCATATATTTCAGTTTTTTCACTGTTCCTTTGATTATAGTTAAGTCCGTAATCATAGCGAGTAAAAGTAAATGACCCGTGAGGCTATAATGGGTCTACGGCGTGGCGTAGGCGTTTTATACCCTAAGTTATATTTAATCTATGATATTTGCCGTAATTATCTACGGTATAGCGGTGATGAAACCTATATTAACAATATATTGAAAACGACTGCGTACGATAAACGGGAAATTGTCATTGTTTTGCAATATTATTTCTATGGTATATTAACGATGATGATGATAAAAAAAATCATTATTACTAAATATACACCATACACATTTATACATAAGACAGGATATAAAAAACATAACCTCTGTAAGCTGTGTATAAACATTACTAATGTATCACCATATTTTTGCGATATTTTTATTGCTCACAACTAACACTATATATTGTAATCTCTATGCATCCCATGAGGAATCAGTTTTAATCGTAGATTCATTTCTAAGTGCTAAAGTAATATCGGATATGAACTAAGTGGTTATCATAAATATTCTCTCAAGTATAGAAATACACTACAGACGCCGCCGTCATGAAAAACTAGGATGCTGGTATATCTGCAAAAACGACACAGGCTACGAATTTCGATCTTCTCCGCTTTATAAGAACATTGAAATTGTACCTTTTAAGGGCGCCATCCTGATAGCCTAGCGTAGCCACTGAATAATGAATGCACCGGGCAAGGTTACTTTTTATAACGTCCGTGTACACTAAGAATCAATGCTGCATCGATACGTATTAACTTAGTTGTTCCAGGCGTATACGACTATGTTCAATAGGTTTACGTCACTCGGATTAATGAGGTTACTGGTAGGAAATGTATGTTCGTATGCGACGTGCACCCCGCCCGCCTTTCACTTCAAAATGATCGCGTGGAACGCCCGCCCGCCTCCGCGGCCGTCGCACCGACATTCGACTGCATGCCTTGGGCGGTTTTTCATTTAGATTCTACGTAGATATGCTCCGACTGTATTATTGAATTGAAAACGTATTAATAGAAAACCTATTTATTTTATGTGTATTATATTAAAACACTCGCTCATGCTTAAATTTTTACAAAGTACACGGCGCAGTTATTACAATTTTGTGTACAAATTTACAGTTATAATCATAAATAGTTTCATTGCTACATAAATGTAAAAACATCCTATATCATCGCTTAGTGCCATCAGTAAATCGCTTACTGAAGAATTAACTTTAAAGTTAAAATATCTTTAGTTAGTAAAGTTTTACTACACGTGAGGGGTGGCGCAATCCTAAAAGGAAAATTTACCCTACTACTTAATAGATGACGCCAGTACACAGATAGACACAGTTTTCCACAAAGAGAGTTGATAGTCTACTACAATAGAGGGCGCTATTTTTTTACAGATTTATTAGTTGGAATGACAATGGCGTTATGGCCATCTTCCGCTTTATGCAGCTTTTAGCGAAGACATTATGAAATAGTAAAGATTATTGTCAAATTAAACATATTCTACATCTACAAATGTTCAACTATTTGGTAATAGACATATCTAACGTTTCTTACATTAATTAATATTGCGTTTAATATCGTTTAAAATGATTATGTAATCAATAAATTTGTTAATGAGAGTTATTTACTTGTTTAGGAAAAGGTCAAAACCTCAATATTTTTGAACCCAAGGCTTATCTTCAGACAAATACTTGACCGAGTCGACATACTTGTATATATGGAATATAGTTGATACCTATAGGTAATTGGGTCGAGATCTTATCTTAAGATCGATCAAAAAACGTAGACCAAAAAGAGCATAATACATTATTATTGAATCAATCGACAAAGCTATGAATCGTTACTATGCAGCTCATAAGTCCGTATACTGACTTCTCACCTGTAATAATTAATAAAACTAAGCTTATGATTTTCACCAAGAGTTTGTCAGTTTCTTTATTGTATGGTATAAGCGAGAAAGTATTTATAAAATATATTATAATAACATCGATTTGTACTGCAATCAAATCAAGTCCAATTAGGTACATTGTCAATAAATTAATACACAGTACACTGTCGTCAACATGTGTTAAGCTATGTAAAGAGAGATAAGTGCTTTTGTGAGATTTAGTAATGAAGAGGTTAAAAATACTCGTCGCAGCGTTCGCGTAGTAATAAATGCATAGTGCCTATACTATATATATACATAACATACCTATGTTCTTGTTAGGGGCGAAGTAAGTGAAGTATATTCTTAGGGCTGGCTTGGCATAATCCAATTTAGTATTATAGTACTCCCTTGTTAGTAAAAGAAATTAGTACTTAATATGAAACTAGACACATTTTAGAATTTAAAACGACCTTTTAGAATGCTTAATTAAAAAAACTGGGACCCTAATTTTATTTAAACTGTTTAGTTGCGAAATGAATGTGTTGACATATTTTAATAATTGGATCAATAAAGTATGTTGTATCTACATCCTTCTCAGATAGTAAAAAATCAAGTTTTTCAGATACCTTGGAATGCTTCCCAAATTGGAATGTTCCCCTCAGGCTTTCGATCGATCCCGTAGAACATTCATCATACCACTTAATATTCATTTTAAATGCGTTTTATTCTTATGTTAGCGTACCAAGTTATCTTATGATACTGTTGTAATTTAATATATTACGTTATTGTATATTTTCATACAAAGGTTCATTTATTTCACATTAGACTTTAAAACATAGGTATATGAAACATTAATAAAACCTTAAGTATTTTAACACCTAAAGAAAAATTGTATTCAAAATATTTTGTTTACACAACAATTATATTTATATTTCTGATAAAAGCTACTGGGGAATAAAATAAACTCTTGAAATCTTGAAAGGTAAACAATACTAAACAAGTTTTTGTATGGTAATGACCTCTATTTGATTAAACCTGGTTAAGCTGAAACTTCGAACCCTACATTATGTTATACGGTCCCTTTAAGCGAGCAGACCCTTCCTTTAAGTACCTTTCCATCATGTTACGTTTAAAGATAGAATAAAATTAGAATATCGTCGTTAGGCACTATCACCCTAACTTATAATAAATTAATTACTTATTTCTTTTAGACTTACTGCTTTAGACTACTCCATAAGTATATTAAAATATGAACTTCATTATATTTATTTATCTGCAACTGTCTCTAAGACAAATAAAATTTACGCTGTGTTTTTACAACAAAAAATAACCTCATGTTACCTAAAATTCAGTTTATATAAATATTTATTTAATTACATTTTCAGTCTTTTGAAATTAAAATATTTTACATGTTTAAACGTAAGAATAACAAAAATGCCTTTTAACCTAGTCCAGCTTAGCTTTAATTCCAAAAATAGTAAATATTCATATTTTAAGTATACAATAATATATTTTTTTATATTAACTTATAAATAATCTTACCTTAAACAGGCTACGCGATTATACGATTACACACTCACAAAATGCATGCAATCACGTCGTCGCTGCTACGTATCTACTGACGCACCCCTGTTCGCGTCCCTCTCAGACAGCTACGACATTGCTACGAAACATTCAAGGCCTTTGATTTATACGATTTTCAGGTTAAGGGCTTTTCTTGGCAGTATTCTTGAACAATAACTTATCGGATTCGTTCGATAAAGAAAAATCGGTTTGAGACGTGTCAGATTTATCATAACGCCGTAGTACAAATATGTTTTTGTTGTTATTAATACAATTGCCTAAAAGTAAGTAGTTATTTGTGAACAAAGAAGTAAAATCTTACCAAAGTGCACTTTGGTCAACAAAAACATATAGAAAAATGTATCCATTGCTATTCAAGTGAAAGCATAAAAAAGACTTCTTGCTTGCAATCAAAAATTCAAGCTTGCAATTAAGTGAAGACGATGTGTATCGGCGTAGATAACCAGTCTTCTTATTCTTAAATTATTTTAAAAGGTTTTTTTAATATATTAAAGGAGTTTAATATGTAAGTTAAATAAGGGTTATACTTTATATTTAACTTGAATATTAAAGTAGCTTAATATTTAAGTTAAAAAGGGTTATACTTTCGTGGTTACTTAACCTCTCGTTATGGCTCGAAGACGATGGACCTTGTTATCGATTGTGAACTTTTATTCAGTAAAAATACAGTTAAATACAGTACTTTTCATTGATATTATACAATCTTTGCGTCATCCAGAGTTTCGCACTTCTTGCCAATTAAAAAAATTCCTCACGATTTCTTTTTCATGCAGATTTCATAGAAGGCAACAACGATATTTATTTCTTTAAATTGAAATTAGTTTCTTGTGATTTTACAAATGCAATGCAGTGTTATTATAATACTTTTTTTCTACTTTATTCTATTTTTTTTTATTAAGTTTGCATTATACTAAATATGTACTACTAATTCTTAGTTTTATTCAAATAATATGGAATATTTCTGTCAGTCAGAGGTTCCTTGAAAAAAACTTTTTCTTTTTAATAGAATAATTATAATAACTGCTAACTGCTTACAGTATACAAAAATAGAGTATGATATAATCGTGGGCTCGTGGAATAGAAAAATAATATTTAAAAAGTGACAGAATAAGGAATGTAGCCTTGTGAAGACAAGAACAAATATATTTCATGTCTTATGTTACTGCTTACAATTAAATTGTAAACAAGATAAAGACTATTTTAATTATTTTATATTTTTATTAATATACCTTAATAACCTTAATACTTTAACAAAACATAAAAAAATATACATAATTGAAGTGTTCGCTCGCACATTACGCTTTAAAGCACAACGAGACAAGTATTTAAGACTAGTATTCTTAAACGTCAACCCTCACCTTGCCCACTTATATAAAAATCAATTTAACAGGAAGAGACAAAATAATTAATTTAAAATAGAGAAATAAATTATATTTAGCTTCAATTATAAAGTAATGACGCAAGTCGATTGATAGAAGCCATCCGGCGCTAAAGAGTTCATTAGGGATAAATGAATATTATTAATTTCCATAACACCAAAGTCATAATCATTAAATTTCTCCAATATTTCAGTCCCGTCGAAGCTTTCCCTTTTCTGTTTTGTTGGACTGTCGTTTTCTATTGTTTTCTCTCTATATACAGAGTTTAATAGAGTAACGTGTATTTTAACATTATCGCGACCAAACTCATTTGCCATAAGTCCTGAAAATATATTTTTGGATTTATGGGTAAGCAGAAACATTACTCATTATATTAGTAAACCTAGGACCACTAAGATGATAATGTTGCAAAACACAAGTACAACACTAGTCAAGCAACCCGATTATGGCGAATATCTGTAGACTTGTTATTGTCTATATTTTACACTACAGTGAAAACCTAAAAATAACTTTTATCTTCGGACATTTAATTTCGAATTCATGTATTAAAATTAAATAACATATAAACAAAGAATTAGGATCGTTCAATAAAAACCACGCCTTTAATGGTCGATCTTAAGTATTATGTCATGGGTTCATCCCAGAAAAATATCAATAAAACAAACGCAGAAACCTGTCAGCTCCTTGTCCATGGCTGGCTTCTGGTGTATCGCATGTTTATGAACAGCATATATATATATATATATATATATATATAATAACCACTCATATACATATAAAGCCATCATAACGGCATTTGTTTTTACATTAACCCTAGATTGCTTTTGTTTTAACGTACACGTACATTTCTAAATTTGCATTGTGTCATGACAAACAAATTACATACAAATATTATAACTCCTTAATACCCACCTTTTTTAAAAAAGAACTGAGCTATAGCGTCGATCATATCCTGTAAAACGCCTTTAGGGGCGTCATCTTCTTGAACAGAGCCATACAACACATGTATTTCTTTGGGATCATCATTCATATACGACAATCCTTTTAATCGTAACTTAAGTGGCAAGTGACTTTGTATCATGGGCCTAAAATACAGTTTAATTCAGCCAATGCATAAAAGTACTTTCATGAAACTTACTGTAATTAATTAAAAACGTGTTTATTAACCTAACCCTTCTGGCGCGAAATTTTTTGTAGTCTATGGCCAGTACAATTTCACTTATCTGTGGCCGCACCTATTTTGCGCGTATGAATATGTTGGTTCACCGCTGCCCTTTAGGCGATTGATCACCCCACCATGGCCAAGCCAAGGTTCTGACCACTTGGGTTTAGTAATGGATAACGTTAGTTAGCTTAAAGTATTACTATCTGATCTTTCATAGCTCCTAGCTGCTAGTTATGGAGACGTAAGCCTTTATAATTTTTGAAGGACGGGTAGTAGTGGGCGGGAGTTTCAAATTCTAGGCACACATAAGTACATATTTATTTTTTATTTATATTGATAGGCCTGGTTCCCTACCCCATATGTCAATGACGTATGCTGAGAATAGTATTTTTTTGTTTAATTATATGCACCAGATACAGTAATTTTACAGAGGGATACTTACATAATATGTTCTTTAACTTCTGCTAAGTATTTTGATGCAAGCAGCCTTTCTTCATTATCCATCAAACACATTACACCTACAGTGATATGTAACTTACTAGCTCTTATAAATATAGACTCATGCAATCCCCTACCTTGACAATCTTGCAACACCATTTCCTGAAAAAACAAGACAAAAAATTACTCTTTAACAGTCAAGCCAGAATAATTTAAGAGTTAAGGGTTATTTATATGATTATATAAGTTAACCATAATATCTAACTACAAACTCTTCAACTAAAGGGGTATCTTGAGTATCAACATAATTGATATTTTAGGCAAGCAATTTGCTACGGCATGCAAGGGCTACACCCAATGGTCCCAAAGACTCCTTGAACGAAGACATGAATGGACCAACAACATCACGAAGCATGTATATAGCATGCCTAAAGATGGACCTGTTTTGGCGGGAACAGAACTCAGAGATTCTAGTTAGAATTTTAAGGATTCTTAACTTTATTTAGAATGAATAATAAGGTTGACTAGCTGTGGTAAAGTGAACCAAAAATATGTGAGTACATTTGTGCTAATAACATTTAAAGAAAAAACTTTTTACCGGATTAAAGTTATGTATTATTACAGCGTGCGTGGTCACGCGAAACGTCGGATAAATTTAAAATTATGTCAAATAATTGTAAATTTATAATAATACATAACTTTAATCCGGTAAAAAGTTTTTTCTTTAAATGAGTAAAGGTTATGTTAATCAAAGACAATACTAATAACATTTTCCATTTTATTATTATAGTTAAAGTTACCTTAAATTTTTCAAAATTCTTCACTATTTCAGCATTATTCATTGGAAGTGATATAAAGTGTGTGTATCTTTGCCTCATTCTAGCCGATATAACGATCATATTGATTTTTCGTCTTGCAGCTTTTACACTCTAAAATTAAATTTAACTTAAGTTAATCAAAATAAATTAAATATGACCACATTTTTAGAGGAGTTGGAAAAGCTACTAATAAATAAAGAAAAATATGTTTATTTACATACAGTCAAAACCGTTTACGGCGACATCGTTTAGAACAACATACCGTTTATATTGACCAAAGTCAAAGGTCCCGGGTGAATTCTATTGTATTAGATACTTAATAACAACGTCATCGGCTGTTACGACTATCGGTTTTAACGACCAAGTATGAGTAGTGTAGTGTAGTAGAGTAGAGTAGTCCTTTCGATGTCGTTATAACAGATTTTGAATGTATTCTCTTTGTTGTTAAGGTATGAAACTTTAACAAGTAAGAGAATATGTAAATTAAATGAACACTGATATTCATTTAATAAAAATTGTGTTACTCACTGGAATACTTGGACCATAAATAACAACATCTTTGTTCTCTCCCATTCGTGGGGTTTTGATTTCAGTTTTGGTGTCCCTTTGAATACGCATTTTAATTGCTCCTTTCTTACCAATTATGTGACATAAATAATGTCTGTAATTACAATAATAAAATCAACATACATATTTGTTACATTATGATTAAAATTCATGTACAACTCCAATAACAATCATACTTGGATACGTGAAAAGTTGTACAGTATCTGTCTGAATCAATCATTTGAACTTCAAAATCAGTCTCATCATAATTTTCTTGCATTCTTGCTTGGTAGGGCATATCTAAAAAAACAAATAATATAAAAAAAACGATAATTAGATTAGATAAAATACATAAGATAAAATTAAGACTTTAATTAATAATAGTCAATATTGATAATTTACGAAAGTTAAAAGTAAGACAAGAGTTTTCTTAATTTTATTTATATCCACCCACTGAGCAAATAAATGTCTAATAATCGTTAACTTTCTATAATATCTCAAAAGTCAGTTAGATTTGTAAAAATTTCAATCATTAAAATTGAAATTTTTACATTAATAACGAAGTACAAGATTTACTTCGTTATTAATGTACTTACTTATTTTGTATTTTACTTTTACAGTGCCACTAACTTTTCACGGCCGGTAAGAGCGTCACTGTCGTGGATAATGGATAAGTGGATATCAGTGACTGATACTAATATCCATGTCACACTGATAATAGTATTGCCCGTAAATAAAAAATAACCATTATAAGGGAAATATCTTTAGCCATTATTAGCCAAATTACTCTTCATAGCACTATATTCAACTTTCAAATAGTGTAGTGCAGGGTATATGTACCTAGTCTTTCCATAAATACTGAAATAAAGTAAATTGTAGTTAATGCAACTGTCATAATATAATACAAATATAATACATGAGAATAGTTTGTTAAAACGAGCCGCAGGCTAGTTTCAAAATAAGACCACACGAGTGTTTTAATACCTAATTATATGCAGTTGCATTCACTACTTTATTTAATCTCATGGCTATAGGTACATTAAATAAAATGCAATATAAAAGAAACAAATTGTTTATTATAATAATTACACATTTTGAATATTGCACTTATGAAACTGAACCTGAATAACAGGCTGGCTGAGGCGCTATAAGAGCTAGTCGTTGTCGGGGTTGACATGGAACGTTTATATTAATTTCATTTTTATTATTTTCTATGGAATTGAGTATCGAATTGGATATTAAGATTTTGTTATAGAATCGTCTATGTAGCCTTCTGCAGCTGTTGTTGACTTCCACCCTCCGTGGCGCTTTAGAGCTGTTATGTCTCCGCCAGCATGGATTAGTAAGGTCGCAGAAGTTCTGCGAAAGCAATGTCCCGTGTACGAA
This sequence comes from Pieris melete, assembly GCA_963693345.1. NCBI lineage: Eukaryota > Metazoa > Arthropoda > Insecta > Lepidoptera > Pieridae > Pieris > Pieris melete. The sequence goes on from CAVNZK010000028.1 coordinate 1,637,980, forward strand.
TCTGAGTTTGGAAGATTAAGATAACTGGCTATCGTTTTACCCAACCTTCCAAATTTGTTAATACCAACTCTTATTGGGTGCATTTCCCAGAATTGTAATTCAAAAAGAAGGAAGGATGAATCATCAAACATGAATTTGGTCACAGTTCTACGTATTGTTTACATAATTGGTAATATTTGTCCGTTATGGTAAAAGATCGGTCTATTTTGTTTTTTGTGTTCCAAATTTTAACTAAAATTGATGATTCGAAAACTTCAACGTCTTTGAATTTAATGTTGTATAATTCCTGTCTTCGGCAGGCACCCGTTATTCCAAATATTAGTGCAATCTGTAATAATATTATAAGTACTTAAGTAATATGAAGCCAGTAAAAAGCTATGTATAAAGCCATTACTTAGTCAGGTGGCGTTTAGTAACTAATATATTCTATTTAAATTTCAAGTAAATAATTTCCACTTTATACTTTAACCAAATTAAACATAATTAATTTTGATAATTATACGGTATTGATATGTTCACATTTCAAAATAATTATGTATAGGTACTAATAATGATACCTAATTAATTAATTTAAAACACATAAATATAACACATACAAGCATATTGAATAAACGCATTATTTAAACTTACCGCTGTCTTTGTTAGTAATGTTTTGCATTATATAATGTATCACACGAATGATAAATAGTGAGTAGACTCATCTCCACAACCAGATCCCACTTTTTAGTTAGTCAATATTATTCATAAAACTTACTCTAATTTAAAAGACTTTAAGGTATGTTGGTTGCACAGAAGGAATAAGTACGTTTCTGTAAAATATTATATAGTTAAAAATTATATAATAACACTTAGTACCGTGGTTAATGCCGTGTTTAAAAATAATGATATATTTTTGATAGTTAAAACCATGATAAATAAATACCTAAAACTATCTAATGTTTGGCGCAAATGTTAACTTTTTCTTTGTGGTTTTTATGTTTCTGTATTCGTTTTGTAGAACTTGCCTTTTTGCAAAATTCGATTCTCTAAATAACGTATAAGGGAGCGTTCAAGTATTACGTAACGCAATTTGGGGGGAGGGGGGAGTCTTTTGAAACGTTACAGTACGTTACATAGGCGGGAGGGGGGTTACTTAAACAACGCGTTACGTAACATTTTTTATTTTAATAAAGAAACTGGGGAAGTAGAATCTTCCAAATTGGCAACCCTTTTCGTTTATGTTGTACGGGGAATCCCTCGACTGTATGTACGTGATTTTTATTTTATTATCGATGTCAGTACTCAGTATATACAAGAGTTCAAGGTGAAGTCCACCTATAAGAAAGCAACAATGCTTAGTTATTTTACACAAGTTTTCTGCTAAAATGTACATTAATTACATACCAAAAATAAATGGTCATAAATATTACACATTTATTTTAGCTACCTATGAAGACATCAAGCACGCCAGCAAGATCAGAGTTCTCTTTTAATGCACTTGGAATACAGAGTACTATTACCTGTCCATGACTGGGTCGTGGCAGAGCGGCACAAACTTATTCCGTCTGTATACGTCGGCGTCAACGTGGATCCTGACGGTTTCGGTAAGGGAGTCGCTTGCCAAGGTCTGGAGTGAAATGAAAATTGACAGCTACGATGTTTCGGCGGAATTTAGAAAGCCTGAAGATAGCTTACAGGATCCAGCAGAACCTAATGTGACGTGGTATAGCGCTCATGTCCGTGAATCCCAATACTTATTGCAAGTGATAAAATGCGTGGACGAATCTTGCTGTTCCCGCTCGAGGAGTGCGTTAAAATCTGTCTTTCCGGATACTTTCTTGCCAATCCTTCAAACCCCAAGCAAGCTCGTGGTACCTAGTCAGCTAGACAAAGGCATGGCAAGACTGCCCTGACTGCTTGATAATGCTACTACTTGACTGCTGGGGCAATCAAACTTCTTGACACAACAGGAATAAGACGCCTAAAGAGTACTAACCTTTTGAAATAAAAACCTAGTGTTCACTACACTACATTTTTTATAAGTAGCGGCACGAAACTCTAGCGCTGACCGTTATTGCGCAGAAGTAAAAAATAAGGTACCTGAGGGGGGCTAGCGGAATGAAGAGCGTCGATTGGCTCTCCAGTCGCATTTTGTCCCCCGCGCGACAGTACACATGCGCAGCAATCCCCTCCACGTATCGGCCAGCGCTAGACTTACGTGCCGCTGGTTATAACTATAAGTACAAAATATAAGTGCAAGTGCGGTAAACAAACATAGTGTCAAAACATTATATGTAGAACTCTAAGACTGTTAATAAACATTATCTTAGTTGAAGCTATTTATTAGAATTATAGAGTCAACGTAATATTATTTATTAGAATTATAGAGTCAACGTAATATTATTTATTAGAATTATAGAGTCAACGTAATATTATTTATTAGCCATAATTATTGTATAGGCTAGATTGTTATTCATGTAAAGTCGCACTTTTTTTTGTGTGTCGCAAAGGTGCAAAATAACAAAAATACCTTTTAATCTAGTCCAGCTTACCTTTAATTCCAAGGATAGCGAATATTCATATTTTAAGTATTCAACTTATCTACACTAATATTATAAAGAGGAAAACTTTGTTTGTTTGTTTGATTGTAATGAATAGGCTCATAAACTACTGGACCGATTTTAAAAATTCTTTCACCATTCGAAAGCTACATTATCCACGAGTAATATAGGCTATATTTAATTTTGAACAAAAATAGGGTTCCGTAAGATATTAGGGTTTTTCGGACACAAGGTGTAAAAAATCAACCAAAAAAGTTACTTATTTTGCGTACCCTGCCTAAACTATTAAAGATAGAACCATAAAATGTTCTAAGTAATTGTAGATCTTATAAATATCTACAAAAAAGTCCGCGACACACTATACCTATCTATGTCGAGTGAGGCACAATAACCATAAATGATATAATGACATGGCAAAACGGCGTTTGCCGGATCAGCTAGTTCTTTATATGAAAAAAATCAATGGCGCTACAACCTTATTAAGTCTGGGGCTCAGATTTCTGTATCTGTTTCATGATCATTTGTTAATCTAATAGGCAAGTAGGTGATCAGCCTTCTGTGCCTGACGCACGCCCTCGATTTCTTGTGGGTCTAAGGCAAGCCGGTTTGCTCACGATGTTTTCCTTCACCGTTCGAGCAAATGTTAAATGCGCACATAGAAAGAGAGTCCATTGGTGCACAGCCGGGGATTGAACCTACGACCTCAGGGATGAGAGTCGCACACTGAAGCCACTAGGCCAACACTGCTCTGCATTCTTTATATAAACTTATAAATAATATTTCCTTAAACAGGCTACGCGATTATACGATTACACACTCACAAAATGCATGCAATCACGTCGTCGCTGCTACGTATCTACTGACGCACCCCAGTTCGCGTCCCTCTCAGACAGCTACGACATTGCTACGAAACATTCAAGGCCTTTGATTTATAAAATTTTCAGGTTAAGGGCTTTCTTGGCAGTATAACTTGAACAATGATAACCTCACGTTATGGCTCGAAGATGGTCCTTGTTAACGATTGTGAACTTGATTCTGTAAAGATACAGTTTAGTTTTCACATTATACAAAAGTTTCGTTATCAAAACTAAATTGGGTATCGAGACTTATAACACTATTCTATAATTTTAATTTGTAAAGCCAGAAAAGGGAGACCTTTATAAAATATTAGCATTTCCTATCGTGATCATATTCCTCAAATTTTGCGTAATTGTTACAATTATTATTAGTTATTTTTCATAATTGTAGTTGTTGTTTTATTTCCTTTAATATAAATAATTATGAGTTTCGCACTTCTTGCACTTCCTCACAATTTCTTTTTCATGCAGGTTTCATAGAAGGCAACAACGATATAATTATTTCTTTAAATTGCAGTGAGTTAATCTTGTTATTTTACAAATGCAATGCAATGTTATTATTATAGTCTTTTTAGTGCTTTACTGTAATTCCTTTTTTTATGTAATTACTACTAATTCTTCTCTAATTTTATTTTAAATTAAATTCTCTAATGTTTTATTCAAATAATATGGAATATTTCTGTCAGTCAGAGGGTCCTTGACAAATACTTCTTTTTAATAGAATATACGTATAATACTATCTACGGTATAATATAATATAATTTTAAAAAAGTGACGGAATAAGGATGGCTACATTCCTGTGGAAAAAAGAACAAATATATTTCTTATCTAATTTTGCTGCTTTCAATGAAATTGTAAGCAAGATAAAGACTAATTTAATTATTAAATATTTTTATTTAAACACATTTATAGTTTAACAAATATGTAAACAGAAAGTATACAAAATTGAAGAATTCGATCGCGCATATCCTTGTTTAAGACAAATATTCTTCAAATGTTGGGCAAAGAATTTAACAGGAAGACATTATATTTAGTTTCAATCATAAACTTATGACGCAAGTCGGTTGATAGAAGCCATCTGGCGCTAAAGATTTTCTTTGGGATAAATGAATATTATTAATTTCCATAACACCAAAGTCATAATCATTAAATTTCTCCAATATTTCAGTCCCGTCGAAGCTTTCCCTTTGCTGTTTTGTTGGACTGTCGTTTTCTATTGTTTTCCCTCTATATTTAGAGTTTAATAGAGTAACGTGTATTTTAACATTATCGCGACCAAACTCATTTGCCATAAGTCCTGAAAATATATTTTTGGATTTATGGGTAAGCAGAAACATCACTCATTATATTAGTAAACCTAGGACCACTAAGATGATAATGTTGCAAAACACAAGTACAACACTAGTCAAGCAACCCGATTATGGCGAATATCTGTAGACTTGTTATTGTTGATACCTGTCAGAAGTAAAAACCTAAAAATATTTTTTATTTTTAGGTTTTTAACCCTAGATTGCTTTTGTTTTAATCCACGTACATTTCTAAATTTGCACTGTGACAAACAAATTACAAACAAATATTATAACTCCTTAATACCCACCTTTTTTAAAAAAGAACTGAGCTATAGCGTCGATCATATCCTGTAAAACGCCTTTATGGGCGTCATCTTCTTGAACGGAGCCATACAACACATGCATTTCTTTGGGATCATCATTCATATACGACAATCCTTTTAATCGTAACTTAAGTGGCAAGTGATTTTGTATCATGGGCCTAAAATACAGTTTAATTCAGCCAATGCATAACAGTACTTTCATGAAACTTACTGTGATTCAACGTGTTCATTAACCTAACCTAACGAATGGCGGGAATTTTTTGTAGTCTATGTCCAGTACAATTTTACTTAACTGTGGCCTACTTTGCACCTATGATTATGATTATATTGCTTCACTGCAGCTTTTCAGGCTATCTACCACCCCACGACAGGCAGGAGACGCCTTTGTGCTAGACAGAGCTAAGCTCGCCAAAACAGACCGAACTGAGATCTGATCTTCCAGAGCTAATAGCTATGAGCTAATGTAAGATTTTGTACAAAAAATATTATGGAGGTGTAAGCGTTTATAGTTTTTTTTCACACATAAGTACATATTTTTATTTATTTATATTGATAGGTCTGGTTCTCTACCCCATATGTCAATGACATATGCTGAGAATAGTTTATTTTTGTTTAATTATATGCACCAGATACAGAGGGAAACTTACATAATATGTTCTTTAACTTCTGCTAAGTATTTTGATGCAAGCAGCCTTTCTTCATTATCCATCAAACACATAACACCTACAGTGATATGTAACTTACTAGCTCTTATAAATATAGACTCATGCAATCCCCTACCTTGACAATCTTGCAACACCATTTCCTGAAAAAACAAGACAAAAAAATTACTCTAACAGTCAAGCCAGAATAATTTAAGGGTTAAGGGTTATTTATATGATTATATAAGTTCACCATATCTAATTACAAACTGTCCTTCAACTAAAGGGGTATCTTGAGTATCAACATAATTGATAGTTTTAGGCAAGTAATTTGCTATAGCGTGCAAGGGCTAGACCCAATCGCCCCAAAGGCTTCTTGAACGGAGACATGAAGAGATGGACCAATCACAAAGCATGTAGGTTGCATATAAAAGCAATCAGGGCAATGCCTAAAGATGGACCTGTTTTGCCAGGAGAGACTCGAGTTAAAATTTTTAGCATTCAAAACTTCATTTAGAATGAATAATAAGGTTGCTCATCTAAGGTAAAGTGAATTTATACTAAACACCTCTTCTATTTCATTATTGTAATTAAATATACCTTAAATTTGTCAAAATTCTTCACTATTTCTTCACTATTCATTGGAAGTGATATAAAGTGTGTTGATCTTTGCCTCATTCGAGCCGATATAACAATCATATTGATTTTCCGTCTTGCAGCCTTTACACTCTAAAATTACATTTAAATTGACTTACTTAATCAAAATAAAACAGTTAATAAAATATGCCCACATTTTTTATAGGAGTTGGAAAAGCTACTAATAAATAAATAAAAATATGATTGAACCTTAATAAGAAAAAGAATATGTAAATTAAATGAACACTCATATTGATTTAATAAAAATTGTATTACTCACTGAAATACTTGGACCATAAATAACAACATCTTTGTTCTCTCCCATTCGTGGGATTTTGATGTCAGTTTTGGTGTCCCTTTGAATACGCATTTTTATTGCTCCTTTCTTACCTATTATGTTACCTAAATAATGTCTGTAAGTACAATAATAAAATAAACATACATATTTGTTACATTATGAATGAAATTTATGTACAACTCTATTAACAAACATACTTGGATACATGTAAAGTTGTACAGTATCTGTCTGAATCAATCATTTGAACTTCAAAATCAGTGTCATCATCATTTTCTTGCAAATCTTGGTAGGGCATATCTAAAAAACAATATACAAAAACTGTGAATGTAGTACTAGACTTTAATCAAACTTTTACAAAAATAACTACAAGTGCAGGTGACTGGTGAGATATTCAAAATAAATATTACCATTTTCGTATAGATCATGCTCTTGGTGAAAAGAAACATCTACGATAGGGTCATTTACTCTGTAACATCTACTTTCAATCCATATCAATTCCGGTTTTAGAATATCGTTCATAATATTGACTATTTACGAAAGTTAAAAGTATAAAAAAAGTAAGACAAGAGTTTTGTTAGTTTACTGCAATAAATTTTCCGAAGTAAATAAGTCTCAAGTCAGGTAGTTTCGTTTCTTAATGATTGAAATGTTTACTTAACATTTTACATTACGCCGTAAGTCTGCTGTCTGACCAAATATTTACTTATTTTGTATTTTACTTTTAACACTACTTCATAGTTCATAAGATCTGACATCATCTGTGATCAGTGTTGCCAACGACACCGGGACTGATATCGCCATTTTTCACAGAATAAGTAGCCTAATGTAGCCGAATTTCAGGATAGTGTAGCCTAAAAAGGCCGAAAAATAAAATAAAATTGTAGCATTTTTAAAGAAAAATCTTTTAAACCGGATTATTATTATTATTTATTTATTTATGATAAAATAATTCATCATTATGTTAGTATAAACTTACGCAATTGTGTTAGTATATTATTATTAAAAGCTAAACATAAAAAATGTTTTTTTTATATGTATAAACCCATGAATCATTCTATGCATACACTCGTCGATCTGAACCGATAAGTGTACGCACAATTATGTATTATTATAAATTTACAATTATTTAACATAATTTTAAATTTATCCGACGTTTCGCGTGATTTACAGCGTGCGTGGTCACGGTGACTGAAGACAAAAGGTATAAATTTAATTTTAACTTTATTTATACTTAAACACCCGAAACAATTAATATCTGTAGATCGTACAAACATATATTGTTCCGAGGCTGGAATCAAACCCGCAACCGCCACAAAGAATTCCCAGAGATTTCCTGATTGCCTGACTGCCAGTCGCCTTTCAGATGTTTCCATCGCCAATTCTAGTCCTGAGTAGCCTAAATGGCGATAATTGCCTACGTTGACCACACTACCTGTGATTTGACTTTTGTCTATTAGTAGTTAGTGAGTATTTTAAAAACACAAATGTATGATATAAGGAATTACGACGCAGTTGCGAGTGTTTTATGGTGTTGTTCCTAGCTTTCAAAGGTAAACCAGTTTAATTGTAAACACTAATGTAGTGTTTACAATCGCTCAAAACAAAACAGCCTCAGCGAAATTAAACTCCCTGACGGTACTCAGACAGGCAGATGCAGGCAGACATGTTATTTACTAGCATGCTACGTCATCGTCCATTCGACTAATCCCGACAGTTTTCTGCCACTTGACTGACTTATAAAAAACAATATTTTTAATTATGGATATTTTAATAAATAAATAATAGGTAAAAAGTTATTTTACTTCATATCGCTTTTTAAAGCCAAATTACTCTCTAAATTACTCTTTTCAAACTGTCAAATAGACTATTTACACTATTTGAAATAATGTAGTGTAAGGTATATGTAGGTATAATACAGAAACCACAAGTAAATCATTTCCACTTTAACCAAATTAAACTAAATTTTGATAACTATATATTATTTCAATAATAATACCTAATTAATTAATTAATTTAATAAACTTAAATTATAAATATAATAAAAGCATATCCGTACCAAACCGTACTAAGTATAGCCTATATAATGTGTAACTATATAATATTTTGCTGAAATCGTACTTATTCCTTCTGTGCAACCAACATATTATCCTTAAGTTTTCTAACATTAAAGTCTTTTATATTACAATATCAATAATAACAAGCGCATAACTACCTAATCAAGCTATATAGCCTATATTAATATTCTCCAGTTTGTATGTCATGATAACATTACCTACTATCTGATATAATTTGATAATAAGGTTGTCCGCAGTGTTTACATAAAATATTATTGAAATTCACGAAGCATTCGTTTCTTCATTTACAAGAAGGTGGAACTTGTGTGAACAATATTTATTAATTAAATAGTAGGATCTGATTGTGAAGATGAGTCAAACTATTCATCATTCGTGTAATACATATTATAATGCAAATTATAATTATACAACTATTACCAACAAAGACAGTGGTAAGCATAAAAATAATTATATCTTTTTGATTGTATTGTCCAGAACTTATGAATGATAAATTCTACTAAGTACCTACAACAAATGATTTTATGACGTTTTTTTAAAGATAATTGAGATTCACTTGTAATAGTTACCATGGTACAACGTTATTCTATTTTTTATCTTAATACGCTATTTGTCTATCAGTAGGTATAGATTTGAAGATATGTAAAAGTATTTTACAATAATTTTATCTTAAGGATATACAAATTTTCCTTGAGTTAAATGTGATTATTAAGTTTATAAAATATTGACTATAACTAAAATACTTGTTATTATTACATTCAACTAGAATTTAAATTTGTGTGAACGTGCGATCTTACAAAATGCATAAACAAAACACCATGATAAATAAATACCTAAAACTATTCTAATGATTGGCGCAAATGTTGACTTTGTCTTTGTGGTTTTTATGTTTCTGTATTCCTTTGTAGCTTTTGCAAAATCAGATTATCTAAATAACGTACAATGCACTAGGTATGCGTGTGCGCTGACATAATTCGTAATTATTGTATTTAAAAGACTCCACTTTGCTTTGAAGTTTAATTTCCGTCTGTAGTTTCACTTAAATACCGGAAATAAAAATAATATATATTCCGTTATACCTGAACAAATATATTGTCAAGATAATCTTAAATAGGAAATGACAATATTATAAGCCATCTGATAGCTTGACCAATCGTCAAATATTCATCAGCAAATCTACTTCATTTATATTAAATCTATATGAATACTAACCCAAAAGGTGGGAACTGACCAAAGTTACGAGGTGTAATGTAGCATTTGCATCGAGCGTGTTACGCATCGAGCATGTTACGCTGTGTTCTAAAATCGGGGTAACATGCTCGTCAAAACTTTGTGCTCCACTTTCGCCGCCAGTGTTCACGAGATGTGATAGTGAGTGTTGATATCTTTCATTCTATTTAATTATTGTTTCATCCAAATAAAGAAGAAGAAAAAATGTTACTGGACATCAAACTTTTTAAAAACACAGGCGTATGAGGTGGTTTGTTATTGATTGCTATATTAAAAACCAAATGATTACTGGACAGTATAAAAGCTTTGTACATATGTCTCGATTTTGAAGAACTGTTGAATTTAATTGGACCAAAAGTACTTAAAAAGACACAATTTATAGAAAATCATAATTATGATCACTCGCGACGTACGCGTACAGACTGAACCGCGTAACAGTCAAAGGATTCGCTAAAAAACCGACAGCCGGGTGGAGCACTCAAAGCGAGCAACGAGCGGCTCGTTGCTGCAAATGACAACGAGTTTCCCCCCAAAATTAGGGGGAATCAAGACGGGTTTTTTAGGTGGTTCATTTATTTCAGGGGTTCTTTAATCAAGAAATTTATTTTGTTTTCTTTAAAATCGCACATATAATAATAATAATAATTAAAACTTTTATTAATGACAGAAGGGTTTGTGACAGAAATCATAAATCGCTAGTCCCCACACTAGAGAGGCCCTGTGTTGTGGGTAACTAGAAAACAATTATTTCATGGTACATGTTAAAATTAAAAAAAAGGTAATAATAAAAAGAAAAGATACTAATAATAGTTATAAATTTAGTGAAGTGAATGAGTGTGTGAATAGGTGAGTATACGCATGTATTTGAGAATGTAGCTGAAAGTTGTTATGATCGTGCACTGTGTCTGTGTTAGTGTTTATGAAACCTCAAAGTCATACCAAGATATGTAGTAATGCCTCTGTAGATTCGGGTTATATCTGGATATTTTTACGATCTCAGAATCCATAGATTTGGAAATTTTGTTATAAAGGAAGGAGCTCCTAAATGCAAAGGAGCGTTGTCCAAACACAGTCCTTCGTTTTGGCGTTGGGAATGCAAATCGTCTGTTCTTAGATGTGTCCTGAATTGTGAGCCCATGGAATCTATGATATCTTGAACAGGTCGCCAAGATGTAAAGCTTCCTTACCGAGAGGGTTTTTGTTTCTAGGTGGAGTTTGACTGTGGAGTATCTAAACAGCCCGAGATAGGCATATGTATCCAATTCATATTAAGCCTCGAACCTAACCAACAAACTAAACCAAATATGAACTCCAAGCGTAGCTATAACTGAAATATCAATTCTATTCAATTTATTTTTACCGAGATCAGAATAACAGCCAGAGTCCGGCTAATGAAAGAAAAAGCGCGGCAAATTCAAAAAAAATAGTATGGTATCCCTAAAAGTTTGATATATTTTGTGGATTAAACTTACTTGATACTTCATTTTATTTTATTATTTTTTACACTTATAGTAATTGTATTTCTATGAAATTAATATTATACTTATTTAGTCTTTTACTATTGAAACTTATAATGACTAGCAGTGCATGGAAAACTAAACTATATTTATTATAAAACACAACTTTATTCGGAATAATCAAAATCAGAATCCAAAAATCAATTAAACAAAGTTTAGGCTAATATACCTGTTAACTATTCGAAAAATATATAATAGAAATAAAAATAAGTAATTGCATGAAGTATCAAGGCAATAAATCATACTAACCTAAGAAATTCAATGACATTCTGTGTTGCCATCCGAAAGATTTATAATTCAATTAACTTCTTTCATTTGCCAGACTCTATTTAATACTACTTTTATGTTTATTTAGGGCATATTAATACCTATCGAACCGAGTATACAACAAAAACTTACCGAGGTTTTTAATCGATTTTAGGGGTACCTATTTGAAGTTGGTTCTAAGGGTAAAATACTGTATGTGTTGTGTTGCCAACTTGGGTGTTTTCTCCCTAAATTTAGGGGTAATCAGGATGTCCAGGGGTTTTTATTGGGGGTACATTTATTTAGGGGGTACTATCTTCAAGATCTTTTTCTTTATATTAAGCTTCGAACTCTATCATCAAACTAAACCAAATATAAAATCCCTAGCCTGGCTACAGCTTAAATATCGAAAAACAACAAGTTTTTGATCGACATTTAGAGGTAATTGAAGTTGGTCCTAGGGGGAACATTTTGTAGGAGTTGGCATCACTGGCCATAGTACATGGGTAATGGACAATGGTAATACTGTAATACCACTCAGAAACATGAATTACATATCTAGAAATGTAATTAATATTATTTTTATCATGATAAATAAATGTTAATATATCTTTGTTGTTAAACGAAACTGGAGGCGTAATCGGATTCAATTCAAGGTTAAAATTTTCTAAATACTATGTAAATAGTCGTAAATGCTAAAAGAATGACACGATATAATAATCTTTACTGTTAAAAGCTAGACAGAAGGAATATTGGTATGTACGTGCGTAATTAATATTGAATTTTTGTTTTTATTTATTTTTATCAGCATTTCAAGTGGATTATCATTTTTTATGTGTAATGTTCCCTATCTATAAAGCTGTAAAAATCATAGATGGCGATATTACCTATTTAGTCGGTATTATTGGTTCTGAAAAATTTGTAACTAAAAGATTGATGTAAAATTAAGAATCTTTTCAAAGTAATAATTAAATGTTATGCAAATTTGATCTATTTTATTATTGCTCTTTTTAGATGATACAAAAATGCATGGATCAAGAAGAGTTGTGGTTTTTTGCCTTCTCACTACTGTCTTACCATCAATACTAATAATATCTCCACTATACCTAAGACATATAAAATATGCAGATGTAATGTACAAAATATCGGATTCTGATGTAATACAAATACACAAAGGCCAATCATCAATATTTTGTGAGAGACATTCCTTAAGAATGAATAATACATTCAATGCATTCCAAATGAAAGGGCGGCCCCATTTATCAGAAAATAGAAAACATATAACATTACGAAAATCCATGTCCTTGCCTGATGATACACTTGAATATTGGGGATTTTACCTCTTTGCTGGAGCCACTGTTGAGTTAAAGGCATGCTCCAGATATGAAGGATCAAAAATATTGGTTGTGAAAGGAGATAAGACATTGGACACTTGTGGAATCTTGGAAGGTAATAAGTATAAGAAAGATACCCCTTTGATAAGTAAAAATGAAAATGTTTCAGTTACACTTGAAAGTCCAGATATTAATACTCTTCTAGAACTCAAGGAAGTCTTAAACAGTCAAAGAGAAATAGTTACTGATAATTATGAAATTGCTAACACTGAACAAACATCTAAAACAGAAAGAATTAAAAGAGACACATTAAGTCCATCTTTACACAATCCTAACACTCTTTTGGACACTGGAGTAAACCATGGGGGAAATGCCAATCCCAAATTACAACTACAAGAAGATGCATCAGTATCTAGTTTTGAGAACAATCTTCATGAATGTTACAATGAAAATATGATAATAAATGAATATTTTCCATATTCAATACAATGCAATAATACGAGATATTTAGAAGTCACAACAACTCTCAAAGTTGTCCATGATGTTACTATAGATGGATATTATTATTACATCTTTTATAGTGATAATGACTTTGTTGTAAATGATGTTCATACCATATTTGATATTTACAAACCTATCTTTCAATATTCTAATATGTCTGACACTAAAGTTTGTATAAATAAAACGGAATGTTCTTTTGGTATTGATTTGTTCAGTGATGAATTAGTTATTGTAGATGTTCCAACAAGAGATGGGTTAAGAAATGAAGATACATCAATATTAATATCAGTGTGCCATCCTCGAATGTCTGTATATATAATTTTTCCTGTGTCTGTTTTATTGTTAGTTCTTTTATTTGCATTTTTATGATATTTCATTAAAGTGGTTGTGTACTCGTTTTTGATAAAAGCAAATATTGCTGAGAATAAGACATTAATTTATTGACTTGGTACCTAAGCATTTATATTTTATAGATATTAGACATATTTATGTATATAAATTTCTGAGATAAGACTGTGATGTTATTTTACCTGATATATTATTTTATGATTGTTATAAAGATTAAAGATGATTATTACATGTAGCATTAGATTTTTTTTCACATCTGTGTCCTTAATTATTGTATTCAAGCCTCATTTATATAGTGGCACAACTAACTGCCAAGTTATTTAAAAAAAAGAACTATAAACAACTACTTTAAATAATTATCTTCAACATTTTAAGGTGCTTTCCCTTATTAAAAGCAATCAACTATCCATTGAATAAATAAAATTAAGGAGTGATTTATTCATTTTAAAATACTACTTCATGATCAGACCTGGTCACACTTAAGAGCCAGTGGATTGTTTTAATAACCTAACCTAGCAAAGGTTCTTAATTTTTATTATAGTATGAAATTCCTTACAGCAAATGGTATTGTATATAAAATAGAATATACTGAAAACAATTTATTTTGAGACTGCTAACATGTATTTGAAAGAGAATTCACAATAAATATTTTTGACTAATTTATACAAAATGTATACAGGAACCTTAATTACCAAGTTCATATTTTGTAAAAGCAATTTATTCGAAAATAAAATTATTCAAAACAAAAACCATGTAAAGAATAAAAAAAATATGCAAAACAGGCTTTGGTTATAGTGCCACAATAAAGGCTACAAATTGGGTCAAAAGAACAAGGATGGGTACCAATGAGGTTGCATAGGGCCTGACAAAAGAAAGTAATGAAATTATTAGGGAAATTTTGATTTATTATTTCCACATAGTTGTATCCAAAGTGTGTTCAGGCGAGATGGTAGATGTTCTGTAAACAAAAATTTTTACTAGCTCAGTATTTGTGATTTTAAAAAAGGTTCCGATCGGGAATGGAGTGCTACAATTCTCTTCAATAACAATACCAAATAGATGTTTAATTATATTTATTTACTGAATTACAAAACAGTTACCATATTATGTACAACTGGAAAATGAGGTTACAATACAATATTTCCTTCTAGTACTTTTGTGATTGAAATAGCCTCTCCAGTACCCGATGAGACCCCTCTGCAAATGACAAAGAGGTCTACGCGGAACGGGGGCCATCCGGCCAAGCCGGTCTTATGCCTATGAAGTATATTAAACTTATATTTATAAGACTATAATAGTATGTATTCATTAATTAAACTAAAACAAATATCTGTCCAAATGAAATGAGTTCCAATAAAAAATAGCACAGCGGTACTTGGAAGGCGCTCCTAATACTCACACTGTAAAAATATCGCAATAGTATGCAGGACACAAAAAATATAAACCGGAATGCGTAGGCACCTCAGATAAGGTTGGCCACATCACTGGGCATTTCAGTAATAGTAGTATGGTAAAACTCCTCAATGTCCTTCAAAGCTCGTCTGTCCGCTTCAGTCACAAAGTTGATGGCGATTCCTTTACGACCAAATCGACCTCCTCTTCCGATTCTGTACAACAAATACATAATTAATTAGAAATAAGCTTTTTTTCTTCAGATATTTTATAAGGTAAGTAATAACTATTACCTATGAATGTAATTTTCGCGGTTAGTGGGCAAGTCATAGTTTATGACACATGAGACTTGCTGTACATCTATACCACGGGCAAGCAGGTCAGTAGTAATCAGCACACGAGAAGACCCAGTACGGAACTGCCGCATGATCACTTCACGTTCCCGTTGCTCCATGTCTCCGTGCATAGCAGAAACAGTAAAATCACGATTGTGCATGGACTCTGTTAACCAATCGACCTGAAACAGTTGTATTTATTATTATATTATCTGGAAATAATCAGTTAATTTATTCAAAATATACTACTAGAAAGATTAGTTGAATACATATTTTGTTATTCTACATAGAAACTTACTGAAGACTTTTTAATGATTCTTCACACTGAAAACAAGACAGCATTTTTGTTTCATCATGTTTCACTGGTAAAATGCAAGCAAGGAGCCTCTTGCTCTTGCTTGCATTCGCTGTTCTTTATAACTTATTGGTAGCCGGTATTAAATCTACTAATACTAATACCTTTTTTAGTATTAGTAGATTTAATACCTGCTACCAATCATCGGGTAATATTGACTAGAGATGCAGTGACACCAGAACCATGAGTAAAAATATATTAAAATCATGAAACACAACTTTTTTTTTGTATCTCTACCAGATATAAAAATAACAGAAAAGAAAAATTTAAATAGGCATCTTGTTAGATTACATACATTTTATTCAGTTTCTAAATTCATAATCCTAAGAAACAGTCACTTACCTTGCGACGAGTGTTACAGAAAATTACAGCCTGTGCAATTGAGAGTGTATCGTATAAGTCACAGAGAGTATCTAACTTCCATTCCTCTTGATCAATTGAAATAAAGAATTGTTTAATACCTTCCAGGGTTAGCTGAAATAATATTAACGCATGTAACTATAGAATATTTAAAAAGCCATAAAACAAATTATGATTCCTTTATACAATAAAAAAAATTCAGATAAAAGGTTTTGTTCTTTATTGTTTCAATTCTTTACTATTTAAGGTGTAAGAAGAAATCCCTTGAGACTTGTATTGTTGTTTTCAATATAAACTAAAGGGACTTGCTCTGCTACCTGAGCAAAAATATCAATATAGTATTTAAGTCAATTATGCTAAAATTTTACAATGAAATATATATTGATGACAGTACTAGTATATTATTATTACCTAAGTAAATGTTAAATTGCTTTTCTAAAGCTTGTTAGTTTAGCTAAAGGGATGACTTTAAATAAAGTATAATTTTCATGCCATTATGTAACTTAAGACAGCCTCTACTGAATAAAAATGATGTCATAAGCATGATTAGCTTACATTCTCTCAAGGTAATATCAAATTACTGATGATTTATATAATTAAGCATATTAAAATGTGACAGCAAAGAGCATAACACTAAAATATGTTTGATATTTATTTATCAACTGTATTTTTATGTTCAAATTAAGCATTACCTCTTCTTTTTGTACAAGAATGCGCACTGGGTCCCTCATGAAACATCTAGAGACTTCCAATACATCATCTGGCATTGTAGCTGATAGCAGAATAACCTGAACATCAGCTGAGAGCATCTTAAATACATCATGGATCTGATCCTTAAATCTGAAATATATGATCAATTACTAATTAATTCTGTTCAGTTAAAATTGATGAATGTTCACTTATCATAATGCAAATCCAGCTATTATACATTATTAACGTTTAAGTCTTATAAGTCTTACCCTCTTGATAACATTTCATCAGCTTCATCAAGTACAAAGAGCTTGATAGTGTTGGCTCGCAAAGCCCGGCGGGTGATCATATCATAAACACGGCCAGGTGTTCCCACAACAACATGCACACCACTCTCCAGCTGACGCATATCTTCACGTACATTGGTGCCACCAATGCAAGCATGACATTTTGCATTTAAATGATCACCAAGTGCTATCACCACCTACATATAAGTAATGCATTGTTATTGAAACTGTATCATAGTACATAAACATAAATAATAACTGAACCTAATATCACTTACTTTTTGAATTTGTTGAGCAAGCTCTCTTGTCGGTGCCAAAATAAGAGCTTGACATTCACGAATACTAGTATCAATTTGTTGAAGAATTGAGATAGAGAATGTAGCAGTTTTGCCCGTTCCTGACTGAGCTTGGGCTATGACATCGCGGCCTTGGATGCAGGGCATGATAGCCCGCTGTTGAATAGCAGACGGTTTCTCGAAACCATACGCATATATTCCTCGCAGCAATTCTTCTTTCAAATTCATGTCATCGAAGCTTTCCACAACTTCGTCCCAGTTAGTGTCGAGGGCTCCACCAGGCTCCATTCCGGGAGGACCCTCGTAACCTTGATCCTTCGCTGGGCCATTCTTAGCATCGTCTGTCCAATCGTCCGTCCTAAAGCATAAGAAAATAACATGAAATATGCATAACTCCAATAATATATTGAAGGTTTAAAGTCGATGAATATGCAAAATTCAATCTGTTTCCCCACTGTCAAATTGTTGTTATAGGCTAATTATTGTTAAATTTACACCATGTTATACCGTGATTTAGAAGGGAAAATATACACACATTCTGGAACAATTTTGAGCCGTAAAATCAATAATTTTATAAAACACGTGCACAGAGCCGGATTAGTAATAATGTTCTCCTACCAGCGCCATGTTGGCAATCGGCGACCGTGGTGAATATAATTTTATTCCGTTTCCTAAATAGAAACGCAAGTACTATTGAACCTTTTAGCTCGTAGCTTAATTTTTCACTTTTCACACACATTTTCTGTAAATTACACTGCTTAAAACGTCCATAAAACTTATCTTACCTTCTTTCAGGTGAATAAGACATGTTCCAATCGCGGTAGCTGAACGGAAAAGAACTAGCAAGGTCAATTTAAGTTTAGAGAAGCTTTTCAAAAATAATTACTTAAATTCACTTCTAAGCTTGATATGCAAAACCATAAAATGCTCAATTTAAAAAAACTAATTATTAATCACAGAAATTTTTATTGTAATATTCTATGATGAAATTATTTTATTAACTAATTTATTAAGTATTTCAACGACAGAAATGAAAAGGTTATTTGTAACTGGCAGCCCAGAAGTAAATGCCAAAATTCAAAATCTATTGATCGCGGGATGTGTCTAGGCAAGACAAAGGTACTTCGTGACAGGCGTGATCCGCTATAGCTGTTTTACTGTAAATGAAAAAAGTCACGTGACCAAGCGTAAGCTAATGTCGTTAAGTTCGTTCACAGCAAAATTATTTAGATTGTGGTGCCCGTATACGCCGCTACTGCGTTAGGGTAGGACGCGGTTGGGCAGCCGCCCAGGGCGCCGAATATAAAGGGCCCTTTTATATCCGTTACTCTTAAATGAAAGCCTACATCCTAGTGCTACAGTATGCATTAATTAACGAATGCATCGGTAGTGGAGTTTTTGTCTGACAAGTCAGATCAGATAACTATTGATGGGATTGTGGACGAAGGTTTCCAATGTGAGTAGACAAGTTGTGCTTCTATTACAGATGCTGCTCAAGATTACTTCATTCATGATATACAACAATTACAAATTCTAGAAGACGATAAGGCTGTCGTCCCGGACATAATATTAGATTCAGTCTCTTGGCCACTTACTCAAAACAGAAAAAATTATTGATCGTATAAGTGGCCCAGTGTAAACTCACATTAATTGATTTAATTATCCGAAGAATGATACTAGGCAATTTTCCTAATTCATAATTTCCCAAAAAAAATTGTAAACAATAGAAACTACAAGATGGAATAATGTTTTGTCTAGATTGATGCACATAATACTTAATTTATCTGAAAACAACATGGCGTTCAGAGTTACTTCCGATAAATCATATACCTACGCTAAATAACGAAAATTTCTTGGGCTTAATACAACTACTAGCCAAATTTGCTGCCGTTATACAGAAGCACTTGCAATTAGCAAAGAAGGGGCTACTTCAAACCACTACTGCGGAAAAGACATTCAAATTTTGAGAAAGTGAAGTCAGTAATTTATCATGCTCAAATAAATCAAAATATTCTATTATAGCTGACTGTACACTGGACATACCTGTAAATAAATCGACTGGTGAATGACAGAATGAAATGTTTTATGATTGATCAAAATGAATTTGTTTTAAAATACATATTTCAAAGATCGCGACTTACAAGAACTGTATACAAATATATGGTTAGCATTGCGAATATATTTGTCTGTAATGGTTACTAGCGGGAAGAGGACGAAAACCTGTCTGCGTAAACAATATCCCTATCGAAATTGACAGAGTTGCCAAGTTTATCGAAAATTAAATTGCTAAAAACATCGACTTTGATAACCTAGGCTAAAAATGAGGATTTACTTTAATAAATGGTTGCTTCATTATATCTTTTGCTTTTTTCGTTGGGGTTTAAATTCCAGTTTGGGAGCGCCGCAGAAATCTTGCCCAGGGCGCCAGTGCTAAAACCTGCCCGTATGCAACAAATATAAACTTATATAAGATATTGAAAGAAGATAGGTAGATACAGCTACTATTTTTCTTTTTTGCTCACTCTTTCTTAGATTTGTCGCAGCCTACAAGCAACTAGCTTAATTAGCTGGTCAAATAAAAGCCTGGCCTTTTGCAATGTCATCAAAGTTAATTGCCTAGGTGTTTTATCAACTGGCTGAACATCTTTCAGGCCGCTAGTTAAACGGCGCCGTTTAGGTAAAATGCTAGGCTGGTGATTGAACGGTTAATTATGCTAGTTGGCTGCGACATATATATGTAGCGTCCCGTTAACAAGTATTTCATTATATTTTCATGTTAGTTACTAAATATTGTAAAATTTAACTTGGCCATGAAGTATTGAATAAATTAATGATATTTATAGCATTTGTTTCCTTTATTATACAGTTAATCATTTATATATTCAGTTTATTCGACATAAAGTATCCCATAATCTATTATTTTATAATTGACAGTTCTAGAATATTTTATTTTCCAAAAAAGCTCTACTTACTGTTTCTTACATATTATTTCATTTATATATGGAACCATATAATCTAAAAAATAAAGGAATACCACTCAACACAATTATAGTACCTACAATAATTCCATAAGGAAGATAAAGACAAAACATACATTTTATGTTCCTGTTGCCATATTTGGCTTATATTTAGCACAACTTGGTTAAACAAATCAATTATTAATTACAGTAAGTTTCTTTTAAATATGTATAAGTGTATTAAATAACGTTGAAGCAGTCTTCTTTGTTTAAATTTTATAAAAATATAATGCATGTATTTCTTAGGCTACAAAGCCGTAGTAGACAAAATACAAGTAAAATAAAATTATTAAATTTGTTTAAGATTTAAGGTAATAATATTTTAAGTACGATGTGTATCTGTGTACCTGGTTTATAATTTATTTGTAGAATTTACAATAAAGTTCTAAGATTCAGTATCTACAAACATCGTCATCAATAAAAATAAAATTATTGAATAAATATTTGTATCTCTTTCTTTAGTAAACTGTTGTCTCAATTTGGACTCTCTTGGTCTTTTTTAAAGAAAAATAACTATCATATTCACGTTACTCTGGAAATTTAAAAGCATATTTGGCTATTGGTTTTAATATTGTTCATTTTGAACTGTCGTTGACAAACCAACTATTGGTATTTTACAGGCAGTATTGCCATAATATAGTAGCTGTGGATCAATTGCTATATACATATTAAATCTTACAGTAAACGCATCCGTATTATTCTTATGTTGGCACACAGTGTTTCCTGTTGTGTCTGCTGTCTATGAACGCTGCCATTTTGAAACGGCAGTGCTTTTTGTTCGTGTGGAGCGTTAGCTCGTTGCAGCGATAAGACTGTGTTATAGCAAAGTTTAGTTTTAATTTTTAAGAACTTATTCAAAATGAGCTGGCAAGATTATGTTGACAAACAGTTAATTGCATCCAGATGTGTTTCAAAGGCTGCAATTACCGGTCACGACGGAAATGTCTGGGCCAAGTCTGAAGGCTTTGATGTAAGTTATATTCCTTTGTGATATGTGAAAATTACAAGTATAGATTTTTGTGATTATAATTGTGAAATTAAGGGACTTTTTTGGAAAAACATAGACTATTGCGACAATTTATAATCGAAATCACAAAGTTGGCAAGATGGCGACATGTGGTAGCAACTTGCAACCTGTTCCTATTGGAAATATAATCATAACGCCTTATGGGATTTTAATTTAATTCTTGTTACCGCATTTACCTTTCTCTCAGGCTACTTTTAAACTTTTATTCCTGATAAAAAATAGTAATAAAGATTTATAAACGGTTTCCTTAGCCAACTCGCCGGCCGGTACTTTTTGAAAATTTCTTAATTTTGTCGACTAATTTTAATCAGGTCGCGAAGGCCTAGGCATTTATTTCAAGAATAGTAACAGTTCAGTTCATTTAGTTCTTAATAGCTATCTATATTGTTAAACCATTGATCCCATGATTTATTATTTACGCCGAATCTTGCAATATAGGGTAATAATGAGTCATCGCCAATCGCTACCTTTGTATATTATTTATGTATGGTGTTTTACTTTATTTAAATATGTTGCTATTATACTCGTTCCATTATTAATAATTGTGTATTTTTGTGATTAATGAAATTCGTTAAATGTTTTAAATTGTTTGTAACTTCTAACCAAATAGTATGTTTTTATTTATCTTATAGGAACTAAAGGTGCATATATGTAAAAATACTTATTACTATTATATACTGTTTAAATAATACAAACATATAAATAGTTTAATGTCTTTAACATAAAGAAAGATCTATAACATTTATGATAAATACATATGATTCTTATTATGTGTTAAGGAATAAATAAAAAAGTAGATTCAACAAAATATAATTTTCTTTTGCCATGCCTGTGGCTTATTAGACCTAAAACTGTAACTAATGATTTTGACACATGTTTACTTCATACAGTTATAAACAAACATTTGTATGTACTTTGATACCTTTATTTTCTGTTAATAGAACTAGTGAAATATTATTATTACTTTAATATTTATTTCTTATTTATCCTAATATCTCTTTTATACGTAGTTCTGGTCTCTACTCATAGTTTGTTATCTCAAAACTAAACTTGCCTCTTTTTTTCATCGTAACTGTATTAAGATGAAATATTACTGTGATGTATCCTACAATTAATGAGTGGTAGTCTGAATCAGTCAGTAGTTAATAAAAGAAGTTATCTATACTAATTTTGCTTTATTATTAATAGAGTTGCCTAAATTTACTGTAGACTTAATAGTCATGGTTTTGGGAAATAAGATTTGAATGCAAAATTGAGTAAATGGTTTTGGGCTCATGTCAGATTGTATATAGTATATATAATTTAAAAATAGATACAAGTATTATTTTCTGGTAGTGTTGTACTTATTGGCTTTTTAAATCTTTGTCCTTACAACAATACCACTACATGACCATATGATTAAACTAGTATCTTTCTTGTTGTTAGATTTCAAAAGACGAAGTTGCAAAAATCGCAGCCGGTTACGAAAATGAATCACTCCTTACAAGTGGCGGCGTGACGATAGCGGGTACGCGGTACATCTACCTCAGTGGCACAGACCGTATCATACGCGCAAAGCTTGGCAAGGTCGGAGTGCACTGCATGAAGACACAGCAAGGTAATTGATGACTTTAACCTCAAATTTTCAGATGACGTTTAACTTTAAAAAAAATCGTAATCTGGCCATGTTAAACTTATTGTTTCGACTGATTCTACCTAAATATAGTTATGACTGACAAATATACGATTTCACCAAGAAGCCTAATACAATATATTTCTATGAGACATGCTTACAGCAGTGATACCATTGTTAACACCTGAAGTTAATATGAAAATTAATATTTTTTTTCTTTCCAGCAATCGTTATATCTCTCTATGAAGAACCCATTCAACCCCAACAAGCTGCATCTGTAGTCGAGAAGTTAGGAGACTATTTACTTACCTGTGGTTATTAAAGGTAGGTATTTACTAAATATTTTTTTAAGTATGCCATAAAGTCTTTTTACTCACCTCAATGTTCTCTTCCAGATCGAAGCGCGCCGTGATCTAAGAATACGTTAAGATAATATTTTTTCCACAGGGAAATAAGTAACTGCATTTTGTATATTCTATAAAGTGATAAGAATCGTTCATTTTGATATTCGATAAATTATGGCGTCATCAGTGTCTGATGTGCTTAGTAACTGTGTGCAGATACAATTGCTTTGCGGATTCTGGACCCTTTTTTACACGCTCACCGCTTCCACAGAGTAATTGTGACTGTGTATAGTTTAAATTTATATTTTAAAATTTGCTTTTTATTGACCTATGCTGTAAAGATTGGCGACTTTGCTAGCCGGTCCCAAAGTATGATGTATAGAGATTTTTTATTTCTTTTCAAGCGATCTGTTGTTAACAGCTGTTATATCTAACAGATTCGTATTAACCTTTAACATCAGAATTTTTCTACGACAGAGCAAAGTCAAATCAAGTAAATTTTTTGTGTGCAGATGCTTGACAAGAAATCACTATAACCACGTAATGAAATTACTGTAACGATATACAACAATTATTATATATGTAACTACAAATAGGCATTTGTGTAAGGGCTTGTTATGAAATGAAAGACACTGTAACCCAAGTAAAAGTAATACATTTTTAATGAAAAATCTCTAGTCCCACTGGAACCATCGTGTGAAAAATATAACATCCAATGTAATGCGTCGCGCCTAACGCACGCCAAATGTTTGCTATGCTTCTTTTTTTTCATTATTCCGCATTTATAATATTGTGTAGTGAAACATAAACCATTTGCATTCTGTTTTCTCTTAGCTGCAGTAACTAGAAGCGCTCAATTATTATTATTAACCTTTATCCTCAAACAAGGCTTGCAGTAAACGAAGGGTGCATATTGTTTATATTTGATATTACTACTATAGCTTTGTACATTGTTTCTGATAAGCGATGGGAACTGTGTCTATCTAATAATAAAATGATTTGTATTATATAACAATTTCGTTTTTTTTTTTCATTTCCACTTATTACATAGGTAACCTTGATATAAATGCATTTACTGATTTTATAACTTTTGTAATATTTTTTTATGTTACCCTATTACAATATCAGATACCATAAATAAGTAAATATAAGTAGGTAAAAGGCAAAATTTCATTCCTAAATATTGAATTGATTCAACATCTATTCTAGTGGAATGGTATTTTAGATATATTTTATCTTATGAGTGGAAGACCGGACAGACCATTTCCTACGGCCCTGAAACCTTTGTTCACTTTCAAAGTACCCACACTCTAGTGAATAGATTTTGACTTGTCCTCTTATATGAACGAACCATCTCGCCATCCCAGGAAAGTAATTTTTGGCGGTTTATTATTTTTGTTTCATCTGTATATCTCATTTGCATGTACATATATATGCCATCGAGACGCTGCAACCACATCCCAGTCAACATGTTTGTATATTGCGTCAATGTAGGGTAGGTGATAAATAAAAATCGTAACTTTTTTCTAATGAACATAATTTATTTTCTTCTGACAAAATCTACAATAATAATAGAGATTTAAGTACACTCGAATACAAGAATTGGTATAAAATATTAAAACTTGCAGTCCTCAAAAATGACTTTGGTTCTTAGAAATTATTCAATACAAGAGTAACTTTACAAGCCTAAATTCTACGACAAAAATAGTATATTTAAACTTATAAAAGTTGTTGTGCCAATAGCTGTTGTGTAAACATGTATAAATATGTATTGTGTCATTCAGCATAACTCCCAAGTATCGTGGTGAGAAAACAGAAATACATAGTACTTAAACTTCTATGTGTATATCTACATTTCTACAGTTCATAATTAATTAATACATGATAAAGAAGCGTCTAGGCGAAAAACTCATAAAAACGTAGGCCAAGCTTTATATAAGGGATAGAAAGTAAGTAAGTATCAATTAATATACGCAAAAGCGTAGTAGATTGTAAATTTTATTAGATTGTTCAAAGATCATTTATAAATAGTAATACTGTACATTCAAATAAATTCAATGATCAGCAGCTGTAAAAGTGATGGTATTGATAATATTTAAAAAATCTGCAACTTGAGACTAAGATGACGACTATAATCGTAAAATAGTAATTGGACTTTTCAATTTTACTATTAGTGACAATATCGTCGCGTTTTAAGGAAGTTAGTTTATTAATTGATTTATTCAAACATCCATGTCGGTACCTAAGACTTACAACTACACATCTCAAAGCCACATTCACACGTGTACACTATTTGTTAAAAATATTAACGCTTAATATTATGAACAATATATTACTTATTTCGAATAAATAAATCATTGCAATAGTAGTTGTGCGCGGTTAAATACAACAGTAGGTAACGTGCTTCGGAGAGCAGTTCGGGTTTATGGTAAGCAAAGTGTCCATCGATATGACTTGTTGAGTCATGGATGCTCTAAGGAATAATGGCGAGACTTCTTCCAAAGGTTCCGAAAGAAACCTTTACGTTGCTTCTGACCGGGATGCTCCTCACCTGTGAATAGAATATACTTTTGATTGTAGGTTAGGTCTTTTTTGATGTCACGCTGCGCAGACAGAGACATACAAAGCATCTAAATCTATTCGCGTTTTCTGATTGCAATTGCAATCCATTGTTTGAATAATTATTCAAACAATGGATTTAGATACTTAGTCGTATTTTTGTGTGCTATTAAATGTATTTTATTTCTTATTAGTTCCTACAGTGTGGTATTTAGTGCATTTCAGAAGTATTGCATAAAATACGCTTTAAACTGAGCTGTATTTCAATGAGAGTATTAAAAATAGCTGTAATCAATCACGTGAGGCGTCATAGTTGTTTATAGTTAGTTGATCTTGGCACTGGATTGCCATACAGAATAATGAAGCATGTTATCTTTTTAACGTTAGCCTTTTACCAACAGTTGGACGATAATTATTTTTAAAAAATTTAGACAAATATTAGCTTCATTTGTCAGCTTGTAGTGGCTAATATTCATAACAAATGAAAGACGAAGTAAGAATTCTACGTTAGTAGGGCATCTAAATATAAGTCTAGCAGAATATGTTTTCCAGCGTGCGTCCCAAATGCTTCGCGGCAAAAATAGATTCATTTTATCTCGACATCTGACTCCGGTCAAGAGGAATATTAATTATTTATTTCACTTTATTTTGAAACCAACATCGGCACCGTTGGTCTCGCATTGGATCAATGTCTTTACGAGATACTTAGTTCTGTTAGGTTATAAAAAGATATCAAAATATAACAGTAAACAGATTTGTAAATAAAGTAAAATAATTTTGTATGACATGAGTGTTAGCTGTCGAAAAATTAAATCTAATATTTATATATTAGTGAAAAAATAAATTGTTCCAAGTAGTAAAACAACCATTTTTTAACCTTAATTTTTATAGCTTCGCAGAGGTACTACAGATTTATTATAGAGAAGGACACAGTTGTAATTCTAAATTTACTTTGATTCATATGAAGGGACACAGATAGCGAACAATTTTCTATTTATACCCAGCATGCGCAGTGGAGGCCCCACGCGTCATTCAAGTTCATTGGCTAGACTACCCGCAAAGATTGTCTGGACAGCTATGGTTTGACTTTATTGATCCACGGTTCTCATTTATTTTCAATTCTTATTTTTTGCGCTTTATTTCTGTTAAATTTGTAGATTTACAATGCATCATTGAATTGCAGTACTTTTTCTGGCCACAATAAATGTATTAATAGCAGCAGATACATAAAAAGCGTTTTTATATTTGATAATCAATGTACGTTTATGAATAGATGTATAGGTTTAATTAAGTACATAATTTCATAGAAATAAAAATTGTAGATATCAGAGTTCAGACTCGGCGGTTGCATTCCCGGAATACTAACGAGACGGTATTGATCGGGTTAAGACAAGTTTTATCTCGAGTCACCACAATCGCTACCTCAGCTTTTTTATGACTCATTATTGTACCCGGTATTTGAGAGCACTCTTGCAACAAAATTGGTATTTTTTAATCTATATTCTCTCGTCTATTCGCATATCGTAAAAAATCTAAGTAGCGAAGTCTCATGTGAAATCAGTTGAGAATAATCTTGAGATATTTTCGAAGGAATTAAGTAGATCTCATATTAATGATTTCAATGATATTTAATCGGGTCACGAAGATCCCTTTGGGGAAGTGACGAAGGGTGGTTGCGGGGTTACGGGGTGTGACACGCGGGGGTGTAGGGTTCGTCGACTCTCCGGTGAAGGGCACCGGGGTCGGTGTTCGGTGCGTTCGCTTTCGACGCGCCGAGCACCAAGTATTGATCCGCAGCCTCCTCTCTCCCTCACTGATTCCTCTCGTACTCTACCGTGCTCCGGCCCAGCGTTAAATAATTCCCCACAATGGAGCGCCATGAACAAACCAGACAGACTGTCGCATTTTTATACAAACACGAAATCATTGTTATGTCAAATATTATGATTATAGCCTGTTTATAGATGAGTTAAACAATTGATAGCATTATGTTATTCATAAACTCAAACGTGTTTAGCTTAAACCCAGTAAACCTGACTCGTAATAGATCTAAATTCTAAATCTTTGAACATAGAGAAGCTTTATATTTTCCATTTGCAAATTGAATGTTGTTTATAATTTTTTTACGCCTAATACATATCTAAGAACAACGTAGGGGCAAATATATTTTCTGAATATTGTGTTGTTTAGTCTGTAATTTATCAAATTATATGTTAATAATAATTCTAGCGGTCAATGCACGCATGACATTCGATAAAGCTTAATAATATTATTCTGGTGACATTGAACTCGAGATACTTCTATCATTTTAATTAGTTTGTGTTTATTAAATAATAGTTTGGTTAAATACAATAATTATTTAGAAGTCATAGCTATCTAGTGTCTAGTACCTATGTAGATAATGTCTAAATGATTTAATACATCGTAAATTATACATAGAATTTCACTCTATATGCGGTATTTCATTTGTAAGCGACTTTGGGCAACTATATAGTATCTGGACAGTTCAAGAGACAATTAAACATTTTCATATGGATTACATGACGCAACATGCAATTCAAAAGCAAGCTTAGAAAAGAGTGCACTAATTAACCAAAGAGAAAGCCAAATTACACCGACCGAGAATTTTACAAAACCATTTCGATTGTAACTCTCGAGACTGATTGAATATTTAGAACGAAATTCATGAACGCTGTAATAAAATAAAATTATGATGAGGATAATTATTTTAAATTTTAATTACTTCTCCTAATTGACGTAGAAACATTGCCTATTTAATTATACAGCTTTAACAAGAGTCTAATTTTATAAAGTTATATTTCTAAAGAGCAGCTTTCTTTTGTTAAAAGGTATACTTATCGGACTACTTACTACAAGTAAGGTTAATGACAAGAATGTTAATTGTAGGTATGGACCGATTTGTTATCGACAGCTGACTCACTTTCGTCTCCTAATGAGGTCGTCAAAGCGGAACCAACCTTCAAGGAAGGAAGCGACCTTTGCTATGCTCTGTGACTACTTAACGTGATAAACGTAGCTATTAAATGTGAATCACCTTTGTAACGACCCCTAACACTTTAGTATTGACGTTGAAGCCTTTTTTCTGCTCTCTGTATGGAAAAAATGATTTATGTCGTAATTAAGATAATTTCTTCAATGCCGTTATTGCAAAATAAATTATTAATTGCAAAACGGGTTCAATGTACTTGTGAATGTAGGTAGAGCTTCAGCAATCGCGCACTCATTACTCCTATCAATATTTTACAGAGTTATTTATTTGACATGGCTGTCATTATAATAAATGCTCAAACTATTTTTGTGCTGAGATAGTAATACTAAACATAGTTTTTCACATATAATCCGAAACGGTTTATTTAAGCACATCATTATATGACTAATGTGTTCCAATTTCGAATTACTGACACGTGTTATAAATTCGATGGTAATGATAAAAATATGAGAATTATTTATTCGTAAAAAAGAAACTTGTGAAAAATGGGTGCGCTGTGGAAGAACATGGCAGAACTTTTGTCTAAAGAGGGTATACCTATATATGTCTTTAGGAATGAAATTTGGATACTAATTATTTCTTAAATACCTAAGAAAATACCTACTTACAACGTGTGTAAATCGTTGGATAAGCATTGTTAACTAGTTTTAAAGGCAAACAGGTTAAAGCGAACAGTTCTTGATTTAAATTAAACGTAAAATGCGATTGTTATAAAAGTATAGGGCGTGGTTCTATATAATGGTGATCGCTGTTTGGTCGCTGAATGATATTCTAATGAATGGCAATCTGGTTGAAAGCCTATACATGTTTACTATCTCATACGTATTTCATGAGGTATTTCACTGGAACGGCTCCAAATATCTGAACTGAGTAAATGTTTACTAGCCAGAAATAAACGCGAAACGATGTTGCCGAGGTAAAGTTACAAAACATAATTAGGTATTTAGATATCATGAAATCTATGAGGTTATTAGGACAAAAATCAGTCGATGTTCGCTTCTCCAAACTCTAAACTTTCTCAATAAACGCTAGGACAGTTGAAACAACAGAAGGATTATGTTAACGGATATATTCTTCATTGTAAGATGTTATATGTTGTGTATGGTATAAATCAATAAAAGTTTTGTATGTTTAAACAGGAATATAATTCTACGGACCGCTTATGAATGCAAAAGAAGAGATCGAGAATTGATTCTCTATTTGGTTTTTACATTAAATAATTTAAATAAATGAAATTTTGCTTTATTATTAAAATTTTTCTTTTTCGTTTCAATATAGCTCCTTCGCGGATCCTTATAACATATCGCTGTTTGGACTTAAATACTTTATCCAATGTATTTGGTTTACTGATTATTACATTTTACTGTTATCGCAGAGTCGGTTAATGACCTCTCGCTAGATAGACTTTTGTGAGGTATGTCTACGAGGTATTTTGCAGTGAAAACTTTAAACAGTCTACATACTTAATTAATTTAAATGCATGACAACGCAAAATATATATTTTTGAAAGATTTCACTGAACCGAAATTCCTTTTCGGAATTATGTTTCATTAATTACTACAATTAATTTATTCGATATATGGAATGAAAAAGGCGCGTTCGCTATCAAACGCCTGGCGTCTGTCGCTAACTAAATAACACGGCCTCTTACCAATTAGGCAGCTGTCCTTTTGATTCACAAGGGAATGTGATACTCTGACGTCATTTTATAATGCCATTCGTGAGTTACTCCCTATTTTTAAGTCCATGGGGGACGAAGTTATGTTATTTACTTTTTACTTATATGCGAGCAAATTTTTTATTACCCTCAAACGCGATTTTCAAAAAAGTATTCGCGAAACTGTTATCTTGAAAACATACGCTCCGAATTATATTTCAGGTTTTTTAAATTAAAATTTAGCAAAACAGTTTGGATTAAAAAAGTTTGTTATTCAAGAAATTAGGTAAGTACTATTTTTTATTGCAGAAGGAACTCTAAAATGAAATAAATCACGAATTTAATAACGAAACGGCAAAACGTAAAACCATAAATTCTCAGTTAAAACTGCTAAAGCAAGACATTCAATATTTTTTTTAAACATTTCTTTAATGGAATTAAGGCATCATTTGCATACGTTTTAGTTTTCATGTTTAAGAAATATTGTAACCAATGGCGCTACAACCTTTTAGGTCTGGGCCTCAGATTCTATATCTGATCCGAGATAATTTCTAATAGGCAAGTAGGTGATCAACCTTATGTGTGTGACACATGGCCGGTTTCCTAACGATGTTTTCCTTCACTGTACGAGCGAGTATTATATGCGCACAAAGACAGGAAGTCCATTGGTGCAAGTCAAGGCAATGCAAGCAAGGGATCGAACCTACGACCCCAGGGATGAAAGTTGCACTTTTTTTTTTGGGAAATGTGTTAAGCATACCCGCGGTACGGTTGCTAGATGGTGAAGGGTTATTTGAGACTTGCTGATGTGCATACCCACTAAAATCCCACGGCGCTATAAGTAGCGGCACGAAACTCTAGCGCTGACCGTTATTGCGCAGAAGTAAAAAATAAGGTACCTGAGGGGGGCTAGCGGAATGAAGAGGGTCGATTGGCTCTCCAGTCGCATTTTGTCCCCCGCGTGACAGTACACATGCGCAGCAATCCCCTCCACGTATCGGCCAGCGCTAGACTTACGTCCCGCTGGTTATACCAGCAATCACCCGAGGCGGGCCTTGTTAGCATCCAGCCACGCGATCATCCATTAAATTCTCGGTCCTCTACAACCACGAATGATGTGGAATGGATCTTGGCACAGCAAGGGCCATTTACATCGGCCAATTTACCCGGTTTGATAAAGCTGGGGGACAATGCTTGCAGGGATCCCTTCTTTTGGACGCATGAACCCCTGTTCCCCCGCTGAAGAGTCTGCGTGCCCCCCCCAAAAAAAAGGCGTTGCACGGTGCAACGGCGATGCGGATGGGCTGCGGGATCGACCTCCATGGCCCTCTCCGCCTTTTCTTTATGGTGAATGACCAGCATGACGGCTTCGCAGAATCTCAAGAGGATTTGCCACATGCCGTTACAGTCCGAGCTTGTAACTGCTACTCTCACAAGGAGAGTTGAAACAACTAGGCGAACACTGCCACTTTTCAGTACAGAAGTTATAATTTAAATAACATTTGACTGTGATTTATACCTTAACTGTTCTCGCAGTGTTTACTGTGAATTAAGGTGTGAGAAATCAATTTTTAACAGTGTGTAACCGGTTAACAATTAAAACTTTCTTTATACAACCAGCTTCGAAATGGGTTTTTAGGTAATCGACTATGTTTAAAAAATACTCGACATTTACCTAAATCTATTTCTGCTTTTAACTGTTTTGTGGTCCAGCTGTCGGTATGAAGGTGATAGATATTTTCCATACAACCTTATAAATTATATCTTCGGTGTAGTTGATGCACACAAACATTCAACCAGACGTGAGGTGCATATTGTCTTCCTTCGCTTTTTCTTTATACGATAGCAAAAATATAATGACTCAAAGTCGACGAAGTGTCGGACACAGACGGCTGATGCACTTTTTTTATAAATGCAATGAAACAGATCTAGAAATCGGAACCCATAAAGATTTGTAACGCAACTGGATGTACGAACATTTATTCTATTTGCTTTACAAAGATTTCACGTTCACAAGCAAACTATCTAATATATAATAAAATTCTCGTGTCACAATGTTCGTTCCCATACTCCTCCGAAACGGCTCTACCGATTATTATGAATTTTTTTATGCATATTCAGTATGTCTGAGAATCGGACAACATCTATTTTTCATCCTCCTAAATGTTAAGGGTCGTCCCACCCCTAAATTTTTATTTTTTAGACAAAACATTTTTTTTTGATACAGCATTCAAAAATACATACAACCCTTAATTGTCACCCCTCTACCGTCAACCCCTATTTTTTATTATAGTAGATAGTTAGTTTCATTGAAGTAAAAAAATGTTTCCTAAAAATAATATACATGGCAAAACTACGTTTGCCGGGTCAGCTAGTATATTATAAAATGCGCATAACGTTTTAGTATTTTTTTCCAGTTAATCAGTCCATTAATCAAATCAGACATAAAAATACTCAGAAATATGGTTATGTTTATTTATCAATATGGCTGTCTGATAAGTCACGTCCACACGGTATTGCACCATATCAGCTGACTTTAAATTACCCATTTTGTTTGTATATATACGTGAATTGATAAGGCACATTTTTATAAGAAATATCGGCCAATATGACTAAGTTGCCATGCTACGGAAGAAACTTCCAATTTATTCAGTGTAATAAGTAATTCATTAGATTTGCATACGTCAAAGGTTTTATTTAAAAAGAATCGCCGACTTCCCGCTTTATTAAGTGAATTTCTCAGTATGCGCTTCGTTTATCTTTAGTTCTTTGAGAAACTAGACATAAGACTCCAATTACATTCTACAATAACAATAATTTGCATAACCATCGTTCCATGTAAGTAATGTAAACCATTCATTGTTTTGTATGACAAGCCGTGTCTCGTAAAATTGTACCTATTAAAGGCATGAACGCATCACTTAACGCTGGGAAGACATAAAAATTATAATATTGAGCGTTCAGCATCGTTTTTGGGATAGTATTTTCGCAGTGTTGGCCTAGTGGCTTCAGCGTGCGATACTCATCCCTGACGCCGTAGGTTCGATCCCCGCTTGTGCACCAATGGACTTTCTTTCTATGTGCTCATTTAACATTCGCTCAAACGGTGAAGGAAAACATCGTGAAGAAACCTGACTCAAAAGGCTTGCCTTAGACTTTAAAAGTCGACAGCGTGTTTAAGGCATAGGAGGCTGATCACCTACTTGCCTATTAGATTGACAAATGGTCATGAAACAGATACAGAAATCTGAGGCACAATCCTAAAAAGGTTGTACAGACTTTTGTTTATTTTTTATTTTCCTATTATTTATAAATTTGGCATCATGTCCCGTGAAATCGTAGTCATTAAGAATTAGTATAGGCTTGAATGGACATTCAATTATTTTTTATGATGCCTTTGATAGTTGAGAAATAACTTTAGATCCAACAATGAAACTTGTCACCAATGCAATTATACCAATCAAAGGCATGATCAGCGGCGGGAAGACGTAGAAATTTATTATATCGAGCCTTAAGGAAAAATAGCAATTTCCGGGGAATTGTATGGTTCGCGTCTGACACCCCTGCATAGAGGGGCGAGGGGTAAACGGGTGTGGCGTGGTGCGTCGTGAATAGCGCACAGGGGGCGCATGCGCGGAGCTTCCCTAACCCTCGAGACGCACCATGTGTGCGACTAGCCCCCTTCATCCCGCATTACAACCCTCGCAAGAGAATTATGCTCATTCACGTATATTTGATAACAGGTTAATTTATAGCCTATTGATTTTTATGTATTAAGCGCGTGACTTGAGAACTAATAGACTGTTAGGCAAAGAGACTATCTGTATAATGGTCATTGGTAAAGAAGGTTTTATAATAGTGTTAAAAATCACAAACCATTAGCTGAGCGTGCTGCAGGAGAAGTTGCTTCCTTGTTTCTTGTGTTTTCCTTTTCTTTCCCATTGTTACCTAAAACAAGAAACAATAGAATGTCGTGAGATATTGAATTAAACACGTTTTAGTTTATGAAAAACAGTTTTTAATGAAATTTTACAGGCAAATATTAAAAAGAAATACATCGAGATTTTAATTAAATTTTAATTTAGCAATTAGGTAAAGAAAAAAGTTTCAGTTCTGATAGATTACACCGAGACGAATATATGTATTTTAAATAAGACTTTAGACTTAAAAGGCATTGCTCTCTAGGAAATTCAAATAAAGAATTCTAAGTAACTAAAATTAAATTTATAACACTGAATTTAATTTCCGTAAATTCGACACTTTCTATACTAAGCAACAAGGTACAATTATAATATTATGTAGAAAGCATAGCAGATCTCTCTCAATTAGCGCTTATGCTCCAAAAGGTTGGATTTTTAATTCTATAATTCGATCTTAACGTTCAGACAACGATTTGTAATGAATCGAAACATATAAATTACAAATTGGAAAAATTGTCAACAGCTATTTACCGTAACAAACGAGATACGGAGCGATAAAGATATTCGCTTATCGTTAACAATGTTCTATGAACTGCTTTACGTCATGATATGCCGTATTTCGTTCGAAATTCAAACCGAATTATAACTTTCCCTAAGTAAGATTTAAGATCCAAACTTCGTGCTTCAAATTTAATATCTATATCATGGCCAACACGAAAGTATAACAGGTTTTTTCGCTGACAATATCTTTGCTAAAGCTTAAGGAAATATTGAGTTAAATGATTAAGTACAGTGCATTTACCATCAGCACAGACTAGTTTAATGTCAATTGAAACCGGAAATGTTGCTGTATAGATGGAGGAGTGAGTAGGGAGGTCGCAGATCGTTCATCGTTCCCTGTAGGATCCTTTTTGTGGCGGCCGCTCGCCCGTCCGACCGGTTGCGAGAACATTCAACCCATTACCCAGTCCATTCGCAAAACACACTATGATTTTTAACAATACAGTATTACAATGTAGCATTTTATCAGCTATGTGATGCCTACGCAGCGAATACAAAAATACTCAGTCTTCTTCAAAATACTATTTCTTTCCAATAACTAATTTCGATTCTCAAAGCATACATTTGCAAGAGGCACAGATTTATGTCTACCATTATTGAGTAATGCGGCTTTAAAGTAAGCTTTCAATTTGTAAGGGAAAAATTAAAAAAGTATTATTTATCGTATCATTTTAATATTTATTACAAAAAATTTAGTATAAACGTGCTGCGTCTTCAATCTGTTGCATAGTAGCAGAGCTCTCGAAGGAACAAATAAAAAGCTAATACAAAAGCTTAAATGCAACACACTATAAATGTTTCAATTAATGTTGTCTTTTGTTCAAGACATAATATTGTTTTATTGCAACGGCTTCTGCGATTGTTCGTTGGCCGCCGACCTTGGCAGTGGCGTTGACTCGCACGGCCTCAAATCTAACCGCGCCATATACTTAAGTATGACTTCACATGATCCGCCATGTGTACTGTGTACAATACTTTTAACGATGTCAACCGAAAATTAAGGCGAAATACTTAAGTCGATTTTTTTGTTCTAATGAGTTGATTATACGGTAAGCCTAGTGGTTTAGTCTGTAGTTATGCATCAATGGATAATAAGATATTTAAAAGAAGATATCGTGAGGAAACCGAACAAAAACCGATGTATGTCAGGCAACGAAATCTCTATCAAATAGATTTAGGAAACATTTCAGCGATTATTTTCGACAGAAGCATTGCTTATCCAACTAAAATTATTTGAGACCACACGATTAGTTACCGATAGCTGTTTAAGTCCTAACAAGTAACAGATGTGGCGAACGTACATAAAGTATCTAAAAATATGTGATTCAGTCATCGCTCATTATTTATCGATTTTAATTTTCGAGCGAGGCGCTCGATAACAGGACAAACCATAAATGTGCATGTAATGTATTTTATAAACATTAATTGATAATTTACAATAATAGGATGCATGCAAATTCATCATTATATCGATAACACTTTTCCAAACCGTATACAGGTATACATAAGGTTACAGTAAAACAGCATAGCATTTTAAATACTGATATTTCCTAAATACTACGTTACAATTGAATTAAAACTCTCTTCAAATTTCCCATTCTAAAATTGATTCCAATTAGATTTTAAATAGTATTTTTTGTTTAAGCAAGAGGACGTAACAAACATATATTGCTTTAAAATATTTCTAGGATTTAAAATCGACTTGTTTGGTACAATTTATCCGCAAGGAAATGTTAATTATAAATGTAATTATAATTAGCATTGACGCATTCATAAGATATTATTATTAAAGCATGGATGACATGTGGGTGAAAATAAATGTATTACTGATATTTATAATTTACCCGTTATACGTAGGACTTAACCACTAGTTATATTTTGTACTGGCATCGTGACTTAGTGTTTAATGCATGTGACATATTATCCGAAAGGCCTGGGCTCGATTCGCGGCGAAATCTGGTAGATACAAAAGGCTTATTACTCCCTAACCATAAAAAACCCTTATACGCCATTGCAACAGGACTTTAATATGGTATATGCTATAATCTTAAGAAATTCCGGACACGTTACTGAATATATTTTTCTAATTAATTACTATTCAAGATGCCTTAAGCGATAAAATGGCAAACGTCTGTTATAGGCAACTATTTGGCCTTCGCAAATGTGCATACTGTTTGTATGCACAGGTGCTTACAATTAACAGGAATAACTTAAAATAATTAAAATACATTTTATGCACAATTTAAAGCTATTTCTTTTACTCGTCTACTTAACTGAAGCATTTAAAACGAAAGCACAATTTTCTGCGTCTTAAGTTGATTCTGTACCTAGTAGTAGTTTACTAAATATGCCTGCCAGAAATAATTATTGTGTCGTCAGGAATCGAGTGTGTGTGCGTCGTTAACTAGGCCATTGGTCAAAGAAAGATTTTCATTTGAATACAACATATGAATGTTATCTTATATTTACAAAGATAGTATTTAATCACAATAATTGATTTATATTTTTATTAAAGTTACAGAGTATTTGCGATATTTTTTGGTGTTTTCATCCATATACGCTAAACATGCAGACGACAGAGGCTGTTATATGTTCCACTTAAGAACACATTAACAATGCTTTTATGAGCGAGAAGAATAAGTGACGTTCCAAAAGAATGAGCTTTAAGTCATGCATGGCGCCGCGATGTGAGTATTCAATTACTATAAGGCCGTACTTGACTCATACAAAGGGTCATGTTTTGTAATACATATGTAGAAGAAATTGTTATTTGTTATGGAAATTTATATAAAAAAAAACGAATTTAAGCGTGAAATTTTTTGTGTTTGGATCATGGATCTTAAAAAAAATAGTAAATAGTTAATAAAATATTCGATTACTATAATACATTAAGTTTATTTAATATTAGTGACACGATCTCCGACGGAGTGAAGATTTCCAAATTCTTCGAGGACAGACAATGTCCTATTTTGCTATCTTTCCCCCATATCTCTTTAATTTCATCTTCTCAGGTTTCTAAATTCTAGTGGGCGTCCTCTGTTTTTTATTTTACATACCGAAATTTAATTAAAGTTAAGTTAAGTTAGAATAGAGAGTATTATGAAATATATGATGTTCTAAGATAATTGGATATGTTTCGGGAGTTGAAGCTTTTAAATCTTGATTTTACATTTTTCACATGACTGTACAGTGCCATATGGTTTTGATGGTTGTCGTCAAAGTGTACATGACCATAAAAGCTTTTAGGTTATATCTATGCATATATATGAACAGCTGTTTCTTTGTAAAAATATAATATGGTGTATATTGTACTCTAAATACACATGAAATTATAAATAAATTGTATTATACTTCATTGATTCATATTTTAATTAAATTCAGAAATCCAATCAAAGTCAATGGGATAAATTCCACAAATAACTATGCATGGGGTAATTAAGTTGAGTATTGCATTATTCGTATAAAATACGTATTTCATATAGATTAGTTACAAATATTTAGACAAATTAAAGAAAAAAAGAGGGAATATGAGAATTGGAACATTATATCAAGGTTTAATACGTAAGGAGGTTAGTGTTTGATAAAAACCGGCTAGAGGAGCTTTCGCGAACGCAGGTAGTGGATGTATCATCGACCGGATGTAGTCGTAGATTTGGTCGGAGGCGGATGTGTCGCCATTTGCATGCGCAGCGTGCTCTTGATAACAATGCGCAGAAGGCATCAGGACAAGAATATTGAATGCGGGACATCGATAAATAGCTAAAAAATTACTACAAATTAGTTATTGAATTGTAATTTGTCAAGTCAATCACAATGGGGCGAATAAATCGATTAAGCCCTTCATATTCGTATCAATTTGTTTGGCTTTCATTATTATTCTAAGAGCATGACGCTGCTTTGAATTTGACAGTATTATCGAGGAGGAAAAGATAGAGTATATCCGTTTCACAGCTTCCCCTGATAACGAGAATGAACTATAATTTAATACGGCACATAATTATTAGTTACTAAGTGCAAAAGTGCCGGAAAATCATTGGTCTCTTTAATAGGTGACTGAACACGTAAAAGATTACTAACATTATCTCAGAGATAACGTGTTGTATCTGGTTGTTATCATAATCTGATAGGAACAAAGGGAAGTAAAAATAGTCACTCTTTTACAAAATTTTAGTTTAAAAAGTAGTAATAATTAAAGTTTTGTTCACTGACTGATACATGGGTTATTTGTTGATTTATATAATATTGAGTCCATTAAAATTAAATTCGTAATTGTTACATTCTCTAGTACTTTATGAGGTTAATCCATGTTAAAGATCCTAGATTTTTCTCAGTACCCCAACGAGGTCGTCGAATGTATGTCTAGGTGAGAAACGATTTATCTCAGAGATAGCTGTTAGGTCATATGTAGGGCGCTGGCCATGTCTCGGCCTCAAGCCGGTTACCATCTTTGGGAGCGACCGGTTTTGTCATACGCACTTTGTACGTAACAGTTTTATGTACTGAAAGCAATGTACTATTAACTTTCTTCGCGGTAAATGATAATAAATATCCGTTGTCATCTATTGCTCTGAAGTGAGTGAATATTTTAAACTCCCTCGCAAAGGTGAGTCACAAACCGTCATAGGGCGAGCAGTTGGCGACTGAATCATTGCACGCCATACTATTATGCACATACTGATGGCGCAGGTAACAGAATCGCCATTGTATGCTAGATGCTATTGTGCAGCCAAACTTTTGAGGTCCCCCAACCGATTGTTAGTCGCATTGTTATATTGTTCATTGCGAAGGTGGTGTGGGCTTTGGAGAACAATATCTATGAGCACACGTGGTTTAAATGAGTTCGGTATCAATCTTCAATCGTGTAATAAATCTAAATCGACACCAATAAAAATGTTTTAATGTTGGAGATATTAAATCGTTTATACTAAAGCGGGATATTAAATTATTCGATTATATGTTTATAATTATATATTATTATCTTTATCCTGTTTATGGAATTCAGGAAAACGATATATTTTATAGGCGTAATATGACGTGTTGCTGATAGAAACCGCTGTAATTTTGTCGTCGTTGAATTCTATTCATATCTGAAACTGATAGCGCCATCTCTAGGTGTTTTAACTAACTGTTGTAAGAATAAATTTAGCGCTGGTTGTCCTTTTTTAATTTTTAAAAAGTTTTTAGTGAATTTTTTTAACTGCAAACTTCAAAACTATGTTCACAATGAAGTTGAATAAGAGTTTTTGATAAAATATCCTGAAATCTCGTTACCTTCATCTATGTTGGCAGAGCTGTAAAATATCTACTAATATTACTTTTAATGAATAGATAGAAGACAAACACGCTTGGGACATTACACCTACAATAGGGATCTTAAATAATAAAAAGTTATCAACTAATAAATAGTTAAGACCTGCGCCAGTACTCTGTAACTTTCAATTACCATTTCGACTTCAAAGGTGTGAAAAAGTGATCGTACCTCTCGATGAGAGAAATATATCGACATACAAAAAGTCGCAATCAGTGTCGCTATGGAAGTCTCTGTAAAAGTGCAACTGCAGCCCTGTTAACTATCTAAGATACAAATAACAGTTTCATAACCGAATAAGTGTGAGAGTTCATAGGATTACATATAATATGTACATAAATCCTCGGATTCTACTTACGTAAAATTAACTTATTTATATTTCCTATATATACCGGCAAGCCATAGCAGTTAGATATATGGTTACATACAGGTTATTTTTTATAAATCGAAAATATATATACCCTACATCACCTTTCCCTATTATGATTAATAATTGATTGATATTTTAATATATATATATATATATATATATATATAGATAATAGAACAAGTAGGATTTAGAGGTCTCCTTTGAAGATCGTGTGAAAATAACCATTCAATCCTGTTAGGATAATGCTCGAATAAAATCCTTTACAAGTTGAAAAGTATAACAAAAGTTATGTTAATAAACATATAATAACTTAAAAATGAATAAATGATACCGGTTTGTAGCGACATCTACATTCGGAACAAAGATATTTCCAAGTGTTGAGTACATATTATATTATATACTTTATCACGATAACAGTCACTAGGGCCTTCGAACCGAACAGTGGTTAGACTGAACAAGAACGCATCCTTTAGGTTGGAACAATTTCATTTTGACATTTCCTCCTCCACAGGTTTTATACGTATACAGTATAAACACACCACAGGACTTTTTAACTATGGACGTATAACGTCCATAGTTAAAATAGTTACAGAATGTTTTGTCACGCTTATTTATACGTAACTAATAAGGACAAAACATTCCATATAAATTTTAGTTTATCTAGTTTTTATAAAGCTAAAATAACAGTTATTTTAAAAAATGTTTCATCTCGATACACTGCTAAGCTGAGCACTGGTGCGAAGCAGAAGCCGTCAGTTGTTAATAGAAGTACGAATTAACAAACCAGAAAATGTTTAAAGTTTAATGCCTAGCTAATTTAATGTGGGCGATGTTTATTTTACTCAAACTATGTGGAACGATGACGATTGATTTTTAAAAATAAAGTTGACCTTTGATCGCTATACACGGCTTTACGCGTGAATTAATTACAAAAGGGACAGAACGAGCTTAAAATTGTATTTGATAAAGTGTATATTTTCTTGTACAACAGTAAAATACATACAAAAAGTTGATTTAATATGGACTTTTCTCGACATTTTGTGTTACAGACTGCATAGTCAGAAGTTGACTCATCCCGTGACACAAAAAAATTATGATGATTAAACACGTACTACAAAAAAGTATGTTTTCTTTTGTAAAAATGTATCGTGTAGTTTACTTAAAGCCCACTTGCTTTTTGCCAGAACGTTTTGGAAGGATGTATCATGAAGCATTGGCCAACTGGTTTCAACGTACTACTCTCATCCCTGGCATCATAGGTTCGATGCCGGCTGTGAACCAATGGATTTTCGGTCTATGTGCGCATTTAACCGGAAACCGGCATGTAGATCCAAAAATTCGGGGGTGTGTCAGGCACAGAAAGTTGATCGTCTACCTGCCTTTTAGATCACGGAACAGATACAGAAATCTGAGACCCAGTAATGAAGCATTAATGCGGTAACATTAATGCTTTAATTCAAAATTGGATAATAAAAAAAATCATTAGGTAAATAAAGTTTAACTGACTACCATATTTACATTAACCAAATGTAAATTATTAATTAACAGTTTAGATATGGAATGTCCATTAGTACCTAAGTAGAAAAACGAAAAAGTTGCATGTGTTAATCATGATTTAAAAAGTACAAAAACTACTAATTCAAATTTTAATAAGAGGAAGATAAAAATTTACATTTACACTAGTGGACCCCACAGACGTTGTCCTGCATGATATTTCAACCGATTAAGATATTAAACAAAGTATGAAAGTACCGACTGCAGCGCCATCTGTCGGGCTGATTTGTGAATCTAAACCATTCCCAGATCCCCTTGAAGACACACAAAAAATTTCATTCAAAATTGGTCCAGTCGTTTAGGAGGAGTTCAGTCACATACACACGCACACAAGAAATATATATATTAAGATTTAGTTCCAAAATCAAGGTCGTAGAGCCGACGAGAAGAACTGGCAAGAAA
Source organism: Pieris melete (assembly GCA_963693345.1). Taxonomy (NCBI): domain Eukaryota; kingdom Metazoa; phylum Arthropoda; class Insecta; order Lepidoptera; family Pieridae; genus Pieris; species Pieris melete. The sequence continues at coordinate 1,680,868 of CAVNZK010000028.1, forward strand.
CTCTCCGCTACCCCTTTACTCTAATAAATTTAATTACCGATCAAAGGAAGGATTTAAAAAATTTACTTGCCGCATTTTTAGATTATTTTAAATTGGTCAAATTGTAAATCATTTATTCTAAGCATATTCCCAATAGCCAATCTAGAAGTAAACCTACATTATATCCGAAGAAACTTTTCTAGGAAAAATCCAAGATCTTTTATATGCTTAATGCAGTCAGTAGTCATTTATAAATCACAAGCGAAGCATTCTGGCATCAAACGGGTTGAAAGATAAGTTTAATTGGATATTTTTTTTACAATTTCTTAAATAAACATCATCTGTATAAAAAATTATAAAGTATTAACCGTATTTTGATTAGGGTCAGGTGGGGTAAATGCGAGTACCATAACTAGATTGACTTGTTATTTTGTGGTCTTTTACAATTTACAAATAATTTTTACTGTGAATATTAAACATGTTTTAGGCTTTTGTTTGATGTAATTACTTATAATTAATGATGGATGATTACAGATTAATTCTCTATTCCATTTTCCCGATGTAAAGGGGTAAATGTAAAAAATATGTTAAAATTCTAATAGTGTAGATAGTTACTAATCTGGGGTAATTGCAATAAAATACGCAAATTGAAATATACTTTGGGTTTTATTGCAACGAGATTGATGAAAATCTGTCAATCCATCAGATTCAATAAGTTGTCAGAGTGTAGTGCAAGAAGTACTTTACGTGTATAAGAGATGCCAGCACAAGTTTATTTTGTGTGTAAACAGTTAAAGTTATGGTATTACATTTGCCCCGTTCATGCATTTACCCCACCTGACTATAACTAATTAGAAAGAAACAATAACCGCCGCTTTACAAACCTCAAGTAGCTCTTTGATAGTCATTTTACGAGTGAATGTGTAAATAATAATTGACAACAAATACATTTATAAATTTGACCGTTAACTACAAATTAGGAATCTTTATATAGATAACAAGAGCATCGCTATGTGGGCGTAATTGGAACTAAACGAAGCAAATATACATCATTCAATGTTATTTGTATAGTAAAAAAGATAAGTATGGCAAATCAGTGGGTTCAATGTAATCCAATATTATCTATTATATATTTAAAATAATAGTTTTCCTGATATCTTACGAAATAAAGATGTATTAATATTTTTTTATTTTTTCTTTCTTGGATTCATCCTACTAATGAGAGATACTTAGAAGGAACAGATATATACCCCATTTGAAAAATTGAAAATTGACCCCAAAAAATTCTTAAACTATTTTCGCATGACCGAAGAAACAATTCATATCCAGTAAACATGGAGTTTTGCCGATCCGGCAGGAGTGAGAATCTTGCTATACCGGCGCTGGTGGGAATTAAAGCCCGGCCGTCGCTGGCAAAAGACAATAACCGAGACATTCATTTTTGCTTTTCCGGCACTAGCAATCGCCGGGGTGCCGCCGGGTCGGTGAGTAAAAAAAATTAAATGATAAATATTTATTGCCTGTTCTCAAACGGCATAGAACAGATAATAAGGCACAGTAAATTCTTCTCTACTCTTTATAATCAGCGGTTTTGTCTATCCTTACAAGATTTTGTAAAATAAAAAAAAATATTGGTTGTTTGTAAAGTAGGTTTACGATCGAGACGTTTACGTGATAACATCTTATTGGTGATATAAGTTTTTGGGAAGTAAGGAATTAATGAAGATAACAATTCTTTCAAATTTTAAATTACATCTATCGTTTTATTCACACTTTTGATGATAAATTTCGGGTGTAAAATGACAAGTTTACTTATTCGACTATGATATACATTTTTCTTCATACATTCACGGAATGACTGGCAGCGCTCGAGATGAGACGGGAGATCGGTCCGTCTCTCTCTCGTTATACCTGCGATCGCGCTCGTGAGGTTTTGGTGTGACACAATTTTTTGAACATGTCACCCGACTAAAACGATTTTAAAGACGTTATCACGTCAAAAAACCGGCTAAAGCAATTAATAACAATAAAAACAAAATAATAATTCGTGGGGCAAATACTCGATTATAGTCGAAGCTTCTGTGACCTGAAACCTTCCCATGATAGTGTTAGTTAAAACTTACCTTTTCGTATTAATAAGCTTGTAACTCTTCGAAGCGCTTCTCTTGGAGACTTTTGGAAGAATTTCGGGGTTAAATTCGGCGGTAGTGTTAGCGGTTTGCGAGCACCAGCATTGTCCCACGCTATTGGGTGATCTGCTGCCATTTTGGACGAAGAGATTCTGTCTAGATGCTCGATGGAGGCGGGCCTAAAAGCGGGCATAGGTTTAGATCTAGTTTAGGTTAGTTGGCACTTTTTAGTGTTATTATTGTAGTTATCTTGTATATTTTGGTTTAATTTCTAAGCGGGGGTACAAACTGTAACTTTCAATAGAGATATAGTTAGCGCTGAAGTCACAACCTGGCGCGAAGCTTAAACTCAATAGTTAAGTCGGGATTGCAATTATTACTATCGCTATTGGAAGTTACAGAGATGAAATTAGGTATTTGCCAATGTATACCTTACTGGCTAAACAGTTTTAGACAGTTTTCAGTTGTGTTAAAATTAAGAAGAATTAACTTAGACTTCGTAAAATAAAAGTAAGGTAGGAGGTATTTATTACGGAGTTCTTATCAAGTTCTAATTATCACTAGACGTTTGAACAATGATTGAATACACCTAAACCAATATTATATTGAATATCTGCCTAATAACGAACGAAACGAAATCATAAAACAGTAGCGCAGACGTTCCTAGATATTTGAAATAATATCTCAAATATACTTTTTAATTAATTTCTTTTCATAATAAACTACTACTACTACTAAATTGACATATTAATTATGTATTATTACATTATTACATAATATTCAGTCAATTAACAATTAATAAGTACATGTTCACAATATGAAATTTGAAACATAATTGTTTCAATAGGAATTAGACCTACTTGAAGTAAACACTATTAACTAGAAGATGATTAAGTCTTAATAGTAAAGTATTACCTATGCCTCTGTCGTGGGTACCAGCCTCGTGGAGGTCCTCCCATCCTGAGAAGATCAGCGCCCGTACACACTCCCGTTGCTCCCATCACTGACCCACGCCCATATCCGCCCAAAGTCACACTACTTCCTTTAATATAAAAAACCATATCGATGAAATTATAGTAACATTCTTAATATAATATATTATACGTAATCTATCTAAAATTAATATGGCTACCTGACTCGGCAAACCCGTTTATGCCATATTAAAAATGGTAGTGATATTTTTAATAACAAAACATAAAAAAAAGAAAAATTGGTCTTGGGTAAAAAATCCTTGGGTATAAATAAAGATAAAGATCTATTCCCAGAACAAATGAACACAAAAATCGTTCAAGCAAGCAAGGAGATGTTTGTATGTCCAACATTATTAGAATTATCAATTATTTATTTGTTTCGATATATATCGATTGTAGGAAACTGTTATTGGCATCCCTGCCACTTGTCGTTGCAATTTTTTACTGTAACCAGCGGCATTAAAGTTTAACTAAATATGAAATGAAGAAAAAAATTATGTTTGTGAATTATATAATTGCATCGACACATTTAAAAAAAGTTTAAATGGTTTTTATAAGTTAGACTAGACATGCTAACGTAATGACGGCTCGTGGAAAATCTTCTATAATTTCTGCGAGTCGGTCATGAAAGTCAAAGAAGAAGCGGGAAGAACCAGGCAGCTTTGTCCCGGAACCCGTCCGCGGCGGCGAAAGAAACCGCAGGCCCGTCAAATCCTCGCCACCTAAAGAGTGCCCAAGCGGGGAAGCAGGGGTCCATGCGTTCAAAAGAAGGGATGGTGATCCATCCCTGCAAGCACTGGACCCGATCTCCCCTAGCTATTCCTAAAAGCGTATGGCCCGATCTGTGAAGGATACTTGCTGTGTCAAGTATCTTCACAAATCAACAATGGGCGGGGAGAGGCGGACACAACCGCCGCATCGCATGTCGGGAAGCGGATAAGGCTCTGCTGTTACCGCATCCCGCCTAAGGCGATTGTTGGTGGCGCCTTGGGGTTTTAGTGGGTATGCACATTCGCGAGTCCCACATAACCCTCCCGCACTAAGCAGTCGCACCGCGGTGGGGTATGCGCAATGCATTTCCCCAAGTAAAAAAAAAAAAAAAAAAAGACATGCTAACGTACTTTTTTGTTGATACATTAACAAGGAACAAGGCGTTGACGACTGCTATCATCTATAATGTCAAATGATCCCGGCGATAAATCCTAGTTTGCTAGATATTCCAACATTGCTACTTCCGCCGTTATTCAAGTTTTAAGCTAATGTTTTTAATATAAAATATGACTTGCATACCGTATATTACTCCTTTCATCAATACCGTTTCGATAGTTTTTAAGATCTGGGTAAACACACATTTTTGGAGGTCTCATCTATAATATAGTTACGTATTAAACTAACCTATGGTTTGCATAGAACTCATAGTGTTATTTCTAGGCGGTCCAGTTGAGTTCCTAGGCGGAGTGCGAGGGACGTCACAACCCCGAGCAAAGACTGGCGTCTCGGGTAGACTAGCGGAAGTCTGCAACTGCCCCCTACCACTGGAAACGTCTCGGTTCTGTCGCTGTAAAGTACGACGACGGGCGCCACTCGCTCCCGTATCTGTAATTTATTCATTTTATTTTGCGATAACTGCTAAATGAGTGACAATTAAATTGAAAAAATAACAGTATTTTATTAAACAATTCAATATAAATTATCCTCGGTGAAAGTTTAAATTTCAAAGCCTTTTATTTGTATAAAATTGTAGTCTTTTATTACCACAACGAAAACACAAATACACAGAAAAGACGAAAGAGCATTTAAGTTTAAAGAGTGAAGCCTGATTTGGATCTGGTTTTTATAAATGGTTTATATAGATTAATTATTCCACATTCTATTAATAATAAACGTATTGAGAACTATATTGCAAAATCAAAAAGATGCCTCGCCAGGTTATGAAGAGTTAAATAGAGCTTTTTGATGTCGAAACTGACTGCAAAAAAACCTAAATTTCACAATTTTTCACAATTCACAATGGTTACCACCAGTTAATATGACTATAGAAGTCCTGTAGCATCACCTCACCTGTGGGTAGAGTTCTTCTATCCGTTGAGCCGCTTTTGAAATGTTGTGAACTGTTCCTTCTGTTCTTGTTATAGCTGGTTTCCATCGACCTGGTTTTTAGGCTATTTGTGTTATCCCTATGTGGTGGTACGGCTGGCGGTTCTGAAGGCCTGTAATTAAAAAAAATATGTAATTAACTCTCAAGTGCAAAAGTAATCGATGCAATTTTAATTCAAAACAATACAGTGGCGGCGCCACATCCTTTATAGCCTGGGTCTCTGATTTATTAGTTTAACTATAAGAATTGAGATGAATGAATGAAATGAAATAAATTATTGCTTAGGCTTTATGGAAATTTAATGGAAACCTGGACTTGCTAATAAAAATTGTATTTAAAAAGAAATGTAAAGTCACCTTCTACGAGATTCCAGTGTTGGCGTCGGTAATGTGTCCGCTTTCTTAGTGTGGCGTCTTTCAGTCGGCTGCATTATCTCCGTGTATTCATCATCAACCTCTTGTACAGGAGAGGGCGGTAAAGGTGGAAATTTGGGTGATTCTGGTGTTTGAGGTAAAGGACCTCTGTCGTGTCCCAAATTGGGCGACGGAGGCAGCTGATTGTGCCTATAGGAATGTTCCACGATTTGCACATTAAGTGGAAAGTCTCCACCGCTGGAAACTGCTGAATCTGATGACGACGGCTGACGCATCAAACTGACTGGCACGTCTTTGGCACTGGTAGACTTATGCATGCTGTTCGACCTTCGTCCCGAAGATCGGTCTCTTCTCTCGATCGACCTCTGGTTCTGAATTTCATTGTGACTCGAAGATTTCTGTATATCGTGTCTCTTCTGCCTTTCCCTAGAACTATAACGGAAACTGTTTTCTAATATATCTTTAGACACTTCATCACAGTATTCATCCTTATGGATATTCCAGTCTTTAGGTAAGTATGGGGTAAAGTGGTCCCGCCCTTGACTTAGTATAGCGCTTATATTATTTTCAATCTTCCGAAGCGGAGATGTCTCCCCGCTGGAGCCCGGTTCGGCGATTTCCTGGTCTTCCTCTTCTTCCACGGTGGTGATGAGCGCCTGTCTGCTGGCACTGTTGCTCTCGGACTCCGCCCCGAGTGTGGGTAGAGATATGACACGGACCATGTTCGGCGGTACCGTGGAGAGCTCACCGACCGTCTCGTTACACTCATTCTGAGGTGCCTCCTCGACTTTCCCTTCCTTAATCAACGATTGAATATTATCAAAGGTAGACGAATATTTCTTAAAATCGGTGAATCTATTTTGCGGTGACAGTTTGTTCTGAACTTTTGGTTCCCTCTTCTCCGGCGTCTTTCTGCTCTTGGGACTGTGTCCGTAGTAATCCTGATTCATGTACCTATCCTGTCCGTTAAGATCCAAACTGAGCCTAGATTTAGGAGACGTCATCTCTTTGCTTATTCTAGAGTTGGGTGTACATAAGTCTATGCTATATCTCGAGTTCGGAGTGTTGAGTTCTCGACTCAATCGAGAATTTAAGTCGACACTATATCTAGACTGAGGTAGACTTAGATCGGAGCTAGGTCTGGAGTTGTAGGAGCCGACAGAGCCCGAGCCGCTTATCGATATGCTGGATCCGTCTATGGATTTGTCCGTGCTTCTGTTGAGGCTATGGCTTTTTATTAGGTTAGGGGGATCGGTCGCCTTGGGGCTCTTGGCGAAACTCGGTAACTGCTTTCGGTTTTTGCCTTTTCTGATGACGTAGGTGCCGCAGGAAAGGTCGTGGGTTCGACGTAGCTCCGGTTCGGCATCGGAAGGTGACGCTTGGCTCTCGCACTGGGACTGAGGGGGCGGAGGGGGCCAGTACTCTTCTGCCCAATCGTCATCCAACCTTTGAGGAATCGAGCTTGTGCTGGAGTGAGATTGGTCGCCTGATTTTCTCCTACGTCTCCCGATAACCTGTAATGCATATTAAAACATGTTAATTATCGTAAGTACTGTTAACAACTAAATTAAACAATAACGACATATTATTAACAAATATAGTCAAGAATTTATATTAAGGCAACTTAAACGCGTGCTCAATTAAGAAAGGTTTAAAAGGTACTATGACTGTTGAGTGTTTCTTAAATTACACAGTTGTGTCAAACTTCGTTTAATATTTGCAGTCAAAACGTTTAAGAGTTTACGTAAAAAACTACCACAAATAAATTCACCGTTAATGTATTAATGCACTGAAAATAATTTTTGAGCATATTCCCAATTGTAAAAATGTATTTAAACCACAGTATGGCAACTTATTGTAACTCTTATTCTGCTAAGGTTTTAGATAGGTATATAAATTTGTACTTTTTATTTTTAGTTAACTTCGTTATAGAAAGTTAAAGTGAATGTAATAAAATGTGCGGTAGATTTTATTTACGTAAGCCCATAATAAATGCTACTCACTTTTGTACTACCCGGTGTAAGTAGAGTATCATCACCATCGAGGGACACTTCCCATGCTATGGAATTGCGTTTCGAAGGCGTGTTGGTGGTCGGCGGCGGCGGGAACGACTCCAAGGAATCGTCCGAGAAATGCTCCTCATCATTTCTCTCACCTCTCTTTTCAATATCCTCTGAGGATCCTCTGCACACCTCTCTATGTCGCTCCATAGAACCGGCGAGAGTTCGGGGAGGAATCTTTCCCTTCGGAGACAGGATCTCTTCGTCAGACCTGCTGTCTCGTTTCTTCTCTATTTTTATGGACGGGGATAGTTTGTACGTGGGCGATTTGTATATATTGGGTCCCGGATAAATGGTGACGGGATGCTCATTGTACGGCTTGTCGTTGAATTCGCTGGAGAAACCCATGAATGGGAAGATCGGTGGGTTCTCGAAGCTGGGAGACTTGACGGGAACTTGACGCGGAGGCAGCCACGGGATGACGCCTTCCTGGGGAGGTCTCGTTCCGTGTTGGAGCGAACTGAACTTAAAAGGCGGTGATTGATTGAAATGAGTGTGGTTTGTTTCGGTGTCTTTCTCCCAACCATAAGGCCTTTGGTGCCTTGTTTTTGGCTGAAATAAGAAATTATAGATATAGATAGATAGATATAAACGTGATTTATTATTTATGAGTGATCAGTCTTCTTTGCCTAACATGTTTTTTGAGTTTTATTAAGGTTTTGGGTAACATTAAGTAACGTTAAAATTTAAATTCCGGTATGTTAAAATCCAATACATGTTTGTCATAGTATTTAGCGCCATGTCATGGTTTGCTTATGTTTTCTTTCATCATATCCAGGGTTAGTTGCTCACAGAATCTCTAGTAATTACTTCACATTTAATCGATAACTTTAGGGTGTTTATCAGGCAACAACAAAATGTATAAATACGTACGAAAGTAGTTTGTGTTGCGGTGGTGATGCCATTTACGCTGATATTTGAGTCAAGTTTGTCCTCGTCGCGTCGCTCTATCGGTATTGAACGTTTCGCTGAATTTGCTGGTGACACTCTGAAATCACGGAAATTAATAACTATACAAAAATACATTCTTCCATTAAAAAAACTGCTGCTTAAAAAAAAACAGTTTTTTAACCCAGTAGTTTACGGATGTTATTCTAGATTAAGTCTATTCCTTTAAGTATTATATATTTTTTAAGTTTAGTTATTTTCAATTTAGCGTGTTTGAGTAACACGTAAAAATAGTCTTAAATGAAGTTAAAAATCTCGCTTCAGGTACAGTCACCACATAATATACAAATGGGATAAAAAACACAAATATTTAATTGTTTTGGTTTGGTACAGAACGTAGGCAGACAGGTGGCACAGACATTTTTTTTTATTTTTCCTAGATTGTAGGATATAAAGTAAAATAATAAAACATACTTAGGTAAGAGGTTTGAAATGATCCTCTCGGCCTCCTCTGGCGGAGGTGGAGAATGCGGTGACGGAGGGTCAGGGGGCGAAGGCTCTTCGCGCTCCTCTGTTGGTCGAAAGCCCAGCGCGAACTTCGCTCTGAAATATTACGTCAAAAATTTATTAATTGATCAATAAGCTATTCCTGTATTATATATTGAAGTTATATATACATATATACTCGTACTTCTTTTGGTGCGTTAGGGAAAAAGAGGAGAGAAAATTTTTTCTATTGTTAGTGTAGTTTTTTCTATAAACGTAGAATAAGGCGAAAGATAAAAATTTTGAAAAGATTTGTATCTTTTTCCGCCAAAGAAGTATAACTCCTAAGGCGTGTACCTAAGTACACACACGTTTTTTTAAATACGTGTATATTTATTTTATTCGTGAACTTCGTGGTTTAGACTATAAAGGCGAATTGATTTAAAGTGAAAAAATACATATATAGGTAGGCATCATAATAATATATAAAAATGTAAATGCAATGATAATTATAATATTAATTGGTTATTTTTAATAACAAAAAATATATTGTTTAAATGTGTATATATGTGCAGGGCAATTTGTTTAAGGTATACCATTAAGGTATCAAGCAATGCAATGCGGGAAAATAAGGCAGGAAATAATTAATAAATAAAGTGCCACATGTTAAGGCGATTTGACAGTTCGATTATCGTCCATCATACAACAATATGCAATATGAGTGAGTATTGTTTATGGTTGAAGATGCTTAATGTCATCGACAATTGAATAATTGAGGCAGCCAGCCTTCTCGGTAGCTTTATATTGAAATTAGAAAATGCGCCGCGTAAACGTTGCGAATTGAATTCTTCGTTTTTACTTATCACAAATTAAAATTTATGTATGTAAAACAATTTGTACAGTTTCAACAGTCACTAATAAACCATCTAAAATGGTGTTGAAAATCCTGTCAAATAGCCTATGTGAAATAGCGCAATTAGTACTTATATTATTAGCTACATAAACATTCGACTATGAATTATTTAATAAAATAAACATCCTAGTATCTATAGTAGTCAAATGTTACCTGCGTCCGTTCATGCTCATGTATCCATCGTCCTCGGAAGTATGTCCGGCGAGGGGCGAATCGTCGTCCGCGGGCGTAGCGGGCGTGGGCGGCGTGGGCGCAGGACCCCGCGCCTCCAGCGATCTAGGCGAGTCGTCGTACTCGCTCAGCACCTGGTCCAGCAGTTCAAGGGATCGCTGCACGTCGTCGCAGCCTCTGGAATTTAACAACCACTAATCTTAATCATTAATCCCTATTTAAGACACTGCTCCGCTGGCTTTGTACCTGATAGTTTTTATTTAACTACTTTTTTCTTATTTTTACTAATTCTACTAACATAGATCTTAAGAAACTATTGTTACTAACTTACTAATCAATCAATGGACTGTATTTGTCTGATTAATAAAAATTATTATTATTATTAATCAGTGGATAATGTTGCGAAATCAATATCTTGACAGTTGACACAGACGTAATTATTGATTCATAATAAATGAATGAGGATGTTAAATAACATACATCCTCCATGTTTCTTCTCATGGATACTTAAAAATATATTTATAGGTATGAAACCAGCAAGTTTATAAAGCCAGGTACAAACAAAATTAACATTTACTTACTAAAAAGACAGGTAAACTAATTATTTAGGCGAAACAATGTTAGAAATGAATCGTAAAATATAAAACGGGAATGGCTAGCATTAAATTCACCGAGATAATGTTAAATTGAATTCATTTCCTTCACAAGCTACAGTGGATTTGACCTCAGAGTGCTTCCGCTAACTGCGCTATTAGAGCTAAATTAGAAGATAGCTGTAGTTACTCTTGTTAAATCACTTGATACATATTACTCTGATTTTCATCGACGTAATAATAGATTCAGTTTTTCAAAAGATACTACTAGTGTTTGAATTGTTTTACAAGGGTTTCACGATTAATAATGTCGGTAGTATTTTGTCGGTTTGGTTTATTTATAGTCTATAGACATTGAGTTTATTAAGATAAAATAATATATAATAAGTAATGTGTATTAAAACAACATCACCGATTAAAGCCATTTAGGCCGGTAGAAAAGGTTGTACATAAAATATGTTACAAAAAACCTTCGTTTTGGGTTATCGCATAAAGTATCAATTAGGAACTTTAATTTTAACTAGTATTTTTATGAACAAAACGTATGATGGCGCAAAATGGCGCCAAAACTTAGCATATCTCTGTCGTAGATAATAAACAAATACATAGACACACAAAAAAATATAGTTAAAATATAATAAAGTTATTTTAAATCTTTAATTACCACCTGTACATTTGAACCCTACAAAAATAATCCAATCAAATATAATCGATTTCTCGAATTTCTCGGTGAGTTATTGATGAATTCATGATCATTAAAAAAACATTAAAGTGAATTGTTTTATTATAATAAGATTATGATTGAATTTATAATTAACATCATCATGTATTTGAAGTTTGTCTGTTTAAACGATATAAGGAATATCTGTCCATCTCAGCGGTTACAAAAAATATTTAAAGGGCGTAGTAATATTAAAAAAAGTTGTAGTGGCTGGCACAAAGCAGTCTGCTTCAGCGAAGAGGCGTCCGCCCTCAGGCCAACTCTCGATAAGCTCTTGCGTTTAAACGATCTGCCGGCAGAGGTCGCTATTTTGTTGCTTTTCTTTTCTATAACTTTTAATATAATCCGTGCACATTTATATTTTTGAGAAATTTAATTTGATTAAGGATTATTAATATGCAATCTAGACTCTACTGTTCTGAGTTACCGTACAGTAAGTACTTAATTAACTGTCAATTTACGCCTAATATATTTTAAATTAAAAAGAAATATTCTTTTTTTTTAATCAAATTCGATGCCAAATTAAGTTACAAACATAACGGAGATAATTTACTAACACCAACCATAGGTACTGGTACTTAGAAGTAAGAATGTTAATCTAGGCGTTTAATCTGTTTATTCACCTGGAGATCTACGATAAGTTAGTGCAGATCTTCGTCGCGATCGAGTGGTTCATTAGAGCTCCCTCACTAATGATCTCAGCTGTTTTCAAGCACGCTTCTCCCGCAGACAACGGTTATTTTTCTCAGACTAATCCTATCAGGCACGTAGACCTTGTTGCACTTTTACATTTTATAAAGGATTATTGCAATTTGTTAAATTACGAGCGAAATCTCGCGACTTTTTGTTAATTTTGTCATTTGGGCTAGGCTAAATGAAGGTTTATAAGCAAAGTTCGGTCGCTTTTTTTTCAGTTTCTTTTTTTTATCTATTAATGTAATGTATTCGGTTTCATATATTTTGTTTTTCAATATAATCTGTTTTGGCTCTATATTGTTTAAGTGTTTTCTTTTATAATAGGGATAGGTGTAGCTGTAAGATTACTTATACATAAATAAATAAAGTCAATGTGAAAGTGCTCTTACTTTTAGACAGTCATAATTATTATACGAAATATCAGTTATCCCCTTTAGATATATTATCTCCAAGAAACAGGTGTGTGCAAGTTATTTAAAAGTTTCCAGCAAGCGTGTATTAAAATTTAATTCACATATTCGTGTCAAGTCACTAGAATAGAATTTTATGATTATTATACGAATAAATAAAGAATTGTATACGCATTCACAACATAGCAAGGCTAATTTCGTATGCAGTGCTTATCAGAAAAAATGAAAAAACTACAACTTCACAAAGAGAGAATAAACAGTGCAGTGAAATTGTTCTTTGTCTGCTTTGAGTAGGTTATGTCAAATGTTAAAAGCAACCCTTAGGTAACACTACTGCATATGGGGATGAATTTCAAAAGTACGGAATTAAAAGCAAATAGAGGCTATGAAATGAAAGTGTACATGAAATGAAATGTCAAAGACAGATAGTATTTTCACGGAGCATAGGAGTAAGCCGTATCACCGAACTAGGGTTGAGCCCCGTAAGACACAGAACACGTGATATGATGAACAGTAACACGATAGCAAATACGCTTATACGCGCTTGGTCATTTGAAGTAGTCGTGGCGAGCTTATTATTTATTTATTATCACTATTCTAATAATCGGAACACTTCGTATATTTACAGAGAGAACTATATTAATTTTACAAATAGTTTTTTATTTATTTTGTCGTTGTTTCATTTTATTGAATAAATAATAAAGTTCAAGTAGGTTTCACGGTCTAGGAAACATTTATTTATATTTTGAATAAAGGGTTTTTCTTTTAAGGGTTACTAAGTTCGTGCTAAGTGTTGTTTCCGAATCTCACCCTTAGCTTGCATTTTATATTAATAGTTTCCATGTCTGCAGTTAAGTAAACTATGAATAATTGGAATTTTCTTGTCTGAAATATTATATTAATAACATAACTCGTATTTGATTGGCTCGGCTTTACATTGTATTGCTATAATTCTCAATAACACCGAAACGTTTTAATAACCGATACTGTTCGCATTCGCACTGTGGTGAAGGTATGCCAGCGTGTATCGCCTATTACATTGTACCGGCCTGCCACAAAGCAGAGCACTCACAGTGAGTGCCGCGGCGCGCGCCTTCCTTTGTTTTATTTCACCCACACTCCTTCGCTTTCGAAACTTTTAAGAGGGACTTTAAATTGCGTTCCTTGTTTTAATTCGCTGGATTTGCGCTGATTAGTTGCTACATGAAGTTTGTCAAAGACTTTTATTGAACCACATCTAATTCAATAGAAGCAAACTAAAAGCACGAAAGCGATAAAATAGTGAAACAATATGTAAAGGAAGATAATACATTTCGTTTCAGTTTCAAATCTGTGATCATAATAAGATGAATTATACAGTTATTTTGAGATTACGATCGCGATCTCGAAGTTAGCTTAGACTCGTCAAAATTTAACCCTTTTTTTCGAAACATAAACGAAATACGTTTCAAACGCACGATACAGTTAACAAAGTACTTTTTCACAAATGATGAACACAAGGAACGTGTTTCAGGAATGTGTACGCTTTTCGCTATTTCATACATCCCTTTTAACACAAATTAACTATGGCTTTCCAGGTTTATTTTTACTGCATTTGTACCCGCTGGTAATTTTATTAAAGCAGCTAAAGATTATAATATCTTAATGATGATAGGCCTATGATAGCTGTCGGTAGAGTGCGGTAGGCACTGTTTATGCGGAAATGAGTGCAGCAAGGCGGAAGTGTAAAGCCCCCTTTCCCCCTCGGGCGGCCCCGGCCGTCGACCCGTGCTGTACGCGCCGCGACAGCCTGAATTGCGTCTTCTTACCCCCCACAGTTTCCGGTGTTTGTAGTAACAATTTACCTTTTTGACTGTTATTGGCGAATTTAAACAGGGTTTAATCAGTAAAGTTGTTCAAATTGTAACTTACACTATAACTAGTTCTTTACTATGTTATAAAAAGTTACTTATTTTTTTTACCAAAACTCACCGAGATTGAGCAATCTCATAAAAGAGCTAGGTCTGAATATCCATTGCTCACACTTTGAAATCAATTTTCCTTCAGTTTTTATAATTCTTCTCTCTCGTTTTTTGTTGTAAGTGCTTGTCGCATTGAATCTTGAATTATTCCTTAATATCAAGCGTTGGCAAGCTTTCGTAAATAAATAAATAATTCATACTAAAGAAGGTATTTATATTGTCTTCAGTTTATACAAGCTCCTACTACTCCTACAGCAGCAGCAACTCTCTCGCTCACCACGGATGCCATAAAGCACTCGAAGCGTCGAAATGTTATAGAATTAAGACATTTGATTCCAATGTATATTTTGCAATTCTATTACCATTTAAAATAAAATATTTATAATATTTTACGTATTTTGGCAACTTCACAACTGTGATATTGCATGAACTGTGATTGCAGTACGCAAAACATTAGCGATCAATCAGTAAACGATTGGGTCGCTAACGCGTGCGTTTTAAATTGTCTCCTGGGTCTATGCTTTTGTCCTAAAATATACGGTTCTTGATTAGGTACTTATATATTTGTAAACACTCCGTTGTTTGATGGAGACTGTTATAAATATGCCATTTTGAAAGAGTTTCCGTTTTGCTACAATTATATTTTTATTACCATGATGTTAATAAACAATTATATATTATTTTAAAAAAATGTTTCTTTTGACAACTTGAGACTTGATTTCAAGACATAAAACAAACGCAATTTTTATTCTGTTGTATAAAAAAAGTACAATATATATACGTATATATAGTATCATTCTAATACTTTATTAAACTTATGTAGGTACACGATTCATAGAATGCAATTCTGTTATCGAAGTTATTTTTTGATTATTATGAAATACGTGTGTGGAGAAAATACACGATGATATTCACAAAATGTTAATATTTTTGATGACTTTCAATTATTAAGTATGAAAATACTTATGATAGGCATTTATCACCATCTTCTAAAACTTCAATTTGACTGAACATTTTTTAACTTAGCCAATTAGCTAGTTTCAAGTTTGATAGCTGCGGTGAAAATTTCAAGTAAAAGGTAGAGATTATTATTGTTAAATTAAGATCTTGTTGCAGCTGTGTGCATAGTCAACTTGATTAATAAATTGTGTACCGAATAAAGTTCAGGCTGTAGGGCCAATATTAATAAAATTTAAATCAAGTTGTAAGGCTTTTTCTCAATTTGACTTTGTTATAAAGGTTGTATTATGTTGAGATACATATAGTAATACGACGTCATGAATGGTCCATCTATATGTGTAAAAATGAATCCCTATTTCCCTTGGTCACGGCATCACGCGTGGACCGATTTCGCTAATTCTTTTTTTGTTGTGTTCGTTATTGTCAGGAGAAGGTTCTCATGGATTATTAGCCACCATATTAAGTAATCCTGACTTTTGTTACGATAGAGAAATTATTTTTTCAGTGCATAGCACTTTTATAATTCAACATTTTTTGATCTAACCTTATGGCGTTTGACATAACATAGACAGAATGCGTGCTGCAAATATCGTCAAAGAGGATGTAAGAAAAATGAATATCGTTTAAAACAAATGCTTCGATCGGAGTTATTATATTGATGAAATGCATATAAAACAACTATATTGATAAAATACATCTGTACCCGTGTCGGAATACCAACAAAACTATTTATATACGCGCCAGAAAAACAAACAAAGAATGTTGTATATCATAAAACATTAGAATAATAATCATTTTGTTTCTGAAATATTTGTTTAGTTAATTATACCAATTCGAAATCAATATTCATAGTTAAGACAGGACAACGTCTGTCGTGTCTGCTGGTTGATGAATAAAAATTAGTTATGCGCCATTTATAAATCTGTCTAGATATTACAAGGCCTTATTTAGCAACGCGACGGCGCAAAAATCAATATTTATTTTACAGACAGTAGACAGTCGAAGTCTTATCGTCCCAGAAAACTTGAAGGACATGCCAATAAGCGAGGCGACTAACAACACTTTAGTCAATTGACTCGGAGAAAGCATTTGTGACCTCCCACCATTGCCATAGGGTTGAAACTTCCTTTCACGCCATTATTATCGGCTGCAGTTTAAAGCAATTTTGAAAGTCAATATTGAA
This sequence comes from Pieris melete, assembly GCA_963693345.1. Taxonomy (NCBI): domain Eukaryota; kingdom Metazoa; phylum Arthropoda; class Insecta; order Lepidoptera; family Pieridae; genus Pieris; species Pieris melete. Next base: position 1,697,461 of record CAVNZK010000028.1, read on the forward strand.
CTTCTCTACTCAAAGGACCGATGCGTCCCTTCGAAATAAATCAACGCTGGGATTACTCCACAGCTTTAGAGTTTTATGACTTGCGTGCTAGAACGTAATGGGGATTTATGAGTTTTTATTCGTTTATTGTTGTTAGGTGGCAACTTGTCATGAAACGTTTACAATTGGCACCCAATTTCCTCTATGTCTAGACTATACATTTTAGTTGGTCCAAAGGCGGGTTAATTGTATAAATAAATTGCTTATTATATAACTTAAGTACGTCAGTGCTCTGTAAGAGATCGTATCGATATACATTTTGGGTTAATATGGGCCTGTAACTTAACAGTGTTCTAAGACGAGCGCTTATTAGTCGCGTTCAGAGTCAAGTTTTCACTTAATTGCCGAATGGCAAAATCCAACACGTTTTAGACCATCGGAAGTTAATAAATCTTACGCTTTGTCAAGCGCACCACATGGTTCAAGTTTTAAAGAAGCCAAAGCAGACTTCTAATACCTGGAGTCGAGTTTCATTATTGATTCGTAACATTACTATGTCCATCATTCTAAAGCTATTATAAGCTATTTACGGGATCTTAGCGCGGTCTTTTCTACCGCGCACGGTGATACTACCAAAAACAGATGAGCCTCTTCACCGTTTAATATAAATAAGACCTGGTCTTTAAGAGGCATTAAAAAGTCTGTTGTAAAGAGGAACCTTAAGGTTCTATTTACTTCATTTAAACGAAGCTTCAGAGCATAGTAAACTGGAATATAAATAGTTGCAAAGTGATGCCAGACGACCTCAGATTGGAGGCGTTAATTAAGCAATTAGCTTGCTCTCGTAGCTCGCCGTTCAGTGATAGGCCGGGAAGAATTGTTGAAGTTACTACGAATTATGAAATGAAATATCTTAAATTTTTAAAACCACTCAAAATATCTTTTCTCGTCTATATTTATTATGATAAGGGAATTGAAAGTTGAGTTTAAAAACAAATAATTTGCAATACGAATAAATAAAAATATTTCAAATTATTATTATTTTATAGAACAGGCCGCAAACGGGCAAGAGGCTCACCCGATGTTAAGTGAGAGTAGTAAGAATAAATAACAATACAACTTCGAATAGTAAAGAAACATAGATAATATACCATTCAGATTATAAATGAAACCACAGATAATTGTATTGAAGGAAAAGTTGTTTATACTATGTTCTGAATTTAAATTTAGTTTTAAATAAATAAATCACATGTAACAGATTAGCAGTAGATACGCTTTTTGAACCGGGAAATGAAAATTTACGTACATATATCAGATCAGTAGCGGGAAACATAAATTTCCCTGAGAAATTGCTCTTCATCGTGAAATGAAAATGTCACCGTGATGTAATAAAAATTTGATATTGCACGCTAAATTCCAATGATTGTCTGGAAATGATTTACCACAACCTCTCCCCGGCTTATTCCCTGACCGGAATTTTGGTACAAATAACGCAATTAATTTGTGAGATATTAGTTAATATGTACATTCTATACAAAATCATAACACGTGTATGCCTTAAAATATTATATAAATAATAATAAATCGTTTATTTGCCAAAAAAGTGGTAAATATAGATTGATTGACAGATGAAAATATTCATGCAAACATCATGATCATGAATTGTTTACCGCGCTTATTTTGTCGATTTAGAGTTGGAGTAAAGTGATTACCAACGAAAACAGGTAGACCCGTTATTTTTTTTTTATAGAACGGGGGGCAAACGGGCAGGAGGCTCACCTGATGTTAAGTGATACCGCCGCCCATGGACACTCTCAATGCCAGAGGGCTCGCGAGTGCATTGCCGGACTTTTAAGAATTGGTACGCTCTTTTCTTGAAGGACCCTAAGTCGAATTGGTTATTACGATAGATGAAGGTTATCCTTACATTACTTATCATTAGTATCTTTCTAATTGTAATTTATATACATTGCATTATTTAACAAACAGAAGACAAGTGTTTGCCATTTTCAGGGTACCAACAATTTAAGCATAACGGTAACAGTTGCGGAGGAAGGCAAGAACACTGAATTTCAACATTATTTACATATTAAATAACACTTTCATTGGTTCAGCGGCGTGTCTTCATAAAACCGAGCTGTGTATATAAGGTGAGGAAAATCTTATGTAAATTGAAGCTGTATCGAATTTAGTAACGTAATGAAGTTTCGGGAAGCAGACTATCGATCCTAGACCGTGGCTAGACGACGCCTACAAAAACTATATCATTCACTCTGTTTTTATTGGCTGCATTCATGCTTTATGCGTTGAATATACAGCTGGTGACCGCGACTGTACCTGGATTAATTGTTCCTGTAACCTTTTTTTTTAAATAATATTCTACTATGATATCAACTGATGTTATACAGAGGTATAGGTTGCTTGTTTCTAGTGAATACTAATATTTTTTATCGTTCTGAATAAACGAACGAAGCCACACAAACAGGTAACATATAATAAATGGTGTTTACAAACGGTAAGTAAAATTTGATAATATATAAGAATTGACTTTAGATTTGCAGAATTTTGTTTGACTTTTCAAGAATTTTCATATCAGCAGGTTAGTGTACCATACCAGAGACAAGTTTTAATAATATTTTTTTACAAATCAATCGGTTTTTTTTTTAAATTACAGATTCATTCACATAAAATCGTTATTTTAGGCGTTTATGCGCGAAAATTAACATTATACAAAACATAAATGACATCGCCCCAATTTATAAGGGCAACCGGTGCTCTATACGTGAATTTGATGATAGCCACACAAAGCTTTGAAAAACAATAAGTGCGAACGGGAATTAATAAATTACGCTACCCCCGTTGTCATGGCACTGAGAGAGGGTCCCACATAGGGCTCCCCGTATTAGGCAAATGTCACCTCGACAATAAGCAGCGACGGCCCTACGGGCCGGATACTGCAGCATTAGTTAGTGATTTATTCGTCTGGCGAATACTAGTGTAATTCCGCTACGAATCCCTTTTTGGTCAAATGGGCCTTTATTATTGATATGTAAATCAAATTAGTATAAGCATCTTGAATATCTAATTTGAATTTGAATACAAAACAACAGAGCTGACCTGAAATTAATAAGAATCAATAAATATATATTTTTTGATGGGTACTTTGAAACGATCTAGTTTCGGTCCACATTAATAAAGAGTGAAAGGAAACGACGAACAATGATAAAAAGCATAAACGAAGTGCGAGAAGTCTAAAAACTTAAAACGTAAATACATTTAATAATTGCAATACAGAGAAACAATTACAAGAAATTACTGTGTCACAAAAATCATCGTAGTTATTCAGTATTCGTCTTTTAGTTCGAAATACTATTAAAATTCCAATATGATTCAAAATATGATCGAAGATGTCTTCCCTTCAAACGTGTGGTAGACTCATTGACTATGTGAAACTTTAAAGTTTAAAAATCAATAATCACATCCGTTTAGGCCACCCTAACAAATTGTTTGAACCCTATCACCGCACTCCAAACCTCTTTAAAAAAGCGGTGTGTAAAATCTCATCGCACCCCGCGTGGGGTACCTATCTGTAGTTAATTATCTGTGTGAGGGGACTGGGGGTTGGATGCCAATTCCTGATTGTGACTAGTCAAGTAAAGATTTTAGCGCGCCCAAGCAGAAGTTACATCGCAGTCATTTCGATTCAGTTACATGAACATTATATTGATTATAAGAATACCTGTATAGTCAAACACATGCATAGTACTGTAAATTAGTAAATTAATATAGTACATTAATTTAAATATTAAATGATAGTTTCTGACGATATCCGAAATTACGTTTTTTACTAACTTGGAGACCAGAAATAATTTTTATATGTCAAACAATCCTGCTTTAAATTTATAACAATATTTAGTTTTTGAAAAACATATTTGAAACAAACAACAACAAACGACTGTTATAAACCAGCTTTATTTTTTTTGTTAAATTAACACTATCGTCACACCCATTAATACAACCAAAATAACAATTAACTCTAAAATTTGAAATAGTGAGGTCTAATAGAAACTAGTGATGCGACATTAGAAATAAATTCCTTTTTAAGCCAACTTTATTATACGCTCTCTACTCAATTAAGAAAAATTGGTTCATGGGCAGAGCTATGCGTGGATATACACAAAATACGTTGAATTATAAATAATCCTGACCTAATCCTTCGCTGTTTAAAACATTTTCGTTACATCCACATCTAACGTACGTATTTAAATACGTTTACTGTAGTTACGTCAAGACGGTATAACGTAAGGTGGCAAGGAATGGCTCTCAGCTTGTAAGAGCAATTCAAGCTTCAAACGGATAAATTAGATTAATCACACTCGCTTTGACGACCAGGTGCTAATGGAAAACAGGTAACGGTCCCTAAAAGTGACGAGCTGAACGAGCCCGTCGTTAAATTACAAGTCCCACTTGTATACAAGTAACATTTGGCGTATGCAGTGAAGTGTTATGCGTTTTGAACCATCAAGGGCTTGAACGGTCAGGATTTTATGAGACTGTTAAGGACAGACGCTTTACGGTATTCGGTAACGTTCTCGAAAGTTCTTGATGCGTCATTATATCACGAAAACGGATACGCTGTTGAGTATTTAATAGTTTCTTTATTTTACGTAGTACTACGGTATTTTATGAAGTGAATCTTCTTTAAGTGCATGAGGGCAAATTTTTTACGGATGAAACGAAATAATAATAATATTAGCATCACGAAGATGTGCAGCGTTATTGTCGAAGAAAAGGGAGAGAGCGATTGAGACCGATTGAGAGAGAGTAAGAAGGGCTAATTACCTTATAGAAATTCTATATTCAATTAAAATTTCGTATAGAGAATTACGAAATATTAGTATTTTATATTTTATGCAAAACAATTTATTTAAATCTCAAATGACGATATGTAAATTAAAATGCCACGTGTTTTTACTATAGAAGAAATAAATTAAAAAATTAAATTAATAATTTGTATTAATTACCGACACTTAATATGTAAATGACAATTAAATTCATTAAATTCCTAAAATATCGTTGTTTCCCCTCCCTCTAGATCTCGAAAATCTAAAGTTTTAGATTTGTATAAATATACATAAAAACATATATAAAGTACTTTTTACGCACGCACTTTTCTTATTATGTTAAAATTATGTACTGTTTACATTTGTAACTCCGTACCTAGTTGTTCTAGTTAGTTAACTAGACTATATATAAAAGGTACAGAACTTATAATTATTATATTTTGTATTTCGGAAAATAACATCGGATTTCTATAAGCATCTGCTAATAGTGAATATTGAATAGAAAAACGTCTAAAGCGATACAGGCTTCCAAACAAACCATAAAAGCATTTGGTACAGAGTTGGATCATAGAAAGGTCGATGACACGGAAACACTTTACACGTAGGCATTGTTACAAGTGAAAATCTTACACACGACGTACCCTTGTGCTTCTGAAAAAACTGTTCAATACATCTAAATACATTCGGTACAGCACTTTAAAAACGACGGTAACAACTGAATCAATTAAAAGTAGTTATAAACAACGCTGGCCGATCCTCTCCGTTACACTCCAAATAAGTCAAGTCTAAAAAGTTAAACTTTAATGGTAGATAATCTTAATGTATATAAATTACGTGTCACGTTGTTTGTCGGCTATGGACTCCTAAACTACCGAACCGATATCAATAAAAATTGCACAACGTGTGTAGTTTAATCCAACATAAAAGATAGGATAGCTTACATCTCAATTTATAACCGCAATATTATTTTATTGCAAAATATTTGTTTATTATTTGATAGTCACGATTCTAACAGATGGCGCTGTGTTGAAAGTACCAACGTTTCACATAAGCTACAATTTAATGGCATAACCACCAAAAAAGCATGGTGGTCCCCATGACTGGTGTTCTCCTACCGTTTCCCTTGAATAGTTTGCTACTATTATAACAAAAACTTTAGCCACAGCAACGCTTGGCCGGTCTGCTAGTAATAATATAAATAATAAAGGCGAAATTGACTGGCCAATTACTGATTACCACACCATCGATTTAAAGAAGTATAGAGCAGAGCTCTCTTCTAACTATGGTAAACTTATTTTTATGGCTTAACTAGCTTGGCCATAAAGTTGTCTTTTTATTTATTGCAATCCCCATATTATATGTCGTATATTCATAATTTATTCTTTAGTACCCAATCGAGATAAGAAAACTATAGATTATATAAAGTATACGACCAAATACTAAATAAATTATTTACAGTCTTAAATGTATAATAATTATGATAATAAAAAAAATATTCTAACATTAATGGTAGGTACACTGCCACGGGGACCAACCTTTTAAAATTACTTTAGTTTCCTAATAATAATATTAGACTATTGTATTTTTATTTACTTTGAACAAATCTACCTTCAGATTTATAGCTTGCTCTCAAATAAATATCAAATATTATCCGTTAATTGTACATATATGTTACCGAAAAGTTTAATTAATTTCATTTAGAAGGCTTCACAATAAAGAATGAACTTAATTAATTTTCGCAAACTTTTGCATTTATATTCACAGTATCATACGAGAATTGTAGATCACGATTAATATATAATAATATTATAAAGATGCAAGATTTGTATGTTTGAAAATAAAAAACTCAAAAATTACGATAAATTTTCGAGTTATTTAAAATGCTTTAATACCCAGGGCTATATAATAAAGGAATACTTATTCTTTCGTACAGATAGATTATAAATCTATGTGTAACAGATTATAATGATAAAGTTTTGCAAAGAAGAATAAAAAAGATTACAGGTGTTTTAATACAAAGAGTAAAACAGAGGTAAAAAACTAGAATAAACCGTTGTGGTTTTGAAGTTTCACGCGAAACAATTCATGTAGGCCATGGAAACTAAAATAAGTGAGAACAGGCAAGTACCAGCTCGTTAGCAGAAGAGCTTAAATTATACAACCTTGTGCTCTCATACGAGTAATTTGCTTAAAATGCAGCCAGTGCAAAAATGTATTATGCGATTAGGAAAAGGTCGGCGAAAATTACCCTTTTGTATTTACGAGTCTAGTACAAAATAGGAACGCATGATTATCGGAAACCAATAAAAGTAGAGAAGGTATAAAAATATTGTAGTGTAAACAAACATCTAATGTTTTTATTTGGACCACAGATTTTAAGATAAAATAGACACGACAAAGCAAATAGTTGACATTACTAAACAACACGGCAAGAAAAAGATTTCCTAAATTAGTTAAGAGCAGAGAAACCAATAAAATAATTTTAAATTATAAATACTTTCTTTTAAATTTCTTATGTTTTCTTGGTAATTTTCGTCGGATATCGAATTCATGTCCTCAACGATGAACGAAATAATTATCGTAATCCGGATCTATCTATGTTCGTATATTCCGCTGTAATGGATGATAACTGTACACATGAGATTAAATTATTAAATGAAGAACCATTAATTTTGGCAATATCCACGTCAGCCAATATTAGCTAAGTTAAGTTTAGGCAAGCACTCTGTCAATTAAGATGACGTTTGTCTCAAGTTCAATACAACGTTAAGCCTATATAATATATATTATAGTACAGTTTGCACAGATCTTATATCGACTAATTTTTTTTAAGGGCCGTAAATAGAACTATCACACATTCAAAATTTTATGTGTATAGTGTTAATTAGATTTTTATATGTATGAATGAGCAGCGTTGGTCTAGTCTCAATCCTGAGATAGGTTCGAATCCCGGCCGTGCAACTATTACTCTTTTTCTTACATGCATACAAGACTAGCTTGTTAAGGAAAACTACTTGCTTGTTTGATCATCTTGCCTATTAATAAAGAAACATATACAGCTATCTGAAGCCAAGATCAAGTGTTATAGCATCACTGGTTTTTTTATTAGTACAAAATACATAAGTATTTCATAGTTACACACAATTGAAATAAAATTATGAAAATAAATGTCATTCTCATAATTTTATTTCATACTAGCTGGCCTGGCGTACATCGTACCGCCTAACAGTCGATTCTTTATTTTTTTTTAATACTTATTCTGCTATTCGAGACACCCGTCTAGCTAGTAAGATAAAAAAAAGAAAGTTGATAATACAGCAAATACATTATGTCAAAAAATAAAAAATAATAATTAAGTATTATTACGAATATTTTGTATGGGAATATAGAAAAGTGTTGTTTTTAGACTTTTTCACTCAATTTTACTAATTTTTCTCTCCGTAAGAACCATCCTCGTACTTCAAGGAATATTATAAAAAAAGAATCAGACAAATCGGTCGAGCCGTTTTCATGTTATGTCGTGACAACGGAAAACGGGTTTCATTTTTATGTATATAGATTATAACGAGAATGTATTACGGTATAGTAGGTATACAACTTTTCAAAATTTGATAGATTATTCAAATATGACGGAGAAAATATTGTTCAAATACATACACAGCAAAAGGGATAGCTAAGAAAGCTCGTCTGCGGTAGTCTGGAGCAGGGGGTGTAGGGGGAACCTTCACTTTCGCAAGGGAAACGCGCAACGCCATTCTACGAACACGTTCTTCTATACCCGCCCCGGCGTCGCATAGATCCTACTTATTAACATACATATTTCTTACTCAAATATAACAAAAAACAGTAAAAACATTCTAACTATAATGTGAAAACTAAAACTGTCACATAAAGTCCTTGTACGGTTCAAAAGAGAAATGTTTTATTAATTTATCCATACGTAGGTTTATTCTTTCATTTAAACTGGAACAATGAGCTTCAGTAGTATACCATAAAATCTTTTTGTCTTCCAGTTTTCATGAAACGTTTACTCTAGGCTCTGTGGGTGGTTCGTCATGCAGGTGGTAAGCGCCGTGAACCTTACATAGGCCTATTATTTCGTTTTGTCATTGGGACAAGTGCTATATTGTTCCTGTGTTTAATCTTTTAATCTAAGTAGCAAGGGCAAACAGTTTGAGTTGTCTGATGGTAGTCATCATTTAAAACAAAAATTTGTGTGCTTATAGTAAATCATTAATCTATATATATAAAAGAAAGTCGTGTTTGTTACAACCCTTATAACTCGAGATCGGCTGGACCGATGTTAGTTATGTCTTTTTTGATGGATTTTTCTCCACTCCGAATAGCAGAATAAGTAATAAAATATCGGATAAGTTATCGAATAACAATAAAAAAATTAATTTTACGAATGCACACGGCATGTGGTGACATTTGTTGACAAAACTACGCATCATTTTACGTCGAATTCGTGTCACTTCAAGAAATTCCGAACTTGAGGTAAATGAGGAGATGCATAACCAGGCTTTGATCTTGATCGAAAACTGGTGTTACCTCATCAAAAAATGTTGTAAAGCAGGAAGTGCTTTAACATGCAGTATCGCAATATTGGCGATAGAGAGAAGAGGCCTAATGTGTAAAACTGCCATTTTTCTTTTGCAATGGCAAGCAATAAAACATTTCTCTATTTGCAAAAAAAGTTATCACCTTAATGGAATCCTAAAATAACACTAAAGTAACAACGATATTATTATTAAGGCGGAACGAAGTTAGCCGGGTCAGCTAGTATGCTATAAATATCGGTTAATTTAACTCATTTTAAATATTATTCTAAAGGCCTATATGAAACATAAAACACTGAATTTAGAACCCTCGTTTCTATATCCTGATAAGCATATTAAATGGTAAAGTTACTTAAAAGGAAAGTAGGTAGACCGAGGCGAATTGGATCACAGGGCGAATCGGATCAAAATAAGAAATGTGTTGATAATTCAAATATCACATTCACATAGAACGCACTCAACCGGCGTTTTGTGTCTGTCTGTTTACTGAGCACCTCCGGACATAAGCAGTATTTCGATCGCGCTTGTGGATCAGTGGCAATGCCGCTCGTCAGCCACTCGGTTTATTGTGTGTGTCGAAATTTGGCGCTCATCTAAGGTTACGTACTTACGATTTCTTTGTGTCATATGACGGATTTGTCTTAAAATTTAACTACATTGGTTCATATTGTTAAGCAAGGTGTTAATATTGAAGAACCAATTCGCTTTTAACTATAATCTTAGAGGTTAACGTCTAAAATATTTATTTCAAAAGTCTTAATTACGGGGCTAATCGGATCATACCCTTAGGGGCGAATTGGATGATACTTTTAAACTGATTTATTACATGTTTGAGGTTATTGATTCATATTTATTTCATGACCACCGGAGAATGGTGTCAAGAAAAAATGAAAGAGGCTGTAAATTTAGTCCAGAACAAAGAGTTGACCTTGCGTAAAGCTGCTAAGAGTTTTTCAGTACCGTTCACGAGCTAACAGAAAAAAGGACCATAATATATATGTGAATTATGTACCAATAATTAAAATTGATCTTATTATTATATATTTTTACTGATTCCAAAGTTATTTAACACTACACCTTAAAATTTTGTTATATTTTGTGCACGATCCGATTCACCCCGAATGTTGGGGCGAATCGGATATTTTCCTTTTTTTAGTTTTTAATAGCTAATTAAGAGATTATATGTATGATTTAAGTTTTCAAATATTTATTTCATAGGTAATTGTTACTTCTTACGATTTTATCAATAAAAATAGCATTATATAGCACTTTAGTATGATTTACTCAACCTCAAAGAAAAAGTGATCCGATTCGCCTCGGTCTACTATATACCATATATTTTTGCTATATTTATACTTCCTTAATTTTGTATTTATTTATTTAAGGACACTGATTAAAATAATTCAGTTAATAAATTTGTGTTGTGTTTTTTCAATTGAAACAATTATTACCATAGTAAAAGAATAAACCGAACCCCAAGAGTGTGTCAAGCTGAGATTCCATAAATGGGCATATGTATTTTATTATTAGATATGGTAGATGGTAATCATAGTGATAGCCCGTCTATTTACATGCATGGTAACACTCCCTTTGATTAAAGAAATAGGCACTAAATCATGGCACTCCCTGAAATATTGTTCGGGTGTGTAAAGGGTTCTGAAGTTTGATATTATCACGGTCGGAATCAAATCTAAGTCTATTCATGTAAGCATATAAGATATTTTATCGGTTTCATATAATAAACGAGCAGTACGAGTAATACAAAAATTGTCCGTAAATATACCTAAATGTCACATCCAGTTGCGTTTCGAGAGATCGATTGTAGCTATCATTGTTTGGTCTCTGTCAAAAAAAGTAAGCACCCATCAAAAACAAAACAAACAAACAAAACGCAGTGTAAAATCCATGCTTTTACCACTGTATAGTGCCTGAAATACTACACAATTAGAAGTATTTACGGTATTGGTTCCTGAGAAGGAAAATAGGAACTTGTACTGTAATGATTTGAGACGCAGGTGTTTCAAATACGGCAAAAGATCAATGTATGCAACGTAAAAATCGTGTCTTGTCAAAAATTAGGCTTTTCAAATATTTGTCAACGTAGGAGGTTCGGGTGTAAATAGTAACTTTAATAAGCCTAAATAAATTTGACGAACCCCTCATCTCATTCATGGATTTACCTTACCCTTTCTTTGGCTTTTAAATAGATTTATGTTTACGATTTTTACCTTTTGCATAAAATTTGTTTGTGAAGTATCGTTATTCACCATTAGGGAACTCCAATGTCATAAGGGCAGACATTTTAAAGGTAAACAGCTTTTTATACCCTTCAGCTGAAATAATTATTCCTTCACCAGGAATCTGAATCAGGACCCCATGTGATAAACGCTTAACCAACTGAACTTACATGTGTTTCGACACGAACGGTACTGACTTCTTCAAGTAATCATGTTGGGCAAGGTCGAGGGGAAAAGACGCGCTGGCAGAAGGAGGAAGTCGTGGCTCCGCAATATTAGAGAATGGACGGGAGTGGGCAGCGAAGAACAGCTGATGTGCTTGGCGAAAAAAAAGAAGGACTATGACGAGCTGACCGCCAACCTCCAGTAGTGGAGAGGCACTTCTAGAATAAGAAGAACTGAACCCGTCTACAATCAGTATTTTATGCCAGATAAATAGTAACCAGTGAAGTTTCATTTACCTACGCGTGATGCATGATCATAGGACAAGTACATAATTTTAAATGTAATGCATAATCGCATAGATAACAAGCTAGTAGATTTAATTCATATTTTACTTATTAGCTGATAATAAATGAATCTCTCGTACATCTATAAATTGTTATAAATGCGTGAATAAATGATAAGGTGAAATGCCATCAGAAATCGGAAATTACATCGTTTGCAATCGACTAAATTGGAAACCGTTTCAAATCACGTCCCACAAAATCTGAGGTATTAATTTCCAAGTTCGAATATCTTTTGTTTATATAGATTTTAACGTGTCTCTACGACAGCTGAATCTAATTTTTTTAAGTGGAAATATAACGTTATACAACGGGACTATTTTATACATGACGTCATAAAGAAATGTATTCTTGTATTTTTTAATACACACTGATTGGCTTCGAAACCAATACGGTTTATATATTATGAGCCATCGGACTTATACAGTCATCCAACAAAATGTCTCTGCGTAACTGTTTACGTAGCATATAGAACAAAGTTTTTGGATTCGTTTATCAGGATAATATGAAGACACAACAGGTCGAACAGCACATTGTAAGTTTCGCGAACTATGCGCGATTTAGAATCGAATTCACAGTTGTAATGTCTTACATAACTTTATTTTTGAATTTCAAACAATATTTTAAAAAGCAATTAATTCAGACATTTAAAAGTTATAATTTTATTGATTATTTTTCCGACCCAAATATCGACCAATAGAATTGCAACCTACATGGTATTATACTGATAATTTTTTGTGAAAATTTTCTCTGGTCGTTGCTTCAAGAAAAGTATTAAGTAGTTGTTTTATTCATTATGAAATTCTTATTTGTTAACTGTACATTTCGTCTCATGGTGCAATTCTATTGGCCGACATTTGGGTCGGAAAAATAATCCCCCGAATACCACACGAACTTTAAAATTATCGGGTATTTCCCGATAGGTTCGTTGCAAACAAATATAGTCGTCATGACTATGTTTGTCTGTATTTGTTTGCAACGAACCTATCGGGAAATACCCGATAATTTTAAAGCTCTTGTGGTATTATAAGTGAAAATTCTATAACCTAAACATATTATTTGAATGCATAAACAAATTAATTGCTTTGAAATTCTACCTACATGAAGTCAATTGAAGTCGGAAAAGTTGCAATTTCAATCTAAATAGAGTGCAATTCAACTTAGGAATGGAGTATGTAGAGACTTCTTTATATTATATGAATTTCATTAAAAATAATATGGTTAGTTTATATATTAATAAAATATAATTACTAAATAATAATCCATTGGCGGTACAGACCTATATAGGCCTTGGCAGATTCCATTCGTTTCTTCAATCATGTATATTTTTATAGACGAGGATGATCAGCTTTCTTTGATACATGTCGTAGATTTTTTGGATATTAACACAAGCCGGTTTCCTTACAATGCCTTCACCGTAGGAGCAAGTGTTAAATGCGCACTTAAAAAGAAAAATCTATTGCCGTGATTCAAACGCACGACCTCAGGGTTAATAATCGCACGCTGTGCGTGTCGCAAGTTAATTTGTAATATAAAACCGTATAATTTGTTTCTTTGCTTGAATGCGCTTTCTCAGTAACTTACTACTACTTTACTAAACAATTTTTCAATTTTGTAAAGTATTCGAAATGTCGTGTTATGTAATAAATTCGCGTTCATATCCGAAAGAGAATATTTTTTCTTTTTTTTCTTTTGTGTTATTTTTCTTTATTGAGAAACGCACGCTATGACGAAACCATGAGACACAACTATAGGCAGGAAATAATATAGTTTTATGAGGGTCCTAAGGGTCATCACGTCGAGCTTTGATCATAAACATAATGAGTCCGCGATCCGTACTCGCGGAAACTTTTACGGGACACTAAACCACTTCTAAACCATGAAGAACCCATAAATTCCAAGTCCTTAAAGGATGCCCATCTTAGTTTAGATATATTGAATACCTGCTATTAATAGTATTTATCAAAATTATTTTAGTAAATAAATGAACGCGTGTATAAAAAACAATTTGCGTTCAGTTGAATTGGTTACGATATTAAAATATTTACGTAAAATTTTCCACAAAAAATTCATTGTACTTTTGTTTTTAATATTTCTATAGTTCTGTTCTCTTTTATACTGACTACTAAGTATTATACATGATTTATTTAAAGGCTTTCTTTTGATTTCATTTATAAGGAAAGCCTTATTAATAATATTTTTAACGTTTATTTAAATTCACAAACGTAGCATTTGTAATAGTTTTAATGTCGTTTAGTTTTAAACAATTAAGTACCAAGCCTTTGAAATTTGAGGTGTCACTTTGATATTCAGACTTTAAATTTAGGATGTGGAATAATATCGTGTTTTTAAAACAGTTTAAATATCATTGTTGCGATCTCTATAAGTAAAAGAAATCGTTGTGTTGTCGTCGTGACGTTATGCAGCGAATAGCCTTCCCGAATTAATGGACTATCCCTACACCAAAAGTATTATTTTTTACTCAAAGTTTCCGGAAATAACGCGTTCAGTCAAACATACATACATTATAATATGAAACAGATTAGAAATTAAAAAATACCTTTAAATGCCTTTAATTATTTTTTTTTTTGTAAATGAATATAAATTATAAAACGTTTCGACGTTTCGCGTGGTTAACAGGAAAGATGGTCACGGTTAAGGTTTTAATGTCAGCGTTTGTTTCAGGCACCGCAGCCTATTTCCTCGGAGGTAGTATTTACTATATCTGGATGGATATTGCTTTAGCTTGCCAAGTATTTCGACCAAAAGTTTGACAGCAATTATAAATAACTTAACTTATTATTATGACATTATGTTAATGTTATTATTATATAACATTATAAAAAAAAAATTATAATGAAAAAAAATAAAATTATAAATGGCAGGTACCTTTAACGCTGGCAGGTTAAAGGTACACTGCCACAGGGACCAAACTTTTTAAATTTGTTTACTATGTAGGTTAAGAAAATTAAAAATACAGTATACTAGATTGTAATCAATCAAAATTATATGACATTCGCATGCTTATTTTTGTATAGCTTATGCGGATTTTTATAATTAATCGATCTAAATGTACCAATTTCTATGCCCGTGAACAATTTATTTATTTTGTTTATTTATATATTTATTGTTGTTAAAAATAGAAAATTACAGTGTTAGCTAGCGTAAATGTCGAATTAAACATTTAGGCCATATTTTTGAATCCTAGTTACCTCTGAGGATGTTACAATGGACAAACGCATAACGCGCATTGATAAACAACTTGCGACAACCAGTAATAAATGACCCAACTGAACGAGGTCTAACTTCGAAACAGCCTTTATTATTGAATAGTTATAAACAGGACGTAGGTATAAAGTTGAACCAAATTCCGGCACGGCTGTATATTATATGTTACAGGTACGACCAAAGTTTGGTCACATAAATAATTAAACTGCATAAGCATGGTTTGCCAAATTATGATCAAGCAATGTGGTAACGTATCACAAACAGTGCCTTTACCTAGAATCGGTTGAAGCGTGATGATTAATAATCAAGTCATTGTCAAATCAAATCAAGTTCTAGGTGATTTTTTATATTAAAGGGGGCAAATGATCCTATGGAACAGCTATGGAAGGCAGCTGGCCCATGGCCACCCATACGAGTATTAGTAGGCTGCCTTTAAGAGAGGAGTTTGCACTTTTTTTTTTTGGGGGTCGTATCTCCCAGGAAAGACTTTCATTGGTAGGCGATTCCAATAAGTGGACTATCCAACATATTTGTTTTTTGGAAATACATATATCTATTTATTTAATTATTAGTAATGGGTACTTTCTATACAAATTACAACACTACTGTACTAAACGTATCAATATCGTTTTTTGTTATAATTATGTATGTAAATTAGAAAATACAACTTGTAATGTTGTCCTGGGTGAATAGCTCTTAAAAACGGTGTCCAGTTCAGCATCACAAGGGCTGAAACTTTTATTATTTAACTACTAACTTCTTCTTCTTTTAACTATTTTGATTGTAACAATAAAATCTGAAAATTGTAATATGAAAATCTGAAATCTGAAAATCTCAGTGATTAGATAAAAGTAGAAAGACACTATTTTGTTTTAGAAGCGATGGCGTTGGTTGGCCATTACTTTATTTGACAAAGATGCTAATTTTATAAAGTACGTATATGATTGTAGAATCACGTTTCACACTTCATATTTGTGGCGTCACTGCTACACTCTTTGTTTAAATAATACTACACTACATTTATAAATTAATTCTTACAATAATTACGTATTAATAAATGCAAATTTATATTTTCATATGTTCACGTTAACACGGGATCCCTCATGTCCCTTCGCATCTTTCACAAGATCCATTGGGATATGTCTGAGAAGTTTACCGTTGGATACAATAATCTATTTAGTTTCTGAGGATAAACTGTATGAAGCATTAAGTATCCACTAATAACATTAAGGAAGATGGGTTGTTATTGCTAAGAGGGACGAATAAACATACATAACGGACTAATACATTAATTTGTATCTTTGACAATTGCAATTTTTATTAGTATATTATGTAAATGTAATATGAGATATAATTGGTATTGGTTCCCAAACATACGATAGTTGTAATTTTAATTAATATATTACATCTAAAAAGTTATATACACTGTATGTTACATTGTATTTTATTTGTGAATTTTATTCGAATAATTACTAGCTAAATCTAAAGTCTCTGCATGCATTATAAAACGCCTCAATACATTAAATAATCTTAATATATATAAATTACGTGTCATGTTGTCAAATTTGCACACCGTGTGCAGTTTGATCTAACTTAAAAGATAGGATAGCTTACATCTCAATTTATACCCGCAATATTATTTTATTGCAAAATATTTGTTTATTATTTGATAGTCACAATTCTGACAGATGGCGCTGTGTTGAAAGTACCAACGTTTCACATAAGCTACAATTTAATGGCATAACCACCAAAAATGGTGGTCCCCATGACTAGTATTCTCCTACCGTTTCCCTTGAATATTTTGCTACTATGTAATATAACAAAAATCCTTAGCCACAGCAACGCTTGGCCGGTCTGCTAGTATAATGTAAATATTTTTGATTATTATGTTAAAACAGTGTATACGTTTAAAAACAGTGTATATATAGGTATATAGGAATGTATACTCTTACTTATACATGTATAAATGAAGCGCTAAAAAGCTCTCATGTCAATTTCCGCATTCCAGAGTTAAAAGTGTTACAAAACAATTGACTGCGTTTAAATTGGTTTCCGAAATTAGATTTTAAGCTTATAAGGAGATAAAATTCTTTCGAGGGTAAAAAAATATTACAATAAGTAATTGCTCTATCAGGATTGCACCTGCTTTTCTCTAATACTTTCGCCCCTTTTAAGTGTCTCAAGGACGGTCCTTGGTGAACTCCAATCCACTTTGTCTGCGCATAATTCACTCTTATGCGTTTAAAATTGCCTACGAGTTTTAAGAGGCTTGTGATCCTGTTGTATGGTTAACATAAGTACGAAAAAAAAAAAAAAATCATAAATTACATAACATGAACGACATCTGAATCTTTTTAGTTACCGTGTTAGAGGCACGTTATATTTATGTTTAGTTTTGATTTTTGATTTGTATACGCATTATGCAACGTATTCAATTTTATATGAAACTAGCTGGCCTGGCGTAACAGTCGATATTTTTTTTTTTAAATACTTATTCTGATATTCGGGACACCGTTCTAGCTAGTAAGATAAAAATAAAGAAAGTTGATAAGACAACAAATACATTATGTCAAAAAATTTAAATTTACCTTCCCGGATCCCCTCCACTAACAATTGAAAGTTCAAATTGACTTTTAAGTATTATTACGAATATTTTGTATGGGAAGTATAGAAAAGTGTTGTTTTTAGACTTCTTCACTCAATTTTTTTAAATTTTTCTCTCCGTAAGAACCATCCTCGTACTTCAAGGAATATTATAAAAAAAGAATCAGACAAATCGGTCAAGCCGTTTTCATGTTATGTCGTGACAACGGAAAACGGGTTTCATTTTTATATATATTAACGACCCGATTAAGTTCAACGATAATGTTATTTCCCGTTATATTTAAAGATGTCAGACTAGTACGAATTTCATAGGACTATATATCCCAAAGAATGTCATGTGAGTATTAATAGCGGCATGCCCGTGAATTCGGTGAAACGTTTGGTAGAAGGAAGTCTTTAGTAAGTATACGAGTATATCCTGTAACGAATTTCCCTGTGACTATTTCTATCACTTTCAAATTAAGACGAAATATCAAGAGAAACGCATCGAATTCAAACATAAAGAGCCTAATAATATAAAATAAATCGTATTATGAGAAATATTAAACAGCGAAACAAGTCTTTTACACATGACCATTACATTGAGCGTGTGCCAATTATGTTAAGTGCTGAATCGTGTCTAATCGTGTAAGCTTTATGAAAAAATTCTTGCCATACTTTTGTGGCATCAAAAATAATAGTGTAAATCTATACGCTGCTTGGTTCTCACGTTGTTATTGAAAATTTATTCAGTTTAGGGAAAGAGATACTTGTACATACGAAGCTAAAGTTATAATAGCTTTAAAAGCTTAGTTTATAAACGTAAAATAGGTTACATAAGTTACGTATGGCATATTTATTTATTTACACTTCGTTACCTTATACAAAAACATGCATATAAAAAGCAGGTATTAAGTTATAAGGCGACCGGTGGCCTTATCGCTAACAAGCGATTTCTTCCAGGCAACCCTAGTATGAAACAATAAAAAAGAAACACCACCAGAGGGTAAAGTACAAGAAGTGCATAAATTATTAACAAAACAGGACAAACAACTACAATAAAGTAAAATGTAAAAAAAAATACATATTTATTATATTTATGTATTCCATAACATATAGTTTAGAAATGGTCTGTGTGTCATGAATATGAATGCTAAAATATCCTTTAATTCGCTCAGAATACAAGACGAACAAAGCTTCGGAAAAACTCTTCCTGTATTTTCCGAATAACATGTGGTAATTACTTTCCGACAATCGTTGAAATAAATGATTAATACTCACTCAGGTCCATTTTTTCCTCTGTGCAGCATGCCCGCACGAGCCATCTCACGCCCACGCCCTGAAAACCATCCATTAATGTTGAGATGTCGGACTTTTCCACCCTTACTAAATACTTTTTAGGATATTTTTCTGGTGAGTAGATGGGCGGCAAAATTCCTTTATATTATGACAGTAACTTTTGCAGGAATACTTCGCATAAACAAAGAATATTGTCAAATTTAGTGTGAATATCTTAATTTTAGATTCTATTTTTGTGTATGTTAATAGATGTATATAACATAAACTTCTTAAAACTTAAGTTGAACATACAACGTTGGATTCGAACGGATTTATTATATACATAAACCAGCCCACCGTTATATTTCCACCAATTCTTAATAGAATATAAAATACTAGAAATATAATGATTTTTTGAATAACGCTTGAAATTAAGTAGATAATATAAAGTCACTTCAGATGGAAAAATCCAACTTGAATATCAGGAAATAAACTTCCACAACTTTCTAGAAATCTCAAAGAGATAGCATACGATAAATAGCAGACGAAAAACAATGGCAGTTGAAAGCGATTCAGCTGCTTAATCAGCAATCAATTTTGTTGGAGACTGATAGATTGCTAACGAAGAATTGAGTTAAATAACGTCTCAACAAAAGGTGCAGATTGACTTTAATTTATGTGAGGCACTTAAAAGCTCCATTTGCGCTGATATAGCTAGTGGAAACAGGGTTGATGAAATACTTAGCTTTATATTTTAAGCGTCTCATAGCTTAAGGCATTTGTGTCTCTTTCACTGATCCTACAATAAAAGAAAGATCCGTCTTAGTACTATCGCACTGAAAAACTAGCAGTTAAACACACGCGTGCGTTTTATTCGAGTCAGGGATTAGTTTGCAACTTTGGCATGATTTGTAACAAGTACGATACTATAAGATAGATATATTCATAAACGAAGGAAGATAATTTTCGACATTTAAATAACAAAGACAATATGACAATTTTAAAGACTTAAGGTATACTAATTTTATCCCCATGAGAAAAGGGACGTAATCATATAGCTTATTTCTGTGTCCTAGTTCTAATATGAATATAATTTGTTTAAAAAGTAATCAAGAGCTTATCCTTTTATCAGATTTTTCCGATTCGGGATTTTCAATTTGCTGCCAAATTAAACGGTATCGGATTAAAACGCACCTTACTATGCGCATGCAAAACTATGCTGCATAGGAAAGGCGATCTAGTGTTTACATATTTAAAATACACGTTTTCATATATCAGTTAAAATTTACCGTCATAGATTAAATGACGGTAAATTAATTGTGCTAGTCATAAAGTACCAAAGTATTTTATGACTAGCAAGAATGACATTTTTATCTATTTGAGAGCCTATATTTGCTTTTTTAATATGTAGGCGTTTTTCCAATGTTTGCCGAGTCTCGGGTTGATAGAGGTTTTATTAAATTGTTTAGTACTTGCGACAAAGACAATGTTTATGTAAGAAAGTATCAACTTAGGCCACAATATTACATCCCATATTAATTTGATACTAAGGATCTTACAGTACTGACAAAGATGATCAAATCAAAGGAGATGTTATTAGTTACGCGTTATCATATTATTAAAATTAAGTAGTCTGTACCATATGAATTAATGGAGCCGTTTAGAGTGGATTACAAATATTAATAGCGGGATTTCAGTTTATGCTGTGTGAAATTGTGGCGATAATTCGACGAAGCACGCGATTAAGCTATCAATCTTAACGAAATCAACAAAATCTTACGAAGTTTTGTTTTGGTTGCTTTATAGATTAGTTGATGCTCGCTACATACAAAAAGGCTTTGCCTTCTTAGAGGATATATGAAAATTCATTTTTCATTAATGTGCAAATATATTTAGATTACCGAGAGTTTTTTACGCCGGCATTTTCTCTCGGCCTACTACACCAGTCATTATAGACATTCGAAATCGAAAATTTGATAATAATTCCAAAAGTTTTCAAACTTCGGTCAAGTGAATGGTACATTGGGACGACAATAAATCTCATTTTGCAACCTTGTCCGCAGTCCGGAACATTGTTAAAATTGCAATTAAATTAATTTTATGTCTGTATGGTCGTGAAAAAAATTCCAAAAGTTCTGCAAACTTGGGGAAGTTTTCGATATAATATTTCATATCACGTATAAAATTTGCAACCAACCTAAGTGTACGGAACATTTTCTGTTATTTATTTTATTTTCGATATATCTGTCAAATTTGCAGAACTTTTGGAACGTTTTCCTTCAGTTTAATAAAGAACAACATTAATTTTTAATAACAAAAAATGTTCCGTACACTTAAATTGGTTGCAAATTTGACACGTGATGTAAAATAATATATTTAACACCACTCCAACTTTGCAGAACTTTTGGAATTTTGGTCTCAAGAACTAAGCAAATTATCATTTATTGCATTTTTAGCAATGTTCCGGACCGCAGAGCAGGTTGCAAAATTTTATAGTTTGTTTTAATACCACTCCCGACCTTACATCAAAATTTGAAAACTTTTGGAATTATAATGAATTAATTGTCTTGACTGACTGGACTATACACCCCCTGTCTTCTTTGCCGATGAGTAGGGACGCCTACAAATTGAAATTTAATGACGTGGAATAAGTGATACATGTATCTTATGTTCCATAATAAACATATTTTTTATTTTTTTATATTTTTTTTATATTCAAATATTCGTAAATCTTTAAACCGGTCGTCAACTTATCACATCGCAATGAATAGACATGGAACACAATAGTAAAGACAAATTAACAGATGCCTTTGTGGAGCAATCAGAGAGATTTGAAAAAACTGTTATTTTAATCTAAAACGGGGCGTTTGGTTTTGACAGTCGAATTCAGATGTCAGTGGTTATAGGCAATTAGCAACCTGTAGATGTCAAATATGTATTTTCCATGTTTTCGGGTTCCCACAGTAATGAGATAAAGGATCCCAATATGGGATATACGTATCCCTACTAGAGGTGAATCGTTCGAATTTCTTATTTATTCATTATTCTTACAAATAT
The DNA here is from genome assembly GCA_963693345.1 of Pieris melete. Classification (NCBI taxonomy): domain Eukaryota; kingdom Metazoa; phylum Arthropoda; class Insecta; order Lepidoptera; family Pieridae; genus Pieris; species Pieris melete. The sequence continues at coordinate 1,719,732 of CAVNZK010000028.1, forward strand.
TTTGTAAAAAAAATTTGGCGATTTAAAAGAGTGCCGGAAAGTTTATTGGTAGTTCTTCTCTTCCGATCTACCTTGATTTGAGAACTGCCAGTAAATGTAAATTTTGAAGCATAATTTTTTTAGTATTACTATTTATTATAAAATAATAATTTTTTATTATTATTTTATACACCTTAATGATATTTTGATTTAACTTGAATTTATTTATTCGGTAAATAATTGTTACCCTAAGGCCTAAACAATTAGTAAATAATCGCTGTACGCACTTGGTGCGACCTATGGTTCTATAAGATTTTCTATACAAATACTTTACAGATATTTGTGACCTTGACATCCAATGTCAAGCTGCAGTATATACTTTTTAGTTAACATGTACCAGCTATAAATTTCCCAAGGGTAAACGATCCCACATACGCCCGAACCCAATAATTAATCCACAATCTCAGATAGTTTTCAATCTGAGATTGTGTATGTTTTAAACATAACGAACAGTTTTTTTAATTATTAAAAAAAACTGGTGTACCTAAGTTAAAATCTGATAAAATAATTAACTGTTGAAATCGAGCTTTCGTCAACTGTCATTTTCATACAAAGGTCTATCCACAGAAACCGATACGACTTCCCATGGATAGCTTGTATCGACAGATGGCTATTACAATCCCGGGAATGGTTATTGGCACACTTGTTACAACATTTGGATTAAGATTACTATCTCAGATGGTGGATTATGGATTGAGTTAGGTTATTGGGTTCGGGCGAACTTTAGATAAGTTGACCACACTATATATGTATAATACACAAATTCATTATTATTATTAAAACCATTTAAATGTTATTCTATCCTCTTCTATCATTTATTTTCTATGTGCAACATGAAAGTAATTTATTGTTAAACTCATTCAAACAAAAAAACTTTACTCTGCGAAGTATGGTTTTGCTAGTTGTTTTAAATTAATTAATACAAGAAATACAATGGAATATGGTTTTCATCTTCAGGGTCCGTTTCTAGAATGATTTATAATAAAGAAATATACAGTATTTGCTATAGAATATTGATATCTGTGGCCGTAATATATAAAAAGTATTTTAATTTGGAATTCCCACAAAGGCAAAGCAGGCTGACAAAAAATATCATCGAAACACACAGTTTGAGAGGAAAAGAGTATGTCCCATTGAATTGGCGTGAATTGAACGTGACCAGATTTTTTAAATTATTATAACATTGGAGATTTCCCAAATTATACCCGCAGAAATTGATTTATTAAGAAAAAAATCGTTGGTCAAAATATTTGTATGTTTAGAACGTAATAATGTAGTTTGCCACGAGCTTAAAATATAAAAATAAAAATGTGTTATAACAATGCACTATAATCTGTAAGATTTGGAAACTCCACTTTTATAAAAAAAAAAACATGTTTCAGGGTTTCCAGCTCTTCCATGACAATTTTTTTTTTAATTCTATAAGAATTTTTTGTTTTTGAATGATTGACTTTTGAATACATATTATTGTATTAATAGAAATAGATATACCATGCAATTTCGTGTATTAGCGCTTGTATTAGTCTTCATATCTTACCTATAATAAGTATTTCATAGCCTAATTTTCTAAAAACGTAAACAGTGCAGCGTCTAACCTTTAAACGATTATTTATTGGGACATATGCCTGCGCGTTATTAGATTCGCAAATATCATGTATAACAGTAACAATTTGACAAAGATGACAGGACAATTTGTTGATTTGACTGCCCCAAGCTTGCTTGTTCAGGAAATAGGGTCCGGTTGAATGTCATTTAATTTAACCTTCCCAGTCCCTTGAGGCATGTTTATGCTCTCATGCAACAAACGACTGTAACGTTTTTGTATCAAAAAGCTCTGAGTTTTAATATATCTATCTATCTATTAATAGAAAAATCTATTCGTGCTACGTCGCTTATTGAATTAACATTTTTCGTGTTAAATAATTTAACAAACATATGTTTATTAGCTTATTGCTTTTTCATATCATAATTATAAGATCATTTATTTAAATATTATAAAAACAAACCTTCCGGAATTTATCTCCGTTTTATTTTTAGTTTGATTGTCGATGGTATGTATTTGCATTCTTAATTATGTTTCGACACAAATATAAATATTTGATTGATGCACCGAACCTTCTCTTCGGTCCGAACCTTAATATTTGCAAAAAAAAACAATGGCACAACCACAGTATCATGATCACTTGGTTTTTTCTTTAGGCAAGTAGGTGATCTGCCTTTTTTGCCTGACACATCACGTCGTTTGTTTTCCTTTAGCGTATAAGTGAGTGTTAAATGACCTAGACAGAAAAGTCTATTATGGTCTGCCGGGTTCGAACCTACGACCTCAGGAATGAGAATCGCACTGGACCAACACTGTTCTAGTAATCAAATATATATTAAAAACTCTTACATATTAAAATATTATAATTGATCATACCTGGACGCTAGGGCCAATGCTTCCTGATTAATTTGAGTCATTCCAAGTGATGTCTGCAACAAAGAAAAAAACATTTTAATTGCAAGGTAGACAGTAAACAGGACGATATTCGGCAATCGATCGTTGCTTCAAAGCAATGTATTCACTCCCTGCCTATGTTTTATTTATAAGACGTGCCTCTAATAATCGTAAACATTTAGCGTTTACTGAATACGTATGTATGGTGGTGACTTGTAAGTAATTGTGATGTTTAACGCGGCATTAACGTAAATAATGTTCGTTCAATATTACTTTCCTTATTTATCTGTTGATTAAAAAATGTTAGCTAACCCCTTTATCGATACTTTAAACCTTTTAAAAGGTAATTAAATATTGTTTTCACCTATAAACTGAATTTAGTAACCCGTTTCGCAAAGAAACATCACAAAATTTAAATAACCTATTGATGAATAAGATTAGTTTAATTATTTTTAATATAATTTAAAATGAGACAATTATTATAAAGGATTGTGAAAAATGTTTTAATTAATCAGTGAGATTTGAAACATTGTATTCTATCTTGATAGCACTTTAAAGCAGTTATGATAATTAATTTGGTTTTTTTTCTCAGCTAGTTCCAGCTAATTAGTACCCCTTGACGTTTTCATATTATCCGGAGCATCAGCTCAAGATGCCTTATAAGCAATAATTATGTACATATAACGTACATTTTCTATTATAGCAAGTTGTAGAAATATTATTAGTTCTATTAACAATTCTTACCAAATTAAACATCGGTTTCATTATGCTTTTGTAACGAACATAAAACAATTAATTTTTTATCCTTAAAACAACTCCTCCATCACGAAAACATGGTTTCAGGTGTGTAAAGGCTTTCTCTTTTCATGACCTTACATCTTCCATTTGACTTTCCCTGTCAATAGATGTAAACACACGTTTACGAGCGAAGTGAGCCGCGGTCTTGGAGACCGCACCTGTGGCTACAATAAACCACTTTACGGCCTACAAAAGTGCTACAGGAAATTTTGAACGTTTCAGATTTTTACCGATCGTATATATTTATGGAATACTTAAGATTGTTCGAGTACTGAATAACTTGTATAAATAAAAATGTGCTAGTGTGTGCGTGTTATTTTGCTATTCACTGCTTATTTTAAACGAATATACCTGCTTTAGTTAACTTCTTTTATATGCACTATTTATGCAACGAAGTGGTAACAAATACGCAAAATTTTCACATAGTTTGTTTTATAATTTAAGTATTTGTTAACTTTAATAATATTATCTATAAGATATGTCTAATGTAGCAGAAACATAATTATGAAAATGTATGTGTACATATAACCAGTATGTGAAACCAAAAAATAACTCAGTCACCTCCGCCAACAGTAACTTGCCAAAACATGCATAATAGACAAATTGTAAGTAAATGTGATAAATGACACGAAAGTTTCGAAAGCTTTTAAGCTTTACGGAAGCTGAGGTGTATTGGCTCAGCTAAGAGTAAGTAGTCGCGACATCACGAATATACAGAAGAAAAACCTAATTGTTGCATAGATTTCAAAGAATACTCTAACACATTAGCTTATTTTAATAATCATTTATATAAAATTTAATAACACAATAGTGTGAAATATAAAAGTAACATTTTTAACAATATCCTTTGTTTAAAGTCGGTTACTAAAAGGCAGTTGAAGTACAGTTGGCAACGGTCCACAGTTCGCAGACAGAGCGTAAGCTAATAAACCTTCCGAATTCGTTGCTCTGACAGTTCCCGAAGGCGTTATTAAACGATGAACCGGAACCGGAAGGAAGTATCTACTTTGCTAATCGTTATTCGCACGCAATAGCCTAACATAACGCTTCATTACATAATAATATAACGAAGCGTTATGTTTTATTTCGTGTAACGTATATTCGCAAGTATAAACCGCATGTAAAAGTCAATAAAGATGCTGTAATTGAGGTCTTAAGTATGAATATCATTAAATTTCGAGTCATATGATGAGTTGAAATATTATATAAAAAAATAAGTATCACTACATAGTATAAAACAAAGTCGCTTTCTCTGTCCCTATATCCCTATGTATGCTTAAATCTTTAGAGATGAATAAAGAGGAAGGATTATATGTATAATAACATCCATTAAATAGTGGAGAAATACTGTTATTTTTGAGGTTTCCAATGTGATGTCGTAAATAATTACATTTTTTCAGCATACAATACAAACGCAGGCTGAACCCAACGAGATTTATCAAAATAATGTACTAAGTATGTACACATTGAACATGTCTACAGAAAACTCGATGCGATGGTATATGTCTATCTCTCATGGATATCCCAAAGTAACATTTTTTGTCATTTACTTTTACGACAAATAATGGCTAATTTTCGAAGCGATTTTTACCAATACAACATTAATCCTTTTTTAAATTAAATACATTGTTGATTTGAAATAGATCTATATGGCCCTTTACAGCATATGATTTAAAGATAGCAGGAAACCTTCATGGTGTATATACAGTCGACTCTCGATAATTTGACACTCGTTGATTTGAATCTCTCGATTATTTGAATAATTTTTCCGGTCCCTTGAAAAATACTCGATAAATTGAATAAAATCAATGATAATTGGTCCCTTCGGTAATTTGAAGTTGAAAAAGTATTATCTTGCTCGCCAACATGCGATAATTTGAAATCCGGTCTTCCCTACTCTCTATAATTTGAAGCGTTTATCATGCACATACCTGTGGTTTGTTTACATACATGCACAGACTTGTCAATTGTTTACATAAATGAGTCACTCACTCAAAAAAAGATTACAGACTTCTTTTCGAAATAAAAATTTGAGAATAATTGTTAATACATAATAAGAATATAGAAATAATAAGTAACAAATTTTGATCTAATTCTTATTTCCTTCAGTCGCCCCTCCCCCTCGTTGTTATTCAAACACTTGTTATTTTGAACTCTTGATAATTTGATTAATTGAGTTTCAAATTATCGAGAGTCGACTGTACAGAGGTAATTGTTTTACTCCAAATTTAACGCGTGCGGGCCACGGGCAGTAATGAATAAATCAAAACTACTGGATCTATTTTAATCATTTCTTCAGTGAGTGACATATGCTATTTATTTTATACCGTAACCGGGGCCGGTCTCTAGTATTATATATATTTCCTAATTCTACACAGAGAATTCAATCGTAATAAATGAAGCAGGTTAAACTGTGTCCTATATCCAACCAAGTGGCCTAGTTAGCGACATACAATACAAGCTATTAGAGTCGCCCATGTGTTAACCAGTTTAGTTCTGTGCCTGTTAAACGAAGGCAGAAATAAAACAAAATATAGGGTATCGTTACAATGCGGGCTCTTCCGTTCGACACGAACGCTTCGAATAGATCCTATTAAAACATATTGATTATTATATAATGTAGTTCTTTTTTAATGTTTTACTAAATTATTTTTGGAGTTGTCTTACAGAATTGTTGGACAACTTTTTGAGAATCCTTTTTTCAGTATCGTACGATGTTTCCAAAGTTCTTTGACACGAAGAGGTGAAATTAATGAACAATATAAACAAATTGGTAAATAAGACTTTGTAGCTTATCATGGTTTTCCCGATCGGATCCCGATTTTGTAAGGCATTTGGATGTAGTTCTGTCAGTGTAGTGATGTCGCAACCTTGGGAACACGCTGTAAAAAACTTTCAATATTGAGGTCGGTATCGCAATAGCTATCGCAGTCACAGGCAGGGGCTGGCCCAGCATAGTGAAAATGGTAAACTATCCAGGCGCTACAGCTTTTCAAAGACACCTCAACAATAACTAACACAACAAATAAATATATTTTTAATAATAAACAATATATATATTTTTTTTTATATCACATTTGTTTCTGCACTTCTCGCACGAATCATGTTTCTTTTTTAGTTTTTTCTTTAACTAGGGTTGCCTGGAAGAGATCGCTTATTAGCGATAAGGCCGCCCGTTGCATCCCTTATAATTTTTTTGTATTGTGTTTGATTTATTGTTTTTTGCAACGAAGTTTTAATAAATAAATAAATAAATAATAAACAAAATAATAAACATTTTGTTTATATAGCGGTTTAAAATAAGGCAATGCGAACATTCGCTTGCCTGCAACAGATATCCATATAACTCGTATAGTAATAAAATTTTTTTGAAGTTATACTTCTTTTGGCGCGTTAGGGAAAAATTGAGGGTAAATTTTTTTCTATTGTTAGTGTCTTTTTTTCTACAAACGTAGAATAAGGCGAAAGATAAAAAATTAAAAAGATTTTTACCTTGTTACGCCAAAGAAGTATAACGTCTAACGCATACATGTTTTTTTTATTATTTTGTGATCGTCACATAAAAACTATAAATGCAAATATTGTAATCCTTTTTCGCTCTAGTAATAAATGTATATTGTACATTAAGGGCAGTGAATAAGGTAAAATGAATTTACTAGTTCAATGGAGCCATTAGCAAGAAGATAGGAAACTGAGAAATAAATTGAATTGTTTGTCTAAATAGAAATTCTAAAAGCAAAATAATATTTAACTGGTATGGCTTTTCGTTGTTAATGTCCTTTAAGACTCAGGCGAATTGTTGATAGCAAATAATTTAAGGCAAGCGTTTCTTATCTGTTCCCGCCTGCAGGCTTTGCCACACCGCAATCTCATTTACGCCTGCATAACTCTTCACAATGCATTAAGCTTATTATTTTCAAATGAAAATTGTTTCTATGAATATTTTCATAACTTATCTACAAATTGTGTACGTTTGCTCTTTGAGGATTGCGTGGTACAGGTTGTTTATTAATTAGGAAGTCTGTTGCACTGATCGATTTAAAATAATTAAAAAAGTGAAGAAAACGATTTTAGTAGATAGCCTGTAGTATATCTGGAGTTAGCAAATACTAATTTGAATTGGCGATCTATTCTATTCTAGTTTCTGGGCCAGAATTTCAAGTTGATAGATGGAAAAGACATTTTATATACTCCAATATAAAATCTCTTGTTATTTGATTTATATCCCTTTGGAGTAGAGATTTTTGGGCCGTGGGGTTCAAGTGCACAGGTGCTAATAAATGATTCCCTGCCAGTATTAAACACTGTCACAAGAACCAAACTTTTTAAATTTGTTTTTTATTGTCTATTTATAATTTTTGATTAATTACTATTATTGCTATGTAGGTTAAGAAAATTGTAAATACCGTATATTTGTGGGTTGGAAATAAATTACATAAATATACTCCAATATTAAATTTTTATAATAATTTTAAGTATTATTGTGATACAGTTATTAATCTGTGCTGCCGTAATTAAACTAAACAAATGAATTCTTAGTTACCAATTTAAATTGTACGATAGTTTCAGGTTGGAATAGAGAGCTCATATTAGAAATAGTTTGGTAGAAATGGTCTGTTTAACATAACATCGAATTTGGTATTACGTATTAACCCTACCATTCCTATAAAAGCATGTTTCATTAATAAATTTAAAAAGTTCATTCCTGTGCATGCAAGTTTAAATGCAATCTTCGTGAAAGTAAAAAATTCAAATGTTATTCAACGAAATAGCTGGATCCTTATCTGATGACAAGAGGTGGCGTCGACTGAGAGTATTTATTTCGCATTTAATGAAAAATTTTGCCTTTTCACTGCGCCTTTCATATTTTTCATAAATGCAACTTTAGTTTGGAAATAGGCAATGCTATTTAATAGTTTGTATAATTGTTATACTGTTGTAGACAAAATTGTGACAGAACAATCAGTGGCGCTACAACCTCTTTAGGTCTGGGCCTCAGATTTCTGTATCTATGATAATTTGTCAATCTAATAGGCAAGTAGATCAGCCTCCTGTGTCGGACACACGCCGTCGACTTTTTGGGTCTAAGGCAAGCTGGTTTCCTCACGATGTTTTCCTTCAGCGTTCTAGCGAATGTTAAATGCGCATAGAAAGAAAGTCCATTGGTGCACAGCCGGGCATCGAACCTACGACCTCAGGGACGAGAGTCACACGCTGAAGCCAATTTGCCAACACTGCTTGTGTGACAGAAATAAAAGTTAATTAAAACTACTATTCATATTAAGTAATAAAATACACTAATATATTATACTGTCTGCAATTGAGAGTGTCTATGGGCGGCGGCGGTATCACTTAACATCAGGTGAGCCTACTGCCCTACTCAATAACTGGTTAAATTATTGTAGAATTATACATAGAAAATATATCTAAACACAGATATAGTAGTTTTAGTTGCATTACTTGTACGCTTTAATAAAACCTAATACATATATAACTAACCCATACAATAAGCCTACAAGTCAATGCAGCAGTAAGCAATGTTGGTCTCATTTTAAATGTCTCATCTCAATAGAAGTTATAAGAAGACATTAAATTCTATTTGCAACTGGCAATATACATTTAAAAAGATTAATGAAAACTCAATTTAAATGCAAAATTCAATTGAATTCACTAAACAGATTTGATTTACATAAACAGTCGAATCCTTTGTTTCGGACCTAAACAGCGCTTGATCTTGGACACAAAGGGAGATATTAAAACTTAGCACGAAAGCGCTGAAAAAGCGTTTGTATTTAAAAACAAAGTATTTAACAGATTTTCAGAAACAACATATGTTTAATGAAAAATATATTTATTATAAGTCGTGAGCAGTGTTGGCATATTGGCTTCAGCGTGCTACTCTCATCCCTAAGGTCGTAGGTTCGATCCCCGGCTGTGCACCAATGGACTTTCTTTCTATGTGCGCATTTAAAATTCGTTAGAACGATGAAGGAAAACATCGTGAGGATACCAAAAGGTCGACGGCGTATGTCAGGCACAGGAGGCTCATCACCTACTTTGAAACGCCTATTAGATTGAAAAATAATCATGAAACAGATTCAGAAATCTGAGACCCAGACCTAAAAGAGGTTGTAGCGCCAATGATTTATTTTAATTTTATTTTTATATTTATTATAATATTCATAATTTTTAGCGTCGTAATCGTGCTTTGTTTCATGTTCCTCACATTAACACTAACTATGCAAAAAACTCAGTTTTGTATCGCGCAGCCCGGACATACAACGACCAATATTTAAGCCTTGACCTGTTTAAGCTGTCGCGGAATATGATTAAAAGGAGTATTAAGAATATCCATAGCGCAAAATCACCTGCATCATGAGCATACCCCACATACACACCTTCACGTACTTACTCTCACTTTTACACCATCACACAACACAGGCAAATTAGGTATTATTTAGTTGAATATATTGAATAATTTTGTTTTTTGTTTGTTTGATTTTGTAAATTTTTGAACCTTTTTGTAGTAAAATGTATTATGTATATCCATGTATATTATGTATAACCATCTCTGGCTATATTTTCAGTGTAACTGTTTGTTATTACATATAATTTATGTTAGCTGTAGGATTACGAAATAAATAAATAAACAATTGTTTCTTATTGCTCTCGTGTATTTAATCGACTTTTGAAGCATTGAAGCTACGTAACTGATGCATCGTTATCCTTCAATTGTTCGGCATGTATTTGGTTAGCCTCGATTCTTCCAAAAAAAACTTAGTTCCATTTTTGGACTACAGCCACAGGGAAAAACGGTTATGTTTATTTTACTTGAGTCTCTATGATTTTTGTGTATTGTTTTATAATTTTCGGCATAGTAGATCTGTGGCAACCAAAATTATTATTGTTTTCCCTCATCACGAAGGACACAAAGCAAGCAACAACGTTTGCAAAAGCAACATTGTCTTTGGTTTATATTTTGTATATTTTTTATATAACGTGGTAAGCGGGCTGCAGGCTCACCTGCTATTACGTGATACCGCACATGGGCACTAAGTATAGCACCGTATTATTCAATAAAGCATCTCAATAATTTATTTTACATTAGACGCAACTATACTACTACGACTATAACTGTTTGTCCAAATCAATGTGTTATTAAAGTAACACATCTCTGTAGAAATTCAATCAGTATAACACCTCTTTGAAGAACTCGAGTGAACGAAAGTGAAATTCGTACGTGTATTACCGTTTTGAATGTCAGCCATATGTTGCAGTGTGATTACAATTCTTTTCAAACAACATAATCCGTTAGATTAGTCGTAAAGTTGGACATTTATCTGTGAGGCGGCACGTTAAATGAGGCAGTAAAAGCTTTTATAGCTCGATCTTAGACGTGCGTAGCTAAAACTAGTAGGACGCGGAACTTCTGCACGTTTAGTATCTAAAACACTCGTTCCTAATTAAAGCGCTTTAATGTGAACTAGCGACCCGTTCACCATTGTTACTACGTTCGAAATGAAGATTACTCAGCATCTCACCTATCTACATCTAAGGACCAAGATATATGTAATAATATTTATATTAACACCCCTATGTAATGCAGCTTATAAAATCCTAGAATGTCTCTTTACACAGAATAAATTTGTGTAAGTAAACGTTCAGGAAGTGTTCAACAGACATTGAAAATAGGAGGTTCTGAATTCAAATTTTGAATATCCGTAACGGTAGAAGGCTACCACATATCGATATTTCAGATTATACTCTATGTTATTCATAGACACAAAATCAGCCTAATTGCACAGACTTAAGTGCAATCATGTTCTATTTTTAAAGCGTAAAAACAATTTTACACTACAAGATGATCATTTAAGATTTTTTTTAAAAGTACATAGTAAAGTACATAGTGGAATAGAAAACCACTTTAAGAGCCCACGTTTGTTCAATCTACCTTCTTCAATAGAATAATTAAAACGTTAACGTGCACTCAGTACGATTAATGACAATGCGCTGAGTTGAGATTTATTCAACCTATATGCGAAGAGCACTGACGCTAACTAAACGTGAAATTGTGCTAAAACACGTAAAGAAAGTTATTTGAACATTGCATGAGATGCAGACATCAAAAGACGTATATCAAAGAGTGTTGAATATAGGGACGCGGCGCCCTCAATGTATGAAGGGGGCCCGTTCAAATTTACATGAAGCCAATTTTCAAAAAGCAGGAAAACTCTACGCCTTTGTTATGTTGTATAAATAGGTAAGACATATATATTGTTAAAATAGAAAGTGCAAAACTATAAATATATAGCTATTGCAATCGTAGTTGTTTTTCGAAACACAAAATATGACATCTAGAATTTAATTAAATTTACTAAACATTGTTCCATTTAGTCAAGAAATGTTTTCTTGTGGGATTTAGCCTAAAACGATTGATAGTCAGCAATAAACTGACTGACTGAGGCTAAGCGCTATATTTGACCCCCGTTTGGCCAAAACGTTGAATTTTGTATTTACGGGAGTTCTTGCTAAGTCTCTTTTTTGAATCTTACCCTTAGAGTCTATTATTCAGTCATTTTAGAAGAATGATTTCGTTTATGCATGTGCGCTTTAGGTCAGGAACGACAGGGATGTCAGGAATGATACGATTTTAAAACAAATGGTGACTTTCACCAGAATAATACGCGAAATAGAGCAAATTTGAGTGTACGACCAACCAGGCTCCAGAAGATAAACCACTCCTTATATGGAAATTGTATTCGTTTTTATAACAAACTCCCAAGCAAAATTAGAGAATTATCATAAAATAAATTCAAAGGCCTCGTTAAACATAAATTAATCAATAAAGCTTTTTATAAATTGGACGAATACTTAAATGATCCTAATCCTTGGGATTGATTTGCTCCAGTTCAAACAATTTTGTATGACTCAAAACTTAGCGATTAAAAAGAGTGGCGGAAAGTTTCAGTCCAGTTCTTCTTGCCCGCTCTACGCCCTTGACTTGTGAACTGGTAGTAAATGTAAATTTTCAATTAATTTAACTTCTTTTTTGACGTTCATAAGTGAATTTGATTACCTATATGAATAAAGTTTATTTTGAGTTTTTGGATATGTTATGTGGTATTAAAATGCGACTAATAGTGTAGACAGCCATTAGGCACATAATAATATATTTTTTTTACTTGAAAGTTGGTCATAAATAAATTAAGCACGATAACTGGATACACTGAAGGGGATGCTATATCGAATAATGACAGCAACGCGTTTGTTGCATATCTATATATATAAAAGAAAGTCGTGTTTGTTATAACACTTATAACTCGAGATCGGCTGGACCGATGTTAGTTATGGTTTTTTTGATGGATTTTTCTCCACTCCGAATAGCAGAATAAGTAATAAAATATCGGATAAGTTATCGAATAACAATAAATAAATTGATTAATTTTACGAATGCACACGGCATGTGGTGACATTTGTTGACAAAATTATGCATCATTTTACGTCGAATTCGTGTCACTTCAAGAAATTCCAAACTTGAGGTAAATGAGGAGATGCATAACCAGGCTTTGATCTTGATCGAAAACATGTGTTACCTCATCAAAAAATGTTGTAAAGCAGAAAGTGCTTTAACATGCAGTATCGCAATATTGGCGATAGAGAGAAGAGGCCTAATGTGTAAAACTGCCATTCTTCTTTTGCAATGGCAAGCAATAAAACATTTCTCTATTTGCAAAAAAAGTTATCACCTTAATGGAATCCTAAAATAAGTTTAACTAAAGTAACAACGATATTATTATTAAGGCGGAACGAAGTTAGCCGGGTCAGCTAGTATAATATATATGAACAAATATTGTAGCAATAATTTGCAATAATATTATTTTCGTTCGATGTAAATCTGATATAGAGACAGTTATAATCCCGAAAGTTCGGTACCATACTCTGCGGAAATTGGAAGACTCAAAGCTCTTTAGTTACATAATGGAAATTCACGATTCCCGACAATGCATAGAGGAACTTCTTGTTTGATAACTTAATTTTCTCTTATAAGTGAATATCTTTAATTAGACAATGAATTGTTGATAGATTTTGGCACGTGGATTCAAAAATATTGATACTTTGGTTGACCTTTGCATAACTGTTCTTGAGGATTGTTTTTTATTCTCCCCAGACTTTATATTAATTTAACAAAGAGATAAAACTGTATACATAACTGTATGTATATGCAAAACAAACACTTGGGATCTAATTTGACATGATGCTTAAAAGAAGGAGATAAAAGAGGAAAAAGTAAATATTAAAAGCCATCTTTAAAATTAGATGTAAGAATCATAGCCTCACACTGTAATTTAAATAAAAATGTATATGTTCATAAATGTTAAAGAACTGTGAATATAAGGTATTTCGTCTGGACCTTGTATAAGAGTTCATATAAAAAACATTCAATTCAACATTGCGTTAAATAAACAACCAAATATATTACAAACAGTAGCCGAACTTTGTCATTTATAATTTTAACTATTAAATAACCTTCGTACGGTTTGCAACCACAGATTAACTAGAGAATAATTTATTCATAAATATACATAATTGCTTTTTCAGCGAATTATTTTATACATTCTGATATATTTATATGATGATATGCAGGCTAGCTCCTAGGTTAGCTAGGTTATATGTCTAAAATAATTATCTTAATGGCGTTTAATCATAACAAACAAACAAAAATTAATTCCACGTATATAAATAAACGCGCGCAGGCAGGGCTCAGCTATTGTCCCATCATCACCAAAGATGGGACGACGGTTTCCAGTAGCACCACGAAATAAGAGTCAATTACAGTTTAAAAAAATAAGAAAAAATGTATATGGGAAGAAACGCCTGACTAATAATAAGTTTTCTATAGAAAAATCTAAGACTCGTGGAAATGAAGTAATTCATTGGGATACGGGCGTTAATTATATGTAATGCTCGACTACAAAATGTTAGTAAGAATCAGAGACTAAAAAAATTTACACTTATGATTTAGCGATGAATCTTAGGGCACTCGGCTTCTGACTTAAAAGATGGTTAAAATCTGAAAAAAAAAACATGATTTGCGAAAGCTATAACACACATAAACCACATGGCGCTCGCTAAAAATTGGTACTATTTTCATAGAGATATAAAATGGCTTTAAAAACATAAAAAATATTTAGGAACACAGGAAATACTTGAAACCCAGCACGATCCTCCAATTCTTTTAAAGTTAATTTACTAATGCTAATGAATTCTCACAAGGATGAATGAAAACACCATTCAGGAGAAATAGCCTAATAAATTAGCTTGATGGATGTTTTCTCTTTGAATGTTAACTGTTGGGTGTTATAAATATTCAACGCACTTAACACGTACAATAAAATTGTACGGCCGATCTCAGTACACAGAAGGTATTAAGAAATAAAGGTTTAAATAGAAGAATGTTTTTGTATGTAGGTACAGCTTGTTGTCCTAAACTTGTAGCATTGCGTTAGATTTAGCTTAAAATGGTCCAAGCTTATGCTTTAAGTAAGCTGTATGGCTAGCATAAACTTTTTGATAATTTTGTCAAGTAGTCGTTGTAATATTTAGTTCTAAATACGTCCATTGTTACTATTTTATTGCATTAGATATTCGACATTACATTTAGGGTGTTAAGGATGCTGCAGTGTAATAAGTAGTAGTAGTAGTGATTATGTTTTTAAATATAATAAAGAAAATAAAAATATATAAATTCACGTTGACTAATAACCACGTAAATGATTTTTAGACAAAAATCTAAACGTAGGAACTTTTTATGAATAGTCATTATGATGGCTCAGGCAAAATAATTAGACGAAAATGCAGGTTTTTAGAACAAAATACCTTTAGGTTTATTTTTCAAAAATATGCTTAATTACAGCAAAACTTGTAATGTTTTTTTACGAATTTAATTACTTGACAAACGTCGGAAATGGATTTTTGTTATAAACAGTTTGAAAGTTCTTTGCTTGTTTCCGGTTAACAGGTTTTACTTTTGATATTTAATTACTTGTTTTTTTTATCTTCGCTTACCTGTCTATTGTAAACGAACGTACAATTACGTAATTTGTTTAACGAATTACGTTATGTAACAATATTGTCTTCAACATTATGAAAAACGACAGAAGAAGTTTGTTCCTTCCTAGTACTAGTGAAAAGAAGACAAATTAGAGGTATAACAATTCCTAAACGTAAGAAATATTACAGTTAAATAGGAGCTTGTTGAATAAATGAAGGGACATTAGAAGCCTACTGGGACGAAAAATGCAGAACGCGAGTAATTCATTGTGAATAATAAATTTGGTCACCGTGGGGCTTTTAAAAGTCCGGGCAATTCTATAAGTAAAATTTATTGATCTTAGGAAAGTGAAGACAATATAATTAAAGAAATGATTCATGTATTCATTCAGACAAACTAACATTTATTACACAGGGAAGTATTAAAATATAAATACACTAAAGGAGATTGCGCTCAGCTATAGCTAGCTCTATTATTACCAAATGGCAACGATAGGCGGCTGTTAGTCAACAGTTACAGAGAAAATTAAGAATAAAGAAAGAACAAAATAAACTGAAATTGGCTCTAACTAAAGTACTTAAATTAAGACATAATGACTAATAGATAACTTTAACGCGACCGAAGCTACTCCGGCTTCCTGTACAAGTTGGTTTTTGTAAAGGCGCTCAAACGCATTAATAGTTTTGCAGTTTGTTTCTACGCGGTTACTTATACGTATATATAAACAACTTATTTTCTCGCTACCCTAAATATTTAGTTAATATTTCTCCAAATTTTTTAAAGAGGTAATACATAGAGTAAAATTAAACATCACATTGTCTTTGGCCCTTTTACAGTAAATTGTAGAGAAATTTTCAGATAAGAAAAGCAGATCAAATCTGGGCGGTTCAAAAATGAAAGTTGCTCGTGAGAGCGGTCCGTATAAATCGCACCTTGAAAACAATGCACATTTTGTTCGCAGCTAAACTACTTGCAATAACTCACCGTACAGAACTGTGCGATAGAAATAAAAATTACATGTAGCTTTTATTCGGGTTACATTTTGCGGTACTTTTTATATATTATTTTACATTTATCAATTCCTCTGTATATTTAATTTAATCAATGGCAGTTCCGTCCATAAAACAGACACAAGTCTGTGCCAGGCTTTCATATTTACTGCTATAGAAAATCATCAGTGATTGACCGACCGATGGGTTCTCATAACTAAAGTCGAAAAATAAATTTCAATATTAAATATAATGTTATCTCTGATTGGGAACCGAACCCCCAATACCCCGGATATCGCGGCTCCCTTACTACTTTGAGGCCCTCCGAATTCGTAATAACTCTCATAGTTTATACATACAATACGTTATAATAACATAAATTATGCTTTACTTTCTCAGCGATACATTTTTGTCAATTTAGCGTTTTCAGATATGAAAGTGGGTTGCTTCCGTATGAGGACATTTATCAAGGGTAAAACCAGATGGCAGACTTATCGAAGGTAAGTTTTAATTACAGAAGTAATATAGAAGCGATCCAGACGTGGTCTTAAAAGAGAATGTTGCACACACTATGTACAAACCAATGCGTCCAGTCACCAACCAACATAACTAACGCTTGTTAACAGCTTCTTTGTTTAATTATCAAAGCGTCCACTTCGAAAACCCCAATTTGTGCAGTGAATTGGCCTGAACAGTTACTATATCGATTCACACCAGTGTCAACAGAATGCAGTATCCCCACTGACCTATATCCAAGCTTCAGTTTGCCTAACACTTACATAATACATGTAACAATGAATGCCTAGTTAAAATGGCCCTCATAAAAATTTACGGTTATTGAATCAAAGTTAACGATACTGTCAAGCGTTAACAAAGTAATAAATTTCAATTTTGTGACACGATCAATGTTTGGCGACACTTTTAATGTCCGATAAAAGTAAATGAGAAAGTTTTATTAGTAGCTGTATACTTCGGCTGCGGAAATTAGAACAAAATTAGCCTTAATTATGGATGAATTGTAAACATAGAAACTCCTTTATTACATTCGTTTGAATAAGGGTTATATAAAAGCAGCGCTACCACTGGTCTAGGCCTGAGATTTCTGTTACGCTATCATTTGTTTCTTATAATAGGCAAGTAGGTGATTAGCCTTATGTGTCTGACACACGATTTCGACTTTTTGGGTCTAGGGCATGCCGGTTTCCTCACCATGTTTTCCTTCATCGTACGAGCGATGTTAAATTCGCACACAGACATGGGTAAAAATATATTCTTGTGACCTTCATGTAACCGTGATCACATGTGTATAACAGGTGAATATAACATTACGCAAACATTTTACGACTTACTATAAACATTTTATTGATAAGATAAAACGCAAACTAAAGTGACAGCGAATATTTAGGGATAATCTCTGCCTATAATTTGACAAGGGTTCACCCACTTAGTTTTACCTATAGATATTTAATACAAAGATACTTCCACTTAAATTAAATACGTCACTCAAACTTCACCCCTCTAATTACTATAAGTCTAAAATTACACAAATTGTTTTAGTGCGATGTAAATAATGCGGTGTATTTTGCAATTCGAAAGGATACGGTATATTAAAGATGTAAGGATATGCCTAAATCGAGTCGTTGGGTGAAAATTAGCATCTCAGAGACACGTGACAAAATACCTTCGCTACGGCTTAATGAACGGAGAACACTGTCATTAAAGCCTTTACGAAGGTGTAACGATTTACATAAAACCCGTCGGGGATGAAATGAATTGTTACCTAAATTTATTAATCGCAGGATTTGCGTATTGATTACTTACGTACTCAAAGGAAATTCTGTTAGTTAGCAATCGAATTAATGTGTTCGAAATTCAAATACAACCTCTTTGATTGTTTACATTTGAGTCGCTCATTTAATAATTAACAGTTAACTCAATCTTGAATTTCGGAATGGACAATAACACGGAAGCGGGCAAAGTTTGCTGTGTTATTTCTGAGGAACTCAAGCCGGGGGTCGCTAAATCTTGCTCTATAAAAATTAACTGCCTCCCACTGAGCGACTCCTTTTTGTTTGAGTTACGTGCGTTCTTTGTAATTGGATATTATAATTTACATTAAATGAAACAAAACATTTTGGAAAAAGTTCTGCGAATATAACAATAATACGTGCTGTGTGAAAATGTAAAAATAAAAAAACATTTCACTTTGCTTCATATTCTCTCTCTAATAGTCTTTTATTCTTTACACCTTTAATATCATACGACCCAGTTTTGTTTATGTATACGGATTACATTACCATTGAGTAACTTACATAATAAATTTTCATATAAGTAGATCCAGACGATAAGGCTGATAATATCAAAATGTCCTGAATCTGCGCCAGGATTCTCTTCCTTTTGGATGTCTGCCAAATGTGAACGTCGTGGGATACAGACTGAATAAAAATTTTCATAATAATTTATTACGCCAATCGCAAGAACATCGAAATTGCGTAATCATATTTCTCCCTTGTTATTTACAACTAGTTTATTATGTTCTATATAAATACAAACTGAGAGCTGCAGTTCCGTTGATTAAGCCGTAGCATTTAGCTTTCTTCAATAATAAAACGTGTCTTTACTTATGTACACGTGTTAGAAGTTATACTTTTTGGCGTAACAAGATGAAAATCTTTTCAAAAATTTGATTTT
Source organism: Pieris melete (assembly GCA_963693345.1). Taxonomy (NCBI): domain Eukaryota; kingdom Metazoa; phylum Arthropoda; class Insecta; order Lepidoptera; family Pieridae; genus Pieris; species Pieris melete. Next base: position 1,738,738 of record CAVNZK010000028.1, read on the forward strand.
ACGTTTGTACAAAAAACAACACTCACAATAGAAAAAACTAATATGTTGACTATAGCTAACTTCAGGGTGTCGGTTTTTTGTGACGGTGTGTATAATATAAATATACTCTCATCATTTTGCCCTAACGCGCCAAAAGAAGTATAACTTCAAAAATCTAATAATCGAAAACACCTGAAAGCCCTAAAGCTATATGAAATGTAGTTCTTGTTCCATTTTTATCTATAAAATATTCTTAAAGGAGTATAAAAAACACGTGACAGGAGTTTTATACATGTAGATTTTATATGGATGAATTTAGTAGTATTTGGTGGTGGTATATCCCCTTTTGGAGTTCAAGTATTTCAAGAACACTCAATGGTACTAAGCGGGCATCTTAACTTTGTCAGAATTCAGCACGAAGAATGGAAGCTGTCGACTGCTCTTCAACAATGAGATCTTCGTCTACTCTCACTTACTGTGACGATTCTGAGCACTCTTGAAACATAAGAAGATGTTTAATCGTAGTCTTAAATAACTCATCATAATCCTAAACCACCCATGCAGGTCCGATAAACAGACTATCGAATACAAAAAATAATTTTTCACTTCGAATTGTGTTCGATGCTTTATGATGTTAAGTATGGGTGATTAAGTATACTGCACAAATAAAATGTTACAATCTTTGCAAATGATGCGAATTTGAGCGTGACATACAACGATTTGATTCTTTCACTTTGGAGAAAGGTGGACGAATGTTTAGCAAATACGCTTTCAAAAATGCATACGAGTGAAACATCGCAAATTCGATCATGAATCATGTCATTTGCATTAATAAAATGCAGGTCAGAGGTGACAAAAAATACAAATTTATCTTGTTAAACAGTCGCTTGTTCAATTTGAAATCCCAATGAAGGAAATATAAATAGTTGCATCATACCAAAAGTGATTATATATATTACATATTATATTATTATTCGGTACAAATATACTTCGATTTTGTTCCCTTTGGAGTAGACTCTTGGGCCGTGGGGTTTATGTACACAGACTTATTAAAGTTGGCGCCTGGTAGTACCGGTGACCCCAGACCTGGTGCTTTACTGGCTCAACGAATAAGAATCGCAATACAGCGAGGAAATGCTGCCATCGTTAAAGGTACACTGCCACAGGGACCAAACTTTTTAAATTTGTTTTAATTTTCTTTTTAATTATTTTAATTATTACTCTGTAGGTTAAGAATTGTGAATTCAAACTATACGTTACAATATATTACATTCTGCGACGTAATTCATGTCTGCAGTTTTGTGAAAAACTAAAATCTACTACGTACTATTCCTTTAATTAGTAAATATTTTGTTTACTTTCTAACGGCATTAATGTCATAAGGACATACAATGAACTAGCTATTTGAGGCTCATGGGGTTGGACAATTAAAATGGCTTATTGTGTAAATATTACTATTATAGATTTACAGAAACCCGTAGCCCATATGGGACATGTGTAATGAAGGAAATCCTGTGTTACTGCATTTGCAAGGCAACAATGACGTCATCCCTCCCGGACGCAGCTGTAGCCTGGGAAAGTGGCGCCCTCACTCCCCGCCCGCCCGCGACGCGGACGTCAATCATTATGAACTTGACTTACATTTATTTTAGAGCAAATATATTTCTATTGATAACGAGCTAGTGTAGCTGAGGTAGTACAAGCATTTGTTTAAATATTATTTACAAGATATAAACCTTCTTCTTAATTTATCTATTGATTAAAACCGAAGCAAACTTATAAAGGTATAGAGATAGAAAAACAAGGCAGGCAACTTTGCCTTGGTACAGTAAAAAACTCAAGTTTTCCAAAAATTATTCTATAAATGTATTTTAAAGCTACCAATATAATAATTAAAACGGTGTTGTATAAATAAATTATTGTATAAATTTATAGCAGCCCTGACAACTCAAGACATTTTACAAATAGTAGTAAGGTATTCGTTAAATCTAATAACCAAATATTCTATTCTATCTAACTAGCAAAACTACGCAGACTTGAGGCACGTCATCTATCCGTTTTCCACCAAGATTAAACCAAGTACAGCAACGGAAGGCTTAAAATCGCATTTATAGCATCTCTGGATACTTAAGATTGTCCTTTAGATTATTTCAAGTATTTTGACATCGTAAACCTAACTTTAAGTATTGAGATACTTTCTTATATGTTTCTTTCTTTTTAATGTATTTCTTTCGAAAATATTATTCATTATATGATACATAAATGGGCTTCATAAATCCATGTGATTTTCACCATTGATGTAAATAAATAACAGTTTTTCTTTATAGCATACTTGCAAAATGAAATGAAAAAAAAAACTGTGTGTCAGCTACGACGCACGATTGGAGTTTACTCCTTACGAACGATAATTATGATATATATCAAATAGAAAAAAGGGTAAATGAATGCATCTGCTAAAATGATAAGAGAAACAAACATATATCTGTAATTATTCGGATTATTTATATTACTTCAATAAAGCGTATTACATAAAGTACAAAACAATATAAATATGTAGTAATAATAATAATAGTACATAAAATTTCTGAGACCAAAGTTACCTTTATAGTAAGAGAAGAATAAGAATGAACAATCTTTTAAGTTTTAATTTCACTGACCATTACTATTGACCAAACTCTATGGCACGCTAGACAATCTACTTTTATTTTTTACACCTGTCAACACTGACAATGTTGTAACGTGGCTGTCAAAACGTGAATTCAAAATAGAAAAGTCTGTGTAATATATTCCATCTCATTCTTTTACACGTTCAATCCTACAGATATATATGTTTGTCTCTTTTTACATAACGCCTCAACTTTTCGTGTTATACTTGATTTTACTCCTCATAAAATTTCCGTACCGGGCCTTATAACTGAAATCGTTTCTTAAGGAGTAAACTCCAAAAAAAATGTATAGCGATAGTGCATGTCTGATTTTACAAGATAAAAGAATACGACAGTGTAGCATGTCTAAAAGTATCTCCTAAATAGCTTCAGATGTCAATATAGCACTTACGGTAAGAGCCTGTCACACTTACTTCCATCCAATTCGATAGAAATAGGCTGTACTTCCTGCATAAGAGCGGGAAGTGGTTACAATCGAGTTTATAGTATATAATAGTTGCAAGTCTGCACCCGCCTGTCTAGACGGCGCGTCTCTCGGCAAAATTATGTGACGAGGGCGGCATTACAGATTTCGAGGTTATTCGTAATAAATCGATCGTTTGCAACTCATATTTCATATGTCTGTTCACATTGAAGACTTGATGATAGGGAACGTTTCAATGGATCGTTACGTCTACAGTTTCTTTATATATTTATAAGTATATGAAATTATCTTTGTATGTAAATAAGAAGACATTTGATTGACGTAAAAATGTTTTGTACTAGAAATCAATAAATGTTACTTTTAAATAAATCTACGCAGCAATTAAGCAGTCAATGATGTTAGTTTATAGATTTAACAAAGTTTCCTTTTTCCTTACCATCACTAGCCAAACCTACTAAATATAATTAAGGCCCTGTTACTTTAGACTATAGAAAGACAATATATAAGACATCTATTATTTTAGAAAACGTATTGCATGGATGGCTAGTTTTAGAATATTTGATTTATACCCAACAGAATACGATCTTGATAAAAGAACAATGCTTCCTTTACGAAATTCAATTGTGATTTGTACATTTTCTCTACGGTGAGAGTGCTCTAAATGGTGTAACTAGCCGACAATGGAATATATAGTCATGGTAGGGATTGCAATAAATGCAGATAAGTATAGCTTTTGTAGTAGATACAGAGGTACAACCTTTCCTTTACTAACATTTATCAAGGTTATATAAAAATGCACTTGACGATTATATATATTAGAATATATATACAATTCTCGTGTCACAATGTTCGTTCCTATACTCCTCCGAAACGCCTTGACCGATTCTTATGAAATTGTTTATGCATATTAAGTAAGTCTGAGAACCGGCTACTATCTATCTTTCAAACCCCTAAGTGATAAGGGGTGTCCACTCCAAAACATTTTTCTTTTTTGAATTTGATTTTTTTTATGATACAGCATACAAAAATACATACAACTCCTAATTTTTACCCTCTACGATCAACCCCTATTATTTATTATAGTAAATATTTATTGTTATTGAACTAAAAAAATGTTTCCTAAAAATAATGTACATGGCAAAACAAACGCTTGCCGGGCCAGCTAGTATATATATACATATATATATAATTCGTGCTGGCTTGTTAAAATATAAATAACGCATCATCTTAAATATAATTTATTAATTTATCAAATTTGATTAACAAGCGTAGATAGTACTCTCTGAAATGGTACTACAATCAGTTCTTTCAAAATAGTGTTAGCTATTGGGCTATACTTAGATACAATGTAAGCCTAGTGCATTCAAACCATAGCACCAAATTATTTTTCCTATGCGAAATAAACAAATGCTCATCATTTTAGCTCTATTGTGCATTTGGTAATGAACAAATCATTTAACATTTAAAGTCAAACAAAAACCTAGATTGACGACCATGTGATTGCTGATAGTTATACATAACTAATATTACTATATTTTATCAGAAAATTGGTTTTTGTAAGAAGTAACGAGCCATTTTAATTGAAAATGATTTATCGAACGGGAATTTTGTATATTTTTCTTATTTTAGTTCTTTGTGACCTGGTATGTATGACTTTCGGAACCTTAATTTCGGAATACAATAACGTAATAATGAGAATGGTTTTTATGCAGATATCCTCCTCGTATCTTAAAAGACACAAAAGAAAAAAAGGTAAAATCAAACAACTTATCTCATGATAAAACGTTCGTAAACGAGTTTATTTAATTTCAAGGTATCAGAGCAGGAGAGACTGAGCAAAATGAAAACGAGGAGGTAGGTGCTCAACTAAAAAGCAATGAAGACCTGGATAATAACGAAAAATCAGAAGTAATTATAGAAAATAGTAACGCTGAGCAAAGCAGACAAAACAGCCAAGAATTAGACCAAAACCATAGTGAAGCTAAGCAGAGTAATGAAAATAATTCTGGAACAAGCCAGAAACCTGAAGAAAGCCAAAATAATGAACAAGATAGGAGTGAAGCACAAATTACAGAGAATAAAAACAATGAAGATAATAATAGCAAAAATGATCCTTCAAATGAAAGAGAAAATGAAAAGTTTACTGAAATTAATGAAAACAATACACTTAATCATGATGAGAATGAAGGTTTGTTATATTAGATTAATTATGATGTTAATTATAATGATTAAAACATATTTTTATTTCAGTTCAGGCAAGGCCGTTTACAGTTGGTAGGTGTTCTTTTGAAACAATAAAATCTCTATATTTTGTCAATGTTCTGTAAAATAGGTTTCAAACATCTTTGCCATCAGGTGACACTTTCACACCACAGGAACTGTTGCCAATAACGCAAAAATTATTATCTAAAGGTAAATATTTTCAATTTTTTGAAGTTTAGCTATAGACATTTGACTGAAACTGTTTTGTCAATTTCAGTTAAAAATCCGGGAGGTGAGTAAGTAATGAAGTTTCTTCAAACATTAAAGAGTTAATAAAGAAAATGTAAAACTTTTTCAGAAGGAAAAGGCTTTGTGAGCTCTTCCGAGAATCCTGAACAACTCGCTGATAAGCTGTTTGAAGCGTTCTGTAGGTTCCTTGTAATAAATTTAATTAATATTATTATAATTTATTCTCAATTTAACATCGCGCACTTGTTGGGAAATCTAATTATTTGGATACAAATAATATCTCAACCTTTATAAATATTAAAAAAGTTGGTTGTAATTTTATTATGCTATTATTATTAAACCTAAATATGAATAAATCCTAAATCATTTATTTCTGGACTTATCCGATATTTGCTAGCGCAAATCTCATTTAAATATACTAATACTCAAATAGTCAATTAGTCACTTACTCAGTTAGAATAATAGTAAAAATAATAACATTCTATTTTCAGTCATGACATTCAAACGTATAGTTACATTATCAGGTATTTATGTAATGATTATCGTAGATTTATTGATTTTTAAACAATTATTGTTTCGAATAGTCAGTGAAGTATTATCACAAACATAAGAATTCATTATGAGTTAGTCAATGAGGCGAAGAAATATCAAATGTAAAAGAAATTTCAAGAGCTAGATATTTAAACATGCCTTTCATTAAGCTAAACGTTTGTGCTTTACAGAAAATGACATTGACGGACTCGATGCCCTACAAGCTCTCGCTCTCAGTGGCGAAGGTATTTTTTCACCAATCGTAATAATTCTAAGAAATATTTTTTAACCAATCGTATTTCTAAAAAAAAAAACGGCACGTAAAAGCCTACACCACACAAAAGTAACATACGTAATGTTTAAATGTTCAACCCTAATTCAAAATGGTCGGCCTTTTCTTTGTCCATAACAAAAATCATTTACAATTTTTATATTCTTGGAAAATGAAATGTATCAATAGAGCACCTCTAGTATTTTATTTATTTGTCTCCCTTGGGTGAGCCTTGAGCCCAATAAACTACAACGAAATGGGAATGTTTTTATAAACAGTTTCATCAATTCCATTAAATCAAAAGTAATAAATATGAAATTTATTTTAGCCGTTGATAATACTGAGGATGCTACTGAACCAGGAGAGATTGTATTGTTACGAGGTATTACATTTTACTAGTTTTATAAATTATAATATGGCGTACGCCACTTCAGACGGGCAATATGTATGCAAAAGTTATTGTAAATAATTTTTAACGGAAAGGCGATTTGTAATTATTGTTTAGAAATATCCCGTCCCATAAATCCACCTCAAGGAGGTCGGACAGGAAGTGGGAAACCCAAGAAACTTATTTAAAAAAAAAAAGAGTGCGTGTACTTATGTACGCGCGTAAGAAGTTACACTTCTTTGGACTTCTATATTTTTTTTAAATATTAAATAATTAATAATAAATATTTAACGTTAATAATTTAATAATATTTAGTATATTATTCAATTATTAATTAATATTAATAATAATAATTATTTATTATTTTATTACATTATTCATGCAATTTAATAACATATCAACATACCTAATATTTCATAACCTTTTAACTCAGTAACAATAGGTCTTTGTGAAAAAACATTGCTAAATTTCTTTGAAAAAATAATTAAAACTCCTTTATTAAACGCCTTAAGAAGTATAACTTCAAAAATATATAGGGTTTTAGTTACAACTTACAATAAAGATTTTTAATACTTTGGAATTCAAACTCAAAATTTCTTGAAAAAATAATTTTTACTCCTTTATTTGTTTAAAAGGTTCTACAAAGGTCATTATGGTAATTCTGAAAATTTTGTGTCACGGTGCGCGCTCATCGTAAAATTTCACTCTCATAAATTTTTCATAACGCCGCCTAAAGAAGTATAACTTCAAAAATATATAGGTTTTAAGTTACAACTTACAATAAAGATTTTTAATACTTTGGAATTCAAACTCAATGCCCCAGTTTTTTAGTGTCTTGACAACATTGCATTAGTACTTTTTTCAACACGGTCGGATAGTTTGGATGTAAGAATAAAGTGACCATGACAGGGTGCATAAAATTCATTTATTTTTTGAATGGCCATAATTTTAGAAGTAAAAGCTTTTTATTAATTTTTGGGGTTAAACCACTACCTGCCCTATCATCCGATTTAGGGTTGACGTTGATTTATGGAACAACCTGTACACATATAGAAGATAATGAACCAGTGAATAACCATATATTTCAATTTTAACAAATTTTATATACTTTTAATAATTTGATTAATAAAATTATTCCGATATTTCACACTTTACGGCCTCAACGGATGCATCATCATATTGTTACAGTAAATTAAGTTTCAATTTAATAAACAATTTAATTCACGGAGAAAACAACCAATTAAAATAAATGTCAGCCCCTGGTGACAAAAATCATAGCTTTGCTGTATAAAATGCTTTGCTCTTTCACCGAGTCTCTGAACTCGTTCTAAATTCTGATTTTGGTCAATATAACCGGTATGTTGTTCTAAAGGATGTCGTCGTAAACGGTTTTGATTATAGATTAATTTTAACTTAAAAACCAATTTAACTTACCTGTTATATAACTTTAATTACTCCAAAGCATGTAGGAAATCTGTAACAAAATTTGTTAAATTAAATTTCTTTTATCTAATCCAATCTAGGTCAAATGGTAAAAATGAGCAGTTACCCGAAGAAGACCAAATATAAACGTGAGTATTATTTAGCATAATACAACCGTATTCAGACATACTAAATCCATTAAATAATCTAAATCAGAATAATAATTATATATCGACGTAAGATAACGTATTTGTTGTAAGCAACTCTGTAACAACACATTTACACCTAATGGCGACTCTAAGCACGACACGGTCTATTAATAAAATTCTAAGTCTCATTAATTTTAAATTTCAGTTATTATGAAAAGCCTTAAGGCGAATGAGAATAAGTTACGGACAGGGAAAAGTGGAGGTATTTCATATAAATTAATGGATATTTAATATTTATAATTACATACTTGCAAGATAAGCAATTTGATTATTTTTTCAAGGAATAAAACTTGCTAAGAAACTAAGAAAGAAGCGGCGTTTGGTGGTAAATAAAAGAAGAGTGGGGCAAGGTAACAAATTAATTTAAAGTTAAACTGAATAACATCGAATGAAACTGTACGTAAAATTATAGGATCCTAAACTCGTCATATATATACAGTAAAACCTAAACTTCATACGGAAAGATATGTGGTTAGATTTGAGCTGGGTTCGCGCTTTATAATACTGCCCTAGGATTTTCAACGAAGCAATAATAGACTTGTAGAGGTCACAGGGCTAGTTATATATATATAATATATGAACCTATCCTATGTACTATTGAGAGGATATGACTGATTTTATACGCTGACCTGAAAATAGTTTTTACATATTATTAACATTATACGCCTAAGGTTTAGGTAATCCTAGACGAAGAGATCCATTGCTGGCGATAAATAAATCAGTGGCGCTACAACCTCTTTAGAGGTTATTTACAGGTATTTTACACTGATTTATTTAGAAATCTGAATCTGTTTCATGATCATTTTTAAATCTAATAGGCAAGTAGGTGATCAGCCTCTAGTGCCTGACATACGCCGTCGACTTTTTGGGTCTAAGACATGTCGGTTTCCTCACGATGTTTTCCTTCACCGTTCCAGCAAATGTTAAGTGCGCACATAGAAAGAAAGTCCATTATTGCACAGCCGGGGATCGCAACTACGGCCTCGGGTATGAGAGTCGTACACTTAACCACTAGGCAAACACTGCTCTCCATTGCTGGCGATAGTTAAATAAATAAATGTATTTACTATGTATGTACGACAATCTTATTTATCCAAATAACGTATATAAATTCTTCAGTTGGCAAGCCGAAGCCAGCGTGTCATTGGAGATACGAGTGCACATCTCCAACTGAACTTGACACGTGTCGTGTTTATACTCAGTGCATAAACGATACAAAAGCAACTAAAGCTGAATGTGAGTTCAATCATAAAATTAACGCTCCATTTAATCGTTTAATTGCTTTTTATTGTTGAAAGGGAAAACTCGAAGCATTGTAAAGAAAATGATAAGTCGCTACAAAATGCCATTCTTTCTAGCTTACACCCAATATTTTGTTTTTGATCCGTCAACTAACCTGACCTACAAATTATTTATCCGGAAATGAAACTAGGGTTATAATTTATACAAGTACATTGTGTGCGTAAACTAAGGAGGTAGTTTCCTTACCACGTTTAATCTATATAATAATCAATGGCAATATATTACAGTTTTAACAGTTATTCATGTTTGAGAAATATATTTTTTACAGATATCGAAGAGCCACACAAAAGCGACGAACATTCGAAAGCAGTTCAGAATTTTCGTAAGATGTGTAAGTATAAAAAAAGATATATATCATTTGTTATATGCTTTATTTACCTCGTTAAATTTCAGTAGGAATATCACTCATAGACGAAGAAGTAGAAAAAATATGTAAGTATCCATGTTATTTATTGATAATTTGCGTGTGTTAAAACTTGGTCTTTTTACAGTGGAAAACCGTGTCATTCGTCTCAAAATACAGCCTTTAAGTAAGTATTTTTATAGACATAACTATCCCATTTTTATATTTTCCTAATAAAATTAGACCTTCATTAAATTAACGTTAATGACACTTCTTATAAAGTTGAGAAACAAAGGTACAAAATTATTGAATCATGGTGTTGTTGTTTTTTAAACTTGTATTTTTTACTTTATTTTCGCTCAAGAGCAATTTTTGAAGTAAGAATATTTTCAAAGGATGGGCTTATTTTAAACAGGCATTTATAAATAAACAGAATTCTAACATTTACCCTTTTCAGAGGGAGGAAATAGAATTGAAAGGGTGGAAAGCCTCTCCGAATATTTTAATAACATTGCAATGGTTCAAGCTAATAGTAAGTATTTTTAACGTTTATCGTATAGTGATGTAGTGACATAGTATAAAACAAAGTCGCTTTTTCTGTCCCTATATCCCTATGTATGCTTAAATCTTTAAAACTAAGCAACGGATTTTGATGCGGTTTTTTTTAATAGATAGTGATTGAAGAGGAAGGTTTATATGCATAATAACACCCATTAAATATTGGAAAAATACTGTTATTTTTGAGGTTTCTAATGTGATGTCGTAAATAATTACATTTTTCCCGCTTACAATGCAAACGCAGGCTGAACCCTACGAGATTTATGAAAATAATGTACTAAGTATTGTACATATTAAAAAGGTCTACAGAGAACTCCACGATAGTATATGTCTATCTCTTATGGATATCCCACAATAACATTTTTTTGTCATTTACTTTTTACGACAAATAATGGCTAATTTTCGAAGCGATTTAACCAATACAACATTAATCCTTATCCAATTAAATTGTCCGAAGCCGTGGCGGGTCGGTAGTTTTAGATAAAACGATTCAATATATTTGTTGTCTCCTTGGGTTTGATTCCCTTCAAAATAACGCACGATCGTTATCGATTTCAAATAAGATTTCAATGGCAATTAATTAAATGAGGGAAAACGAATAATATCGTAATTGTAATGATATGTCAATTGTCAAAATTTATACAAAACTACCTTACTTTAAATGAAATTTTGATCTTGCGAATAACCCTCTTAAGAAGTTTACAATAACTTGCATATTTCGATCCTCGCATCAATAATAATTATAAAAAAAAAATATTATGAACGTACAAAATTCCAGAGCCAACAAACGCTTTGTTCGTTACTCCGGCTGAAGAAAGTACAGACAATGATAATAATGGAAATGAAGAGGTATTTCTTTTCTTACGTTTATTATTACTTTGAATATTTTTTACATAAATAAATCTTTTCATTTCAGCCCCCGCCCGTTGATATTGAAACTGCACCGGAAAGAAGAAAAGTTTTAAAAGTTCCGAAAACTACAACACCGTATTAAATTTATATTTGATGTCTAAATTCTTGAGTTTTACTTAGATAAAATTATGATATTTTAAATAAAAAAAATTATTATATATATTATATACTACATTCTGTAATGGTAATTTATATGTACCTTATATGCATACATTTCTAAAAAAGATACTAATCTAGGTACTGTTTATTTTGATATCATAAGAAAAATGACTTAACGATTTCATTAGTAAAATAAAATTGAATGCGTTTTGAATTTTCTTGTCATGGGATCATTCCAGAAACTAGATTGTCGAATTCAACTGCTTTACCACACACAGATTAATCGAGTCCGAACGAAAACATCCGTATAAAGGACATAACCTTTATTCACACGTATAAATACAAAAACATATCTATATGCTCTATAAATATACGTACATGACAGTAGTTTTTAAACTTACGGCGATGCGGCAATTTCCTTTCTTTTTATTAAGTTCTATCGATCTTAAAACGTTAATCTAGATGTCAATTGTCATATTGTAATTCATATTCAATCGAAATTCAAATAGAGAAGCAATTATACTTTTTCAAATCTATAAACTCATCTATTTTCTAATAAAGGTTACACGTGCCGTTCTCGTTAACAGCATCGATATCCTATATCGGACAAGGCCAACAGAAATGGTACACAATGAAGTATTCCCGGAAACAAATGACACCATTGAAGCTTTCAAGTTCAGGTTTGCTTTAATAGAGACATCACATTACTAGAAGACAGCATTTGTATTCTTAAAACAACACAACAAACGTCAAACAAATGGCAAGCTATAAAACAATTTCGTTTATAAACAGTCCCTGAAACATAGAGAACTTTGATTCTAAGCTACACATTTATAGCGGCCATAATAAAGGAGGAAACTATACTATGTTGTTAAAGAAAACGGTAAATAATATCGCTAAATAACATCCGCCAGATCGCTAGTTGGTCTTTTACAGTGAGTGATCCGAGTTTAATAAATATTAAGTACTTTTTTGCATTAATATCGGTGTTGGCGAATTGTTTACTTAGATTTTTTGCGATTGTATGTACACTCAACAACAAACGAATCAGGGCGTGCAATGCAACTCCAGTATAATTTGATACTGTGACATATCAATTTATATTTGTTCCATACTTGTGTACAGAGCGGATTTTGATCATTTATACTCGGTTTCAACAATGCATGTGACAGTACAGAGTAACTTGCGCCTAGGGACCAATACTATTTCAAACTTTAGTTGCAATGTTTCCATTTAACTAGCTTAAATTATTTTAATGGTTTCGAATTTGGATGGTTAGATCAAATTGCATTAGAAAAACATAACATACGAATTGTCGTTCGTGTTTTTTGAAATAATTAAAAGTATTACTTTTTCGTAACATGTATTACGTTTATTATAGATAGGTATATATTCAATACAAATATCCAAGGGTGATGTTGAAAGTTACTCTTGTTAGATGCAACAGACAATAATTAAATGTAACATTGACAGAAAAAATTAATGCTTACAATATATTATAATTTAATATGTAAATATAGAATTTCGAAACACATTGCGGGCATAGTATGAAAAGTTTACAACCCTCACGTTCTTCTAAAACGAAAAGCTACATTTCAAGCGAGCATCAATCAAAGTTGCTCAACTTTGATTTTCTAAGTGAAATATTCGTATCAAAGCATGACATCGTAGCAAACGCCGTAATTAGATTGTGAATAGGATGAGGTCGTTAGTCGTTAAGGAGAAATTAATTTACGTCGCAGCGGATGACTTTAGAATGCTGTTTATTTTATAATCGGTCGGTAGGGAAGGTGAGTACACCCAATTACGCTTCGATCAGAGCATGGCAAGCCGGCGGCGCGGCGCGTGCGGTCGCGCTAAATGGATTATTGGTCGCCAGTCGCCGCAGGCGGGAGGGTAACTTGTAGGTACTCCTACTATATTGTACAATAAGTTGTTGACAACGCTTCGAAATTTAAAATTGCTACGTAGTAGTAACAAGTAGTTCTAAAGCGGCAGTCAATCTTGTCAACCATGTCAATGTACGCTCTTAACTCAACATCAACATTAAAAACTGCATAGAAATTATATTTTACTGCTTAAAACAATGTAGAAAATTTTGAAACTATATATTTTTATCTAACTCAAAAGTTTTCCCTCAATATGTAAAATGTTATACTTATAAGTTGTTATAAAACGGAGTAATGAAGCTACTGCCTTATAATTCAATAGTTTCATCAGTGTACGAAATTGCCAGTTCCCCTTATCGTTAGGGACCCTTATTTAGTAAATTTCCTCTTCCTTGCGTTAAAAATTAATTAAAGGTTGGATGTAACTTTAATATTATTTAATACATTATTGTGGTTTGTTGGTATAGAATATTCCAGACTACTATTCCGTAAATATTCTGTTAAGAGTTGAATAATTAAAACATTTATATAAAATATAAGAATGTAGGTATTTTTATGAAGTCACCCCTGTCAGCTAAGTAGGTGATTACGCCTGCACCCGAACCCAGGAACTTCGGACTAATACGCCACGTGCGTTGTGAACTAATCCATGGTTTGTTATATGCTAATATTAGTATTTTTATTACACTGATTCTTATCAATATTGTTTCCTAATATATTTACAAAAATTAAATGTTTGACACTTAAACATTTATTTACTAAATAAATTATCTACACAATATACGAGCAACGTTGATTGCTACTAGCTAAGTAGGCAATAACAACGATCAAACAAACTCAACAAAGAAAGAGCACCCGTTGCAGTCTCGTTTATTTTAACAAAAAAGAGAAAAGGACTATTGACGCGGAAACTCTGATAGCAGCCAGACAAACATTGAAATGTTGTTTTTCCTTGTATTTCATATTGAAGATAGAAAACTAACATTTTCGATATGATAACGGCAAATTGCATTTTTATAGGTTAACATAAACTAGGTAAGTTTTAATTTTTTTAACTTAACTAAATAAGAAAGAGAAGTTTAAAGAACCTCTTGGTCTCTATGTAAAAGGCAGATTTTGTTGCAGGTTTAATTTAGAAATTATTTTTGTGATATATTTAGGAAAACGCGGGTTTAGCAAATTTAGCTGTTCTGTTTTCCGCGTTTTAAGCTACGTTTAAAATAATTTCTAAAACTTCTTACATGTGACTAAGTAGAAATTTAATAATCCCCGATCACTATATTAGTTCAACCGACTGTCATACAAACGGAGAACGAAAGCACACACTACAACAGAAACCTGGTCAGCTTTCTACACATATGGGTCCCTACACTTAATATTCTGGCCTCGAACGAATTTTATGCTTATGTAGTCCATCTATACATCTACTTATGCTGACTATCTCCTCAACGCAGTGACTAAACGGAGATTAGAAACTTGGAGTTCTGGAGATGCATTTATTATGTAAATATGGATTATTGAATGTTAGCATGTTCGGCAAACACATAACTTTCAGATTAGACCATATCCGCGACAGCTTCATTACAAATAAAATATTAATACCGTTTAACAAGAATATAATTATTATCGTAGAATCTCCTGTCTTTAAATGAATATAATAATATATATATTTTGTTAGTTTCTTATTATTTTACTTATTATATACCCATTTACCGTTCAGTTGTATTAATTAACATATGCGTTTCGGTCATCATCACAAAAATATAATTAAAATTCTAGATACACATTCAAAACGAGATTACAAAATCCAATACGAATTATTTTGCTTATCTGCTCAGGACTGACGTTGATACCAAACAGACCGGACAAAGTGAACAAATTGTATTATCTTAATTCTGATCCGGGAGCCAAATATACCAGCGAACTCTAATGGAATATATCCTACGTTTTTTTTTAAATTACCCCGCGGTTACTACAGTAGCATAAAGTTTACCTTGTATGTACAGACTACACTTGTACTTTGTGATGTGTTACACACACAATTAGAATGTTTCTAATCAAACCAGTAATTTTTATAATACTGCTTCCAGGTAGGATTTTTCAATTCATTCTCACTAAGTAATTAATAATGCGCCTACATGTAAGATAGGGAAGCTACTTAATTGCCACTCGACCTGAAATAAGAGAATCTCAGTTTATTTCTTTTCTCTGAATCAGGGCGGTGCTCCCCTAAAGCAAGGATCTACAAGATCCTTAAGGATAAATATATTGACGAACCAGGGATTTGAGGAGTCTTTAAAATCAGTTTCAAATGTAAAAGAATACGTCTATATATATGTATTACAATTTCAGAAAAATATACGTTTATGTTGTTTAATGTATTAATGAAACAACTAGGTGTTTAATAGCCCTCAAAAGATATATCTCCGATTGTTACCGTGAGTCTCTGAAACTACGTACTGTACTAATTGTACGATAAATATGTGTATGGTAAGCTCACTATTACACGCGCGGCATCGTTCGCAAGACAAGAAAGCGTATTTTAAAAGATTTAAAGGTAAGACTCAGTCGAGATTTAGGACCAAGTATGACTCCCGTATGTCGTATAAGTAAAGTAAAGTAAAAAATCATTTAATCATATAGGTAACATAATTTACACTTATGACTCGTCAGTAAAGAAATACAAATGAATGCTTCAAATTTTACATTTACTGCCAGTTCTCAAATCAAGGGCGTAGAACGTACACACACAAAGCGACGAAAGCGAATGGTTATCTTTTACACTCTTTGTACTGAAGAAAACAATAAACATATAACAAAGTAATAAATCAAGGGCTCACTGCAACGGGTCGATCTTTTTCAGACAGCCCGTTCTTAGTAAGTGCCGGTAAGAGTTACACCGAGATGAGCAAAGAAAGAAGAAACATAAGATAATTGAAAATTATATAAATTAATAAGAAAACTAAAGCTCAAACCTGTTAGGTAACTGGAATTCTAATTATTATTTTGACATCTGAAACAAACAATAATAAGATTAATATAACTGAAATTAAGACTAATAAACAAGAAAATATAAAAAATAAAGAAATTTCTAAAGTTCAAGGAGTCGAATTTTGTTCTATCAAACAATTAATATTTCCGAACCAAAATCTAGTTTTGTACGGTTAATTACGACATGAAGCATGTGAACAATTCAATTAGTCCCAATAGGCTTTGCCTTTGTCACATTGACATATTTAATGACAACGTATAATGGAATCGTAGTAAAAATATCGGCGAAATAATTGGGCGACTGGTAACGATCGATAAGAAAAAATCCTGCTACATAATAAGCGGATTTTGAGTATTGTACGCATTCCATGGCTGCTTACACTCGACACAATATGCCGTGTCAAGAGTGGTAATTAGCGATCGTTTGCGTACCAGACGTATTTCTCAAGAGTTCCGGTGATATCGTGCTATGCTTCACTACAATAGGTACTTCGGACGCCTGGTTTTAAATGTCTTAAAAAATATCTCAAGTGTAAACTTGGTGTTGTAATGATCCTACTTAGACTTAACATGTTTATTCGTCAACACTAAACTGTCTTTAGCTTTGGAATATGCATATAACTAGTCTAGCCATAAATACTGTTTGTTACATAAAAACTTTTAATTTTTCAACGTTTTAATTATTTTGAATTTGGAACACGAATATTATTATTTTAAAAACTTCTTACGATTTTGCGCCATTTCGCAAGTTTTTTTGTGTTCATTATTAAATTACAATATGGAATGGGTTGTTAAAGAAAATAGGATTGCAGTGATCACCTTTCACAAAGTGAAATCGCTATAAAATACAAATTATGCAAAATAAATTATTGAAGACATTATTCTATTACGATAATTTCACTCTAACTGAAAAACTATACAGTGATACCAAATTTATGAGTATAAACCAGACATACGTTTACAATATCTCAATTTTAATGTACAAAATTATAACCAAAATAATTCATACAAATCTATCCTTTACACAAAAATCACATACAAAATATTAATTAAGAAATATTGATACATTATGTTTAACCTTTTTACAAATTTATAAAACTTTTAAAAGTACATATAATTAACAACATACCTATAAAATAACAAAAATAAAAACAACCATATTCTATATCTGTGTCTGTTAACAATCGTATAGTAATATGAGTTAATGGAATAACTGATGTATTTACAAAACATCAAAAAGGCTATTCTAGCATTTACTTATGTCAGCGAACGAGTGTCTTAGAAATTATTACTATCCATTGTCACATAATGCCTGTTGTAACATCGATGCGATCTACCTGCACTTTTGTAACAAATATGGTACAAATTGTTAGAAACTAATATTTTTATTTTATATAGTGTATTTTCAAATAATTTCATAACACTATGTATAACTAACTTACTCTAAATTTTCTAGAATGTAATTAGAAATAAAGTATCTTTGAACCTAAGTGGGTATCATATTCCCGACACTTCAAAAGCTTGGTATCAGCCGTATGTTCGTATATCGTACTATCAACACATACAACAACACTTCGTCTGTCAAAGACCAGAAAAGATCGGGGCGGCCGCGTGCTGTTAGAACTGCTAAGACTGTTAATGCTGTTAAAGCCAGAATTCGTCGAAACCTTCGAAGGAAGCTTTTTTTTTGCTGAGACTTTAATAAATATGTAGGTATATATATTTTAATAAAATTTCATTACTTCATTAAAAAAAAATGCATTTTCATTTGTAACAGATAATAGTATAAAATTGTTATTTTCTGTTTTTTGAACCCATGTAGGATAAAAAAAGCAAGAAAAATAAATGAAATAATTATTATTATTCTATCTTACAAAACTTTATAAGTAACAAAAATTATAAGTAGAACAAAGTTTGCCGATGAGTAGGGATGCCTTCAAATTTAATGACGTGGAATAAGTGATACATGTATCTTATGTTCCATAATAATAAATTTTTTTTTTATAAGAAACACAATTCGAAGAAATAATAATTATTGTCTTATCGCTGAAAAACCTGTTTAAGTCATTCTAAAGGATGGAAAAATACAAGGTAGTGCGGAATTTATTAAGAATGAAATAAATATTAAAAGTATATATAAATGTTTTAAAAATATAAATAAATATATAAAAAAATATATATATTAGACGAGTATTAGAACAAATTAGAACAATATTAGAACAATATTGACTTAGTGGCTTTACGAGTTAGTTTATTTACGAGTCTTTACGAGCTACGAATCGTGCTTTCGGATCTTCTTTCTATAAAAATTTTCTTTCAATGTGCGCAATTAACACTATATATAATGGCCCAAAATCTACGACATGTCAGGCACAGACGGCTGATCACCTAATTGTCTTTTTGCCTGCCTGGTAAAGGGCCGTCACTACTTTAGTGGGTGCGTTGCCAGCCTTTGAATGAGTAACCTTTCTTTATAAATAATTGGAGGTTCGACGATCGAACTCCCAGGGAAGAACTCCACCGGGTGCCGATTCCATTATAACCGCTCGTGCGGTGATGAAACGAGGCAGCAGGGATCAACTTAAACAATTCTACAGAACAATCTCCATAGTACGCTTACTTACATAAAAAAAATCATGAATTGACTATTTTTCTAAATAATAATCGAATGAAGAACAATTGAATAAACATCGAACGATATAAAAACATTCTCAGCATCAAATATCATAACTCGCTAGATATTATTTCCGTATTTACTCCAATACTGGCCATTTTCCTTTAGGCTTTATTGTGGCGACATATGAGTCTACCGCTCCGATCATCAATATCTGTCAACGGGCATGGAGTAGCCAAATAAAATTATTATGAATGGCCCGATACCGCTATGACGTCAGCCTCATATGACCCAATTCGCTAATATTGTCCACGTCATCGATATATTAACGTTCGGTAAATTGCTTTATCACCCTAATTTGTTATTGATACTACCGAATATACGATAAATGTATACGGCTTCTAGAAAAGGTAGCCATGTTAGTGGGAAGTTTTAAAAATAGGTTTATTGCAATACATTTTATAATACAAACCCCATTCAAATAAGGAACTAATAATTTTTTCAAAGACAACAACGATCATTTAATTAACACACTATTATACTGGGTTGAAGATATGGAAATAGCGTAATATAAATAGCCTTAAAAATGTAAGAAAACATACCAAACACGTTACTTCCTTCGTCTTATTGAATTTCAGTTTGATTATATCCCATACCGGATCTTAAATGTATGTCAAGGACGAGCAAAAACTTTGAAAGGCCGGAAAATACTACGATGTTTGTATGTTCCGATTAAATGTTTAGATTGCAGATAGTATATACAATGTATGACTACTGTTCAGATGTTTTTAAATCAAGTATGTAAAGAGTTACTAATTTAGAAACGCCTAAAGAGTCAAACCGCGATTGAACGTGAGATGTCGTCGTAAGAAACAGATACTCATGTAAAATCAATCAAGTTATATGTAGTAACTCTTTCAATTCCACAAAAAAATATTTAATTTTAAATAATTTATGTTTATTAATTATTTATGGAAAAATATTTAATTTAACATTAATCTCAGCTATTTGATGGCCGAGGTTATTGACTACAAATCATACATTTTAACGAATTATTTTGGGCTATAATGAGGTTTAATATCCAATTTAATTATAGCGCCGATACGCTTATAACATTAATTGTCCTTCATTAAAAATTGCCGGATAATTACCTGCTAGATTTATGGTTTGCAAAAATAATTTTTAAAATACGCCAGAGATAAATCGTTATTTGTTTGTAAACAGATTATCGAAGAATAACGTAATACATATTTTCGAATAAATAAAAATATTTATTGCTGAATATATATTTATGTTATTACAACTTTTTTGACTACGACAAATAAACATACCGAGCAATGAATGTATGCCGACTGATCTATGCATAAATAATCATTATTAATTGAACTATTAATTTTTGTATGATAAATACTGCATGCTGTCTCCGACACTATCGACATATTTATATGTTCGCAGAGTCAATTTACAGTAGTAATATTGTGTATATTATGTGTTTAATATTATATACTTTATTAAATATTTTATTTTTTCTCGACATTATCGTATGGCATAGTCTATAAGGATAATGTATGTATTTCTGTAATAAATAAATAACCAAAATGGTGAATCTAGGCATAATTAATGGTAATAATAATTGTATAGTGATCAGTAACAGATACGATATTTTTAATCCGCAAAACTGTATAGAAATTAAGGTACCAAACCTGAGACAGCTGAAAGAGTTTTTTTTTAAGTAAACACATGATTCATACTCGAGCCCCTAGACAGGATATAAATTAGATAAGACAATATATTAATAATGTCATTATACGATGGCACGAAGCCAACAATATCTTTCGACACGGGGCTGAGAGGACCACATGGCTGTCTTATCTCAATATAATGTATGCTTCTGTTTAATTATAAATTATATTAAATAATGCTTGTGCAGTTTATCTCGGCTCTTAAATCAATTCCACTCGATGGGCCGTTTTCCTATTTGTAGGCCCCATGTTTCATGGCATGTGCGTTAACCACTAGGCCAGAATCGCAGTTAAATATATTATTATAATGTATGTATTCATGGTTGATTTGGTAAACAACTGTCTTTATTTTTCGTGCTGTAGGTGGGTGTACGTTTAAAATTGTTATGTATATTTTGTTTTATTTTTTAACTGTTCCACCATTAGTCGTGCTTTCTCCCGTGACGCGTTAAATTCATTAAACACTTCGTTTAAAACTTATCGAATGTTGGCAGCATTGTAGTTATCAATAAATATAGAGAATGTCTTGGATCTAATTTGCCAAACTGTCCCGTAGTAAACCGAGTTAATTTAATGTAATACAGACGTTTAAACACAAAGCGGAAGCCAAACATTTCCCCTGGTTACGTTATCAGAGCTCAGTATTGTGTAACGATACATTGACATAATATTGCGAGCACGTGTACCCTGAAGGGTCGGTCAATGACCCGCGTTTTCAAGGGACCGTTAATCAGTTTTGCGCGGAAGAGCTGCGGTCGCACGCAAGCTAAGGTCACTTACTTCTTATAACATTTTACTCCTGCGACTTTCTCCTTGCCTTATAAAGATGCCGGTTATAAAGTCCTAACTATCCCTATACCAACATTTGGTACAACTACTGTTAAAGCGTGAAAACGGTACACATAAACGATACTATGATTTAAACTGATAAGCTCTTAATGTAACTTTATATTTAATTAACTTCAATTTTAGAAGCAAATTCACAGTTGGTTGGTTGATGTGTTCGATAGGCCTACAAAAAGAAGACATTTTAATGAAATCTAAGACTTCTGTCTTAAATGCGAATTAAGTCTCCCGTCTGGGAAATGTCGAAAGATTTTTACATGAACGAGTAGGTACAATACTGATCTCTAAACGTTAGCCTATATGTTACTCGAAAGTATGTTAAATGTTACTGAAGATGCATTAAGTGTAATCTTAGAGCAGATTATTAGCATTACTATTATTACAGTAGACTATCAACATGGTCCACTGACTTTCTTGATGTAAACCAGGCCCGACTACTACTAATCGGCTAACTGTAAATCTAATATGAATTGAATACAGATTTACATACAACAACCTGTTTAATATTCAACGTAAATAATTATGTTTATATTTACATTTCAACACATGACCCATATAGTAATGTTCCTAACAATATAAACGTGAGGGGAGATTAAGTTTGTTTTTATGATTGTTAATTGCTTAGAAATTTTGAAAAAAAGTTGTACACTAAATAAACTACTATTTTATTGATTTTTGATTTATATAAACGTACCATTTTCTCACGATTTTTTATTCATACTAGTTATAAATAAAATACAATTGGCAGTTTTGGATTTTTAAGCATCACCTAGACAAAACTTACTTTTCTTTATTAGGTATTCCACGTCAAAAACATAAAATAAATAAGAAACAAATTCTAGGTTTCCAATTCTCGTGTACTTTATCATATAATCTTGTCACGTTGAACCCTTCTGCTTGTAGGGCTGTCGACATTGTATCGGTTGAATATTATATTATATATATATAACATACTTAAGATAAATATGAGCGAGATGTGTATGGAGTTAATTCCAATAATAGTGTCAATTTTAATCGCGTTTAAACATAGTTTTGTACAACAAATTGTTTTAGAAAGTGTAGCACATGTATTCGTAACTAAGCTTACCTAGTTTATATATTAGTATATATTTAAAATTTCTATAATATATTTTTTTGTATTGCTTAATATTAATTTCCCTAATGCAATGCCACTGAACCTGATTTTATATTGCCTTCACCATTTGTGTATCCTTAGATAGATAGGAGTAAAATAAGCGTATGCAACTGTAGTTTTTTTACAAATACAAATTAGATAGATAGATAATAAGTTTTTCTATTACGTGTATTAAAATAAACTATTGATATCTACGAAAGGAGTAAATTTCTACATGAAAACAACAAAAGAACTTTATCTAGTTGTTCAAACAGAATATATATAACGTAATTAGATATGAAAGTCTCACAAAAAGAATCAATACAAACAACACGTTTATTTGTTAAATTATTTTTATCGAAATTTCGAGTGCACCAGTAGCATAACAAATCTGAATGTATAGAACTCCCATAAACCAAATGATAATATCGATTTAATTTTTTGGGAGTAACGCGAGGCGTAGGCTGCATCGAATTTCAGCTTTTTAATTTTCGAGTACTACACATTAAAATAAAACTTCTGTAACGAAAATAAACGTAGCAAAATAGATAGATAACGTTATTATGTAAACAGTATTTTACTGGTTTGCTAAAAAGAAAGCAACGTGTAATATGCGTATTAAATTCGCGTTGATATCCGATAAAGAGGTTTTATTTAATATGAGTAATAAAGTATTACTGACAACCCAAAGCTCGAGTGGGATAGAGGAAGGAAAATCTCTAAGACCCAGGAAAGGAGCGCACATTACGGCGGATACTTTTATTATGTACGGTGATAGACGTGTAAATATGTATGACACGATCTACGAAAGCACACATTTATAAGAGGTCAACACTACGAAATAAATGCCTGGTAAATATTTAACATGCAAGAAATCGTTTTGTATAAAACAGCTTAGTTTTCAATAGGACTAAAGGAGATAAAAATTAATATATTTTTTTTATGAAACATATAACACAGATACAAGCCACACAAGTACACAGAGTACATAAATGTAATATGTTATAATATAAATAAGACGATTTGTATAGGTTATGTTATAAAAGACAATAAATAAGACGACTTAAAGATAATATAGGCTTCCTCTTCTAATACTGCTCTTTTCGAAGATTGGCGATCATCATTTGGCTACTTTAATTTTAGATGCCGCGCTTTTGAATTGTATAACTCATATTTTAATAATTGTGACAGATGACAATCATATTATCAAATTCTAGACGTCACCATTATCTATTATACACAGACTAGAGAAATGGAACAATTTAAAAATAATAAATCGTGTGCATTATTATAACAAATTATTGATGCAACTTTTATTCGTAATTGTTGCATGTATGCGTGGAAAGAATTTTCTAGCATGATTAGACGCACAAAGCAAATAGGCTTTATATTGCTCTGAACTCAACCCTCTTCCACTAATGAGCGTTACTCTGCATTGCGGCCTGCTGACTGAATACATGCCTAAAAACGTGTTGCACAAAGGCTCACGGAGAATAAAAGATATAACATCAATTACACAAAATTTTGCGAGGGTTCGTTTTGTAGCAAATTGGGAATGGGAACTCTTGTATCTGGTTAATTTACACAATTAATCGACTAAAAACTGTTTTGTTTTTCTTATGACATTTAGAAATATAATATATCATACGTTCAAAATCAGTAAATATCTAAAGGTTTGTCTAAATGTAAATGCATACAAATCAAAACTGAATATAGTAAATTCACGACATCTAGCATAAAATAAAAGTTTTCAAACATGAATTTTTGTAGAGAATTTTTTTTGCAAAGATTTTTCAGATACGTAAATCGGTAATAGATTTTTAAAATGCTCCATTAGCAATAATACAGTGCATAGCGGCTTACCAGCGTATTAGGCCCTCTAAACAACTTTACTACATTTATAAATATTAAAAGTATAATTAATAATAGGATAATTTTGTACACAAAATACTTTCAGAGAAATACTATAAAATATACTTCTGTCAGTTGGTCGAATTGACATCTAATTCCAAAATTGAACCCTTGTATCTGCAACAACTAAAAAAGATAATACAGGTGGTCCGATAGCTGGTCGAATTTGTATGTACATGTAAGACCACGCTTGACCGTAAACATCTGTAAGTTACGTATAATAACAATATCATTGCGAACTAATATTCTAATTTACGTATACTAAACCGCAGACATCACCTTTGTCTTTGAATATAACAAAGTAGAAAATGAACTTTTTGAAATTGGAACTCTCCTGAGTAGGACATTAATGACCCGATCCGTTATTCGAAAGGGCCCTTTAAGAAAACGGGCTCTATTCGTTTTGGAAGTAATGCATTTTCCTTTATCGCCGTGCGGACAGTTTTCGCAGTTTGACGGGGAGCTTTCTTTTACGATTATTGTAGTCTCGTATCATAAAATCTGAACTAAAAACTTTGGCTCATAAATTATTTGAGGGAAAAGAAATACATTCCTTAAAGTTTAAATTTTAGTACCTTGCTTAAGTGGTTTATAAAGTTTTGAACAAACTTTGACGTGAACGTATAAGTGAAATAACTGTAATATGTCATTTATTAAAAAGAAACATTGTAATAACTTTACTAATGTTAAAATTCTTAAGAGGTTTTTGGATAATCAACAATAGGTACACTTTGAAACATAGTCAAGATATTTGAATCACGAACTGTCTTTGTTACTCCATGTGAACCTAAAATGCCAAAATCGTGTTTATATTTACCTTGACACGCAAAAGTAGTCTGAAAAGTACCTTAAGCATAATTTACATGTTACAGTTATAATTTCATCAGGGGAAAATATTCTCAAGCGAATTTTAAACGTATTTAACTTATTAGATTAAATTTATCGACTATTTTTGTAATCTTATATCTTATTTGAATTCGCGTTTCTGTTATAACGACATCGAAGGAACTACTCATATTTGGTCGTAAAAACCGATAATCGTAACAGCTGATGACGTTGTTATTAAGAACCTAATACAATAGAATTCAGCCGGGACCTTTGATTTTGGTCAATATAACCGGTATGTTGTTCTAAACGATGTCGTCGTAAACGGTTTTGACTGTATTTAATATTTACTTTAAAAATTGTTGATAATAAAAATAATGAATGTTATTTTTCCTTCTCTACTGGAATCACCGAAAACAGACCTGGCAACGAACTTGTTTCTTACTTGTTTCAATATATACGCTATACTTTATGGTTAAATTATCAACACATGAAATAACATATATTTTGTTCTAATCACACGAAACTACTATAAGTGTGGATTAAAATAAAACGTTGTGGTAATTAATAGTTTACAATTGTATTTGATACGGAAAATACGATCTCGGTTAAGTCAGTTTATAATTACAAGGGTGGTGGGAGGCTAAGGGCATGACCTCAGAGTATGCACGCATGACTTGTTTCATGCACTGCTGTTTTAATAGTACTTGCTAGTAGCCAACTTGACCTAACTTTATGATACAGAAATTAATTTAAAAAACTTAAAATGTCTATTCTATGTAACTAATTCATAGACAAATTATTATACAGACTAACTAAATGTTAGGAACAATTTCAAATTGGCTAATAATTGAGTTGTATAAGCTAAAACTGTCTCAGTTTCACCCGCGTACCCGCATTTAATTTCTTCCTAAATGACGTATGTACCTTTGTAGTTTAAAATAAATTGTTATGTAGCCTTTCGCGACAAATGCCACCACGGAATGATTTCTTAAGTCAAATTAAATCCCTAAGAAAACATGTTAACCAAACTTTAAATAAAAGTAAAGAGTTCTATCGGTATAAAATCAGACCTTCGTCACCGAGTGATATATTGGATTTGTAAAAACAAACCAAGAAAACCTGAGACTATCCTTTCAACTCCAGTAATTTATCAGTTCAAAACAACCATTAATTGTAAGCCATTGTGTTTTTATTTATTTCTTACTTTGCCCTCTTTAGTATGCGAATACTTGCTTGACCTTCTTCAATACTAAGCCTTCATAAAAATGATCTCCGTCTCAGCCCATTATTTTAAATACATATATATGAGAGATGAATACTTTAGTCCAACGGGTGCAATTATTTATTAATATGAATGAGAGGGCAGAGGTTAGATATTAAAATCATTGTTTTACTATTTTAATCTCGACATCTTCATCTACATATTCTTTCCATTTCAAGTAGGTGCGCGCTAAGTTTAAAATACCTTAATAAGGTCACGTCGTTATTTGTCGATTTAAATGTTTCTTAAATTTTAGAAATCGAATTAAAGTTTGTGAATTACGGTCAATTATATGTTGATGCAATATGCGACACTTACGCAGTCGTTTGCGCAAAGATTAGAAAAAACTTTATTGAATACAGCAACATTACTCAATATAATACAATCGAGTGTCAGGTTCTCACGTTACAGTTTAATAACCTTTAACTTTATTTGCCTAGAGATAAGCTAATACTTGACAGTGCTTGTGACACGCTATAGACATTTCCACGAGTAACTACGAATATACATTTGGAATAACATAACAATCCTAATATACTTACAACGACAGCATACTTATTGATGTACTAAGAATAATCAAATTCTAGAACGCACCTTTAAATTGTCTTCATAAAAGCTTGATCAGAATAATTTATCTCGTTTAATTAAAGTTATAGACGTTCATTTGTCTATTTCTGTCAAATTATTTCCAACAAGATACAAATTGTTAGAGTAATAAGACGTATTGTTAACCGACTTCAAAAAAACAAAGGGTTCGAGATAATCAATTCAATATTTTTGGATGTTCATTATTAATATTCATAACTCTGCCATCTGTTGACCTATCTGGATCGACTCACTTTCTTGGCTTGAGTCTCGACGATTATAGCACTCGTAATTTTATTAAACACTCATTGATTTTCGGTTTCCAAGAAAATAACCAAATTTCTTCTTTATATCTTATACATAGTTTTGTACATTTAATTCCCTTGGAAATTAATACAAGACCTATCTTTAAAAATAAAATATATAATTAAAATCGTTTTAGTGCATTTTGAAGTCGTCCAATAAAAAAAACGAAATGCGAAACTCGGAGACGGCTGGACCAATTCGATTATTTTTATTTATTTATTCCTTGAACTCTGAAGGTTTTTATACATTGGAAATATTCAGAAACAAACTTGAAAATTTAGTACTAAGGCATTATTCCGAAAAAGCGAAAAGTTTTTATGGGGTAGCATAGGAAAATGTTCTATATGTTGGTATGTAGCTACTGAAATTGTAGGCTAAGTAAAAAAATAATATTAAGGCGAAACAAAGTACGGGGGCTAGTAGTTAATAAGTTAGTGCTATATTTTTTCATAGTAGAATGCTGTTTTAGCCATTTATCAATGTTCAATAAGAAACTTTAATGCAAGTTGAAAGTTAGATTGTGACAATTCCCTTAAGGGTATATAGAACGATCGTGCAAGAGAAAGTGAACTAAGCGAAGTCGTGACCGTTGTATGGTCTAACTGTATAACACCATCAAATTATGCTTTTATTCAACCAGAAACAAGGTAATAAATATAATAGACATCAATAATATTACAATCAACCATAAATTTCATCCGCGTTAATTTGTTCTTAGCATCCATTACAAAAACAATAAATATTATTATAACAAAAACTGTATTAATTTATAGTTATCTTCCTCAGTGCTAGTGAAAAATATCGTCTTCATAATATCGTAAGTAGTACGTTATCATAAATTAGATAAATTGAATCATTCATAAATTTAAATTGTACTTAATTATTCTATTTTTTTAACTATATCAGGATCCTAAAACACAAGTATTATTATAAAATACCTACTATAGCTTAATTCATGCAAGGTCTTTCGATAAACACGTCAATTGTATAAAAATAGTATCGTCTTTCAAGCTTCTTATAAAAACATCGAGCATCTGGTTTCACAAAGCAGTTGCCGCAAAAAGATCGTTGCATTTGCAAATCCACTTATGACTAGCGATCCGCTCTGGTTTCTTACTATAAAGTCCCGATAAGAGGCAACATTCGAGATAAAACCGGTACAGGGAAGGTCTAAAGGAGACGTGAAGTTTGGTACGCACAAATGCCTCAATTAAGGTTTTAATTAGTTATAACTCTCGGCACGTAACCTGTCCACACTTAGTAAAACATTCGCGCATATATCTCTTAACTTAGTCACATTCAGCCTTGTGAGACATTCCTAAATGTAAGTAGGAAAAATCCAGTTGTGGCCAGTTGGTTCAAAATTCTTTTTTTAAATTAAAGCGCCCCGAATTATGGATAATCAACGTACTTAACTTATTAACTAGCTGAAATTACGTTAAAAAACCCATAAAATTTATTATAAAAAGTAAACTCAAAATAAATTATAATAAGTAAGGGAATAAAAAATTAAAGTAGCATGGTACATGCAGTAAAATAAGTTCTTAAATAAATATCAAGCACGTCCGTCTAATTCATTCACTGTTACCAAAAATTTCCTACATAGATTTTCGAAGTTTATCGTAGCAAAATGAAGTTTCATGTTTGCAAAATATCAATGCGGGATCACGTATCACAAACGATTCCTTCGGATTTCTTTAGAAAGCTTCCTGTGACAGTGAGGTTGCAAGCTGTCGAATCCATTTAAAGTTACTAATCTTGTCTGAGTGAAAAGGAAATGCTTCGAACCCATTTGTATTCAGGTGGAGGACAGCGCAAGTGTTGTAATGACGCTTAGATTGCTCGGTTTTCTTTACTTTTTATAACCATTATGAAAATGGGCAAATA
The DNA here is from genome assembly GCA_963693345.1 of Pieris melete. Classification (NCBI taxonomy): domain Eukaryota; kingdom Metazoa; phylum Arthropoda; class Insecta; order Lepidoptera; family Pieridae; genus Pieris; species Pieris melete. The sequence goes on from CAVNZK010000028.1 coordinate 1,768,267, forward strand.
ATATAAAATGTAGCAAGCAAATTGATCAGGTGTTTTATGATTAAAGATACGGGAGTGCCATTTTATTATGACCACAAAGTGCAAAAGTATAATTATGCTAGAAATAAGCACCACGTAACGAGATTTTAAATTAAACAATATAATAACAATTATCATTTGTAAATAAATGTGTATTTGGTTGATTTATTTGGACTATAATGTTACCAATCCGACATTTTATAAGCAAACGACGATGACAGCCCGTAAGCATTGGAAGAAATATTGAATAAACATATAAAACCTGTTTCAACGGAATAGAAACATCCGGTGAAAAATAAACAATTGAACGTGCGATCCCTTCACCGCGTCTTGTTAATTACTGTTTTTTTTTTTTTTTATGTCACGAAGCACTTCGATCAAAACCGCTGACATAAATTGCATGAGAATCGCTGTATTTCTTTTTTGCAATGGGTTTGGGGTAATAACCCTTTTATTGTATTAATGAAAATTACATAACTACGCAAGCCATAACGCTATATAAGCTGAGAGCATATATGTATATTGTTATGAAGTAGTTTTTTTTCAAATTTGTTTTCCCTAAAGAGTTGAATTTCACTCTTGGGAAAGTTTTAAACTACTTTAAAGCATATGTGACCGTATTGCAATATTTTTAGAAAGAATTATTATGAAACTTCTAAATAACATAACACAATAGTTATAATAAGAAGATTAATGCTAGCGCGAGCTAAATTAAAACATACAATCATTTATTAGTAAATAAATATCGTAAGGCGTACATTTAGAATAAAGTAAACCTGTCTTCGTACCAAAATGTATCGACATCTGTGCAGTTATTTTAGCGTTACACTGATGTGCATTGTATAGGAGTATTTAAACGAAAGAAACGAATTCTATACTATTCCTTCTATTATTGGAACTGCGTTAAGTAGGTTAAACTTGAAAGTTAGTTACCCGGGCATCGAACTGCCACCCAAGTGGTAGGATCGTGACCTCCGTTCAACTCAGACTAGGGTCTTTATTATTCACAAGGGGATTTCTTTGCATGTTGTATTTTATATTATGGTAGCTAATTGCAGTGAGTGAAAAAGTAAAATCTTGTTACTAAGTTCGGCTTTATAATCTTCTAATCGGATAAAATACTTGAATGCTGTAAGTCTTTATTAACTTACATATATTTAACAATAGTTTAGTAACGAAAAGTATATTCTGTGACAAGAAAAGTTTTATTTATTGCTATCTATTCATCTTAGGATCCAAGTATTAAAAGACGTTCTTTTCCATTAACCAACGATTTATTAGAATTTATTTGAAACGTGAATGTTTACCAAACTTACCTGTGCTTTAGGGTAAACTACAATAGTAAGAATTTATCCTTACAGGGAAAGTTGTCTTACGAATTCTTTTTTTTTTGGTCCGCCTTCCGAACGCGCCGTTACAATTAACTAAACAAATACACAGTAATTTTAAGTAATTGTGGTCACAGAGAGAATTTCTTTAACCAAGCCTTAACTACACAAGAAACATAGGCTCTTAACGTTAAAATAATGTACGTTTAAAGTGATATTTTTAATTATCTATCCAAATTTACATACAAAGCGAGTAATGTTTATTAAAGAAAAATCATTTCTCTTAAGACACATAGACAATAGACACGTAAACAGAAATGGAACAATGTTATAAATATATGAATGGAAAAACAAAACTAAACGATGTTTGCCGCAGCGATTTGTTGAAACTAACAACAAAGCTGCGGTTTTTGTACTGTGAGGGAGCGCGGCGCGAATATACGCAAACAGCACTATTACAAATTACAATAACAATTTACACTTAAATGCAACACATTTATAAATAGCACGTTTATACGCCGTTCTAGTTTTTGTTCTTATTACTCATCCGCTAGACTGTGGCTACTACAGCAAAACTAAATATTATTTATTTATTGTCAGGAAACAGCACAACAAAAAAAGTATGTGAGTGTAATATATATAATATATATACAATAACTAAGCTTCAAGGCTTGAACTTTACAAAATGGTGGCTGGTGTTAGATTAAGTCGATACCCATACGCCCAAGATACCTTTGCAATTACTATATGACTGATAAGGTAAACCTAAAAAAAAAAACATTTATTTGTATGAAACTAATGCCATGTCCACAATTTCTGTCGAAGCTTATCATTATTTAACATTATGATGGACTGTCTTGTTAGTATTCGAATTTTAGCCTAAATCTTATTACATCACTCACGTATATTCTATGTTAAACTGCACTTAAAGTCTCATTATTTTCCATTTTACTATTATCATTTGCAAAAACGATTGATAAGTATCGAAGCGAAATACTCTCATTTCGGCGTTATTAGAAAATTGGACACAATAGCGATCTATTACACGACTTTTGTGTGCCCGTGATCGCCTAATTATAGCGTAAAATAATGAAAACGACTCGATCACGCTATAACTATTACTTAACGAAAGTGATAGAAAGTTACTGTTTATTTCAGTGTTACAAACTGTAATCACATTTTAATATACTTAAGGCAATTTCACTAATATACCTAAACTATTTTTATTTGTTATGGTGTCCTTTACGTATACTTTGGATGCCCATTTATTATGATTAAAATGTATCTGTTTATGTTACTTACTATAACTTACGAGAGCGTCTTCGGAAAGGACTTGGTCGTTGGAAAAGAGATTCAAAAACTAAACTAATAAGACCCGTATATAATTTAATTACTACATAGAATTATCTAAGCAATACAGGACCAATCAATAGAAATAATAAATATTGTTATTTAATGTTTACCTGTAGTACATTTTGAAAATGGATCTTTTTAAAGAAATTAATTAAACTTTTTAAAAAATTATAAAATATTTTTTATCAATAAAAAGAATTCAGCGTTGATCTTAAAATTAAACAACCTCGGAACGAATTGACAGCTAAAATTGCGGTTTAAGATCAGCTGTTTCGTATTGTTTGTTAAATTGATATACTTTATTGTCAAGTATATGTCTAAAGATCATATATGAAACTCTTTATAGTTGGCTACCAAAATAAAATAAAAGTCTGTTACTTGGTGAGACAATTTTAAATATTTCGGTGAATGAGGATAACATCATTTCAACAGAACGACATCCGTACGTTTAGGTAAAGGAAATTGAGGAGCGAATCGAAATGTAAAATTTATTGGGAAAATCACACGACAGCCCGTCAGGGGTACGAACGAGCTTCGAAACATTATCAAATATTTTATAGGACATTTTCACAAATTCTCTCTTTGAATTTACGCAAGACGGGGATTGAACGTAGAATTAAGTACCATTTCTGTGTTTTATGTGTTACGATTTTTTGTAGTAAACCCTTTTTCTTTACTTACAGTGACTACAATAATGTAAAACGTAAGAGGAAACGAACGCGCCTTGTCGGTTTGTGATTGGTCAAAAGCATGTCTAGGTGACAAACACGTGTGATAATCAGATACATTCTTACCCCTTTATTGGTTACCAATACATTTTAAGCATATTATAACTAACCTAGTATACAGTAATTACATAAAAACAATTCAAATGCAATTCATAACCTAAAAATATTGTAGTTACTTAGTGTTTTTAATTCAACATTTAACTCCTCTAATTATTATTTTTATTGAAATCCGGAAGATATTAACAGCGTTAATCTGTTTGGATACTTGTATATAACATTATATTTAATAGTACTGTACACGACTTGACATACACGACTCACACTTAGCGCTCGTTTCTTACCCTAAGCGAACGACTGTCAAATTCACCTTCAATAAATACGTAACATATTTTACTTTATTTTATTGGTAATCAAGATACAGCAATCAGGCGTTAAAGGATTCATTCTATTATTTACATTATAAAAGTATTGTATTGCAGAACTCAAAACTGGCGAGTTTTGCAATCGATATAGTATTTAACCGCAGACAAGGTTTATTTTCCCAACCAACGGTTCATTGCGATGATACTTATTTGTATTTCACTTCAGCTTTATTTTGAGAGTAATTAAAAACTTTTAGCACAGCCATTAAATACTTAACGACTGTGACATACGGTATTTACGTTTAAACTAAGTAGCGAACTGTGGAATCGAATCATGGAGGTTTTCCCTGGGAGATAGGACCTTCAATTGTTTAAAAAGAGAGCTTACTCCTTCCTCAAAGGGCCGCCCTTTAAAAATGGGTGTTATTATCCATTCTATAAAAAACGATACGTTCTTTTAATTTAAGACGCTTTGATATAATAATTTTCTAGCAGATTTCTACATCATACTGAAGTGTGCCGTAAATTCCCATAGGCCCAACATAACTCGGAATAGCGAGTTATTTATTGGGGTACACACTGATCCTGATCAACACTCTGTGTCTTCCTAGCCGATAATAACATCGCCGGGAATCGACTTCTCGCTTATAAGCACCGTGCTTTATTAACTAAACTGATCTCCAATTTATCACCCAATAATACTATGTTATAACTTACAAGTTAAGCATTTGTGTGAGTTAGTTTGTACTATTAAACAAGTAAATCGGCTTAAATAAATTTTTCTATACATAACGAGTGAATTTACCGAAAATTAATCCCCAATTATTTTTCATTTGTTATTTCTTAGATGATGTACAAAACAGTCATTAACAATTAGCGGCTTATACTAAGTTTATGAAAAAAAACAAATTTTACCTCATTTAACACAAAGTTGCAGTTAATAAATAATCGATTCTCTATCGATGCGTTGAAATGTTTGCTCAGTCACGATATTTAAGTTACTCTTAACCGTTAGTTCAATGACCTAAAACATACGAGCAATTAGCGCGATTCAAGTAATATGCTGTTTTTCTTGCGTGGCGATAAACAGCGGAAAGTTGATTTTAAATATTTCTCACGCTTCTCATGCACTATGATCATTTTACATAGATTATAGAATGACAATGCAACAGACATAGACACACTGTCTGTGGAACGCTTCAGTTGTCATGATGCTTTTTTTGTTGCACACATATTTGCAATGAACGTATAAAGTATTAAGTTACAATAGATTCGATACAATTTACGAAGTATCGGACAGGGCCTCAAGGGCAGGCAACTTATGATAACTCTCTACTACGACAAAGACTATAATTTCTGAATACATCGAAATCAATATAACGTTTTCAACATAAATCATAACATTTTTGTTTCTTTGATCACCACGATGAAGCCTGTATGGTCAAAATGTAGATCGCCAAGGTATGTTTTTTTAACCAAAACAAGTATTAATCGCGCACATAGAAATTATAATCCATTGTTGTTCTAAAAATAATTGAACGCAGCTTGAGTACTAACGATCAGGGCTGAGAATTACGCGTTGTTAAGCTGCAAATCTAAGGTGCAAATCAGTACATTTAATTTAAGGAAGTAAGAATGATTCACTAATTACCCATTATAACATGTTTGTATGGAAATCGGCCCTACACCTACGTGACAGTATACCATGACTCAGAGAACATCTGGCATAAGCTTACATACAATAATCTATAACAAATACAATGTCGAAAAACAATATTCATTCGAAGTAAAGTTGGATCAACATAGGTCCAATCCTGATATGCTACTAACACTTATATATAGGTATATATATTTATCGTAAGCCTACAGCGAACATAAATTATATATAACAATTATACTAAAGATATAGCCAAAGATTGAATTTATATAATATACAAAAAGGTTCAAACATTTACGAAATAATTAATACAAATTCTTAAATACATTTAACTTAGTAATACCTAATTCGGCTGTATTGTGTGATGGTGTGATAGTGAGGGTATGAACGTGTATATGTGGGGTGTCCTTATGATGCAGTTTATTTAGCCCTTTGGTTAATCTTAATACTTCTACGAGTTATATTCTTTGTTGAAGCTATAAAAGTTGAAGCTACAAAGTCAAGGCTTAAATATTCCGGGCTGCGCAATACGAAACTGAGTTTTTTGCATAGTTGGTATGGATAGGAACATCGTAATGTAACGGCTGTCTGCTAGCCGTTGCTGCGTCGTAGTTTTTACGCGAACAGGTTGGTTTTCTTATGTATGTATTCATTGTTCATTTAATTACAATAAATAACTGTTTTAATATGTGGTGAGATGGTTGCAGGTGCTTACAAACATTTTGTAGAAAAACCTTGGCGATTTAAAGTAGTGACGGAGAGTTTATTGCCAGTTCTTCTCCGTTCTACGCCATTGATTTGAGAACTGACAGGAAATGCCAATTTAGAAGTACATTTTTTGACTGGCAATCATAAGTGTACTTTAAGTTACCAACATGAATAAATGATGCATAGTTCTTTGAGTATCAATGATGTTTAAAAGAATAATGTCAACAGACAAAAATAAAAAAATTCATATGATTTACAACCTATATATAGTAGTTAAATTAAAACAAATACAATTCACTATTGATACTGGAAACATGTCAAAAGATTGAGACATTAAATAATATAGACGAATATGATATATTGGCCACGCACTAAAAATTTCATGTTTACGTAAACTGAATCTGTAACCCCATTCGGGTTATATTTAGATGTTTGACAGATCGTTAAACTAGATTTAGCTAACGAAATATATGAAACAACTTTGTTACGACAGTAGTAAATGTAACCTAACAAAATACATTAATGTCTGACTGGTTCTATATGTAACAACTTTGAAAATTAAATAATGCATTTTAAAATTCCCTTTTTGAATTCTATTAAAAAATTTAGAGTTATATTTAATATCCCTATGACGTGATTAGAGAAGGCTTTGGTGCCTCTAAAATTGGGAATATCCAACCTAAAAGAGAGTTTTTAGTTTTCGATGAAAGCATGAAACAATATGAGAAATCATAAGTTTATTCTCAACACTTACTGCTTGTACTGACAGTTTAATTGTATCCCACTTGCATTTGAAATTAATGTCATCTAATTAACGGTTGTGTCAAGTTTCGCGCACAACATAATTTATTGCTATTTTACATATTATGTAAACACTTATACCATAGGTTATTTAGATTTTTTTCTCCGTTTGTTCAACGTGTTAATGCTTTTTTTAAGTATTAAATGTACATGGAAATGTGTGGGACACATGGTAAGAGAAGGTAGGGGAAAATTGAATAAGGTAACAAAGTGGTACCCTAATGATAAAAAGAGAATGTACGGCAGGTGAGGCGTTGCGAGGACAACATAAGAATGGTGGCCGGGGTATAATGGTATAGAATAGCGAAGGACAGATTAACATGGATACATTTGGACTAAGCCTTTGTGGAGGGACAAGCTAATTAGTGGTAATATTAGTAAACCCTAAACTAAGTACGGCTAGTAAATCGTATTTTATTTATTATGTATTGTGGTATTTTAGTTGTGCCGGTGTCTAAAGTCATCGAAACAAAAACTATTTATAAAAGTAAAAAAGAGTGTGTGTACTATGTACACGCGTTAGAAGTTATAATTATTTGGAACAACATAGTTGGAATCAACAGAAGCAATAATAAAAAATTATACATACCGACAATTAACCTCAAATCTGTAAATGCACTCAAAACAGTTTCAAATCAGTTCAAATCAGTTTTATCATTAATATTCAATATATATAGACATACTAATAACTAATAAATTATTATTAGTAAATACTATCACCGTCGTACCTATATGAAATTGATTTAAGAAAAACACCAAGATAATATTTATTTATTCACACTGTTTAATTGTACTGTTACGAAACACGTGTTCTAAATATAAAAATACTAGAATATACAACTTGAACATATTTATTATCGATTTTCATACCACCTAGAACTAACTTAACGATGTAGAATTTAGGTGTCGGTGTGCGCGCGCATCGTAAAAAATTCACTCTCATCATTTTTCTCCATCGCGCCAAAAGAAGTATAACTTCAAAAAGTAAGCGAAATATAGACAAAATTCAATTTTAGAAGCGGTGTCGAGTAAAAAATTAAATTGAATTGACAATAAGGCATAAAATGTGGGCCGACTCAGCTGAGATCACTTCATCGATACTATAACTTGATACTCAACGCTCTGAATGTCGCCGTGACCGGCTTTGAAGATTTATTAAGAAATCTAAACTAAAACAAGACCATAACGACTTCCTGACTGACGTACGGTTTAAACTGTTATTTCTAGAACACAAATGAAATCAGATGCTCGATTTTAGGTCGACCTGGAAATAAACTTATTATCCAAAAGCACCTTCTAATAATGTATACTATCAAATAATAAACTATTAAATCCGTGTTACGAACATTAGAAATTACTACTTCATATAAAAAGAGAATTAATTATTCTCTTGTAATAAATTCCTAATTTATACGTACGTCGTACACCCTACGTAATATCGGGCCAAATTCAGTGAGATTTCATTTCATTCAGTAATTCAGAATTTGTGGGCCTTAAAGATTTCCAGTCCAATACTAGAGGGGACTATAGAGGGTCACTAAGTGGAAATAAGGGTCATAATCCTGCTTTTATCTACGTCTCCTTGTAATCTTAGAGAGGGCCCAATAGAAAACAAAATGGAATGAAATCTCTAATCGCCACATACGAAACGATTCAGATTAAAATCTTTGAACGGGCTTGCTCTTCAAATCCATTCGCAACTATTAGAAATGCAAAGTAAAAATGTTGTTGGAATTTATATATTTTGTATGTATAGAGAGCAGCATTAAGAACAGTATCTAAATTCAAAAATAACTTGTAAATGTAAGGTTCCCTATTTTACGGCCCTATGCATGCGTTTATTCATAAGCTAATTTCGTGAAAATTATAGTCAAATTATTATTTACGGTTTTTGTAATTTTAATTTAACTTAAAGGTGAAGAAAAAGAATTTTCATACTGCAATATTCAATTTATCTGGGACATCAAGCACATAATTTATGCAAATTACATACTCATAACATATAGATGTTCGCTAAGTCTTTTTCGAAGGAAAAAAGGGTACTAGTACACAACGTAGGCAGTCTGCTGTAAAAAAGTTTTTGTGCCCAGATTTTTACATATTTCTATGTAACTACACATGTTGAAGGTACATGGTTAGGTACTTAGACTAATGATAAATAATGGTTTCAGGGAGAAATAACTTACACACTTTTGTATTAGGTAATACTGAAAAAGTTCATATAACAAAGTTACTTCATATTTTATTTTGTGCCGCATTCTTAATCAGGAATAGAATTTCTCAGTATACAGAATCAAATCTCATTTTATTTACGATTATTTTGAAATAAATAGGACTCATTTCTTTTGTTAAACTCCTTAATTTAGTACACATTTACATGATGAAACTATTATTAACTATCTCTCATAAAAACTTTACTCAAAATCGTTATCCCGACTGCATCAGAACCAAATGACCTAGGATTGAATTTTTTGTAATGGTCGAAATCGAATGCTACGAAAGTAATTAAAAGTCAGTTAAAAATACGATTTCAATTACGGTGGATCTAAATCTAACAGGTTTCAGGATACCAAATGGACACAGTCCCCATGCATACATCTGTTAAATAATTTTAATAGATTATAATCGATACAGAGTATTTGATATAAGCATGTGCCAATTTCCTTTTTTTTTCAGGATCGAACGTAGATATATTTCAGGGCTACATAGTTTCAACAAAACAATAATAGGCCAACATCAGTTCGTGATAATATGTATAAAAATAGTATACTATAGTTTATAAACTAAATGATTTTTTTTTAATTCTAGAATTAATTCGTTCATTCTGGCCAGAAAATTTGTTTTCATTATTACTAAGATTACGTCATTGTTGCATAACGTATGCGTCCTAAGAATCATGTGATCTAATTTTGATTCTAATTTTATGAGTTTAATTAAGTACACAATATTATACGAAATATTTGTATACAATTTTATTGCTATAAATATTACAAAACTCAAATCGCTGTGATTACATTTTCTGAAGTTTTAACACAATTGGAGAAATCACTGCAATCGGCCGTAGTCACGCGACTGTCATAACCATAGACTAATATTTCATTTTTGTTTCAAAATCGTTACATCAGTACAAATTGTTTCTTTCTATAATCTATGTTCATTTTACATTCTTAGATCATCACGTAGGCATAATTGGAAATAATTTATTTTGCGTGTAAGTAAATGCTAAATTTTCATTATCACGTAAGGAAACTTTCTACATATGAGTCATGTAATCGTATTACCGAATACACTGAGGGCGAGTTAGGACACATATATAAGACGCAGGTACTCAGTAATTCCGAATAGCCATACCCATAGATTTGTATGTAATAATTGTCATTTTCAATAACCGGACTACGGATGTCGCAACCTTGTGATCTAAATAAAAACATCATTAAAGTCGGGATCGCTAAATTGCTACTGGAAGTTATAGAATTCCGGCGCTTATGATTTATAAGTAATGAGATGGATAACTTATATTGTAAATTATATATAAAAACTTACCTATAAAAATCTTAGAATGTTTTCTTATATATTACGTAATTAATCAATGAGAAAATCCTTACAAAGTGGCCACAATTCTACTCTCCGGTGATTTAGGCCCAAAAACCAAACAAATATTTATAATTTACGAGTTAAAATAATTATTACAACAATACAACTTTGTTATAAAACTCTGTGTATGAGTGATCTATTAAAATACGATTATCTTTGTAAGTTACAGTCTCTTTATTGTTTTAATTCTTGTAATCCCTTTAACACTCTTTACCTACCTGAAACATATTTTACTCCAGTAATTGACACCTCCAAGTCTAATGGTATGTGTTAGTCACTAAGCCACGCGGCAGTTAATGACCCGCTTAGATACCCATTGTTCCATACATTATAAAAAACAATAGAAAAACACTTTAATTTCTTTTTAATTTGATAAAACAGATAAAGACATGTGCGACCTTGAAGTGTCCTCGCTTGGCTGCACTTGACGGTTCCGGTTTGTCTACTTCAAAATAAATATATTCGTGTTAATTCTGAATATAATTCTATAATTGTGAAGTAACTTTTTGGTGCATACGAATTCAATTAGCTATTTGCAATTGTGCATTTAGTTCAGCTGTTCAGCTGTTCACTGCTGTTCAGACGAATATTTTTAACAAAGTAATTTTCTAGTAGATTGAAACATCAGTTATTCAATTAACTTGACTTATAAAGCATTTATGTGTTACTATTACATATAAATAACTAATACTGTATCCATTATACAATAAATTATTGGCTTTATATATAAGCCAATACACACACACATTCAAAAGAAAATACACGTCCATCGATCTTTACTCAGATAAGAGCAGTGTTGGCCTAGTGGCTTCAGCGTGCGACTCTTATCCGGTCGTAGGTTCGATCGCCGGCTTGGCACCAGTGGACTTTCTTTCTATGTGTGCATTAAACATTCGTTCGAACGGTGAAAGAAAAGATCGTAAGTAAAAAGACGACGGCGTGTGTCAGGCATAGGAGGCTATCACCTACTTGCCTATTGGATTGACAAATGATGAAACAGATACAGAAATCTGAAGCCCAGACCTAAAAAGGTTGTAGTGCCAATGATCAATTAATTTAAAACCATATTATTCAAATTAGTTAGAAATTGAAATAAATAAACACGATTTCATTCATATCAGAGACTTCATGTTATCATTACAAGATATCTATTTTCTGAAGTAAATCAAATGAACTTTTGTAGCCGCAATCTGATACCCGCGAGGTCCAGGAGCCAAGCATTAATGAGAGTAATAAGTCTAGCCTCGACCTCGATTACCTGCATTAGGAATAGTAACATGGACTAATTATAGCCGAGTTCTTTGATTAATTCAATTTATAGATCACTTAACCTAACTAATGCAATACAAAAGCGACTTTATTAAATAGTTTGTCTCTTTTAATCTCGTGTTCAACGAACCAACGACGTGTATAAGGCACATAATCATATACATCCTTAATAGAAACGAGTAATAAAACGGCCCCAGTGTGCCCCACAGGGGACTACATGCAATTTCATACACCAAATGCGAAGCGAAATATATGTTAAGAAAGTATTACAATTGACTAGATTATTTCGTAAGTATTTTACAATCCATACACAATTTGTAGTCATGTTTAGCCGGTAATCGTATAGATAAGGTAAGTCAAGTAACGCGTTCTACATCCGAAATACTGTTTGTAATAATTTCAACGACACCTGTTACTGAACTTATCACAAGTATCACTTTATATATATACAAAGGTTTTCGAAATAGGAAAAACTTTCAAACATATATTATATATATAATTTTAATTAATTGATGGCTCGCGCGCACTCCCAAAGGAAATTGTTAATGTTATCGTATTCACGATATATTAGCAAAACATAATTCCCGAGACATTTTAATGATTTTCTTTGTGATGTAAGTAACGTAATAAAAAAGTTAATTCAACTTTGTTCTAAAAATATTGGTTTTTGTTTACGATTATAGAATATCGTTTATATAGAAAACATTTGGAGAGTATTAAAGGAAACAGACCCCTTGAGCCATAAATGATGAGATTTATACGTCAGCAGAATTATTCCAAAACGTATTCAGAGCAAAATATAATATCAATATAATATTCCGATCGTAATGTTTGCGAATTCATATCAAAATCATTACGTAGAAGCTTATATTATATGCTAGTTGCACACACATTCACTATTACTAAATAATTTCAAGAATCTATAAAACATTTACTCAAAATTAAACAATTGTACTACTAGTACCAGATTTATTTTTTACGCATGATTGGCTAAGTATAGGTCAGCACCCAATGGTTAACCACAATACTCCAAGCCCAAGTACGTTTTGTAACCTTTATTGAAGTGTCATCTTTTACTTGTCAATGTCAAAACACGTAACACAATTTGCCATGCTGTTTTATAATTAAAAGATTTTTTTACACTGTATACTGTCGATTAATTATTAAAATCAGCACAAGCAAAAATCAAATCTAAAGAACGCTAGTAAGATACTTTTTTACATAAAAAGTGTCATTATTATTAAGGAGGTCAAATATGAACTTTTTGTTGAATTAAATGATTATTATTTTTAAAGTTCCGTGTTGAAGGATTTATTAGTGATGACATAATAAAGTGCAAAGATCAATATAACCATTCAATGTGTGGGAAGCTGCTAAAGACAATTTTTACTTAAAAGCAAGTAGATATATAATATTTTCGGCAATATAAATATTGGATTTAATTTATTCCACCCAAAGAAGACAATCGTAAAATATATAACTAACGGTAGTCTCCAAGTATTCCCTTCATTACACGCCGATCCCTTCCCACCTTATTTATATTTAAACTACTCAAAACCCAACTTCCTCATAGTGGGTTTTATAATAAAGTTAGCGTGTTTATACCGTTCATTACACGTACGAAGTGGGAAGGTATTGTCGTCCCTCGAGAGTGCTAATGTGCGACGCAGATAAGTAGTGCATTCATACATTACCCAGGAACTTACGCAATATGGCTGTTGGAGTACATTACTACGTGAAAGGTCCCTACTCCCTATCGACTTTGAAATAAAAACCTGCATGAAATGCGAGACGATTTTGCGTACCTATTCGAGCTGCACTTGGAGCATACCTACCAATGCATACGTCCTTCATGCGTATAACGATCGTTACTATGATTGTAGATTTTTAATTTATTATTGACTGAATGATTTAAGCTAAATTGGTTTGGACTTAAGATATCTAACTTGGCGTTGCTACAACAGACAATCTTCTAAACAAGACTCTTTACTTTGGCTGAAATATTATATTCTTTTCTGTCCTGTTTGACCATAATTAAAAAACATTGGATTACATATTAATAGACAATGATTGTAAAAAGACGTGGCGATTTAAAAGAATGACGGGCAGGTTATTGCCAGTTCCTCTCGCCCTTGCCATGCAAGGGATGTGAGATCTGGCAGTAGATTAAACTAAATTTAGAAGCATTAATATTTTTTGCTGACACTCATTAGTTTACATTAAATTAGATGAATATATAATTTGATTTGATTTGACAAACGCACCCTGAAAAGAAGTGCTTAATAATATACAGTACGTCGTAATAAAAATAGTACATCTCCCGCGCTGCGTAGTTGAATGTCGTGCCCTCATATGATGGCATCATTGTGACTCATGGTTTAATGTATTGATGACATCGAGTTCAGATTTGTTTACAAACAGCGTTTTTATTTGAACCAAATTGAAAGCTTAGTTACAACTTTCACTTTACCAATTGTCTCACAGCGTCTATAATTTATCAGTTATCCGAATCTGTTAGATTTATAGACCTCGCTTACGTTTCATTATGAAGAGAAATTATTGAGGATCAGATTCATACATTTCCTTTTGCAAATATTATAAGAATGCACATAAAATGGTAAATAGTAGTTACTTATTTCTATAATAAAAATGCTTCTAGATAATAATGAGATTTTGTAGACAAAATTCGAAGAATAAGCGTAGAAATGTACAAAAACTAAGTTAATTCTACCACTTTATATTCCTATTAGATTTCCAATATGATGGAATCAATATTGGACAAGAATCATCTTAGAAGAATTAATTCGCGATTAGGGGCTATTCGAAACTTTACTAGAAGCAGGTATTAATCTGAGTACTTTAAGCATTTATATTTTCCGGTGAACATGTGTAACATTTAATAATATAGAGAGGATATCTACATATCCGTAGCTAATTCAGTTTAATTTCCCAAGGGACGACTGAGATTCCGAAGAGCTATTTGGTTACTTGACACAAAACCAGAATTTATTTATTTATCAACCATATTATGAAAATTTTAGCTACTTCCGTAGTTTTGAAAGCAATGAAACAGACACAGAAATATGTCTTCTTCTGATCCTATGAGTTAAAAATATTTGAATAAATAATCATAGTGGGCTTTGAACTTGAAGGTAACTAATATAACATATTTGCTTCATATCATATTCGCTTAGCTCCTCTATCTTCCTTTAAATTTCTTCTGTACAAAAATTACCTGGCCACATCGTATCCCTAACTTTCGTACTAACTACTAACTGACGTGAGACTGATCTTAAGTTATCGTGATTCATGTGCACTTTTGACTTTTTATTTTTCATGTATCCTTCATTAGTTTAGTTTGTTTTTTGTTCCTGTTTAGTTTTTTTTCTTAATAACTATATGTAATATGTATTTTTTGCACTTCTCACCTACCTTATCTAATTTAATACATTTTTTATTTCTTTTCTCACAGTGGCCTGGAAGAGATCGCTCGAAAGCGACAAGGCCGCCAGTTGCCCTCCTATTCATTTAATTATGTTACATGTTTTATATTGTAATGCATCGAAGTGTTAATAAATAAATAACAATATTTAAAATACGTCTATAACATACATTTTGCGTTTACCACTAAACTAAGTTTTCAAACTTTAAGATTTTAGAACGACTAAATATGTATTTATGTCAGCGTTTTTACGCATAAATACAAGCGCACATAGAAAAAAGTGCATGCGAGAATTGAAAGTTAAAAGCTGTGTTCGTCCAAC
Organism: Pieris melete; assembly: GCA_963693345.1. Lineage (NCBI taxonomy): Eukaryota > Metazoa > Arthropoda > Insecta > Lepidoptera > Pieridae > Pieris > Pieris melete. Next base: position 1,783,849 of record CAVNZK010000028.1, read on the forward strand.
GACCTCATCGCGACGCCATTGTGCCTCAGACTGGTGCTCATGAAATATGAATGCTTCGCCTGAAAGAACGGCTAGTTCCTACCTTGTTCGCCATAGGTACCCATAACCCTCTAATATTGACAAAAACCCTAAGGGCGATATGTGATTCGTGACATAAAGAAACTCGTCTAAATTTTATTCCTTTCTCACACGCAGCCTATTATGCAAAACCGGCCGACTCGATTCTACAATATAACCATAAAAAAACAGCCAATTTACTCGCCGTAAAATGGGGTTCGTGACTTTCAAACCGGCAACTCCTTGGTAACAAAAGTAGTGTTATTTTTATAAGCGCGCAAAGATGCAGACATCAATTACAGAGCAATAATTATTGGTTTTATGAAAGCTGGTTATTTTAATTAAACAGATAATTAAAACATTTATACATTTATTAAGCTGAAAGAAATTTAACAATTTGTTTTCCTGACAAACAGTAATCGCAAATATACATATATACCTAGAAGTTTACATAGTAGGTATGTAAACAGTGGAATAAATTACAAAGTAGGTACTCTCGACCGGTTAAGTAATACAATCATAATTTGATAATTAAAGATATAAATCTTAAATATTTCTACAAATAAAAAGTAATCATCAATTAATTTTCTATTGCTCTTTTATTTACACACTATACTATTATAATTATTATATTTTATAAATTTAAGTACATCTCGATTCCGCAAACTTATAAAACTACAATTAACTTAGTTAAAATAATATAAACAATTGGAAAGGATAGCCAAGAGTTGAGAACATTTCATTACTTACCAAGCGTATTTTGTTGTGTCTGCAATCGCCAGAGATGTAGTGATAAAGGACTCGGTAATCAACACAGTGCAAATTCCCAAGGTAAACAAAGATTACGTAAACGCAATCCCACGCACGCACGTCACCCGATCGATTTTCAAACTTTCGAATACGCCCACTTACATCTTACAAAAGGCAAGGCTAAAATCCCTAGAACAGCTTCTTAAGCACCGCATCCAAAGCACAAAGTTGCCCGTGCCCTTGAAGTTGTACAGGTTATATCGATAGAGCACAACACGCGCGCTGTCAGATGTGACAACAATCACAAATTCGAATCCGGTTTCTTAAACTAACTGCAAAAAGTCTATTACAGTTCAAAGGATATGCGGTGTCAGACACGTAAATATAATAAGTAATGCGGTGTTAGCGGACTACGAACGAAATAACAACACTCGTTCCCCACGGTCATACGATGACTGAACGACGAAGGCGCCACGGAGCGTATGGCCGCTGGCGGCTGGTTCGGCGAGGACCCCGCGCCGCGTCACCTCCAATGCCTGCCGTCTGGTGCGCGCGCCACTCCGCACTCGACGCTTTAAAACGAAAACAATCACAAGCAGCATCAAATAAAAATGAAAATAAACATTATGGGATACGCATTTCACTGAAATATATACATACAAATTGCATCCGTTTCCGACTACGGGATGATTAATGACGTTTAATTTAACTAATCAACTATCATTTTCCTTCTTTCAATAGTTATTCGTTCTGTTCAAGATACTAAGGCTAAGATGATTGTAAACAGTGGTAGAAAGATAAATAATGTTTGTATATACTTCTTCTAGTTTATGTAATAATAATAATTAGTTGGCGCTATAAACCATTATGGGTCTCGGCATCAACTTTTGCATCAAAATATCTAATGAATATTTAAAATATAAGCCACGTATTACTCTATGGAAGTCAAATTTAAATAAACGTCCAATTATTCTCAGTTTGACTGGACTGAATGTCTATGGATTACTAAAATGTTGATGAGCTCATTTTAAGACGTCACATTGCATAAGAAGCAAAACATACGCCAAATAAAATTTAAAGGATAAACTTATGTACAATGTACATAGCGTGAAGTGTAGAGCTACTCAATAATGTCACGGGCAGAAGTGACGGGAATGTAACCATCGTAAACAGAACTTGGGGTGAAAATACGTGTGGTGTTTTTTCAGAACCGGCATTAATGATAAACTTAAGTTGACTAAGTTTTTTTATATTATATCATATCACATTTTACAGTTTGTTTACACTTTTTAACATAAAACAGAAATGACATCCAGAAGCATTGAGGATCCCTTTAATGTACAATAGTTTTTATAATTATTTTATGTTAAAATATTTGTTTTTATTTATAAATACTTAATTTAATTTGTAGTAATTATATACAGTTTTTTTATTATTAAATTTCTAAATATGACTAAACAAAGTCAGAGCTAAATTTAACTGTTGATAGACGACAAAATATAATTCATAATTTAGTCCATTTTCCGTTTAAATCCATAAATAAATTCATCTTAAACATACGATATTGCTCAATTTCTGATTGGTCACTTTTGTGCCAGCTATTATTTAACCTTGACCCCACGAATTTATCAAAGTTCCTTTGGGATCCAACCCAGATCCTGTGATAGTAAAGCCATTTATTGAGAACTATACATACGCCACTTTAACACGCAGTAACAAGAGATATTTTTTCCTGTTTAATGTAAAAACTTTAAACGATGGATCTACACTTTAGGAAGTACTTTTAAACTCTTCTTTGATGTTTGAAGACTCGTAGCTTTCAGCGTTGACTTTTTTGTTGGCTATCATGTGATGGTCTAAGATCCCGCTATACAACGACCTTCACCGAGATGCTTATTTAATGAAACTTATTTTATATATAATTTAATATGTCAATAAATATAATCCATATGGGTTGCCTAGCAAATTTCCGTCCAGAGTATGTTTAATTAATTTAAAAAAAAAATATTTTTTTAAACATTTCACCGGTATGATTATTAGATTAATTCTATACCAATCGAAAGTATGTAGCCCATAGAATATGCAAACGTTAGTTTGTTTTTAATCAATTAATTATTTATGTGTATATTTTTATGTGACACTAAAGTATATATACATCTTTAGTATAAAAGAAGGTTATAGTGATACATATATAATACTACCCTGATTAAAAATATTGATTGAAAAAAGTTCAAAAAATTTACTACATGCAAATTAAAAATTTTTTTAAATATTAATTAAACATACTCTGGACTGAAATTTGCTAGGCAACCCATATGGATTATATTTATTGACATATTAAATTATATATAAAATAAGTTTCATTAAATAAGCATCTCGTTGAAGGTCGTTGTATAGCGGGATCTTATACTATGATTAACCTTTCCTACCACCGCAAAACAATTGTTGTTTCACTAGGTATCGAACCAGTTTGTCCACAGCTATTTGAATCACTAGTTATAATTTATAATACAGAGTTTATTCACCCATAAAACAAACCGTAACCAGTCTCGTCTCTATATAAGATGTTCATTACAATAATGTCTTAAATAAAACAGTTAAGGGTGTAGTAATTAAGGTAACGAATAGCCAGGTAGACGTGTAGAAGACAGGTAGCGATGTATAACGTCTCAGGGCAGCCTACTAACCTCGGTTCCAAGAAACGACCACTCACCGGCTCAGTCATTAGCTTATAAGAGGCGAATTACCGCGCGTTTCCCACAATGTACTTTCTGAAATAGCGATGTTTATAAATAGTGCTTAGGAAGTATTTGTTACGTTGAGGTAAGGAATCGACGTTAATGTACATTACCATACCATAGACTATAGTCTATGGTTTATCTAGAAAGGCAATAAAGATAAAACAGAGCATTTACATATGGCACTTACAGAGTACCCATGTATTTGAAATAATGTCGAAAAAGGTTTTAGTAAAAAAATTAACATTATTGTAAACAATTAAACACACAACAATATATAATGTGCTATTGCAAAATCAATTTATATAATTTACATACATATTTCCAAAAAAGATCTTTAAAAATAGAACGTAAAATATTTAAATACAACATGAAATTCTCTCATTTTTAACCAGCCAGGAACTTTGATGTAATACTATATTTAGCCGTATCATATACGTCTCTACTCTCTTCAAAGGCAATTAATATGTTACGCTTAATGAAGTTATGAGTGTGTATTTCCGGTTTATGTAATTTAAGATACAGACCATACTTGAACATATTACACATTAATTGCTACTTATGTCTACCCATGACATTATCATTAATATTTCATAAGCGTATAAGCCCAGATTTCATAGAAGGGCAAATGTTTAGTGCCGCAAATATTATGGGAAACAAAAAATGTGAATAGCTTTCAATGCAAATCAGAGGAATTATTGTTTGCCTGGAATTGAATCCAGTATTAATCCCTCTTTATGTTGACCACTACGTCCACTAAGCAATATTTTTTTAATTTAGTTGTGAAATTAATATTGAACACCATAACTGAGCGTCTTTAAGACAGTTTTTACCGCACACAATACAACTTAGGGTCCTTAAAAAAGCGTACATTTCTTAAAGGAGTCAAACTTGCGAATCTGCGTGTTAAGAGGCTCGTAACATCAGGTGAGCCTCCTTGCCGTTTAAAATATAAATGTTATATAAAAAAAACTAATAAACCCTGTTATATAGAAAAACGTAAATTGTTACTAATATGCAATCATTTATAGCAATCGACTCTTCCATAGCCCAGTGCTGATTGATTCAATTCGAATATCCGTCGACCCTCAGCCTAATATTAGGCTTAGAAAGCACATCATGGATTTATAGAAGATGATTAGTGGAACAGGCGGCTGCGCCCCACATTTCATTCAGTAACAGGACTTTGTGCACTGTATAGTGTATACAGCAATTATTTTTAACGCCATCTGGAAATAAAGAGTACTATGTATAGAAAAAATTGCTATCACCACTTACAAAACTCCACCTAATCAGATATAAACAAAAAATTATAAGGCGCAATAAATTGTGTTGTAACATTTTAAAGATAAGAATTAACTAGTTACCAAAGACAATTTTTATAGGAATAACACTATGGATGAAATATTGATATTTTGTTCCGTAATCTTGCGTGTATCATAGACATGTAGAAGTTAGTGCTTATAAAGCGCACAGCCACCCTAAGTCTTTAATTAATACGTCAACATAGGCATCACTTGTTATTGCATTTCTAACAGAATTTTGACCTTTGACATTGAATAACAAAATTTCCATACACGGGAATTGTGGGGAACTTTTAAATATTATTTATAATTATGTTTTGAACAATTTTACTGATGTTCAGCTTGTTGGGACTTTATGTACCTTCGCATGTCTAAATTCACCAGACTTTCCTTCAAAGAGTTATGGGGTAAAAAGATTTAGTCATTAAGGGCAAGATTCAGAAACGAGACTTCTTATGTCAAAATTCAATTGAAATACGAAAGATATACTCAGCGCTATTCTTGTGTCTAAATTACCCTTACCTTAACCCTAGAGCCTTAATGATTTCTTGATAATATTTAAAATCGATGAAAACCGAAAAGGGGTTACCGAAATGCAATTGTTTTTAGACAGCACTTTCTTTACGAATATTTTAAATCAAATAAATTAGCTAGAGTAAGTATATAATATATATAAGTGAATTGCAAAGTATACTAGCTATTCAGAGAGCTCGGATGTTCATGTTCTATCTAGTTTACCAGTGTCGCATTTAATTGGTTATCTAGACAAACATGGTGGATATGGTATAATGGTTGCAACTTCTTACAAACATTGTGTAAAACAAAAAAACTTGGCGATTGAAAAGTGTGGCGGAGAGTTTACTGCCAGTTCTTCTCTTCCGTTCTACGCCCTTGATTTGAGAACTGGCAGTAAATGTAAAATTAGAAGCATTTAATATTTATTTTTTTGACGTTCATAAGTGTACATTGTGTTAGCTATATGAATAAATGATTTTGATTTGATTTTATTTGAACATTAAATAATATTCTAATTAATAGCAATTTATTCTATATCAACAGACCGCCAGCTCTCAGCTCATCTGTAGACCATTTCCTGTGCAGACGGGACTCAGACGTCTACACTAACACGTGTATACGGATGTGACTTTTGATTGCGACGATTGTATTATTTTATTTTTGTTGAATATATTGGTATAAGTACCTGTATTTGTCTAGTAGATAATATTAGAATATGACTCATATTTTTTTATATATACACTTTTAACAATAGCTCAAAATTGTTTTTGCTCTGCGACTCCCAATCATTTTATTATGTTTTAGATATATAGGACTCATACTTAGCGTTACGAACCAAGTTTGGATCTAACCGTTATTAAACAACTACCTTGGAAGATATCTAAATATAAAATATATTCATTTAAAAAATAAGCATACTTTTCTCTCAAATACGTACCCACTAAAGTCGGTGACTGCGATTACTGCCCTTTTTGGGCGTACCGTAGACTCGTTTGGCCCTCTATCCTATAAAAAAATAGTTTTTGAATTTAGATAAATCCGTGATTGTTCAGTTTTAAATACGTCGTATATTTTTATTTATAAAATAGAAAAGTATTTAGAATATTGAGCCTACTACATATTGTTAAAAATTACTGAAAATCAATATTTATACTCTATAGTATTAAACTGAACTTAAACGCATAATGTCAGGCTTGAATTAAAAAAAAATTGTTCATATAGTTCATTTACCAACAATAGCTATTAGTTAGTATTATTATATTAATAGGTCATATTGTCAGGCAATTATTAAAATAAAAGTAAGTATTAATTGTTTATCTATTGATTTATACACCCACCTAATAAATCATTGCCAACCCAACCCAACACCTCCAAAACGGCTCGACCAATTCTTATGAAATTTTTTATGCATATTCAGTAAGTATATTTCAAACCCCTAAATAATAAGGAGTGTCCACACAAATTTGTTTGTTTTTATTTTTTTATGATACAACATACAGAAATACATATAACCTTTAATTTTCACCCTTACTCCTCTACGATCAACCCCTATTTTTATTATAGTAGATAGTTATTTTTATTTAATAATAAATATAATAATAAAAAATGTTTCCTAGAAATAATATACATGGCAAAACAAAAGTTTGGCGGGTCAGCTAGTATTGTTATTATAATGTCTTATTCAAAATATGTAACAAAGGTGACACATATTATGTATACAGATAAAGCACGTTCAGACGTTCACGTTCATGTATTCGTAAGATTTCGCAAACAGAAACAATTTTAATCATTACAATATAATATGCGTATAATCAAAAATTAGCCAAGGTGTTGTATAATTATGATTAAATTATTCTGTAATTGTGTTATGAAAACAGCTACCATAGACTGATTAGTCACGTTCATTCAATGCGTTATTAGTTGCTGAATTTGAGTCCCAAAAACCAAACTATATTTTGATTTACGCAGGAACTTACTCAGATAGACCATAAAGAAGTTCTGTCTGTGAATTAAATATATGTACATTTTTTTACGGGATTTATAATTGATTTATATTAAAGGAGTAGTCAGGCTTAGAGGGTAAGATTTGAACAAGAAACAATATTGCAGCTTCCACCCGCTATGGTATTCTACCATTTCAAAGACATGCTAAGTCGATGAAGTATATTGTATAATCATGTGCTTTATTCTTGCGGTGTCTACGTTTCTCTTAATTGTTATTTATATTTTACGTGAACACCATGTGTAATATTATAACAATTAAACAAGAAACAAATTTGTTCGTAAATTACATAAAATTCTGTCAGGTCAAAGCATTCTTCATTGTTTGTAAATAGGTGTGCAAAAATAAAACTTGTCATTGAAAAATAATACACTATAGACCTTAAACAAAGCGTCGTACATCAAAACATGCAGGTAAATCGTTGTTTGCATTTATTCAACAAAAATAACTTGTTTCTAAACTGTTGTTCCATTGTACTCCGCTTTCATTCATCTTAAACCTATTCAGAAGTTTAATTCTCCAAGCCCCAATGCTGGAGCGGAATCATAAAATTTCAAACTAGTATTCTGCTTCGACTTTGTCCGTTACGCGTTCTGTGATTGTTTGCGGATAACTCTAAAGTGCTTTTGTACAAATAATATGTAAAATCAATTTGGAGATTTTCCTTATTCCTTAACTGACTTGATGCCGTACAGTTACTTTTTCGGATTTTAGCCGGCTTGATACCCGTGCATTGCCAGAGCACTTTAAAAAGCAAATGTATGTTTAAAAGAAATGTTCAGAAAATTTCCATTGTACAGAGTGCGTACCCTCCAGGTGGCACTAAAAACTCCACCCAAAATATACTTTAGTCCTATTTTATTAGTAGCGGAAAAATTATCGGTGTCTTTCTGGACAGTTTCCCCTAAGCAACGTCGTAACTCGTAAATAAGGGCTAAAGGAAGTGCGTATTTAACTTAAGCTCTAGGGGAGCTGTTAAACCATCAAAAAAGCCTTCGTAATAAAAGGTGCTACAAAAAAACCTTTATCAACAAGCTACAGAGGTCAATAATTGGTTTTCTCTTTGTTAGATATCAAGTTGATCACGATAAGTTATTAATTTATCCTTTTGTATCAAAACACGAACATACATACATCTTTATTAGAAGTTTTAAGCGGGTCACAGACGGACCACATGTTGCAGTCAAGACCGACTGCAATATGCGGTCGCGGCACCACAATCTGCAGTTTCCATACTAAATTCATATCCGCAATACACGGACCTCTCCAGCAGTTCCTGTGCAAACCGCATATTGCAGTCGGTCTTGACTGCAACATGCGGTCCGTCTTTCGCCCGCTTTATATTAGTGACAGTGATAGCTAAGTATGTAAAAATTTAATAGTAAATACGTTTATCCCACTTTGTATGATCCCAGCTGCGTCGTAAAGTAATTTAATTATTCTTGACTTTTTTTAGCAACTAGCATATTTTAAAGCGTTACATTTTGGTTAGCTTAAATTAATTAAATAGGCTACTTATAACATAAAATCACATATCACTCACATAATTTAATATTTCACATGGCAAATTATCATACTCTGAACATTGACATCATACCGTTTATGTTCTTAATAGGATACTTTTTAAGTAGGTAGGTACTGTATTTCTAAACACGTTTGTTTTACACACTAAACAAGTTATTGTTATGGAACAACCTTGAAGAAAATGTCAACAGGTACAAGACTTGTTGCTGATATAACAGAAAATATGACCATAATAGTATCATAAAATCTGCGCTGCTAGATATAATTTAGCCGTAAGTACCACGTTTAGCTATCGTAAAGTCAAGCCCGGAGCGATCTAGGTGAAGTAATAACATAGACAAGCTGAAAAGTGCAGCTTTGCTAAACTTTTTTTATTTGTCTATGGTTTATAGTTGACTAGAAACTCCCGGCTAAGTGATCGAAACACAGCTTTTGAATACCGGTGAAACAATGACGGTTGAGGATCAGTAGGCGTAAAATGCTGATCGCCACCTCGTATAAAACAGACGCAAAAACTTATTTTCCCTCTTTACTAAGGCTATTGTTATGCAGCCACATAAATAATAGTAAAATTTGTTAGGGCGGGTCGACGCAAGATGTTTTTAAACTCACTGTCGCCAATTTAGAGGATTTAAAATTAAAGAATATATCTGAACTAGCAATGACAAAGTGTGAAAAAGTAATCCAATTCAAAAAAATGTTTTTATATTAATTAACGTGTAAATAAAATGTCAAGAAAAAAGTATGAAAGAAGACGACCCGGCCTCTTTAAGATTTACGCAATGAATGGATCTCGGCATATGCTCGTTACTTTCAAAACATAATTGGAGACTTCGCCGACACTTCATATGCCAACTTTTCCACTACGTATTTAAATATATATTTTTCTGCTTATCTGTTTTAATTATGCACTCTTTTTAGTTTGTTCAGCCTGGTACTTCGGTATAGTTTTTGGTTTTACTCACACTTATCAGGATTGTTGTTCCACAACTGAGCGTTTTTCAAGGCAGTTTCTGCCGCGCACCACCACTATGTGGAACCAGCTGCCCACTGAAGTATTTCCGAACCAAATTGACTAAGGTTCTTCAAGAAAAGAGCGTACCAATTCTTTAAACGCACTCGCGAGCCCTCTGGCATTGAGAGTGTCCATGGGCGGCGGTATCACTTAACATCAGGTGAGCCTCCTGCCCGTTTGCCCCCCGTTCTATAAAAAAAAGGAGTTAAGTCACACAATCTCAGGACCAATTCGTGTCTTACTATCACCACCATCACTACCGTCACCATCAATTTCTAGTATGAAAGGATTTAAGTTTTTGTTCCTAGTCCAACATAATGTAACAAGCTCACTTTCTATCTATAAAATCTTTCTTCGTCGGAAACCAGTGTTATTGATCTAATAACTTCAACACTTCTCAAAAGTTGAATGTTTTATTCAGAAGTATGCCACAATCGTTTTGAAAAAGAATAAATTGTGAACTTTAGGCGATTGTTGGGAGCTTTTGAAACGAGTGCATTCGTGAAAGTTAAAAGGTTGTGACTTTTCAATAGTTGGCTTTATATAAATTAGCTTATCATTTATAAGTTTATTTTTATATGAATAACGGTAAATCCTTTGTGATTCAGGCTTTATCACAACTTTACGATAGTGATGACTTTCGTTGTGTATTTATATATTTCACTAGCAAACTCGGCGAACTCCGTTTCGCCACCAGATTTTTTCGTTTTATGTAACATTTCGTTTGGTGATCCCGCTTTTCTGTTGAATTTTTTCCTGAATTTTCTTTGCTATAAACCTCACGCCCGAGACCTTTCCAACGAATGCAAAACCGTGGAAATCGGTTTGTGCGTTCTGGAGTTATAGCGTCAGGAAGGAAAACCCGACTTATTTTTATATAGTAGATTTTTATATAGTAGATTACGATTGAACAGCTCAGAAGGTATAGTATACACTATACATGTTCCGTTTAGTTCTAAAGACGCTTAAGAAAGTTTTCTATATAAAAACGGTCGTTATTATTTTATTACAACAACTATTCAATTTTGAGTCAATAGTACCAGGAGCTGTTCTTAATCTGGGGGGTGAAAACATTAAATGCCACAAAACTGACATAAAGTCACGTGTCCATGCGTATTGCCGAGATGCCGTTGACCAATCACTATCAAAAGGAAATCTCGCATTTACTCTTTTGTTTTACATTCTCACTCACCACGTTTGCCACACACTCAATAACTTCCATTATCATTTATTTATTTTTATTTATTTGCTCAACGGAATTCGTACAGCTACTTTCTAAACAATATTCAAACAATTACACTGTACACAAAAGCCAAGAACGGAATACACATTTAAATATACTCAAAGCACAGTTTCACCTATACAAATATAAAAAATATAAAATATACAAAGAATATATGTATTTATAATAAATTCTAAGTTCTAAGATTCATTGTTCATTATAATATATCTACTATATATAAAAATGAAACCCGTTTTCCGTTGTCACGACATAACATGACCTAACCTAACCTAACCATAACAGGAGGCTTGACCGATTTGTCTGATTTTTTTTTTATAATATTCCTTGAAGTACGAGGATGGTTCTTAAGGAGAGAAAAATTAAAAAAATTGAGTGAAAAAGTCTAAAAACGACACTTTTCTATACTCCCATACAAAATATTCGTAATAATACTTAAAAGTCAATTTGAACTTTAATACCATATCATAAAGTTCAAATGTTAGTGGAGGGGTTCCGGGAAGGTAAATTTTTATTTTTTGACATTATGTATTTGTTGTCTTATCAACTTTTTTTTTATCTAACTAGCTAGACCGGTGTCCCGAATAGCAGAATAAGTATTTAAAAAAATAAAGAAACGACTGTTAGGCGGTACGATGTTCGCCAGGCCAGCTAGTATTTAATATAAATGAAGAATAACAAAGCCATTATTACTAAAAGAGTTTTTTAAATTATTTTTTAAACATTTTTTAGTTACATTAAATATATCTATTTGCTGGTAATTTGTGTTATAATCTGAAGGATCTCAGACATGTATCGTATACATGACTGAGTTACGTACATAGTATACGTAAACGTACAATAAGCCTTGAACATTTAACATTAGAATTAGAACGAAGGTATATTACCTTAGTATATTTAGAGCAAGTATAGTGCATCCGACAAATGGAAAGCGTAATTGAGCGGCGCAGTAAGTAGACGTAAGTCTATTAAAGCTTTAGCTAACTTCTAACATTGACCGTAGTTCATGAAATACGCTGAATAGTTCAAAATAATACCTTACAATGTGTAATTAAATCTAAACTACTAATAACACTACTACTTATACAACCGCCGTATGTTGGCCATTAACTGGGTGTCAAGTTACAGGTAACAATTAAATTGCGTAAGTTATCATTTTGTATTGGAGCAGTGTTGGCCTAATGGCTTCAGCGAGCGACTCTCATCCCTAAGGACGTAGGTTCGATCCCCGGCTGTTGCACCAATGGACTTTCTTTCTATGTGCGCATTTAACATTCGCTCGAACGGTGAAGGAAAACATCGGGAGGAAACCGGCTCGCCTTAGACCTAAAAAGTCGACGGCGTGTGTCAGGAGGCTGATCACCTACTTGCCTATTAGATTGAAAAATGATCAAGGAACAGATTTCGAAATCTGAGGGCCAGACCTAAATAGGTTGTAGCGCCACTGATTATTATTATCATTGTGTATGTAAAAGTGTTTGATTATTTGTTTCAGCCCCAATTATGTAATCAAATGTAAATATCTAGTTTAGCCTTTAATTATTATCTTTTAAAATAAGTTGTCTCCCAATTCGCGGCAATAGAAATCTTGAACGTACATGGTAATCTTATTTCGAATCTTAAAGTCGTGTGTAATTTTGCGACAAAGCATAATATTTTGTGTTACGTCCGGCAGACGCTTTCTGTCCGTGAAGAGAAATAGGACGGGTGCCGAGAATAAAATAAAATAGGACTTTGACCTCAAGGGACGTCTTCACCCTATTCCACAAATCTTGCATCACTTAACACGATCTATGATAACCGCATCATACATTTGCGGCTATCAGGAGGGGATATGTAATAGCTGTAATATAGGGAACTTTGTTTTGCGAGCATTTTCTTTTACCTTTTCCTGGTATTGGCAGAACCAAAGAGTATAAGGAACAGATTAGAACTCAAAAACCGATGCAGCCCTGCGATTCTGTAACTCACTTTTCGAACTCACACAGCGGTTTTCGCATCGGCGGTCGCTCTCAAATCAGTCGTGAAGCAGTCATTTTATGATTTGGCATTCTAATAAACAATAAACTACAAGCTCCCACCTTTTCAGAATGCCAAATCATAAAATGACTGCTTCACGACTGATTTGAGAGCGACCGCCGATGCGAAAACCGCTGTGTGAGTTCGAAAAGTGAGTTACAGAATCGCAGGGCAGGTTATGAATATTCCAGTTACTTATGAAACCCAAATAACGCAATCATATTTAATTTCTCTTATACTATGTCCCCTTTTTTCAAAACTGAATCGATCTAAGTACACTGTTTTACTATAATTAATTAAATAATCAGTGGCGCTACAACCTCTTTAGGTCTGGGCCTCATATTTCTAAATCTCTTTCATGATCATTTTTCAGTCTAGTAGGCAAGTAGGTGATCAGCCTCCTGTGCCTGACACGCCGTCGACTTTTTGGGTCTAAGACATTTCAATTTCCTCACGATGTTTTCCTTCACCGTTCGAGTGAATGTTAAATGCGCACATAGAAAGAAAGTCACTGGTGCACAGCCGGGAATCGAACCTACGACCTCAGGGATGAGAGTCGCACGCTGAAGTCACTAAGCCCACACTGTTTTACCTTAAATGTGTATTATATCCCTTCTTGTCATATTGTACAACGTTACTAATGCACTTTGGTTTGTGTATTCGTTGTCGTTGGTATTAGTTAGGAGCACAGAGTATTTATATTGTGCGTCTGGTAGATACCTACTAACAGTGGTACTTACTTTAAACTTTAATGGACAGTCCCCATGTTTAAAACGGCAACGCACTTCTGGCAGTGTTGGTCCATGGGAGATGGTATCACCATGGACCAACACAGGTGAGCCTACTGCCCATTGGGTATTCTATTTATTGTTCTATAAAACAATTTACTCCGCCAAAATCGCTTTTGGCCTGACCTTGGCCTCTAAATTAGAAAAAATAATTCAATTTATAATTTGGAAGCAACAAAGACTAATTGAATAAACATTCAACTGTTTATTTAACCGCCATGATTACAATAAAATCCATTTTACTTCAAAGTAAAACACAACTTATTTACATAAGTTAAAAAGTTATATTTAAGCGAAAATATTCTCTTCTGTTATTATAACATTATGTCTAATATGTTGTTCCAATAGAGACGAACCATAAATCTCTAAGGAATTTCTGAAGCCAGAAGGCTATTATTCACACTGGCAGCCCGAGGTGTATGACAAATGAAGAGTGCAGCGGTTGGAAGACGGCGAAGTCAAAATAGATTTACAGATTACCTTTTAAATCACGTTAGAAAATAAGAATTTTTCCTATATGTATGTTAGACTAACCAGGTTCCAAAAGATAAACCACTCCTTATTCGTTTGTATTCGTTTTTACAGCAAATTAGAGAATTATCGCTAAATAAATTCAAAGCCCTCGTTAAACGTAAATTAATCAATAAAGCTTTTTATAAATTTGACGAATACTTAAATGATCTTAATCCTTGGGATTGATTTGCTCCAGTTCAAACAATTTGTATGGCAATACTTGGCGATTAAAAAGAGTAGCGGAAAGTTTATTGCCAGTTCTTCATACCTGCTCTACGCCCTTGACTTGCGAACTGGTAGTAAATGTAAATTTACAACTAATTTAACTTCATTTTGACGATTCATACGTGTACTTGTTTATCTATATGAATCAAGATATTTTGAGTTGGAGTTTGAGTTGGAGCTGGACTACGTAGATATTTTTTGCTTAAATTTCTTTTGTTTTCTCGCACTAGTACCTTAGCGAGCACATGGATGACTTCGACATTCACATGATCTTATAATAGGTATCTATATAAATGTAGTATTGGGAATAGAGCAAGCTTTTCACTCCATAAAACAAAAAAGAAAATTTTTCTATTTTATTTACGTTCAATGTTTCGCATATGATTTCATGCATAATTTCATACTTTATTACATAAATAAGGACCTAGTTGCTTCTAAATAAATAATCTAATATTAATCCTAAAGAAGCTTATAGAATTCATATGTAAGCGAGCTTCCAAGCACGTGTCCTAAATTTTGTAAGTGTATGTTCTCAAATTTTTGGAAAGTCATGTCAAAATGATCCTTTTATTTAAATAAGATGCCTAACAAATTAGGTAGGTAAATAATTTGGCTGTATTCGAAGTCGCTTTAGTTTTTCTAAAGTACTTAAATAAGTCAATTTACAGTGTAAAAATAATTTGAACGATTAATCAACTGTTTTGGAACCGTGTTATATGCTGTTTACATAATATATTAAGACATATGTCTTCATCAGTGAGTTTACACAGGTTGAATGCTGGTTAAGAATTCCAAATTCTCAAGCTTTGTATATATATATATGATAGTAAATAAAAGCTTCAGTATACGTCCATTACATCAAAATTGATAAGGGAAACTTTGTCAGCTGTCAAAGGGATCGTTACGTAAAAGTGTTAAGGAGATTATAGGCGCTTTCCCACAAGCAAGTCAGGAAAGTGAGTGACAGCTCAGCAATTAACAATTGATGTTATTTGGTAACGTCTATTAACGTTAAATAATATCATAATCTATGTCCTTTTCTGGTGGATAAAACTTATGAATTGTAAAGCATCGTATAGAAATTATACTTTGAAAAATAATGTTTTGTTCACAAACGTACAAAATTATTAAATTATAATTGCAGTAAAAAATGTTCAGAATCTTGTTTCTAGGTAGCACTTATGTGATTAGGACATTTAATACGTATTTGAGAGTATACATGTCTTAAAAACTTATAATAAAATGTTGGAGGAATATCGTGATTGCGATAGTGACCATTTATTAAAACACAATCATTACCATGGTAACTAACGCTGCACTAACACACTTCTTATAATCAGGAAATACAAGTGCAATATTTATCAAAACACGTTACGCACGAATCAATAATAAACAAACGTGTATTTGCATACATAAGACAAACGTTACTGATTCCATCACTCTCCTTGCATACAAAGAAAAATCCAGGTTATTTTTATTCCTACAATTCCAATTACAATCAGCGCCGTTTGGAATGGTGTCCCATATTTTTCAATCCTTCAGTACAATACAATCAAAGTTCCAACAAACTTTTAATTACATTGTTGAAAATCGATTGACGCCTGACCTAAATCTGCATCCGAAGAGCTTAGCATAATTACATTGCAATCTTAATAATTCCATTCGATCTCCAGCTTTTGATTACAGGCATTCATAGACAAACTTAGGTGCACTGACTTCTAGTCCCTATCAGTTTGTAGATAATATCAATTCAATTACTTTAAAGGAGTGAAATTCTACAGTATCTTTCAAAGGATTTATGGGTCATGTCAATTCTATTAATATTGATATCTTTTCTCGACCTGACTTATTTAAAAATACTTTTATATGGAACACGTGTTGGCACAGTAAAAAGATAATGCTTATAAATATATCAGTCGGTTAAAAAATAGTCAATGAGAATATAGAAGAGAGCAATAAGAATGCAAAATTGGAAAGAAATCATACTACATATTCTTTATATAAATAGTTTCATATGAGCCTTTAACATTCAAAGTCCATATGCATTAGGTATGGATTGGGATGGCAGAAACCCTGAACACGATGACAATAGCATGTATGAAAATAAATCAAAATCAATACGATACGCTCGACCGGTTCGAGATGTTACCTACTTGATAAATATTATATATTCTTACATAAATTTGTATATAGAGTTAAAGTAAATAATGAGAATACTTCGCACAAAAGATTTCTGTCAAACTATATTTAGATTAGTGACTATCGTTACTTTCACAAAGTCGTTTACAAGTCACAATGTTACTGACACTTTATAATTTATTGTTATATTTATAAATAATAATTGTTACCTTCTTAAGTACAATTTAAGTTCTATATATAATTTGGGAATGAAGTAAGCTCACGCTTGGTAACGTGATCAATTGGCTATAAGCAAAGGTCACTTTATCTAAACTAATCTTTCGTTAAATAGATTGCAACATCAAGAGTGTTATATATATACGTCATCTTTAAGAAGTTGAAAGACTTGAAATAGAAAACATAAAAAGAAAATCTTTAATCATAAACTTTTGCGTAAGGGATTTGACACAATCTTAGATAGCCAATAATGCATTCTGAGCTCAATCTATCTTATCCGCTTCATAAAACTTTCTGAGGCAAGATACGAGGGATCAACTTCGAATAAGTTTCCTCAGAAGCCTTTGGTAATCAATTCGATTTTTATCTATGTATCTACTTTCATCTATCTGATGAGAGATTGTTCTCATTACGTTTCATATTAGATTATTTTATCTCTTTTTTCATTTGCACAATCTGTTAGTTATTTATTGAGCTAAGACTCGCCTCAAACTTATTTATTTATTGAAAAACCGATACATTACATATAAAAAGAAATGCCAGGTATAGTTAGAGAAGTGTCCTCAAACTGTTTCTGCATAGAAAGTAAAAAAGGCTATAAATTACCAGTAGAAAACACAAGTAAAACAAATACATATTTTAAAGGACATTTACGACAAATATAAATTTCATATTTTTAATTTAGTTATGTGAATATTGACAGGACACATTATGAGAGAAGATAAAGATAAATGGACGAGAAAAGCAACGAACGGAATGTCTTCCTCGCTATGACAAAAGAAAACGAGGAAGACAAATAAAAAGATGGGAAGATGATGTGCGAAGAGCAGCTGGCCCTATGTGGCTACGTAAAGCTATAACCCGCGGCACGTAAGTCTAGCGCTGGCCGATACGCGGAGGGGATTGCTGCGCATGTGTACTGTCGCGCGGGGGACAAAATGCGACTGGAGAGCCAATCGACGCTCTTCATTCCGCTAGCCCCCCTCAGGTACCTTATTTTTTACTTCTGCGCAATAACGGTCAGCACTAGACTTACGTGCCGCGGGTTAAACAAACAGAGATGAGTAGAAGCTCTTAGAGGAGGCCTTTGTCTAAGGACAAGCTGTATAACAGAAATTAACCGGCTTGCCGATTAATTATTAATGATTATTTATTAGTTTCTATTTATAAGTACTGCACATTTTTATGTAATAGTATAAGTATTTACAGCAATAAAGGCTTTTATTATTATTATTTTTATGTGAATACAACAATACCTTTTTTTAACACTTAGAATTATGCAATCGTCATTTATTTGTTACCCTATTTCTATTCAAAGTGAAAACCATTGCACTTAGATAAGTTTCTATAACAGCCCTGCGATTCTGTAACTCACTTTTCGAACTCACACAGCGGTTTTCGCATCGGCGGTCGCGCTCAAATCAGTCGTGAAGCAGTCATTTTATGATTTGGCATTCTGAAACTTGGGAGCTTGTAGTTTATTGTTTATCAGTATATAAGTAGTATAAGTAGGTACTGCACATTTTTATGTAATAGTAATTACAGCAATAAAGGCTTTTATTATTATTATTTTTATGTGAATACAACAAAACTTTTTTTTTAACACTAAGAATTATGCAATCGTCATTTATTTGTTACCCTATTTCTATTAAAAGTGAAAACCATTGCACCTAGATAAGTTTCTCTAACAGCCCTGCGATTCTGTAACTCACATCTTGACATTTGGCATATTGTTTATCAGAATGTCAAATCATAAAATGACTGCTTCACGACTGATTTGAGAGCGACCGCCGATGCGAAAACCGCTGTGTGAGTTCGAAAAGTGAGTTACAGAATCGCAGGGCAGTATGCTACTATTTTGTCTTTCATAAATTTTATCTATAATTTTGTAATTTTTGAAGCGTCTGTTAATAAATGTATCTTTCATCCTAAAAATCACGCATAAAATCAGCCATATACGCATTTTATAAATACCCGAAAACCGTGAATATCTTAAGGTTTGTTAGGGCGTTATTTAAGGGATACATATTATTAGAAAGTATTATAATTCTGTCAGTTATAACTCTGTTCTACCATACCCACTTACCAATAAAACGTATGAATAATTTACAATGAAAAGTAAATAAAACTCGCCTAGCGTTGGCTCACGTTCTTAGCTAAATTAATGCACTAATTTGAATTTCGTTTTCAACCACCTCGTTAAGCGTATTACGAAGTACGAATCGCATTTTTCTGTAAACACCAGTATTAAATAAAAAATATTTAACAGCATAATTATTAATAAAACTTTACTTATAATAAACATTAGTATTCTTTTTTTAATTTTTATCGTAACCTAAGTGTTAAAATTGTTTATTTTATCAAGTAGGGGAAGGTGGGGACCCTTCGTACGGTTTTCACATTTTGTTTTTTTATTTTCTTCTTTTTCCATGAATCAATCACCTGATAGCTTAAATTTATAGTCTAACTATCTGAGATTTATATAAAAAAATGACAAATGATTTCATCTAATGGTTCAACCATAATTATGATTTAAACTAAATCTGGAAAACGTACGAATCTGCCCCATCAACGGGGCACCTTCGTACAGTGTTGGGGGTACCTTCGTACGCCGTGGGGTTGTTCCGTACTTGCGATTAAAACGACACATATAAATCAAAATTCATTTATCAGCAATGAAATTAAACACAAAAATAAAAATTTAATACTTTTCTTATAGTGAACAAAAATTACATAGCTTTTCTTATGTAAAACAAAATTTAATTAGTTAGGTATCTTAAATTTATTTAGTTAGGTATCTTAATTTGGTGCGGATTAGCATTTTTCTCGGGTGTTGCAGTATAAATTCGTGGTTTTCCTGGCCGTCGTTGTTATTTTGTTTGTTTTATTACTTCTTAAAACATGCGCATAGGGTCAAAATGTCTCTGGTGTCAAAACTGACTTCGAAGGAACTACTATTTGATTGATTGGTAAATTATTCAAAGCATCTGGTTCACAAGCATCAAAGTCAACTTTAATAAAGATAATAAGAAATAGGTCTTAATATATATTTACATCGACGATAGCAAAAATTGCAACACAGGACATAGTTAATGCAAAAATTAGCAATACAATACACTAACACAATCGTACCTACCTACCAGAGGGTTTAGTCAAGATGTCTTAACAGTAGTGTATGTAGAAAGTCAAAAACTTAATTTATATGAAAATGACAGTTCGTGTCGACAAATTTTCATACAAATTTAGTTGTACAATTCGTTCAAATGTGCCCCATCTAGTGCTGTCCGAAAGTACCCCACTAACTAAATAACAACAAGATATAACTTATTTAAATATTAATAGGAAAACGTCATAAATTAAGTATTGGAGACGTATCTTAAGTATATTTTGCTAGTTACTGATAGAATACTCTACACGAAAACTTATTTTATCTACGGTAACAAGAGACAAAAACATTGATTAAAAATTTACTTACCGAGCGCGAAAACACGTCCATGCCTGTAACTTCACTCTCATCGGTGCGAATTTCGCGAAACTTCGGTGATGTATAGTTGGTACCTCGACTCATGCACACATACAAAAGCAAGACTGTACTTTGTTTCGTTCAAGTTTTATTTTGACTGTATGAATGTGCCCCGCGTACGAAGGGTAACGATCTTCCCCTATACAGTATTTACAATTTTCTTAACCTACGAAGTAATAATATAAATAATTAAAATAAATAATAATCTCTTAATATATTTAAAAATCTATATAAAATCATGTTATTTCCATTTAGCTGCTTGAGTTTAAAAACAATAGCAAATATTATAGTATATATAGTATCTATCATTAAAGACTACTGATTTGTCCTATAATTAACAGAAGTTAAATAGTTTATAGTCCGTGTATTTCCGTTACCTTTCGAAATAGGGAAAATACAATTTTACCGCGTATATTTAACTAATACTATTTTATTCCTTTTTTAATTCCTTATGTTACAAAACAATACATAGATTTGCGGCTCTAAAACCTCGCAAATCTGTTTATATGAACACCAGAGTCGTTTCATTACGTCCCCTTCCTATAGCCCAATGGATGAAGTTGGCGTCCACATACCACTTCGATAAGGCCCACCAACACCATCCAAAACTGTTGATGCGTAAAGGTAACAACTGCTACCCCTTACCGTCAAAAAAAGGTCCGAGAAGCCTTCGGATCCAGATGATCCAATCACTGTACAACGAAAATGACAACTCAGATTAGGCTTAAAAAACACTATCACCTGGGACGGCCAGTACTTCGTACTTCGCTCAGTCCATTTGGCTTTCGTCATGCATTTCAGGCGATTGACCTCCCCGCGACGACCCAAGCTGAGGTTCGAGTCTCCCAGTAGACTCCTTTGTGGCGAAATGCGAGATTCCGTAAAAAAATATTATGTCCCATTAATATAAAGCAAGTTTGTAAACATTCTGTTCTTATCAACCCGAAATAGATCATACTTCGTAGAGAATCGATATCCAGGTTAGCCGTATGCATAATATACGTAGGTAGTATTCGGCGTATAACATTTCAACTTTAATCGAAATAAATATTCATTAGGAGTTTATCATAAATGAAAAAAGTTTTCGGCAAAGTTAAACACCTGCGAATTGTACCCTTATTCTAAGGTATGGTAATAAATTCTCTTAAGACACCCCACAAAACAAAGTTTTGTTTGTCCTTCTGAATTTTGTTAAGAGGTTTTGGGATAATTACTTTATTAAAAAACTTTTCA
The DNA here is from genome assembly GCA_963693345.1 of Pieris melete. Classification (NCBI taxonomy): domain Eukaryota; kingdom Metazoa; phylum Arthropoda; class Insecta; order Lepidoptera; family Pieridae; genus Pieris; species Pieris melete. The sequence goes on from CAVNZK010000028.1 coordinate 1,805,651, forward strand.
CTAAAAAAGTTTTAATGGCTGAGGAAGCTGACTTTACAACGGAAAAAAGTAATAGAAGAAGATCTGCTATAAATGCAATTTTATTATTTATTTAATCGAATCACGTATACACTACGAGTTAGGTACAAGCACAGCGTATAATAACACACTTGAGGTACATATTTTGACACATAAACGCCCTATATTCAATGCGAAATACTCTCCGTTGAAACTCCGAACTTTACCATTAGTCAAAAACTATTTTAAAAATATATACTTAATGAATGTTAAACCCATATTGATCTTTTCTTGGTACCTAAACAATATACCAAGCTTAATAGTAAATAGAATTGTTTAATAATTTTTCCTTGGTCTATATAATCGAAAAACATGTTAAAATTTTATTCAGTAACATTCAACTTCCATATAAACTGAACTGCAGTAATGCAAAGGATAGTTCGCATCACTGAACCGCACTGTTTAATGCTGGGAAATGTTTTAAGGCATGAAAGGTGCCGTTTTCACGCGTCGACGCAATAACTACCATAAATTTCATAAAAGGAAACTGCTAAAGACCGAAAGAAAATAGGCCATTTTCAAGATATTAAATAATACAAAAGTTCTTTTAAAAGTTATAACCAACTTTAAACTACACTAAATTGCCTTGCAACTACGTAGGCCATCATTGGTCTCTTAATAAGTTTTGATTTTCCAAATTAAATTAAATTTCCAAATTGAGGGTTAACGAAAGCATGAGTCTCTTTATAAAAATATGAAAATGTCAAGTTAGATTATCGGAATCTCCTTAATTTACTGATTCCTAAATCAAATCATCAGAGTAACTGACACTTCACATTCTGACATCAGATCAAAATACTCTTTCCAAATCGGTCCAGGCATCTTCCGGTAACCGCGAATCTTCCACGGTTTTGAAGGAATATATCTTGATAACCACACTTTAGAATATATAAATCGGCTTCGATTAAGTATATAAATTGTTCATAGTACTGGTAATATTGTCTACGCAATATGTAACAAAGCCCGCTTCATATAATAGTCATTTTGGTAGACAATGCTAGTAGAGGGAAGCGGCTTATCTAATTCAAGCAGGTTGCTTAGAGAAATGCGCCGTTCATATATTCCGCTTGAGAGTTTTTACTACAACAGACATAAAATTATAGAAAATTCACAGAATGTGTGTAAATGATAACTTAAGGAGCGCAATGTATCTTTGTGTACTTCGCAGACCATTCTTCTGAGATATCATTATGGTTTCACCTGGAGGGATTCTACGAGCGTTCCATTCCCACGCGCCCTATAGCTACTTAGCCCTGAAAGTAGTAAGGCTTGCTTTATATATGCTTGTGCGCAGCTCCTTGATTTCATTTGAGGAAATATAAATGGAAAGCTGAAGAATATGAGGGCTCTAATCAGAAATGTGAATAAACGATTCGAGAATGTTTTGGAATTTTAAAATAATTAAAAGTCATTAAAATAAGCTCAGAGTTTATATCAGCAATGCAACGAATCTCTTTTTTGAAGCCTTAAATAGAATTCAATGAATGACTATTTTGAAGTCTTCATCAAATTATCTGATTGCTGGACGTGTAACTGTAACAAATAGGTCAGCAGCGAATTCCTTTTTGAAATGAAAGCCTCCATCATGTTGATTGGGAATTTAATTAAGTTCATGTTAGTTTTTTGTAAAACATTTTAATTTGTTACAAGATTTTACAAGAATTATATTGTCCCACAGATTTGTCAATCGTCAGTGAAATTGAAATGGCTTTACATAATTAACTAGAGTCTGGCTAATGAAAGAAGATAACGAAAAAGCGCGGCAAATTAAAAAAAAAATAGTATGGGATCCCTAAAAGTTTGATATATTTTGTGGATTAAACTTACTTGATACTTTAATCCACAAAATATATCAAACTTTCTTTAGCCAGACTATAGTGAATCTTTATAGGGTTTAAAGAGGTCTTAATCCAAACTAGAATTAAAAAATCGTAAGCTTCAATAAAAACAAATTAAAGCGGCTAAAACGCGAGTATTGGCAACATTCCAGACCGCTAAAAAATAAATACTGCTCACTTAGCCCGGGGATAGATTTATAGCACAGTCGAGTTTGACTTATAATTAACTTAAAGGAAAAATACCTCATACGCAATTAAAATTCGACCCTTTGAATGATTCAACGCAACGGTTAGTGAGAAATTAGGTCGTTTTATTTTTAATATACAAAAATATATTTTCACGTATACCGTTAATTGGGTTTAAATCTCGTGAAATTTTTACGAAGTTGGATAAAAATTTCCCATTTTACTCGCATTTTGACAGGTTTCGTTTAACCTTCCGTGAATGACATGTAAGGGTCAAAAATGGCCCGTACGTGCTGTCCCTAAAGCTCAACATTTGCAAATTATATCCAAAAGTCGGTATAAAATAAATTATTTTTGACTTAGTCGCAGTATTTGTCTAAATCAGTCTGATTGACACATTTTTTTAATTCAATTGAATGCGAATCATATTTTTAGTAACACAAATTTGAAGTTTTATGGTTGTGATGATGTCTATGTAGGTCAGAGTATGTTTTAAAATATATTTTCCTCTTTTCACACTATTGGGACTATAACAAAATATGATAATATTTACAATGGTTAAATTTCGAGAAAAATTAGAGCAGCTGTAAGTAGTATTTATTCCAAATCAAATATTAATTATTCCTATTTCCCAACACCATCCCGATCGTTCTTAAAAGACGTCGATCGATTGAGTAAGAATGGGACCTTGATTGATGTGATGTCAGCGAAGATGGAATATCCTTAACGTATCTTATACATACAATGATGTGTTTAAGATATAGCGATGATAGTTGGATACCATATTCCACAACGTCAATACATTTTTTTACTTTTAAGAGTAGGTACAATAGTTGCATATAATTTGAGTTCATACTCCCAAACCCAAAAGGTTTCCACACGATGTTTTTCTTCGCCACTACTAGCGAGTGTCAAAATCGCGCATAGACAGAAAGTCAATTGGTGCACAGCCAAGGTTTGAAACGACCTCAGATATGAGAGTCGCATGCTGAAGCCACTAGACAGAGCTCTTCAATACTTCACTAATCCTGTTATTTACGATATAGTGTTTCATAATTTTTGTATGAATGGTTTCGTTGTATTCTTAGTTGCTGTTTCTTAAATATCTAAAATCGTCTAACATAGTGTTTCCCAACCATTTTTCTGCCATGCCCCACCTTAGCCTAACTAAAATTCTGATGCAATATGTAAAATACATAATTGATGTATTAAAAAGTTTAATTGTTCACTTTATAAATTTAAATTATAGGTTTTAGGAAATTGTTCACTAAATATTATTGTTTCGTTTAATTATGTAAATTTTTAAAACATAATTGAAAAACTGGAATTCAAATTCCAAATAAAAATTATTTTTCTATATCAATTTAGTGAGATCCTTGCGCTGATGCCTGCTGCACGAAAATTTTATATCGGGTCCCAAATTAGCTTCAGTCTCAAGCCTCCACGTGGTGTTATATCCAACTGATTTCAATTGCCCCCCTTAACAATCAAATTGGTCTAACATATTTAGTATAGTATAATAATCGTCATTTATCAAAATATGATTAGCAGTAGATTAAGCATACATGGGTATAAAATAAAAATCCTCTATTTTACTTTGTTAATATGTCTTTAACAAAGTAAAATAGAGGATTTTTATATATATCTACTCTATGAAATTTATAAAAAAAATCGGTATTTTTTTCGTGATTATTTGTTTGTGTTAATAGCCAATTGGTGATCCCTGGTCACCATTATGAGACCCACACTGAAGCCACTAGTCCAATACTGCTCTATAATAAATAAAGGTCATGTTTATCTCAACCTATGAAATGTTTAAAATACAGAAACAATTGATAATTGAAAATAAATCTTTTAGAATATATAAGCAAACAGTTACGGATTGAAATAAGTACAGACCGTAGCTCTGACAATTAGTGCACTGCGCACGTCCTCAGACGACCCTTCACCCGACTTCACTAAAAGTTGAGACTAAACGTGACACGACTCTTTCCAATGATTTGGCCCCAGTGTTGATTTCACCTGAAATTCAAATGTAAAATAATTATAAACAATACACAATCATACAATGCTAAAATAAACCTGTCATCGAGTAGTTTTAATAATGCAATAATATAGTTTGGGAATATCAAATACAAATTATAAAAAGAAAATTAAATAAAACTTACCCATTATGTTTGTCGAGTTTGTTTCCAGCAAGTCACTGAAAAGCTTGGTAATCATTTAAACAAAATTGGTTGGTTAAATGCGTACACCCCAGATATTGACATTAATCCGCGACATTTTGAAACGTAAATTTATTAAAATAATTCAATGCTTCCCCTCCTCATAAAAGTCTCCTCGGAACCGTAAATCCGACTTGTGTCAATCAACTCTTTGTAAAGCGTAACAAAAGAATATTAAAATCACAATATTAATTATCATTTTACCTAAAACAGCTATCTCATATTTTATTAAAGGTAAGAAGCAATCATTGTTTTATATTCAAAGAAAGAAAGGTATTTAAGACATCAAAAACGACAGTAGTTTATAGTATATTATTCAGAACTAGTAATGCAAGAATGATTTGACGAAGTACAAGTCTATAGGTCACCTATTTAAAATATCGCCGCCAGGCGCCGACCGTAACGACACCTATAACGTCCAATTGCGAATCTATTTCTCATAATAGATCTAAAGGACCTTAACTTAAACTTATAAATTATTAGTTGAATTTCCGAAATGTTTCTTGACACAAAATAATTTACTTAGTTTGACATTCACGATTATTTCTTAGTTACTTAAAAAAACATTATCAATTATTCGAGGTGTATTCTTTTGTTATAAATTTTCAATTCATGATAAATATGTAATTTTTTATTATTTGGATTTTATGGTCATCATTTCATGAAATATTTTTCAGTAATAGTACATCCAAACATCTATTGTAAGCACTAGCTCTGAAAACGGATTCTTCGAGTTTATAGCAAAGTTGTATTTTTACATATACATACATATATTAACTTTGTTACAAAATACCAAGATATTTTTGTGATTTCTCTTAGTAAAGACTGCGAACGGCGACATTTGTGTTATTTTAGAGGCAAATGAATATTTAAATTACTTAAGTTCTAGCGAAGATCTGGCGCATTTAAGCTTGAGAATGGAGATGTATCTGAAAATAGCTTATCAACGTTTCTATTTTCTTCACAGTCTGCATTTGTTTTTTATAGTTAATATTAAACATATTTTTGAAGTGAAACTTCTTTATCGGGGTTGGAAAAAGTGTAGTGTAACATTTTTTTCGTTACGCGTCACATGTTTCGGTTACGCGTCACATGTTTCGGTTACGCGTCACATTTAACCGTTACGCGCGTCTTGTTCTTGTCCCTACCACGGTTGATTCAAAGAGATTCTAAACCATTAATAACAAAAATGTATAATAACGATAACAATTATACTAAAAATTCTATTACAATTTATGAAGTACTGTAATAATCTTAGTGGTAATAAGGTAAAATGAAATAATTGTGTTATTTGTATTCAAGTACGTGATATTAAAAGCCTTTTGTTAAACTTTATCTAATTTAACTTAATTTAACCAATTTCTGTAAAGTTGCATATAGATAATTTTTCAAAAAATAAGGTCATAAAGAAGTTTCACATCTAACGTGTGTACACTAGTAAACGCACATTTTTTTTTAATGTTGAGATATTGTTAAGATTTATATTAAATAGTAAAATACATAACTTATACTACATAATATACTTATTATTTAAAGTGATTTGTAGAACTCCAAATTAGTTACAGAATTTTATATATTTACTAGATTTTATATATAGGGTATTTCAACAAGAAGTTTGTTTTTCAATTGTGGCAACACCGAGAACGTGATAGTTTTGACATTTAGTTTTTGACGGTATTCGTAGCAGGTGCTTTGGCAATTATTACAATGAATTCAATTTCGCTCGAAAATCGCATTAAAATAATTCAAATCCACTATAAAAATGGTGGTTCTGTTAAAGTTACATTTCGTAAAATTCGTGATATTTTCGGCCAGCATAATCGTCCTTCTGAGACCGCTGTTAAGAATTTGGTCGCGAAATTTGAGTCGACAGGCTCGGTACAAAATGTGCCAACACCAACACGTGTTCGACCGGGTCGTTCAACAGAAAACATCGCCGCCGTGAGCCACAGTGTTGAAGAAGATCAAAATTTGTCAATTTCACGACGTTCTCAACAATTGGGGTTATCCAAAAGCACAACATGGCGAATTTTGCGAAAGGATTTGGCTTTGAAGCCTTACAAGATTCAACTGGTGCAGGAATTAAAGCTGATCGACCATTCAAATCGCCGCAGATTCGCTCAGTTCATTCAGGAACAACCTGCTGGTTTTTCTGAAAAAAACATTTTTTCAGACGAAGCCCATTTTCATTTGTTTCAGGGTACGTCAACAAGCAAAATTGTCGCATTTGGGCTTCTGAAAATCCTAAAGCAATTATTGAGAAGGCTTTGCATACTCAACGTGTTACTGTGTGGTGCACTATGTGGTCTGGAGGCGTGATTGGGCCGTTTTTTTTCGAAGATGAGGCTGGAAATGCGGTAACAGTCAATGGATCACGGTATCGCGAGATGTTAACCACTAAATTTTGGCCTATTATTGATGACATGGATATCACTGAAATGTGGTTTCAACAGGACGGTGCCACATGTCACACAGCCAATGAAACGATCAATTTATTGCAAACCAAATTTCCCGAGCGCATAATTTCGCGAAATTCAGCTGTTAAGTGGCCAGCCAGATCGTGTGATTTAACACCACTGGATTATTTTTTGTGGGGCTATGTTAAAGACAGAGTCTATACGGAGCCAATCGAATCGATTGCAGCCTTAAAACTCAAAATCCGTGATGTCATTAACGAAATAGACCCTCCATTTTGCCAAAAAGTGATTAAAAATTTTGATGAAAGAATCAACATCTGTCAGCGTGGTCGTGGTGGACATTTGCCAGATATCATTTTTCATTCATAATTGCCAAACTTTTCTCTTTGTAATACAATAAAAATTTTATTCATTTTCCTCTAAATTCTTTGTTTTATTTTGTTTTAGAAAACAAAGTTCTTGTTGAAAAACCCTTTATTTACACCCATTTCTGGTGATATTTATCATACGTATCTTACAAAAACCTAATATATACTACTTAACTAGTTTCCAGAGTCGAGACTTATGATTAGTAGGTATGTTTCAGACACTTAGTATGAATTTTAACATACGGGAGTGATAGTTCGCTATGGGACATTCAGACACGATACTTAACGCGAACTTCTGTTTGATAAAATCCAATACATTTTTGACGTTTGAGAGTCAGCCTTAACAATAATTCGTATGTCAAGTAACAATCTCGACTTGAGCACTCTCAGATATTAAGACTACTCTTAAACTTTATAGAGAAAAACTGATTCAGCAGCTCTTTAAACTAGATCTAGTTTGATTGTCATTCAAGAATATGCTGCTTATCCTAAGTCTCGACTGTGAACCTTATTCTCAAATCACGACTGACTCTCGGAACACTTACTTAGCTGTTAAATATAAACTGTGACATTACTACTACTAATAAAAAAGAAATCCCACAATTTATTTTTTTATATCGAATATTATGTCAGCCTTGATTCAAAGAGGATCGAAGAAGCCATTTCACACCCGATCGAACACAATCATACTCGTATCGTCATATGGAATAACGAATACTGAAAATATATCGGTAATTTATAAAATAAAATCTTACACTTATAGGAGGTACTTTTTTGTACTTTAGCGGGTATTATAAATTAATGTAGGTTCTCTGTACAGTATTTTGTATAGATACCGATCTTGATTGATTGTGACTGATTTCTGATACAAAGCGTGCAAGGTTTTTTCGAGAATAACGTTACACCTTTATATTTTATCTGATATTTTATAATAATAGGAGATTTCTTAAGGGCCTCACGCCTAAGTGATTTTGTAAAGTTACCGTTAAATAAGGCGTTTAAAATAAACTAAATTGCTTCCCAGTCGCATCGCTAAATATAATATGTACTTAATACTTTTGTAATTTGTTCTGTCTCTAGTGGGTTCTGAGAATTCGTTCAAATCATCAATCCTTTACGCTGTTTTTTTACTGCTAACGTATGGGCTTGGAATGACTGAAATTGAATTTTTTTTTCCAATCAATCTCTTTTTGAAAATCACCTCTGACGAAATTATTGCATAATATACACTACAGAATAATATGATTAACGTGACGTATGTTGTGGTTCATAGGCCAATGCGCTTTGCTAACAGCGTATCAGCTGATAAGCTACTCAGCTCAGCTAAATTAACATCCCTTCGTAGTTCGTATTTGTTTTAGATCCATAGAATATATATCTTTGAGGTGATAACGCCGCAGAATATAGCGATATGTCATGAATCGTGATATAAGTTAATTACGTTCCTTTGTTCAAACCACCTTATAAATGGAAATTCTTCAATGAAAACATAAATCGAATATCGATTTTCTAACCACGACGAGTGCTTCTTGTGTGGAAACTAGAATTTTTACGTAGTAGATTGTTATAGAATTATACATGTCTCAGTTTCTCTTTTGATATGTTTATAAACTCTATTAGACTCGTAAAAAAAATCTCTTTAAATTTCCAGCAGTCGTGTAAATGAGTCGTATTTTTTTTTTAATAATTTTACATAATTCAATTATGTGAATAAACATGTATTTTGATAACGTTGTCTGCAATTTAATATATACAATTTTTAGAATTAGTTCTAAGTACACCCACCACTGATGCAGCCCCAGTTCAGGGTTTTAGGTATAAAGACCCGATTAATTAACAAATTAAAGTGTATCTTCAATAGAGATAAAAAAAATATACGTTATACTGCTCTTTCTATGGCGTTTCACTTTCACAATTGTGTGAATGTATGTTTAAGACCTTTTGTGGATAATAATAAAAGGAATGTACTAATTCTTAAGTATACCTTTTATTATCTGCCTATGTCACAGACATGTATAAGTCAAATACGTAGACTTGATACCTGTCAATTTCAAAGTCGAAACCGCTAGTGTTCATTTCAATTTATATAATTAAAAAGTTTTACCTATAAATATAAAAAGTATGTTTGACAGACGTCATTTTGCATCTGTGTTTACCGAAAAATATATTCGGACCTGGTAATAAAGGTATTTGTTACCAGGTCATAAAATTAAAAAAAAAAAAAAAATATTCGGTGCAGTTACCGACATTGTAATTACAAATCTTTTATAATTTAGTTACTGCTTGTTCTCTCTCTTACAAATATTATATTATTAGTTTAACTTTAGCTCTTGTGCTGATATTTGCAATATGATTCAGGTAAGTACTCACCCTGCCTACTTTTCTGAACACATTGTTCAGTGTTGACGCTTATCTCGCGATTATACGTGAGTTTTCTTATAAACAATCTTAAATCGTTGTAATAGTGTAAAATTAGTTTAGTCTGACTTTGAAATACTTTTATTTATGTAATTTACTTTAAATATAACCTGTTGTCATTTTCCAATATGGCTCACTGGAGTTAAATGATTATATCACGTATTTTGCAATGTAAGTTGGTACATACATATTATAATGTATGTCATAAACAACACCATCCACTTTTGATTTTATTGGGAGTAAAAGAGAACATTGGGAGCTATTTTAAATAAACAATACTGCCTGTTATTTCAGGCTGTATATTTGCAGTATTTACTGAGACTCACAAATAAATAAGGTATCACTAAACCTAAAAACAAAAAGAATGTTGTTATATGTAAATATTAACAATTTATTTTTACTATTAGGATAATGGATCCTATTATTGATAGTGACTGGCTTATGAACAAATCAGAACCTATTGATGACAGTCAATCTGGCAATATTGCACGCAGTTGGGTATGGAGAGAAAGAGGTATTAAACCCCCTAACTCACCAAGCAATAAAACTGTGTTAGAAAATGTTGCTGAAGATATTCTTGTTCAAAAACCACTTAAAATAAGAGTAAGTAATAAATAATATAAGTTACTCAACAGATATCTTCTTTTTTGGGGAAAGGGATACTCTTCTTTAATAAAATCCCAGAGGCTCTTTTATCACTGCCTTTCAATAAATTTAAGAATTGTATTAAAGAAAAGCTGTGTAAAAAGGCTTACTATAAAGTCAACGATTATCTAGTTGATAAAAGGGCCTGGGACTAGTGCTAGGCAGGCTACTTCTAATTAATTTGCGATATTTGTTTTAAATAAGTGTTGTTTGATGATTTGTTGTTTTAAAAGAGTACCAAGATTTTTTCTACGCCGGCTTTTTCTCTCGGCCTACACCCTCTGTCTTCTTTGCCGATGAGTAGGGATGCCTTCAAATTTAATGACGTGGAATAAGTGATACATGTATCTTATGTTCCATAATAAACTTATTTTATTTTTATTTATATGTATATATCAATCTTTAATTGTAATTAATTTATCTAAAATTTTTGCAAGTAAATATTATGGACAAAGTATTGGTTAAAGAAGTGTTTACTCTTACTATACATTATATAATATTTGTTGAACAGTTTGATGTCATATACCATAAATTTTATACACATTTTATACATTCATCATAGTGCTGCATTTTTTTGTAACTTTAAATTTAATTATTACATTTGTAAATGATATCTAGATCTCCATACAAAGTGGTATAAGTATACTAGTTAAACATAAATGATTTCAGTGCTGTGATCTACCAGGATATCCACGTTCAACATTCCTCATGGTCTTTAGTCCTGATGGGTAAATGCTTTATAATATTTATATTGTTATGCACTTACCCTAACATTCAGAGTCAAGACATAGCGTTTACAAACCATGCTTAGTAAATAATATATTGCTCTAAGTCTTGACTGTGAATCTTACCCATAATTCACATTCATCATATAAAGATATCTAAACATTTTGTTCCAATATGTGAAATATTGATTTTTTTTATAAATTTCCTAATTAAATTAAATGTTTGAAAATAAGTTTCTGTTTGTAGATTGCTTTTTTAGTAAAAATGAGTAACATTGGTGAATATATTTTTTATAGCCTTTTCTGAACCTATTCTCATATGGTCTGACCTAAATAAATAAGTGACCATACATTTTATTAAACATGTATACAATATATTTGACTATGATTATAATTTAGTTACCAATTTTCAGTACTAAAGTTGCATCAACGCATGGAAATCATAATGTGTATGTGTCTGAGTTGGCGAGTGGTAAACACGTCAGAATATTAAAGGGTCACCCAAGAACACCATGGTGTATAGCATTTCATCCATCACATCCAGAACTTATTGGGTCTGGTTGTCTTGGAGGCCAAGTCAGAGTTTGGGATATTGCAAGTGTAAGTATTTTATTGTTTATATACACAAGTAATGGAGTAGTAAGTTGCCTATGTGTACCATGAAACTTTACATACACCTGTCTATAATAGCCTAGATCTGAAATAAATTTTAAACATATCATACATTGATTATTTTGTAAATTATGTGGAAATCATTAATAAAAAATTTTTTTTTTTTAATTTAGGGTGGAAGTGAAGTTTGGAGTGTACAAAAAGAAACTGTAATAGCGTCAATAGCGTTCCACCCGCGGGAACAGTTATTAGTGATAGCCACTTCTAATGAACTTTACTTTTGGGATTGGAGTCAACCGGCACCCTTTACTAAAGTCTCAACCGATGATATCAATGAGAAAGTGAGGTATGTTTCAAGAGAAGCTAATATATTGACTTTTAAAAGTTTTCTATAGAACAATAAAGCAGTTGTTCAAAAAATCAGTTAACCTTAATTTACTTATTGTAAAATTATTATTGGTATGGAATATACCAAATATTTGGAGAAAAAAAAATTGTACTACATATTATTTTCAACATTTGCCAGATAATTGTTAATACAATTAAACACTTAATGGTCTTATGGAAGATTACTTTTAAAGCTACAAGTCCGGGTTTTAAGTGTATTGTTTGGGTATGGATAAATTCTGGATTCGAACAAAAATAACTTCTTCTTTCAGATATGTGGCATTTGATTCACTGGGATATAAGCTTATAACAGGAATATCACTGTATAATACTCCACCTTGTGCGCCTACTGTCTCTGAACGCAATGCCCACTCAAGTCCGCCAGTCAACTATCGCAGACAAGAACCCGATGATAGTCCTAACAATAGATCGGATTCAACGGGCCCAACGGGAGATGTCATAGTTAATTCTTACCAAAATTTAGTACAAAGATATGACAGTCTGGTGAGAAATTATCAGAGGTTGTTTTTGGTACGACATAGGCTTACAGCTACGACCCCACCGCCTAGCACGGTATAGTGTTTATTTTCATTTGTAAAATAAGTAGATTCGGCCATTTCTAATTTAGTATACTCTCATCATTTTTTTACATTTGACACATCTCAATTGTGAGCAATGCCCAAATATGTTCATGTTTAAATTATGTATGTATTATTGTACATGAATTATTTTACTATATGAATTAAAAGCATACATTTAAAAATAAAATAGTTGATTTGTGAAATTAAATAACTGAAAAGTAAAATATAATCTATATGATAATTTAAAATAGCCACTTAACAAACCATTAGAAAAGTGTCAAAAGAAAAAAAATGTCTAGAGTATAAGTAGTAAATGTAGAGGAAGCTTTGTTAACATAATTGTTCTACAAATGAGATATAGTTAGGTGGATAACAATTGTTTTAGTTTGGAAGATGTACAATATTAGTCAAATATAGCCCATGTCTGAAGTACTTCAAGTTGGGATGCATTTTAAATATTAATGTTTTTGCAGACCGATCGCGGAACAGACCCAATGGAAACAGATTCTGCAACAGATAATAATTCACCAATTCGTCCTAGTCTGACGCCATTCTTTCCTGAAGGAGGTAAGAAAAATCCTTTAAAAGAGAATAAAAGTTATTTAATAAATATCTTTCTTTTTTCATAATCAATTGCGTTTTTATGTGTTCTGCAACAGAGAATGCACCAATTCGTCCAACGCGTCTGACGCCATTCTTTCCTGAAGGAGGTAAGAAAAATCCTTTAAAAGAGAATAAAAGTTATTTAATAAATATCTTTCTTTTTTCATAATCAATTGCGTTTTTATGTGTTCTGCAACAGAGAATGCACCAATTCGTCCAACGCGTCTGACGCCATTCTTTCCTGAAGGAGGTAAGAAAAATCCTTTAAAAGAGAATATAAGTTATTTAATAAATATCTTTCTTTTGACGTGATAACGTCTTTAAAATCGTTTTAGTCGGGTGACATGTTCAGAAACTTGTGTCACACCAAAACCTCACGAGCGCGATCGCAGGTATAACGAGAGAGAGACGGACCGATCTCCCGTCTCATCTCGAGCGCTGCCAGTCATTCCGTGAATGTATGAAGAAAAATGTATATCATAGTCGAATAAGTAAACTTGTCATTTTACACCCGAAATTTATCATCAAAAGTGTGAATAAAACGATAGATGTAATTTAAAATTTGAAAAAATTGTTATCTTCATTAATTCCTTACTTCCCAAAAACTTATATCACCAATAAGACGTTATCACGTAAACATCTCGATCGTAAACCTACTTTACAAACAACCAATATTTTTTCATAATCAATTGCGTTTTTATGTGTTCTGCGACAGAGAATGCACCAATTCGTCCAACGCGTCTGACGCCATTCTTTCCTGAAGAAGGTAAGAAAAATCCTTTAAAAGAGAATAAAAGTTATTTAATAAATATCTTTCTTTTTTCATAATCAATTGCGTTTTTATGTATTCTGCAACAGAAAATGCACCAATTCGACCAACCCGTAGGACGATCTTTTCTGAAGAAGGTAAGAAAATCTATAATAAAACAATACATTTTATTTAATGAATATATTTCTTTTGTCATAATAAATAGCGTTTGTGTTATTGTATATTTTACAATGCAAAACAATTTAATGTAATCATAAATGAGTCTTATTAGGTAAAAACCTTCTAAAGTATGTACATATGTATGTGCTGTTAAACATTGGAATGGAAAGAAAGTATTTTTTTCTACATACAAATTTTATTTAAATCGATTTCCGTTTGTCTGTGATCAATGAATGTATTTGTTTTAGTAAAAATACGTACTATCTTAAAATTATAATATCAATTTGTATGTTATTAAAGACGAAAAAATCTAAAAAAAACCACCACTTTACCTAAGTACATTAATTTCCTTCATCATAGACTTATATTACGATTTTAGTAGCTTTATTTTTTAACTTCTTTGTTAATAGATGCCCTGCCGAGCACATCTAGAACTAATGAAAATACAGACGCTGATACAGATCCACTTTCTCACAGTCGTCTTTTAAATCTGGACGCATTGACGCTTGAAAGAGACTCTATGAGGTAAATTTTAAATGCTTTAAAATAGATGTAACGATTAATTTAAAAAATATTTCTCGCACTCGTCATATATGGATCAAGTTATTGTACGGTCATACTGAAATAAATTCGTCCTTAACACCGTGGTGCATATGTGCAGTTTAATGTTTTAAAATTTCAGCTCAAGAAGTTCGAGCACCAGTCGTTCAGAGACCTCTGTATTTGGTTCTCGCCCTTCAGCGTTTCAACCTCTCAACGAAGGCAATAGGCCATCTCTTTGGCAAGCGGCCAGGCATTTACCAAATCCCTTTACTCCGCCGAGACGTACTTTGATGACTACCGTTTTTAACCAAGAGAATTCGGGATCTTCTCGAACAAACATATTTCCCACTTACAGATCGGTGTCTCCCCCTCCCCCTCACACTCCTCCACCTCCTCCGGCTCCTGTCGATCCCCTTACGAGTTTCAATGACACCATTTCCGATTCTGTAGACGCGATTTTTCCGTCAGACAATTCAGTACAAATCGATTACCTAACTCCCTCGTCTCCAGACGTAAATAGTCCCATTCAGGTAGTATACGGTGCTTTCCCACCCGAAACATCGAGCAGTCCTACCACGTCTAGTACAAATACAACCACACAATCTCCCATCAATACCCCAGTCGATGCACAAACTATCAACGAGAGTCTCGATCTAATACGTGACATTCTCAGAGATTCTGGGACGAGATTGTTAAATTTGATCACTAATATGTCCTTATCGAACTTGTCGAGAGAAAGACGACGGGAACGTTCTAGAGCGCATTCTGATGGAGACGGATCGAGCGATGGAACTTCCAGATCTCGAAATACCAGAACTCGGCCCAGGTTGTTCAGTTCAGGCTTACCCATTTCACTCTTTTTATCATCTAGTTCAGAATCAGACATTGAAACCCCTCCCGAAGTTAACATATTCAGAACCAGAAATGCATCATTCAGAGAAGACGCCGCCAGAAATAGTAATCGTCCAAATGCAAGTGGATCTACTAGACCGGAACATCCTACGGACAGATTAGTTTTCGAATTGAACGATGAATTGGTGTTGGAAGAAAACTTAGAGTTGGGTGGTTTTAATGTGTCTCCCAATCCTAGAACATTTCATGTTAGGTCACAAAATCCTCAATCCGCAGAGGAAACCACAACCACACCAACTACTACAACAACTACTACAACTACTACTACAACAACTACTACAACAAATGAAGAACCTAGAGAGAATCGGACACGGAGTAGTAGCTTCGACCCTAATATGCCCTCTACCAGTAGAGACAGCTTTTGGTCCGGAGGAAACACGTTGACCTCCCAAGAAGCATTTCGAAAAGTTCGAGGCGGCGTTAATGCCTTGCAAAAACATGTTCAACAGCTAACGAATTTCTGGGTCCGTGGACAAAGGATAAGTATGAGGGACTTGCGTAGTATGTGGGAGAATTTAAGGAGGCGAATTCTAATGCTTCATAGGGAAACGGGAAGACTAGATGTTCCCAGTTATTATTCAAGATCACTTTTAGAAAGATGCATGATGTTGTCTGACATGTCGGAGAATGTTAGTCGCAGCTCAAGCAGAACTAGAGGCCACCAAAGGACAGAAGACAGAAACGCTGAAACCAGTAGGGAGCAAGCACCTGCAGAAACGGGTGATAATGAACCAAGTTCAAGTCCTGGAACTTCAAATACAAGCAGGCAGAATAGAAATCCACAAACGAGATCCTCTTCAGGGGGTAGATTTTCTCCATTCGCTAGACGCCGCCTACAACCTAACCATAGGTGGAGGCATGAAGACGAAATACGTAGAAGAGCCCGAAATCCCACATCCAACCGCTTATCACCAAGGCTCTCCAGACCTCGGCGAGAACTCGCCCGGGCCATTGAAATAAGTGCTACGAGGCATGAGATTCGGATGCGCGCAATGCAAGTTTTGTCTGTTATGTTCAATATGATGATGATGTGCTTGGAAGAGCCAGGCTTAAGCCAACTTATCATAAATATGTTACGAACGTTAAAAAAGGCTTTAGCTTTAACCTGTCTAATGCTAATGAGTAATAGAAACGGTGGACGTGGAAGTGGAAGCACGAATCAATCTCCACAACGGTCCGATCGCAATTCTAATACCTCTGGAAATACTGGAAGTAACACTGACGGTAATACCAATGACACGAACACATCGGAATCAGTGCAAAATTCAATATCAAGTGAGGCAGAGGAAGATCGCGCTCGCGAAAGTACATCTAATAACGCAGAAAATACTATCTCTCTAACAATGGTTTCTAGTCCTAGTACCAGTACCGCGCAAAATGCATCCTTATCATTACCTAGTACATCCGCCGCTCAAAAGTGGAGTAATCGTCTAGCTGTCCAAATAGCAACAGCTAATAGAAACACATCTGTAACTGCTAGATGTAGAAGAGAGTTATATTTAGAAAGTAGACGGCTTAAAGCTTTACATCGTACTAATCCTACAAAACATCCTCTTATAAAGAAGCGTGTGCCTCCTTTGGCCTCTCACCGGATTCCCATGTTGCGGGCGTTACCTCGAAAGATAGTCAAAACACCTACCCCAAGAGATCCTTCGCCACCAGTCGCACCTGTAATTTTCCCCCTACGTGGACCACCACATGGTGAAATTTCAAATCAAGAACCGTCTGGACTCCCACCAGAGGTTATGAACGAATTTGAGCACAGGATTAATTTAATACGCATAGCTCACATGCAAGCGGTTAGATTGAGAAATGCTGCTAGGAATAGATATAGACGCCTGCAAACTATACGTCTGTATACTCCGTCGTCTGTGCGGGAAATGTTTACTCTTCAAGATGGAAATGATCAAAATCAGCAAGGGAGTTCCCGTTCAAGTAGTACCGAAAATCGGCCGACATTACTGAACAGAGAACGTCTTGTCGCCCGAGTTCCTATAAATATACATTCTGAAGATATGAGACAACTTCACGCCGGTGAGGCGCTGCTGCAAGTGAATGACGCGGTCAACGTCGAAGGACAAGGGAATCCACAAGCACGATTGCCTAGGATTCACGAATATCTACAACCAATCATTCTGGCACAGGTAAGACTTGTAGTACTTATTAATTACAGCATAAGTTGTAGTAAGCAGATTAAGGATTGTTTATTTGCCCTATTTTAATTTCGTTATTAATACTTGGTTGCACGTGGAGTATTAATTCATGTTGTACGACCCTAGCTTAGAAATACTGCATATAACCCGTGTTTCTTTTTTTAGTCATCAGACATGCGCCGATACTAAATTACTATTTAAATAAGTAACGATAGCGACAGCTGTGATGAAGAAACAACAGATTTAACTTTAGATAAAACGTTGCAATTGTTAAATCAATTTAGAAATAGTTCTTATGAAAAAGGGTTTGTGCGAGGATTTTACAAATGGTATTAGATCAAATAAGTGAATTTTGATTCCTACAATGTTTTGTCGTTGCAAATGGAAAACTTAGTGTTATTAAATTACAGAATGCAGTGGTAGTTGAAGATGACGACGAGAATATTGGGGACGGGAATGGCTTTGCTGGTTTCGGAGTTCGACGAGTGGGCATGGGAGGGATGGCTGGTCTATTGGACGCTAGTGTTATATCAGACAACTTTCCTTCCCCGTCCCATAGAATACAAGCATGGGACTTCACTAGTGGAGATGCGCCGGACATAGCAGATGGTGCGTATATTCAAATGTTTAGGATGCCAACACTTTCTTTCGCGTATTTATGCCCAAAACTATAATTTTTACCGCAGATGTGTTTAAAATCGATATCGGTACCTTGTCAAATTCACGTCAATTTATTCGGTAAAATTTGTTTTTCTGATTCCAGTTTTCTAATACTGACTAATAACAACTTTAAATTACACTAATTAAATTTTTTAATTTAGTAATTATTCGATTGTTTCATTTTTTAGTATATTCGTGAATTATAATGGCACTTTCATTCTGTTAAAGTCTATTTTGATAAAAAAATTATATCTTGACATAATCGAAGATTTCTTTGATGAAAATTTGGACTATCAAGTTTGTTGGTAGCAAGTATCCACTGAACTGATTTAGAAAATAGTGTTTCCAGAAGTGATCTACATATTTCATTGTGTTCTCGTTTTACCACGTAAAAAGCTTATAATATAGTTTCTATTAAATTATTTTAGGTGACAAAAATATAGTGGTTCAAAGATGCAGAATTCATAACGATGCCAGTATTGATATATCTAAAGATGGCAGATTGCTAGTGGCTCTCTTACCTGTACCACGATTACGAAACACAAGCCATTGGCTAGGTAAGATAGGTGTGTGTGATTTTTATTTTTTTATTTTACACTACCATTACACAAAAATACAATCAACATTCCGGTCTTTAATTCAATTCTTTTTTGCATATATCGCATGAAATAAGACGCCTACTCATATAGAATGAAGAAAAGAAAACAGAGCTGTTATAGTAATTCTTAAAATATCCAGCTAAACTCTTAACTTTCTTTTTTTTCTTAAAATTCAGACAAATAAAAGAGAAGACAATTTAGACCCAAATAATACATTTTTTGTTTATCCTTCGCGCTTGTATTACTTCTGTACACTATCTTTGAGAGTATGGAACTGAAGTGTGGCGTTCCGCCATAAAAATATTTCCATAGTGCAAATCTTCATTGAGCTGACACTAAAATTTATCATTAAACTTTAAAATTCATTGACGTCAATTATAAAGTTGAGGTGTAATATCGCGATATTTCCGATCAAGGGGTGTACTCGCTGGAATGGCCCCGCCTGGGTCACTGCCTTCACACAGCGGTGCTGGAGCAAAGTGCAGTGTCGGTAGCCCTCTCCCCAACTGGGCGACACTTGGCCGTGGGGCTCGGGTCTCGTCGCTTCACATCGGTACATCACGCGAGAAGCAGTGTTTTTGCGTTGCTCTTCAGACTTGACCCTCTCGGTAAGAGTTACTCGATTTACAATATATTAAACGGAGATAACAAATGTTTAGTTAAAAATAGTTAAATTTTTGACTACCGAAAGACTGGTTATTATATATACAGTCAAAACCGTTTATAACGACATCGTTTACAACGACCTATCGGTTATTACAACCAGATTGTATGGTCCCGTCCGAATCCCTAGTAAACTATTCAGTAAACAAACCGCTTATAACAATATCGGATACAGCGACATATCGCTTACAACGGCGAAAGTTTATCGATATTCATCGGCTATAACGACCAACCGCTTCTTTTCTCAGCAAAACAAAACAATACAAACGATTTTAAATCTTATTTATAAGCATTGAATGAATATTTAGGCATATTATTACCTACGCACTTTCTCCCAACGAACAGTTTCAGTCAACGACGATTTCCGAGGCTCTTAACGCTGTAACGATTTTGCAAAAATTTGTTGTCTTTAACCAACAGTTTGATACTGGTGATACTCATATCTTGAGGAGTATGAAACGTAAAATGCAAAAAATATTTGAGACTGGGCTAAAAAAATCAGACTGACTGATTACTTTTGTACCGAATTATTTCGTAAAAAATATTTTTGTTTCTTTTTTGACTCGTTTACATATCATAATATTAACATACCATATTATAACCCATACCTACCTATTCTAGATCGATAACTATGTACATACATATGTACTGTACTTGTGTATATGACATTGCTTATAACGACTATCGGATATAACGTCGGCAATTATACGGTCCCTTCAATGTCGTTATAACCGGTTTTGACTGTAATTCTAAACGTTCCACAGATTCTTCTACCTTCACTGTAAATGTATAAAATAATTTTCAGACGGCACAAGCCGCACCGGGCTGTCGCCTATAAAAGAGTTGGAGCAAACCTGGGAACACGGTTTCACGAGCCTCAACTGTTTGCGTTGGGCGCCACAACCTGGCCAAGGTTTAGTCTACGCTAACAACACTGGCCAACTTATTATTATGAGTTAGACGGGTCACGTGACGTGCGAAATTTGAGCGCTAAAGAGAAAGCTCATGGTTACTATTAAACGTCATAGTATGCATAGAGGTATTCTTAGTCAATTGCCCAATTTGAAAATGTATAATTTTGTGTCGCATATGAGACAAAATAAAGTTTTATCGAGTTTGTCATTTCCAATAACGAAAAGAAAATAAATAATTGAAGCGCTTAAATTTTGTGTCGAATGTGAACAATTTTTTATTTAACAAAATCAAAATAACGTTGCATTTTAACGAGGATATTTTCATTCTCAATAACAAAAAACAAATATAAAATAATAATTTACCAAATGTAATATCCACATTACAATTGCGTTCCGAAAATTTGATATAATAGTCTAATTCAAAGTAACGTTCAAACGAAGACATGTTCAATGCCGATGATTGTAGGTCAAAAACTTTAAATTAAAATGACAATCTAAATGTTTGCTTATCAAGGAGCTTTATTAACGATTTCCCATCGTTCATTGACAATTACCTAATAGGAAAATATAAGATTGGTCTGTTTAATGATCTCGGGCCTGTATTGGCGGCAACCGGTAACATGACACTCGGAACACCTTATTGTTACCATATTTAGTTTTACAGCAGAATTGATTTAATGAATTGTAGTGTAAAACATGTTATAAATATATTAAAGTAAATTTGGTATAGTACTCAGCGATAACCTACCAAATTTGAACGGCCTTATGATGTGGATCAAAGTTACCATGGCAACGGCAATGGTAACCATGATAACGAATACCGTACTAAAGTCAACATCATTTAATAACAGTATAAGATCCCGCTATACAACGACCTTCACCGAGATGCTTATTTAATGAAACTTATTTTATATTTAATTTAATATGTCAATAAATATAATCCATATGGGTTGCCTAGCATATTTCAGTCCAGAGTATGTTTAATTAATATTTTAAAAAAAAAAATTTTTATAATTTGCATGTAGTAAATTTTTTGAACTTTTTTCAATCAATATTTTTAATCAGGGTAGTAATATATATTTATCACTATAACCTTCTTTTATACTAAAGGTGTATATATACTTTAGTGTCACATAAAAAATATACACATAAATAATTAATTGATTCAAAACAACCTAACGTTTGCATATTCTATGGGCTTCATACTTTCGATTGGTATAGAATTTATCTAATAATCATACCGGTGAAATGTTTAAAAAAATATTTTTTTTTTAAATTAATTAAACATACTCTGGACTGAAATTTGCTAGGCAACCCATATGGATTATATTTATTGACATATTAAATTATATATAAAATAAGTTTCATTAAATAAGCATCTCGGTGAAGGTCGTTGTATAGCGGGATCTTAGACCATAAGTCCGGAAGAATGTTTGACGAACGGCGGCTTCGGTCAACGGCTGTCGCCAGTAGAATGAGTGAAAAGGAACGTTGCTAAGCGGAACTAAAGTTATCTCTTTCTAATGGTCGTTGTTATCGTTAAGACGTACTGTACACAAAAAAATCTATATCTTTATCAGTCCTGGTATACTATGATTACATTTTTAATTATATAATAAGATCCCAATGTTTACATGAAGTCATTCGGTTTCATGTGCATTAGAATTTAGGCGTAGGTATTTAATTTCTTTAATAACTTGTAATATAGGTAGGTAAGATGCCTGAGGGTAAAACTATTTATATTTTTTTCTATGTAAAATTTATTTTCATTGTACTGACTTTGGATGTAAATTAATAATTTATTTTGGAATTTTGAAAATAGTACAATTTTAGTTCAATAAATTCGGTACGAAAAAAGCAGAATTTAAATTATATTGATCTTTAAAAAAAATTTCTAAAAATTTGTCATATTTTAATTTTGTTTCGATGATAAATATGGCTTAATTTTAATATTTCCTGAAAAGCGATAGCCAATGAACGTTTTGAAAATTAGATTATCTTGATAAAATGCTTTCGTTAATATGTTCTTGCGATTTAACTATTGAAGAAATGTAAATAATAAATCTCTTTCTTATGTAATTGTGAATGCATTAGACCTTTAATATTTTTTAGTTCTTCCATTAAGTTTGTACCTTTATTTTTGTAAAAGGCTTAATATTTTGTTTATTATGTAAAATGGTAATAAATAGAGAATTTCACTCAATTATGTAGTTTGAATTGGAATGCATCGCTAATATACTACTACTAATTAAAAAAGGAAAGGCTAGCACATGTCTGGCTTAGTTTTTGAAGGCTACTTTATTCATAAAGCTAGATACAAAAAAACTAGGTGAAGTTATATAGAATATAAATTCCTCATTTTATAGCCAGTTAGATGTGTCCCAATCGTTGATTTGTCAACGTTAAAAGATATTTCAATCAACATTTGTAATATCATTAATGTAGGATCCGATATGACATGGATGTAGATTGCAATCATGACGTAACTTAACTTTATTATTATTTCTCTATTAGTTGTGCCATCAATTTCACGACGTCAAATGCACTTGGTATTTTACCATTAAGTAAAACTAGAACATAGAAATAAAACACGATAAACTTTTTCTAATAATTTATTCATCATTATTATGTGACAAAATTTGCCAAATGTACAAAATGTGATTATAGGTATATTGTAGCTAATTTAGATTTCAAATATCCCTGCTTCATGATGCGAAATATCTTCGACTTGAATTATTTTCCCTAGCAGGCAACACTATTCTGAAACATTCTTAATAATTGTTTCTCTATTTCTTTAATAAAATAATTTTAACATTAATTTAAATGTAGTGCAATCAATTAAAATTTTCCTTTGTCTAAAATTAGTTAAACCCCAATAAATTGACTTACATTAACAGAAAATAAATTTATTAATATATTTCCTGCATAATTCATCAATAATCTATAAACGCAAAACATATATTTAATTGTAACTACACAAACGTGATGATGACGTAAACTATAACTATATGTTGATTAATACAAAAACAAATTGAATTAATGAAACTGTACTACAAAATATATAAAAGATAGCGCTCAAAGTCCTATGGGTAATACAATGGGAATTCAATGTATACAAAATGGTACCAAATACGGAACCAATACTCATAATAGCTGAGGAGAAGGGATTTATAAATGGCTGACATTCTCATTGCATCTCGCTTAGATAGGTGTGAGGGATCACACATCGGTAACGATAACGTAAAAACTGTTGATTATAGTTTAGTATAAGATTCTCATTTAATTATTTAAAAAACTCGGTGTAATAATAACTCTTAAAATATTATCTTTTTGATTATGCAACGGATTAAGCCATTTAAAATTTCCTCCTTAAGCTCAGTTACACAACTGTTATCGAATAAAATAAAAATTAAAAAATACATGTCATATTTACAAATTACATAACATTTTGGTAAAAGATTCTGTAACAGACTTTTCTCCCTAATTTGTGAATGATACAATAAAAAAATCCAGTTGTGACTTAGGAACTGTCACTATAACTAATGGTTTTAACTTACAAATTGTATGCGAAACCATTGGATAACACTAAAAAATCCTACAAATAATTTGCTCGCAGCGCACAAACGACTCATCACAGACCGAATGTAGAATAATAGGAGTCTAGTGTGACCACACCCTCCGGTGACTTAGAAGCATTTAAATATAATATAGCGTCTATAACTAACTTCTTGGAAGTGATGTGATGAAATGTTAGTGTTCTGATGGCTTCAATTCCTTAATTTGCTTTATAAGGTAAGCCTTCTCATCATTGAACTGCTCGTCTTCAGAGCGGTCTGTGTGGAACTTGGTCAGGAAGTCCACCAATTTATCCTGGTTTCGAAGCAGTATATCCAGTATTGGTTTTGGTTTATTTGGATTGGCTACAAACACCTGTAAAATTATAGCATCATTAGCCTTTTCTAGTTAATACCTTAATCACTCAATGTATAACTAAAATAAAAACTCGATTAGAATCCAGGTTGGATTCAATCATAATGTAGTATTATAGTAACAGTTCTTATTAGAGTGAATATATTTCATTTATAATTGATGTGTACTTAATTACTTATTCTAATTTGTTTACACAATGCATACTATTTTAGATATTACGGTTGTCTTAGTTGATGTAAAAAGCTAGACCTAAAAATAAATACTTATTAAATAAAACAATTATTACTATTTGTAAAATTTTAAGTTGAAATCTCTAAAGTAAACCTGAAAGAGTTACAAATGTTTACAAACATCCATTGGCACTTACACTTTTATAAGTTCCATTTTATCCAAAGGGTCAACTAAATACTGCCAGTCCAGTATTAGATACCAGATAAAAACATAAAATTCTATAATCTATATGAATAAAATAAATACCTTAAAAACATGGAAAGCCTCAAACTGTATATTACGCGATTTCTCTTTAAGCATATTCATCATCAACTTCAAATTTTCTGGGTTGGTGATGTAGCGGGTCATAATTGAAAAGTTATGTCGATCCAGCAAGAGTTCTCCAAGTAATTTCAAACTCTGCCGTCGAGTTACATAATTCTCCGAGTTCAACAATCGTTGGTAATGGTTAAACACCTTATCGTAATTTGCTTCTAAAAACTCAGCACTTAATATTTTGTGTCGTGTTAACAGTTCCTAAAATTTATATTCCCATTAGATCATATGTATTAACATCAAGATAAAATATAGCTCAATCAATAGCTTGGTGTGGCTTAATTATATTACTTATTCTATCTTTAGCTTTATAGATATTTTACTATAAATAACCTGACAAAGTGCTTATTAATTTCATAAGTGGTATTTTCCAATTAATAATTAGCAACATGATAAATTTAACAGTTAATTAACATTAAAAAATACTAGAGTAATATATATATTTTTTTTAATTATATACGATATAAGACCTAAAGTGCCCCACATTTAACTTGGAGTTGGGGACCGTTCAAGTATTACGTAACGAATTGCGGGGGTCACGAAACGTTTTACTATACTTGGGTACAGATAAACGTTACGGCGCGTTATATGGGGGAGGGTCAATCTTATATATAAAATTCTCGTGTCGCGGTGTTTGTAGTTAAACTCCTCCGAAACGGCTTGACCAATTCTCATGAAATTTTGTGTGCATGTTGGGTATGTTTGAGAATCGGACAACATCTATTCGGGGGGGGGCCCCCTAATTTTTTTTTTAAATTTTTACCATTAACCTCTAACTTTCACCCCTCTACGATCAACCCCCATTGTTTATTATAAATAATATACATGGCAAAACGACGTTAGCCGGGTCAGCTAGTAATTTCTAAAAATTACGTGACGTAATAATTGAACGCTCCCTTACTTCCCATTTTAGTGATTATTTTCTACATAAAAAGGTCACAGATTTATTGTTCTTGCCTTACAATTGATAATTATTCCCAGAGAAAACTATGAATGTTGATTAGACAATTATTTCAAAAATCAAAACACTAAAAATTGACATGAACTTACCTTACTTAAGCTTATTTTATGAGCCTACTTAAATAAAAAAAATACTTTAAGAAATGAATTGTAACAAATATTTTTAGTATATACTACAAATTTTATTAATTAGTGACCAAAATAATGATCTGAAAACTAGTAGACCAAAAGAAAAAATTTTATACACCTAAAATGTTAATCTTGTATCTGTAAATATTTTATAAAACTATATGTTTTATGTGTTACATATACAAATTATTTGTTTCAGACAGTAAGAAAATATATCTAACAAGCAGGAGAATCTTGTATTCAAAGAGTTTCGCATATCATTTCGTAATTAAACACTTTTTTCACCTACTAACCTTAAATGTAGAAAAGGCATCAGAGGCAATATCAAATGTTGAAACTTCTACATATCTGAAGAAATTGTAAAAATCATCGGAATATAACATTATTTTAGCTAAAGCCTCATATCTAGCACACTCCCTTAGCATAGTGCCACAGTTTGAAGCAATTTCTTGGTGCTCATACCTGAAAAGCAATATTTTAAAGAATTTATTGTATATTTGTGAAATCATTTTATTTATTTTAAAAAAATACAGAAATTTATGTAATGGTAGAGCACAAATTAGTGGCAAAATTATTTCTAAAATAAATCCTACTACAAAAATTCTTTTGTTTTTCAAATTCAATGTAGTTAATTAAGTCACAATTTGTAAATTTTTAACAAATCCAAAACTTACCCAGACATCAGGGTAAACAGAATTTCAGGTTTTGTACATATGTACTCAACGGTTGGTGACCGAGTACCTATTTGACGCCTCAACACATTGTTAAATACTTGGGCAACATCTTTTTTTCCTTCAAAGTCAATGCGGTTCAAGTTCTACACAAAACAACATTAATTTATAACAAGTAAAATACAAGAAACAAATTATTTTTACTCTAGTACCTACTTGAATGAGGAGAAGAAGGAGGTTAGTATTGTACAATTCTTGCGCCAGCTGTGCCACTATAATATCAGTTTGTGGCTCTGCATCTGAAGTACCGTACAGCATGTTTTTTATCAAAACCTATTATATACAAAACCAATATTAATATCTAAAAGTATTATTATTAATATCAATATAATTTAGTATCTTTCATACCAAGTTTTTGCTCACATCTTCTTGGGCTTTTTCTGCTTTCTTATCCCCCCTTTCTAGAGCAGTTACGGCATCTTTTAAAGATCGTACAAGCTCCGCTGGGCTCTTCTGAGATTTACCAAAAAGGGGCATAGTATTTCGATTAAATCGTCACAGGCAGTCTAAGTAATCTAGTCTTCATATGATAGTACCTGTAAGTAATTAGTATGTATGAAAACAAAAACAGTATATAGCAAGGCTACAAACCTATTTACTCCAACTATGTCTACTGGAACGAAAGACAAATAAAACTGTACTTGGCAAATTCATGATGCACCTGCCAACCTTTTGATATGCTAGATGGAGAATGAGAGTTTAAAATTATGTTTTGTTCGTTTTAAATACCACAAATATAAAGAAGTCACACTCACTTTCAGATTATTAAAATAAATTCGCACCTGAGAGACATAAACCACAGCAGAATCGAACAGCTGTGCTGTCAAACTTAAAGTGTCAATAGAAATGTTGGTAGAACAGCTAACGCAATACATTAGTGTATAATGTATATATTATTTTTAAGTTTGTAACGTTAGAAACATTACATAAAGTTAATCATACAAAATATTTTTTTATAATTAGTAAAGAAGCAAGCCATGAACTCCTAAAATATACATATATAAAATAAGAGCTGCTTTTTGGTAGAAATAATAAATGTGCTGACTAGGCTTTTGTCTGTGCGGTTGTTAATATTATTATTGTTCTGTGACTAGCAAATCTGGTGATTTGTCAATTATGTCATGACTAATTTTTAATACCTGTTTTCTAGAGGTGAGTCGTACTCGGTAAAAGAGAGCCCAAGTCTTAGAAGTTCAAGTACTTAAAAAAACTAGTTACAAATACTAGTTCCACGAGTATTTAGTAATATGCGACTGTGTCACCTAATTATAGGAATTAGTTAAGTACTCTTTGAATATGCTATTGGTCCACAGAACATTCACTGAGCATTAAATGTTGAAACTTATATAAATAAAGAATTTTTTTAAAGCAATGCATAGATAAAAAAATACAATTTGGGTATTTTTAATCCAGTACTCACTTAAACTTTATAATAACTTTTTACACTAAATTTATTTACTATTGTTCAATTTTTTTATTCACTATCAATATTAGGACAAAATTATTATTAATTAATCATAATTATTCTAGAGCCAGGGGCTTACTCGAATTTACCAATTAATATAAAACAATGCGCGCCGAGATTATTACATATCAATTAACACCTAATAAATTAAACATTCTTCAGTGTGAAACTGAGAAAGAGAACTTTTTTCCCTATTTGTCTATACATGTAAAATCTGTCAATGCTTAAAGATGCTTAAAACTTTTAGTATGAGGTCTATTATTTAGTAACTAGATATCAGTATTACCTACTCCATACATTAGTAAGAGAACGCGTCTCGCGCTTCAGAGTATTTCGTGTTGTGGATTGAAATAGCTGCCGTAATTAGTATGGAATAAGGTAGAAATTTATTTGGCGCTTGCAAGGGTTTCACGCACACATTAGTAAAAGAATGCGTCTCGCGCTTCAGAGTATTTCGTGTTGTGGATTGAAATAGCTGCCGTAAGTTGTAAGGCATAAGGTAGAAATTTATTTGGCGCTTGCAAGGGTTCCACTCAAACATTAGTAAAAGAACGCGTCTTGCGCGTCAGAGTATTTCGTGTTGTGGATTGAAATAGCTGCCGTAAGTTGTAAGGCATAAGGTAGAAATTTATTTGGCGCTTGCAAGGGTTCCACTCACACATTAGTAAAAGAACGCGTCTTGCGCTTCAAAGTATTTCGTGTTGTGGATTGAAATAGCTGCCGTAATTAGTATGGCATAAGGTAGAAATTTATTTGGCGCTTGCAAGGATTTTACTCACACATTACTAAAAGAACGCGTCTCGCGCTTCAGAGTATTTCGTGTTGTGGATTGAAATAGCTGCCTTAAATTGTAAGGCATAAGGTAGAAATTTATTTGGCGCTTGCAAGGGTTCCACTCACACATTAGTAAAAGAACGCGTCTTGCGCTTCAGAGTATTTCGTGTTGTGGATTGAAATAGCTGCCGTAAGTTGTAAGGCATAAGGTAGAAATTTATTTGGCGCTTGCAAGGATTTCACTCACACATTACTAAAAGAACGCGTCTCGCGCTTCAGAGTATTTCGTGTTGTGGATTGAAATAGCTGCCGTAATTAGTATGGCATAAGGTAGAAATTTATTTGGCGCTTGCAAGGATTTTACTCAGACATTACTAAAAGAACGCGTCTCGCGCTTCAGAGTATTTCGTGTTGTGGATTGAAATAAATGCCGTAAGTTGTAAAGCATAAGGTAGAAATTTATTTGGCGCTTGCAAGGATTTCACTCACACATTACTAAAAGAACGCGTCTCGCGCTTCAGAGTATTTCGTGTTGTGGATTGAAATAGCTGCCGTAGCTAGTATGGCATAAGGTAGAAATTTATTTGGCGCTTGCAAGGATTTCACTCACACATTACTAAAAGAACGCGTCTCGCGCTTCAGAGTATTTCGTGTTGTGGATTGAAATAGCTGCCGTAATTAGTATGGCATAAGGTAGAAATTTATTTGGCGCTTGCAAGGGTTCCACTCACACATTACTAAAACAACGCGTCTCGCGCTTCAGAGTATTTCGTGTTGTGGATTGAAATAGCTGCCGTAATTAGTATGGCATAAGGTAGAAATTTATTTAGCGCTTGCAAGGGTTTCATTCACACATTAGTAAAAGAACGCGTCTCGCGCTTCAGAGTATTTCGTGTATGTTGTGGATTGAAATAGCTGCTGTGAGTAGCGTCGCATAAGGTATAATTTATTTAGCGCTTGCAAGGGTTTTCGTGAAACGCCTTAGTGCTCAAATGTGGGACTTAGTATGTACAAGTCTCGAGCGAAACCTAGTAATAAAACCTGTGATTTGATATACGCCTCACCTCTACTGTTTTCAGATTACAGGTTATATTTCAGGTTAAGCTTAATTTAAATAAGATCAATTTAATATTTATATCTCACAATATCTATATCTTGACTTAAAATGGCTGAGGCTGTAAGTGAAAAGCTATCGAAAAAGTGAGTACTGTGTAAATAATCGTAATAATATGTATTCGTCACGGACTTTAACGACGGTTCTGTTTAGTGCTTTTATGAGTAAAAATATAAATTTTGTAAAACCACTATCCCAATTTTATTCTACAGTCAACCCACGGTTAGTTTATTCATTTAGACATACATCTTAACCTAAGGTGCAGACATTGAAATTAATTATATTTATAGCGAACTTAAAAGGCGTCTTAAGGCCGAACAAAAACTGAAAGAGAAGGCTGAAAAGGCTGCTCAACAGCCTGTTGTTAATGTAGAAAAGAAAGCATCCAAGGCTGAAGAAGAAATCAGTCCAAATGAGTACTATAAATTAAGAACAGCAGCCGTAGCAGCCCTTAAAAATGGAAAAAAAGAAGATCACCCCTATCCCCATAAGTTTACTGTTACAATATCGTTGGAAAACTTTATTGAAAAATACAATAATTTAAATGATGGAGATGTTGTTGATAACGTTACCTTGTCAGTAGCTGGCAGAATTCATTCTATAAGAGAATCTGGGTCTAAACTTATTTTTTATGATTTACGAGGGGAAGGTGTTAAAATTCAGGTAATGTACAATCAAGTCATTCAAAATAATCAGTTACCAATTTATTATCATTTTGCATATATCTTGTAGTGTTTTTCTAAATTTTATAGGTGATGGCTAATGCTAAATTATATGAATCTGAAGAAAAATTTATCAAGGACACCGATAAATTAAGAAGAGGTGATATTATTGGATGTGTGGGTCACCCTGGTAAGACCAAGAAAGGGGAATTATCAATTGTTCCAAAGACAGTGCAATTACTGTCTCCCTGTCTTCATATGCTTCCACATTTGCATTTTGGTCTAAAGGATAAAGAGACAAGATTTAGAAAAAGATACTTGGACCTCATTTTAAATGATAAGGTATATTTTCTTCAAATTAAAGCCTTTAATTTTCAGATAATTTTCAGGCTTTAAAACAATTTTTAAATCTTGATATCTCAATATAGGGACAATTTTCTGATCATTATATAAGCAAATATTATATTTGCTTTGCATTCCTAATTGACATTTTTGTTTATTTTTAGATATAGAGTTCTTCTTGCTAAGTATGAGAACCATGAATTAGTAAAACACACTTCATAAAATTTAACACATTAAAAACATTAATAGAATTATGTAAAATATTAAAGGTAATTATATAAAATTTATATTCAACAGGTGAGACAAACATTCTATACTAGGACTAAGATTATAGCATATATAAGACGATTCTTGGACAACCTTGGATTTTTGGAAATTGAAACCCCTATGATGAACATGATCCCTGGAGGAGCAACTGCAAAGCCATTCATTACCCATCACAATGATCTTAACATGGATTTATTCATGAGAATAGCTCCAGAACTATACCATAAAATGTTGGTTGTCGGTGGTCTAGACCGGGTATATGAAATAGGTAGACAATTTAGAAATGAAGGTATTGATCTAACACATAACCCTGAATTTACTACCTGTGAGTTTTATATGGCATATGCAGATTACCATGATTTAATGTCAATAACTGAGAATATGATTTCTGGTATGGTGAAAAGCATTCATGGTTCTTATAAGGTAAGGAAAATGTTTATATTTGTTATAAATAACAATATTAATAGAAAAAACAAATTATCATAAAACTGACATAGAAATCTGAGGCCAAGACCCGAAAGATTGAACTTGCAAATGAAACCAATGCTATTTTTCCTGTCAATTAAAATTTACAGGTGAAATACCATCCTGATGGTCCAGAGGGAGAGGAAGTGGAGATTGACTTTACTCCCCCGTTTTCAAGAGTACCCATGATTGCCACTCTGGAAAAAGAGTTGAAAGTAAAACTTCCTCCTGCTGATAAGCTTGACACACCAGAAGCTAATGCTATTCTTAGCAAACTTTGTGAAAAACATGAGGTAAATTTCACACCAATTCATATTTCAATTTATGTTGTATATTATGGGGGTTGAACAATTAAATTTATTTTATTTCAGATTGAATGCCCTTCCCCAAGAACAACAGCAAGATTATTAGATAAACTGGTTGGAGAATTTCTTGAAGAGAAGTGCATCAATCCAACATTCATATTGGACCATCCTCAAATAATGAGTCCGCTTTCAAAATATCATAGAGATATCCCTGGCTTAACTGAAAGGTAAAGCTGTCTATACACCGCAGCCGCCGGCCGGCGGCTTTAGAAGTTGCGAGCCTGACAATTTTCCTGGCGGCACGACATACAGTCGCGGCATGCAGTGTTCACAATTAGTGATTGCCAAGTGCTTGCTAGTGACTTGTTGAATTATTTATTTTTATCTCCACTTCATTAACGGATTCCATAATGTTTAGTCGATAAAAACACTGACACACACACTATTTCTTAAAAGCCGGTGGGCCGGCGGCTTCGGTGGTAAAGTAACTTTTTGTATGATTAAAAATCACATAAATTTAGATTGTGTATTTCTGATAAACACTACTACTACGAGAAAATTGTATAAGTATAAGTTTTAATATAATGTAACATTAGATTACATTCAATATAAATGCATGATTATGCAATAATCTCTCCTTTGATAAACTATCCATTGTTGTAAAATATAATTTATAATTAGAATTAATCATTTTATTATAATTATATCTTAGTTTGCTTTTAATGACTTTAAAGTTATTAGTAGTATATAACATATTTTTCAGATTTGAAGTATTTGTAATGAAAAAGGAAGTGTGTAATGCTTACACGGAGTTGAATGACCCAGCCACACAGAGGGAGAGATTTGAACAGCAAGCTAAGGATCGAGCGGCTGGAGATGACGAAACTCCACCAACAGATGAGGCATTCTGCACTGCTCTTGAATATGGCCTTCCTCCTACAGGGGGTTGGGGACTGGGTGTTGATCGTCTTACTATGTTTTTGACGGACTCAAACAATATAAAGGTAATTCTTTCAAAAGTTATAGAAATATATTAAATATTATTCATATATATGTATAACAAGCAAACATAAATGGTTGGAATCGTAAAATCACATATTGTTTTTAGGAGGTGCTGTTGTTCCCAGCTATGAAACCAGATGACCCTAATAAGCATAATGCAGAGGAAGGTGAACCTAACCCTGTACAAGCTGGTGCCTAATTTGGTGGCCACTTAGAATTTATGTTTGAAAATTTGCATTAAACTTTCTCAAATAAATTGTTTTAACAGTACAAATATTTTATTTAGTCCTTAGAACTAACAATTATTTTTTAATGCTGACTATTCTTTTAACTCCTTGTTATTTAAAATAATGATTCTTCGAAGTTAACTGCTTTTAAATTTTGTTCTTGTAAAACTTAATGTATTACTTAAAGAAAATATAGTTATATAAAAATTCTGCTGAAATTGCCTACTAAATAATTCAGTTGATTAAACTACAAAAATAGTCTTTTGGCCTTCAACTTAAATAGTGAGCAAATAATGCCATTCATAATTGTCATAGAAGAGTCACATATCTCATAAATAATGGACTCATCTATTTTAGTCTTCATCTAGTAACAGCTATTGGTTATCTGTCTCATCTTGAACTAATGTCACAGTGGAATTATAATGTTCACCTAAGCTATACATATGACGGTGATATGTTATTATTAAAGGTGGCCCTTCATAATCATTACCCTGTTCAATAGTTTCTGGACCTGTTGCCTGGATAACAGTGATTGGGCATTTTAGACAATTAGATAAGGCTCTGATCTCTAATTGACCCCCCCATACTTTAGTGCTACAAATTTTTTCACAATAATCTTCAAATTCTTCACTAGTGAGCATTTCAAAAGTATTTGGGTTTGTAAGAAATGGTAAAAAATCATCTCTATTTTCTTTTATGTGATTACACACATTTTTTCTCAGCTCATCAACAGTGACTGTAATGTTTCTTTTATGTGTTAGTTGGTGTTCAATAGCTTTATAGAGGCAATCACCATCTGAACTGACAGTAAAAATATTAAGGTGTCTTTCTTTTAGTCTTGCTAATATAGCTTGCATTTCCAAATTCCTTGGACCATGTCGGTTTTCTTTTTCTTGAAGTTTAATTTGTTCGGCTCTTTCCTGTTCTTCTTGATTTTTTTTATTTCTTCGTTTCTGAGCTTTGGATAACTTAATATTATTATCTTTATTTTGCCTAATGTTTTCATCATCTAATAAAGACGAAACTTCAGTAACATCATCTCTTTTGAGTTCTTCTATTTCTACAGTTTGTCTCGACTCCAACTCAGCTTCTAATTTAGCAATTTCGGCTGTTAGTTCTTTCTTCCTTGTCTTGTCATTTTTAGCGGCTTTTTTTAATCCTTGGATTTTGCTTTGTAGTTCTTTTCTTTCTTTTCGATGTCGACTTTCCATAGATGTTAACGAATTATATTCATCAATATTATCATTACTCATTATATTAAGTAAATAATACCTATCAGCTATCTAATTGTATATTTCAGATTTCACGTCAAGACTCTAGAGTCTAGACTCTAGATTCTACAGTTTTTTTTTTTGATGGCTTTTATTTGTGCCAAGTGCCAACTGGGCACAAGGTACTTCGCCAATCGCCAGTGTCGTGTAGATGGAGTGCGTTTTCCAATTACAAAGCATTATGCGACTCAGTGCCGCACAATGCCGCATAATGCTGAAGCTTAATTGGAACGTGAATTAGTGCGTTTTCCAATTACAGAGCATTTTGCGACTCAGTGCCGCACAATGCCGCATAATGCTGAAG
The DNA here is from genome assembly GCA_963693345.1 of Pieris melete. NCBI lineage: Eukaryota > Metazoa > Arthropoda > Insecta > Lepidoptera > Pieridae > Pieris > Pieris melete. The sequence continues at coordinate 1,840,579 of CAVNZK010000028.1, forward strand.
CTTAATTGAAACGTGAATTTATTTTCAAATGCATCAGCAGAGTGCGCTAAGTCAGTGTTGTAAAAAAAATGTTGAATTTGTATGAATTGAGTTAGCAACCTCATTAATGTATAAATAATGTGGTAAAAAATAATAATGGGTTGAAAACTTTTTACGCTTATTTTAATCATCAAATTATTTCATTAACATTTTTTTTATTGAAATAATGGAAACCTTTAAAGAATATATTAAGGTTTTAACAAGCTAAATTAACAGTAAAATATTTAGTTTCATGTAAGAAGTTTACATCATTTACGTTTTGAGTAATATTTTTTAATGATTTCTAAAAAAATTATATACTTTTTCAAAACCATTGCAATTTTTTCTAAAGTATAATCCTGTAAAATAAATTTGTTTACAGATCCGAATTTTAAAATAAAATTGTATTCATATTTTAAATGTGGAATATAAAAAAGTAACTATTTATACCTTCATCCATACTTATATTTTTTTTTTAGCAGTTTGAAATAACTTTAATTATTTTCAAAATCTACGACGAAACGAAAGCCTTACAAATTTTTCAACAATAAATAATATTTACAAACGAAAATTTCGATAAATGCCAACTTAAAGAAAAATACTGGTCAATTTTCTGTCACTGTGTTGGTATGGATTGCGAGAAGCACGCGAGAGCATTTGTTTTGAGAGTGCTCAATTGTGCGAAGCGTTGCTGTAGTTGGCAAATTCAACGTTGAGCATTATGGCGCATAATGCGCTCTAGTGCTGTAATTGGAAAACGCACGGAGAAGGCACGAACGGGGGACTTTAAGGGGAAGAACGTCATAAAGAGGATAGGTTAGTTGAGGGGAATGAGGGGTGTAGTAAGTAGTAAGTAAGTAATCAATATAAAAACTAATACACCTTCCAGTACAAAAATATATACAAGAATTTTTCACAAAAAAAACAAATTTTCACTGTTATAGAAGCACAATATTCACAGAACACGTGTTACTTGCAACTAAACTGGCCGAGAAATTCCATTGTACATAGCAGCTGTCGCTCCGCTCTCCTGCTGTTCGAGATCCCTACTGCTATTTTTATGCACAGGTATCTTTGAAAAATGTTCCTATATGTCTACTCAGGTAAGATTTAACATATAAATAAAATAAAATACTGTTTAAAGTGAAAATATCAAACATTAATTATTCATAATATTTTTTTTTTATTTGCACAAAAAAATTTTGGGTAGGTAAACATTGCAATTTATAGTTTAAAAAAGATCATATTAATTCATTCACTGTAACTCTATTCCGAGGAGGAATCTAAGATCCAAAACCGTAAATTTTGGATACTCCGGGCACTCTACTATATTATTTTATTATATACTAACCTAACCGAACAATAATAATAATAGATTTTTTGGACAGCTCCGGCGCTACGGGAAATGCAGCCCCTTCACCCTTGCGTTGTGCGTTATGCGTACCAAACTCCAAAGCACAGGCATTATGCAAGCCGCAGCGGGTAAGGCTGGTCGCCTGCGGAAAAGCCGAAGCTGCGGTGGCTCTTCTGCGCAGTTACAGCGGGTGGGAGCTGCTCTTCCTCCGCGTCTCCGATTTTTTATATACACTCTAGGGGTAGGGCAGACAAGACCACGTGGATAGTGGGGTGCAACAATAAATTAAAAAAAAAATTATTGTTATTGTTTTTTTTTTAAATTTTGTGGTTGCTTAATGCTTATTATGGTCTACTTCGCACCGTTCATGTTATCTGTGTTGATTTTGGAGACAAACTACAAAGTATATCTGTGGTTAAAGTTTTTAAAAATTATAGAGATTCTGGCGGGAACCTTGAAAAAGCGCGGTTGACTTTAAACTTTAATTTTTTTCTATAAATAGTGATTTTTTATAGTTAAAGTGAATTTAAATATTGCTATTAGCTGCTGAAAAGCACAATAGCAATGGAGGTAAACGAGGGGGGCGGGTCTCACCCGCCCGCCTCAATAAAACGGCCAAGGCCTACGGATGAAGGAGGAGGCGTAGGCGCTGGACGATCGGACTGCGGCGATGAGCGAGATGCGTATCTGCCCTATTACAAACCGAACTATAAAAGACTTTACCCGGAAAACTCAACCAACACAGACTTTAAAGTGTATGTAGAATCCACAAACGACGATAGATTGGGCAACAAGAGCCCTATATATTTAAATCATATTTTCGCAATGGACATAAAAGGTGTGACGGGCATTCAGAGGGTGAATGCCAATAAAATCGCAGTATTATTCAAGCAGTATAATACGGCAAATAATTTTATTAACAATACCACTTTTCTGACAAAATATGACATGAAGGCGTTCATACCGGCAGCGCAAATTGAAAAAACAGGCATAATTAGATTTGTTCCAGCGAACATCTCTAACAAAGAACTATATACTAGACTTTCTTCAATATATGAAATAGTGGCAATAAGAAGGTTTTCAAAGAAGGTAGGACAAGAGCGCATTGCATTGCAAACTGTAAGCATCACTTTCTTATCTAATGTACTGCCTAATAATGTACAATACGATCTATTCTCGTACAGAGTTTTCGAATACATTCCACCTTTACTACAGTGCTATAGGTGTTTTAAATTCAATCATTCAGCTAAGATTTGTAATGGGAAACAAAGATGTAGTATTTGCGGAGGTGAACACTTGTATAAGCAATGTGATAAACCAACTGAGATCAGCTGCATAAATTGCAGTGGGCCTCATCTTGCGATTTCTAGATTATGTCCTATCAAAATAAAGAAGATTAGTGAAAAGAAAAGCAACATATCTTATGCAAGTGTTGCCTTAACAAAACAAGTTACCACCAATGAAACAGATTTCCCTCCACTCCCACCACCAAAACCACAACTTGTAAATAGTAATGTTATTGTAAATAAGTCTGTAAATATCTCTGCAAATAAGTCAGATGTAAATAAAGGTAAAATAGTCCCTTCTAAGGACCTTAAAAATCTAATAATTTCCAACAACGATGTACTTATGGCCCTAGTGCAGACGTTGGTGGAATTAGCCAATAAAGATGACAGTACACCTACTAATATGAAATCTATAAAAGATGCATTATTAAAAAATTTAACATAATGGATTGTGTGGGGCCTAGTTCTACACAATCCAAGCTACGTATTGTTCAGTTTAATATTCAAAGTGCAAATAGTAAAAAACCTTTATTAATACAATTTTTAAAACAACAAAATATTGATATTTGCCTTCTAAATGAGACATGGTTTAAAGATAATAATTTTAAAATACCAGGATATAATATTTACAACAAAAATTCAAACAATGCACATAATGGAGTTGCAATACTAATAAAACCATATCTTAAGTATAATATATTAAATACTAGATTTTATGAAGATATACAAACAGTTGCTGTATCTGTATCAACTGGACATAGTAGTCTAACAATTCTCTGTATATACTGTCCACCTTCAAGTGGGCGTATACGATTTAATAGACTCCGTTACATTATTAATGATCTACCAAAACCCATATTTATGAGTGGTGACTTTAATGCTCATCATATTGCATTTGGTTGTCAGTCAACCAAAGGTAGAGGTCAGGAGTTATTTAATTTAATTGATGACTTAGATTTGTGTATTTTAAATGATGGTAGACCTACAACCTTAAATCGCCCTAGACAAAATGCTTCTGCCATTGATGTAAGCTTCATCAGTGGTAGCCTCGCACCACTATGTGAATGGTCTGTACATGATGATACAATGGGAAGCTACCATTATCCAACAATAACAGAGATTTCATTAGATATAGATAAATATCATCTCAATTCCCCTGTAGATAGGTTTATATATAAAAAAGCTGACTGGGAAACATACACAGATCTTTCAAAAACAATGTTTAATGATTTGATACTTCAATCACATGATCCTATTTCAACATATAATAATTTCTGTTCTCATTTAGATACTCTTAAAGAAATGTCAATTCCAAAGCTCTCTAAAACAAACACTTTCATAAGCAGACCACCATCTCCTTGGTGGAATTGTATATGTGAACAAAGTGTTATTGCTTCATATAATGCACTAAAACTATATAGAAAAGAACCTACTATTGAAAATTATATTAATTACAAAAGAAAGGATGCCAAGAAAAAGAGAACAATTTCAGAACAGAAAAAAATTGGATGGAATAACTTATGTAACACTTTTAATAGAAATACTCACATAAGTAAAATTTGGAATTTATTTAAAATGTTTAAAGGCATAAGACCTAAGAATAAATCATATACAGATGTGTTTATATCTCCACTCTTGGATAAATTATCAGATAACAGCAACTTAATTGAAGTAGATCAACTGAACATTGTTTTTGAAATCAACAATAATAACCCAAATTCAAAATTTTTACTGGATCCATTTTCATGGTCTGAATTTTTAACAAGTTTGCACTCTAGACGAAATACAACTCCTGGCTTAGATGATTATCCTTACATTGTAATTAAAAACTTAGATGTTTCTGCCCAAAAGTTGTTTCTTAACATCCTCAATTTGCTTTGGAGTAATAAATCTATTCCACAGTCATGGAAAACACAATGTGTTGTCCCAATACTTAAGCCCGACAAATGTCCTGAGTTTGCTAGTTCTTATAGACCAATTTCCTTGTCATCCTGTCTTGGTAAAATATTCGAAAATATGGTGAAAGTCCGTCTCGATTGGTATGTTGAATCTAAGTGTTTCATTCCACATATACAATATGGCTTCCGTAGAGGGCGTAGTAGTGCAGACAGTTTCACCTCTTTAATCTCTGACCTGAAAAATGCAAAACATAGAAAATTAAACACAGTTTGCGTATTCCTAGACGTTCAAAGTGCTTTTGACAGTGTTGATCCTGGTATACTAGTTCAAATCATGTCTAGGTTGGGTGTGCCCGGGCACTTATGTAAGTGGATTTTTAATTTTTTGAACAACAGAACAATCTATGCTAGGCATAACAATATTCTATATGGACCTAAATGTGCCTCGAGAGGTACAATGCAGGGTGCCACACTATCTCCATTACTGTACAATATATACACAAGTGAAATTTGTAAATATGTAAATAATAGGAATGTAAATATTTTACAATTTGCTGATGACATTGTATTATACAGTAGTAATTACAACTTGGAGATTGCAATAGATAATATGAACAAATCCTTATTTCAACTATTACAATATTATAATTATCGCTTACATTTAAAAATTAACCCATCTAAAAGTAGTGTTATGTTTTTTGGCAATGAAGCCTCAAATTCAAATATTATTTACAATAATGAAATTATAAATAGAGTCACTTCAAAGAAATTTTTAGGAATAATACTAGACCCAAAACTAACTTTTGAAGAACATATTAAATATATATCCAAAAATGCTCACAGAGGACTAAATGTTATCAGATCCCTTTGTGGTGTAACATGGGGTGCAGACCCTAAAATATTGTCAATATTGTATAAAAGTATTGTTAGAAGTCACTTAGATTATAGCTCACTCGCTTATATGAATAGTTCTCATGTAAATAAGTTGGACATATTGCAGAATAAGGCTTTAAGAATAATATCTGGTGCTATTTGCTCAACTCCCATAAGGGCCATGGAAGTTGAGACAAAAGTGATGCCTTTGATTTTGAGGCGAATCTTACTTGCTGAAAGATACTGTCTCAAATTAATAGCATCAAACAACACTCAAGTAATAAACAAAATTGTACCTTATATAGATAGATCCCCAAGAAGACCATTAACAACAGCACAAGGTCTAATATGTGGTAATTCTCCAACAATGTCCGATATATTTCTGGAAATAGACAATAGTTTTTCTAAAGTTAGAAAACAGTGCCCATGGCCATGTTACTCTTTCTCTTATCAGTGTATTTCACATCCAATTAATGTAGTCCAACAGACAATAAACAATAATTCGGAAATGCTTCAATTTTTGGAGGAAAATACTATGTACTATGTTATCTACACTGATGGGAGCAAAGCAAGTGATTATGTACATGCTGCTCTATATGATCCACAAGCAAAATTTTCTTCAAGTTTTATTCTGCATGAACCCTGCTCTATATTTACGGCAGAGGCATATGCAGTGTATCAGGCATTAATGCGTATTCGCGAAATCAATAATATTAAATATTTTTTAATAATTTCTGATTCCTTGAGTTTGATAACAGCTTTAACTACCCTTACAGTTAAATTCAAGTCTAATTATATCCTTTACTTCATTAAACAAATAATTCAACAATATCACAATAACAATGTTCAAATTTTCTTTCTATGGGTACCTTCCCACAAAGGTATCTCTGGCAATGAAATGGCTGATAAAACTGCATATGAAGGAGTTAATGCTGTTGACGTTAGAAATACAATGAATGTTCCTATGTCCGATTACTTGCAATGTATTGACCAGAATATTCAAAATTTGTGGTTAGAAATGTGGAAGAAAGATCAAGATACGAAAGGAAAATGGTATGGAAGCATACAAGTAGACTTACCTGCAAGACCTTGGTATCATCGTATGCAAGATGCTCCTCGAGACTTTATTACTATCATAAATAGACTGCGTTTTGGTCATAATACTGCACCGTCACACCTTGCTCGACTCGGCATTATTGCGAATAAAACATGTTCACATTGTAATTCAAGTGATGGAACTGTGGAACACATTATCTTCGATTGTCAAAAATTTTTGATCGACAGACTAGTGTTGGCCAGTGAACTTAGTGATGTTGAAAATAAGTGTGATTTATTGTCCCGCCCGCCGCCTTTAAAACAATTGTTACAAGACGAACTTACTTATAAGCACATCTACAATTACATAAAAAATACAATAAAAACAATTTAATGGAATATGCTCATAGGCGTAACATTACGTCTATGAAAATTAAGAGTTGACCTAAAGGTTGTAAATGCCAGGTCATAAAATCCCAAAAAAAAAAAAAAAAAAAAAAAATTAAAAATTATACTTTTTACTTATGGCTTAGTGCTTGTTTTACTAAAAAACTGTGGTTCGTAATTTGTTTCGTTTAAAATAGGCCAATATTTTGTTATTATTTTTACATAATTTCCTTAACGTGTAATCTTCTTGTATATTATATATCCTATAAAAATCGTGTGAGCCATGAATCCTTGTTCCATAGCGACACCTCAGCAGGATACTGAAGGCGATGGAAGGTGGAATAGCATTGTAAGTTTGCAGGTATTAATTTAATACGGACATCATGATATTATTAGCAATTACATGAAAACTTCTTCGTGGTATGGTATATACATAATTAACTATAATGATAATAATCTTTCTAGCACAACAGATTTCTTTCTGATGCGAAAGGAAAAGATGCCGATGTGATTTTCCTGGGCGATTCTATATTGCAAGCTTTAGAGCATACTGAAGTGTGGAATCAATGGTTTGCTCCACTACATTGCCTTAACTTTAGTATTCATAGAGACCAAACTCAGAATGTGTTATGGCGCATTAGAAATGGGGAGCTGGACCATGTTGATCCAAAAGTAAGCATTATAATTTTTTATACCAGTGCCATACATTGTTCTGTATTTAAATATTATGATATCTTATCCTAGATTGATATAATTAATTTTTTACAGGTCATTGTATTGCATGTAGGAACAAATAATGTTGAATACACAGCAGAGCATATTTGTGAGGGTATATTAGAAATTATTCATACAATTCAAGAAAAGCATCCTAATGTATACATAGTCTTACCTGTAAGTAAATATTGTATGTATTAATTCTATGTAAAACAAACAGTAACTATATAAAGTAAATAAAATTTCAGAGTCTTCTTCCTCGTGGCCAACATCCTAATTTATTAAGAGAAAAGAATTCTAAAATAAATCAGCTTTTAAAAGAAAAGGTGGTACATATGAAGAAAGTAGATATGGTATTCATTGATAAAGGTTTTATTCAAAGTGATGGTACCATAAGTCACCATGACATGCATGATTATCTAATACCCACAAATGCAGCATGTCGGAAGGCATTCGAGCCAGTTCATGATCTCTTGCATCAAATATTATCTGAAGGAGAGCCAGAAAAGGATTTGACACCTTCAGAATAAGATCCTTTACAATTTTTCTAGCATTTCTTTGGCAAGCTCATGTGATTATACACTAGTACTTATTTATATTTAGCTTTTTTTATTATAGGCTAAGAATTTAATGTAATGAATAATTTATTTGTAACTCATACATTCCTTATTTATTATGTATTGGCTGTGCAATTTGGACTGAAATATTTCTGAAATACATGAGAAATATTCAAAATTTGAACACTAAAGAACCCAAAATTAGGAGATAAGGCAACAATATTATATAAGTAATGAAATGCTTAAAATATTACAATATGTTGAATTTGATAAATTCAAGCGAATGGTAAATGAGTGATGCAAGTACATGTTTTATAATTGTCAATAAATAATTATAAACAAATCCTACCACTGTGGCACATGATTTGCTTAGAATCTTTTTAGTGAATGGCTTTATAAATATTGCCACATAATTTGTTAGTATTAAAACAGGGTCTATATTTTTATTAACGGCATGCCTAAGGTGTAATTATACCATTATAAGCATTAAAACTACTAAAACTTACAGATATACATCTAAGTTTGGTATTATTTTAAAACAAATCATCAATTTTCTTTCAATTATGACCAAAGATATTTTTTTTACCAAAGCTCCAATTTCAATATATCATGAATGTGCTAATATGTGTGAATTCATAGAAAATATTTTTAAAAAGATCTCATTCTTCAATATGGTTGTTAACATGTACCAATTGATATAAAATGTAGGCTACTTAAAGAAATGTATTTCTTTTGCATGAATATTTTATGTAGTGGAACTACAACATTTGTAATTTCAATCAAATAATTCTAATAATACTTTTAATCATTATAATTAATCAGAAAGCTGTCATGTAAAGGCTTATTAATTTATAGCTACTCAAGTTGCCAAACTGCTGGAATCTCATGACTGTTAATTTGCATTGCATTGATAAGGCTTGAAAGTAAAAGTGCAATTGTTTCCAAAATTGTTTTATTCACTGCAACACCTGTCTATTTTTTTTACGAAAATTATTTCTACAGAATCTACATAAGAAAATACAAGGAAAATAAATTAATTATGAACATAGTATTGCTTGCTTGATTAATGAATTAATTTTACAAATCAACTAAATCAATTATGATTAAAATTTTATATTTTGTTATTTAAAATTTTACTAACATGCTTTTACAAGTCTTTAAAATAATATTCAACCTAATGTAACATTTCTGTAATTATTTTCCTAATATTTATTAAGAAGCCTCTTAAAATATAAACTAAATGGTAAAGTAGAGTTCCTCTTTTGTAATGAAGTATCATATATGTCAAAATGATTTTTCTGCAATTTTGTTAGATAAATTTCAACACCAATTGCTGGTAGGAAAATCTGGTTTGCAATTTTTGGTATTTCTATAGCTCTAGCCTGAAAAATTAATGTCTTTACAATTACTTTATCTATACAAATAAAAAACATTCATATTTTTTAGTACATACTTTTTGCAAATGGCTGTTTGCCCTACTTGCTACTTCAAAAACAACATTACGCATAGCTTCATTATCAATTCCTCTTAATATTGATTCTTGACTTATTTTATATTTCATTAAAATGTCCATTGGTAATGTTACCATCTTGTGATGGTTAGACACATGGATGGACCTGAAAATATGCAATATTTATAAACATTTTTAGTGACTTGGCTATTAATTTATATGACAAATTACCTTAGTATATTCGCTAGTCCTTGAGATTTCCCTAAATGTGAGGCAGCATGATCTACATGCACATTAGTTATTCCAGCTACGCTGAGTAGTAGATAGTAAATTGATGACACTGAATTTTCAGAGTGCTTCTCTATGTCTTCAATTGTTCTAAAGTATTTGGTTTTTAATATATTGCTTCTAGATGTAATTAATCGTTCTAAATACCTTTGGGGTAATTTATAACTTTGACAAACCTAAAAATGTATTTAATTAATTTGTGTTATTAGTTGAATTTTAAATAGTATTATTTATATGCCTGCAAACATACTTTAAACAATTGTTGAATAACAGGATTGGCAGGTATTGTTGATTTGTCCACAGATTTTTGAAATATTTTATTGAGGGAATCTTGCCAAAATTGCAACCTCATTGTTGCTATTTGTGGATCAGTTGTTTGATCTTGCACTCTCGCAACTTCTACATTGAACGCTCTTATTACCAATGCTGGTGACCGTATAGCTTTTGTCATAAGAAGAGTTGCCAAATAGTTCTCATAATCATACTGTCTATCTGAAAAAATAACACAGAAGTACCATGGTTGAATGTTTTATTATGAAAGAAATAGAAAAGATACAAGTTTTAGATAATAATGTTTTAATATACCTTACAATGTCAGCACAGTAATTTAATGAATCGAAAGCTGTATTATCTTTCGGCGACAATCGTTTCATATATCGAGCACCTACTATAGCAGGTTTGGTTAATAACTTTATTTGAAACATAGTGTTTATGTAATTCCACCTAATAGCTACAAATTAGTAAATAACCAGTGGAACTTTATTTTAAAGGCATCTTAATTTCCAATGATTGTTATAAAGTTCAATTTTTATATAAGCATGTTAAATTACTTGTCAATTACTTATCCTTGATTTTGCTTTATCCGGTTTGGCTTTCAATATTTTTAATAATGTGCTATTAATATTCAGTAATGTTTTTTTTAATTACAAACTCCACAGATTACACTCAATGGTAAATATAGATTTAGACATTAGTACCCTATCATAGAGTATACTGTTTAACTACACAACCTTTTCAACCATCAATTAAATGAAAATAAAAGCAATACTAATGCAGAAAGCCAAACGCCTCAGGATTTAGGGGTATATTCGTAGTTGAGAACTAGCGCTAAGTATGACTTCCGTACATCTTATCCAAGACGTTTTTGACAGACAGGAGTCACACTTAGCGATAAATACCGACTGTGAATTTGAGGGTCAGAAATTAACAAAATATTATATTGTGTTTGTGACTATATAGTGAACTACCTACTAGTACTTAATTTGTGTGAATAATGTTCACGTTCTAGTCTCTATATTTTTCAGATAGTATTTTGTTCCTAACCATCATTTGATGGCATAGAGATTGTGGTATCATGAAACCCTATGAAAATGCTGACAAGTTGGTCATTAGCTAGACACTTGCAACATATCCCAAAAACGACTTCTTTGCATCTATGACTCTTATAACTCAAGTACCGAACAATACTTGCGTCTTTTGCAGACTTAAGGTTTCGATAAAAAAAAACGCTTATAACTGATGTAACCGTCAAAAACATCTTTATTACACAAATACACTTAATAAAAACACAAAAACGTAGCTATACATTGTATTAACGTATAATATTTTCTAGAACATGTATTTATTTTGAAATGCTGAAAATTAGAAGTGATTTTAATATAACAATCGTTAGGTATTTTTACTATTGCATATAACATAATCCAAAAAGTATTGCTTATGAAACTTCAATATCTTGCGGTACCGATACTTCGTTACTCTCCATGTCTTTACACTTGTCGCCTAAGTCCACATGTTCCGTACAAAATAGTATTATCCTTTGGCAAGCTTCGCGTAAATATGCTTCAGGTACAGTTAGAACTATTCTCATATAGTTGGGATACTCGAAACACTGAAAAATAAAAAATAGTCACATGATCAAGATTCTTTTATTCTAACTCTTATCCTGGAGCCAAAAAACCTGGTAGATGAAAGGTGCGTGCAGTACAGAATTACCCAGGACCTCCAAACCTTAGGTGTCAGACATAGAAGGTAAGAAGCCAGATATACAGTTATAAGCTGTGCAGATGCTTATGGTGATGATATTCGGCGCAATACCTGTTATTGTAACAAACATACCTTCCCGGGTAAACAGAAGACAGACTGCTCCTTCACAAGACGCTCCACAAATTGACATTCATTTGTAATATTGGGGAATAGGACCATTTTTATTTCAATCATCATGTACATGGCTCCTTGAGGCATAATTGGTCGCAAACCGGGGGCTCTACGTAATTCTTCATATGCAAGTTTTGCTTGATTCTGAAAATCAAAAGCTCTGGTCAACTTTTACTTTAAAATATATATTCTATTTTCACCGGTGAATACGGTAATGCAAATTATATGTTCCTAATACCTTATTAAAACATTTTTTGAAATATACACGCTTTTTACACCAACTTCATGTGCTAATGTTAACTAACCTCAATAAACAGTATGACATCATCGAAGAAAGTTTGTGGTGTATATTTGAGAATACTTGGTAGCGCTCGCTGAACTAACACACTTGGTCCTAGAATTCTCGATGCTAAATTGCTTAGCCCGTTTCTAATTTCTTTTCCAAGAATATTATGGCGATCGTGGATGATTACCCATCCCATACGCCAACCAGGAACTAAGAATCTCTTCGTAAGCCCACTACACGTTAGCACAGGAACATCAACAGATAAGGATGATAATGCATGGAACTTATGACCAGAGAACACGAAATGTTCATAAATTTCATCAGCTATAATTGGCACATGGTTTCTTGCCGCTACATCTAATATTTCCAGCAAATGATCCTTGTTGTATACAGAACCGCATGGGTTCGATGGATTTATTACGACAATAGCAGCTGTGTCATCATCGATTTGGCTTTCTAAGTCGTCTATATCGACTTTCCATTGCTCATCTGGCTGTAAAATATAAAATGGTGTAATATTTGCGGTGTTTTACGTGTTACGTATTTACGCATTTATAATTCAAAAGGATACGAAAGAATAAGACGTAAATAGTAGGTATGCAAATCAAGCTACACAATAAACTGGAAACTTGTTATGCTTCTAGAAACTTGTTGATTAGCGCTTAGTAGATATCAACTGGGAATTAATTATATTTTCGTTGATACCGCATGTCTTGTTAGAATATTAGGAAAGCCTCTATCCCTAGTAATAGAATCCAAGTACTTTCTGATCACCAGAATTCAATTAAGTTGATTCAAGCAATCTATATTTAAAAGAAATTTCGTTTAACTATTTTGCGTTGTATAACCCATGATTAATGACTCTTAAAACGTAGCTGTCCTCGTTGTTTTATTGATCTTTGAATTCAACTTTCAAGGTCACTTGTTTAAAAGGTAAGTCGTATACAATTATTTTAAGGCATTTGATTTGTTTAAATCAGGAAAAATTACATTTTTATATATTCTTTAATTGAATGTAACAAAAATAATCTGATAAATAGCTAGTTGCTAATATTAAGTAAGATGACTTACCAATAAGTTATAGAATTTAATAGATATTCCTAATCCCTCAGATAGAGTTTGATAAATCATGAAACCAGGTCGTGGTATAAGTATGTTTTGTCCAGAATCTGCGATGGCGGAGATAGCAAGCTCAATCGCATGAGAGGCACCGCTAGATAGTATGACATCGTCTGGTTCTATAACTCCTTGATGCGCACTATATTCTGCAACAGCTTGTCGAGCTTCTAGATGCCCCTTAGCAGGAGCATAGCCCCGACTTGAGTGGGATTCTACACTTTCTCGAACGGCTTGTAATACTTGTTCCGGAGGATTAAGATTCCCGAATGTTGTAGGATCACCTGCCAATGTCGCGTCAAAAAATGATAACCGATAAATATATTCACTTGCACAACCAAAATATACATACATATTGAAATGAATTTGAAAAGATTTTATTTGAATTAGTTAAATTATATATTTTTTAAATTATTTGTAAATTAATCATGACAATTTAAAATTAAATTGCGGGGTAAGAATTATCTTACTCATATTTTAGATAGTTAATGCGTATGCATTTTATATTTTTGCCACATACATCGATCATACCTATAGAAAGAGCGATCAATTCCTTTTGGGGATTGGGCTCAACCCGTAGGTTCTCGACTATACTTCTTATTTTGTTATGGGTATTACGGGCTAGCGTGGAAGCTCGTACGTCCCACTCCTTTCTTCCTGGCGTCCTTCGTGACATGGGCACCAAACTTATCGTTATTAAAATCTGTGGCAACACGCGAATTGAGAATAGAGGCTGCCTCTCGATACACCTCACTTTTGTATTAAAACGTTTGACGATCACGAGTTCCCGAGTCGCAGAACTGGTTTAATTATGTATATGAGATGACGACAGAACAGCTTTAAAATATTCCACCCTTATTATTAATATCTAAATACATATACGGATTATAAGAAACGTTGAAATTTAATTAAGAAAATCTGATCTATGGGTAGAGAAGAGTGTTATAATGTAATTAAATTTTCGATAAGTACGAATTAGTACTAATATAAGTAACCTTTTACCGAATCATGAATTGTAATAAATTTTTCAGTCACATAGGCAAAATAGTTTAGGTAAAAACTGCCATAATATGTATGTACTATCTAACCCCAATGTGATATTGATATCTACAGAATGGTTCTACCGAAATACGAACTCGGCAGTTAAGCACATAACGACTGAACTGCGACGGTATATCTTTATTATTATGTAGTTAATATTTTTGTTTTTGATTTAATTTATAACGCGGACATATAAAGTGCATTAACATTTGTTTGTAAACAGGTTGTTATGAAGCCTGTTTACAAACAAATAGTACTATTAGTACTACGTATGACTTAAAATACTTCATCTATGACTAAAGACTAAAAATTATCATGTACTTTTAATAATATCATTGTTAAGTTTCATATCGAATTTGGTTAAAGTCAATCCATGCATTATTTTACTAAGCACGTACAATGTCACACCAAAAGAAAACAATTTTGTATTTTTTAATTTATTATTAAGGGACCTTCACTTATAACTGCTTTGTAAAACTTGCGTAAATATATCAAAATAGTATGTATGACTAAATAGTGAATAAAACTTTTTATTATTATTAGATTTTTGTATACAAATCCTGAATAGGTATGATGAGGTTATGGTTGGGCCTGGGACTAGTGCTAGACAGGCTACTTCTTATTAATTTGCGATATTTGTTTTAAAATAAGTGTTGTTTGATGATTTGCTATTTAAAAAGAGTACCGAGAATTTTTTTACGCTAGTTTTTTCCCTCGGCCTACACCCTCTGTCTTCTTTGCCGATGAGTAGGGCCTACAAATTCAAATTTAATCACGTGGAAAAAGTGATACCTGTATCTTATGTTCCATAATAAACATATTTTTTTAATAGTTTTAGATGTTTTATATAAATAGCGAATTATGTTATGGAACATAACTTATTTTTATATTTTACTCACTTTTTGTGGTTAAAGACAAAAACGTTTTAATGAAATAATTTTATTAATTGTATTTATTTCTTTAATAGTCAATTTTGTAAACCCATTTCTTATTTGTACAATGGGGTTTGGTCAAGATGCCTTAACAGTAGTGTATGTAGAAAGTCGAAAACTGTTGATTACCTTTTATATAAATAATAAAAGTTTCGTTTCATATACTTTTATTAGGTATACACCCCCGCCTGCAGTATGGATCACTGCTCACTTGTCGTGCACTAGAATCAAACTTTGTACGCTTAGGTCTACTAGAAATAGATATATTATAAATCGCTTTTTTCAGTATAATACATCAATCCAAACTTTTAAATCTCCTACTGAAAAAGAGGGGTTTACAACTATGTTGTACCTATGGCATCCTCGTTCCTAAAGGGATGGACCGATTATGGTGTGTTCATTTATGTTAGAATGCTCTCAGCTACAAATTATAAAAATCACTTCAGGCGTTTTAAGATCATGAGCTAGCTCTTAAGCGCATCATCATACTTTCAACATGGCACTGAACTACTTTGATGGTGTAGCACGAAAGAGGTTACACTACGAATATTCTGTGTTACTGCTTTCTAAAACCATTAATAATAACTATTCCCTTAGCTTTAGAATGTTTAAATTCGTTTCGTTTCAAAGTACGATTTAACTCTATTTCCTCTTATGCAGCTTCTTAACACGACGCAAGTATCACTTCATAAGTTATCCAGTGTAAAAAATGTGCACCTACTTATTCTTTAATATCGTGTATAACTCTGGAGTGTTTGCTAATTTGTTCACTTAAGATAGTTGGTTGAGTCTGATGTTTGAGTGAGGATTTTTGTGATCGAAGAGTTTGTGACCTTAATTCTTACAGTTGACTGGATGACTGGCCTATCTGACACCTATCATATATGTGTACATAAATATATAGGAATAGTGATATTTTTAACATATCAAATGCCATAAAATTGCTAAAGTCGAAGGATATTTTAATATAAGTTAATTTCATATGGATATATAAAGATTTCATTTAAAATGATATTCTTTGATTATTACCCAATATTGTGCAATATCGTAGTAGGTATAACTCTGGAGTGTTTGCTAATTTGGTCACTTAAGAAAGTTGGTTGAGTCTGATGTTTGAGTGAGGATTTTTGTGAGCGAAGAGTTTGTGGTCTTTATTCTTTAAATAGTTCTGTTTCGGGATGACTGGCCTATCTGACACCAATCATATATGTCTACATAAATATATAGGAAGAGTGATATTTTTAACATATCTAATTGCTAAAGTTGCAGGTTATTTTGATATAGGTTAATTTCATATAGATATATAAGGTAAAGATTTCATTTTAAGAGATATTCTTTGATTATTACCAAATATTGTGCAATGTCGTACCAGAAAATAAGACTTTAGGACTCATGTATGAAAATTATTCAATTCTCATTTTACAATTAAATATTATCTACTTTATTTTTTCAGTTTTAACTATTGATGATGATGATGATGATTTCAAAATATTTTGGGCTCTTTTACAAAGTATAAAGCTATAAGTATTCCAAACTAAAGTAACCAATAACAGCAATTGTATAACCAGCGGCACGTAAGTCTAGCGCTGGCCGATACGTGGAGGGGATTGCTGCGCATGTGTACTGTCGCGCGGGGGACAAAATGCGACTGGAGAGCCAATCGACGCTCTTCATTCCGCTAGCCCCCCTCAGGTACCTTATTTTTACTTCTGCGCAATAACGGTCAGCGCTAGAGTTTCGTGCCGCTACTTATATGTGATTTGTACTACTTCGTAAAGATATGTTTTAATAGAAAGTTCATATACAGGTTACTGATATAGTTTATTTCAAATACGCTTTGTAGTTTCATTAAGTAATAATTTTGTAAATATAGTATGAAAAGGAACTTGTCGATTTATGTAACGAAAACAATGAAGAGTTCTATCTAGCGAAACTGGTTGCAAGCAAAGCTTGGTCAGAGTACAGGGAAAAAGGGCAAATTGAGGTCTCCGTTGCGCACTCCCTCGAAAGGGGGGAAGTTGGGCACGTTCGGGACATAGCCTCCTTCGAGTGATGTTTCCATGTTCGCGCCCTGCTGATACAGGGCGGTAAGGGGATGGGCGCATATATATATATATATATAAACCCCGGTTGAACCGGGTGAGGCCCAGCGAAGCGACACACGTCCTGCCCTGGTGTTGTCGGCGTCTGCGGAGAAGAGCTCACGCGGGTACTTGTAACGGTCTGGTTGGATTTAGAATTAAGTCGCACGAATTTGATGATGCTGATTATGCAGAAGTCTCGAGGGACCTTGATTGGAACACCTCCAAGCCGGATTTTTGCAGCCGGAAATGCGTCTAAGTATTTAAAAAAATGTAGTTGTGAAATGTATTGAAATTTGTAAACAACCCGCCATTTTCTACTTTTATATTGGTTATAAGAGATGTGACAACTGACATTCTCGTTAAAAATAGGTTTTTGTAATGAATCGATTGTTTTTTAGCATGAAACATCGATGATAATTTCGTGTTGATAGATTATAGGGTTCCGAAAATTTTGAAATTATCAATACCTACTCGTTTGTATATCCTAATTAGTACTTGTATTTCATTGTTTGCAACTTTCTGTAATTCTTACTAGAATTAAGCGTTTACTTTAATATCCAAAAACTAACTTAAACTGAATCAGAGCACCCCACTATCCACGTGGTCTTGTCTGCCCTACCCCTATATACCCCCTTTTTTATTTAAATAACTGTTTCCGGCGCGTAAAATTGGTAAGGGTTGATTACTACGCCGCGCAGAGGGAAAGGGCAAAATGAAAGTTTGATTTCTTTTAAGTAATGAGAGTTCGGCTAATAGACTTGCATCCACGTTACGTAAAAAACAGTAGTGGTTTCTGTGTCAATACTTGATAGAATGACAGCTGACAATGACTCCAGTCTCAGTCGAGTCTTAATATTCTAAGTTTTATTAAAAAATTCTCTACCCAACTTGAAATTGTTGTCTTTGGTTAAAAAAAATTAGATCAATAGTTCACTAATCATCCCGAACTTATAGAATTCAGCTGCTTGCAGGTATTCTGCAAATATGTCTCAATTAAAAAACTCAAAGAAATTTAAATGGGCTTTGGACTTCAATCCTAAGTAAGTTTCGTGTTATTAATGATACAAATTTATAGTTATTATTGATTTAATACATCATCTTCTTGTAGATCACGCTCGCAAACAACGGAATTACCTTCGCCACCAGGGTACAGTCAATCCACTAGTGCAAATTATGTAGAAACCTCTAAGGACTCTGACTCACAGCTTCTCTTGATAAAAAAATTGTGGGATGTGGCTTTAGGCCCACTCAAACAAGTACCAATGAACCTCTTTATTATGTACATGGCAGGAAATTCAATTTCGATTTTCCCTATCATGATGGTGGGAATGTTAATTGTACGTCCTATAAAGGCACTGTTTACTACACAAAGTACATTCAAAATGGTAGAAGGAACACAGGCTGTAGGACAAAAGTTTGTTTATATAATTGGTAATATAGTTAATATATTTTTAGCATTGTATAAGTTTCAAAGTATGGGTTTGCTTCCAACACATTCTAGCGACTGGTTAGCCTTTGAAGAACCATTAACTCGAATGGAACATATTGGAGGTGGTTTATCTATGTTATAAACATATAAAAGCTAGAACTTCATGTATTATTTATTATAAAATAAAATCATACTACAACCCCTGTATTTACAATTTAATTCAAGCCTACATTACACTGCATTAGTCTTTTTTGCCATTGAACTCATCAATTTTTCCTTTAATAAAAGTCTGAGCTTTCTCAAATAAAACCTGAGGGGACTCCACCTTTTCTATCTGTAACAGAAATAAATTAATGTTTGATAGTAAATTATATTTTACAATTATTGTGATAACTATGTTTATTACATAAAAAGACAGCATTGAAAATCCTTAAAATTTTTTTTGGAGTTTTAGACTTTAAATATTTACCAAATATTGTCCCTGGTTCAAGAATAACAAAAATAAAAAAATATTTAAAACAAACCATTTCTTTTTTTCCAGAGCTCTTTCACATTCTTGTGCTGTTCTCTTACAAAATAGAGAAAGAAAATCCTGCATTAAAAACAAAATAGAAAAATTTAGTATTTTTAGACAAATTTGGTTTCACAAAAGAGGCCATTGAATGATAAAATCTATTGAACCAGGTACAATATATAGCTATAAATGATTGTTATCACTCCTAATTATTTCTAATCCATTCTAAATATTTGTCTAAAGAAATTGATGAGGTTTGATATGGCCTCCTTTGTAGTCTACTAATTAATGTAATGAAGTAATTATTGACGCTATTATGCACTTATTGAATATGTCTTAAGTCTCTCGATAGGTATCCATTGGTGGTGGTATATACTTGTTTCTACATTATACACCTACATATAAATCCCCCTTTCCCTTTAAAAATTATATTTGTTGTAAATAATAATTTAAAATTTTGTTAGTGGTAGGCAAATACTAAAACTAAATTACAAACCTGGTAGGTTTGCGCTACATATACACCTGTATAAACCCCACTTCCAAAGATGACCTGAAATCATTATATATGTTGTGAAGTCTTGAAAAGTAGTATTATATTAAGGTAATAAATTGTTTTAACTTTATGTTTATATACAATTATAAATCTACAAGAATTTTGAACCTCTTTACCCAAGTATAAAAAATCCAAAATCTCCATACAACTATCTTGTATACAAAATCAACTTACACTTGTTTTAAATAATGAAGTACAAATACCCATTATTACAGGTATATATTTCTTAAATTTGGCTTCTATTTAGTTAACATTTTGTGTAAAAACTGAAAATTTTATGAAATTCAATATTTCAGTGACTTATAATGACAAAATAAACACTGAAGTGACATTAGATATGAAACCTTCAAATAATTTATTTTTTTAATGAGTATACCTAAAGACTTAAGAAGAAAGTAACCTTAAACACTCAGGATATCATGAACCAAGAATATATCTACTGATAAGATAATGTATTTTTTATACATTTATATTGACAATCAATTGATAGTTAAGGGTCTGTTGCACAATGTATGGATAAGTTCTACATAAGTTCCAAATTAGCTATTTATTACTTATTGGTAAGATAAACACTATTGTTGCGTTTCACGACTGTCAGATAGCGCTATTTGCCACATAAAGTCCATCATAAGTTATGAGCTCGATGAAGTGACAAATAGCACAATTTATCTTCCAAATAATTTATGTGTGGCATAGCTATTGGGTACTTTAACCTTACATTGTGAAACAGACCCTAATCACATAAGTATTATATAGGGTACCTTAAAATAGAGTATTCCAATATATTATTTTTTTTAAAACAGAAAATAAAGATCAATCCAGTCAAAATTAAAAACTGTCAGTGTTGACTTTTTAGTTTAGATAAATTTTTTGCTTATATAATTGTAGTAATCGACTAGTAAATTTTTATTATAGATATTTACCTCATTAGTCAAAATAATTTCTAGTTTTTCTTTATTTTATTCTAATCTTCTAATTTCTTATTTAGAGTCTCTAGATTACATAAAATATACCATTAATTTTCTAATAAAATACATAAACGAAACAAGCACTAAAACATTCCTAAAAATAGACTTCATTTTCGTAACGTGTATACAATCATTTGGTAGTTATTTTTATATTAGTAAAAAACTCATTGTTCTTAAACTCAAAACAATGATATGGCATTCAGTCCTTAAATTTCAATGGATTTCTTTCTTTTAGCTGAAAAACTTACCAGTGCTTTCAACATTTTCAACACAATTATTTACAAGATTATACAGGAATCGTAGAACTCAGCACTGCTTGTAGGTATTAAAATATCAAGTTAGTACCTTAATAAACTGTCTTTATTCTTAATATATAAATAGTACTGCTTTAATGCATTAGGTTTAAATAATAAAATGCCATTGTTTTGATTTCTGCTACCTGCTAAGTGCTTACAGTAAATCAGTCAGCTGATTTGTCAATTCATGACAATTGTATTCATTTACGTCAATTGTCAAGCTCGAGTTGTGACTTGTGTCGATAGACGAGTGTGAGAAACCGAATGTAAGGTAATAGCCTAGCGGTCTTATTAAGTGGCAGCTAGGTGAGGGGTACCGGGTTCGATTCCCGGTTCGAGAGCATGTTTTAATTTAATTTAAAATTTGTTCTCGGCCTTTGGGAGGTTTGTGCCGGGCGAGTGCTTAAACCGTACATGGAGGACACGGTCGAATTTCTAAAGACAAGCACGAATTATACAAAATCCTATACTTGACGCTGGCTAATGCACAAATCGTGCCAGAGCCATTAAAAAAAAAAGGTATTAATCAATTTTTCTTACTTCCCTCTTCAAATTAATTACAGAAACTGGGATAACTGGCGCTATGTTTTAGCTGCCCGTCTGTAGCCTGTGCTTCGTCTGGCTGGATCTTTTTAATTCGTATTTTGCATAAAGGCAGTTACGATGTACAGGGTGGTAAATAATTGAAAATGTCAAGCTCACTACCCGAATACCAGCAGCCTGTCTAAGTGACCAATACTGTTATAAATTTAAATATGTAGACTAGGTAAGTTACTATACACTTTATTGTTCTGAAATTGATTCAGAAGTAGCGTTGTGTTTTTAGCAACCTATTATCGTTTAAATTTTACAACGATCTTTTCAGGTTTATTCGACATTTAAACAAAAAGGTATACGAGGTTAATAAATTTTTAAAAGAGTACCGAGAGTTTTTTACGCCGGCTTTTTCTCTCGGCCTACACCCTCTGTCTTCTTTGCCGATGAGTAGGGATGCCTTCAAATTTAATGACGTGGAATAAGTGATACATGTATCTTATGTTCCAAAATAAACATATTTTATTTTTTAATGAGATAGTCATTTTAAATAATTGTTTATAATCAAAATTCAAACTTTTTTATAATTAAGTTTTTGGACTTCAACTATAAAATAAATATTTCTTAATTCACTTTACCTGTTTAATATTCGCCTGATACACAAACGTTTGGAGAACAATACTCATGTAAAAATATCGTAATATCAATATTTTATACATTTCATGATTCTAGAAACTTTCATGTCCTAGGCATGTGGTACTTAAAATGATGAGTTGGCATGTTATAACTTATTATCGTATTAATTGGCTCCTGGTTTATGTTCACGTATGTAAATCTATAATATAAAAATGAATCGCAAAATGTGTTGGTAAGCGCATAACTCAACAACGCCTGGACCAATTTGGCCAATTCTTTTTTTATAATATTCCTTGAAGTACGAGGATGGTTCTTACGGAGAGAAAAATTAAAAAAAAAATGATTGAAAAAGTCTAAAAACAACTTTTCTATATTCCCATACAAAATATTCGTAATAATACTTAAAAGTCAATTTGAACTGTTACTGGAGGGGTTCGCGGAAGGTAAATTTTAATTTTTTGACATAATGTATTTGTTGTCTTATCAACTTTCTTTTTTTTTATCTTACTAGCTAGACCAGTGTCGCGAATAGCAGAATAAGTAAAACAAAAATAAAGAATCGAGTGTTAGGCGGTACGATGTTCGCCAGGCCAGCTAGTTTATTATAACAATAATTTAAGAATTAAGATTTTTTCTATATAAAACTAAAATAATACTTATTATTCGGTTTATTATTATGCTTGGTATTTGAGCACAAAATATTCAGCATTTCAATAAAAATTAAAACATACCTACATTCAAGAACACTCATAAAAATATTACATTTATTAACTTAATAATTAAAAAAACCTAACAAATTTATAATAAAACCTTATTGGAATGTTTCGTCATTTGAATTGTACCTTGACTTGTTATAACCAAGTTCACAACATATAAGTCTCTCTAAACAACCATTAATTCATAAATACTATCACAATATTGTATTGATCCGTGGACCTTTATTCTATTCATTGTTCGGAACTTCTAAATAAGTATTGTATTGAGTCTTCGTGTAACGCGATTAGTAGCATAATAATACCGCCAGTTAAAATTCCTAAAACAGCAACAACCACGTGTAAGCTTCTTCCTTTATTGTTTTCATTTATTTCTGGAACTAAATCAGCTAATGCTATGTAGAAGAAAGTACCAGCCGTTGCAGCGTAGATCCATTGAGAAGCGGACTCGTGGTCCTCCGCAAGCCAGATTCCAATAGCCATGCCAAAGAAACTAAGTACTGAGGATAGAAGGTTGTAATACATTGCCCGTCTTATGCTCATACCAGATCGAAGTAACACTGCGAAGTCACCGAGTTCATGAGGAAGTTCATGGCAGAAAACCGCAAGTGCTGTTGCGAAGCCAGTCACTGGATCTCCACTAAACGCTGCTCCTATGGCCAGGCCATCAGTGAGGTTATGCAAACCATCACCCACTATCACCATAAGTGCAGTTGACGTCATAGGACGTTCCACCGGCGGATGCGGCGAGCCAGGCATTATGGCTCCGAGTTCGATAGACTCTATTTGTTTTGCTGATTCGATTTTCTCTTCTTCGACAGTTTTGATTTCATGGTCGTGTGAATGTGAATGTCCACCGTTCATTGCCTGCATGATAGCTTCGACACTATAGAACAGTAAAATGGTCAAAAAAGTTACACTGCATTTTAAAACCACTTCGGTTTCTTCCTGTGGTTCACTTGAAGAGCCGTGGCTTTTCAATGCATGAGGTAGAAGATGAAGTAGAGCGTCACCACATAAAGTGCCAACAGCGATAGCGATCAGGAAATGAAGCACGTGACTAAAAATGGCAGACTTTATCATCGGTACTATTCCAACTCCCAGTAGTCCAGTAGCGCTGATGACTAAAATGGCTAGTGTTGCGTATATCCACGCTGAAAATTAAATGATGTTAGTCCATATGAGAAAAAACACTAACAATTTAGTTATTACGGTCAATTAATATTTTAACATTATTGTATTGACTCAGAGTAAAAAAATACAAAGTCGCTTAAGTATTGTTAGTCGTAAATTGGTAATAATATACCATGAGATATATTTGAGATAATACTCGTTTTTAGAAACAAATAAAATGGAGAAATAACTTACTCCAAATTCTATCCAATTTCGGAACAGGTGCGTCTGTCTTGTAACAGGAACGTTGGTCTAACTGATACACCAGGGCTGGACACATTTCCAAAAATGTTTTTGGATTAATAGTTATAATGCCTGGCTCTTTCTCCATTCCATACACGGTGAGTATTTCTCTTGGTGATAAACATGATTTCTTGAGCATAGATGTTGCTGTAAGTAAAGAAATTAAAACATTTTAAACTCAACCTAATTATACGTGATACTTTCACACATTAAGCTAATATAATTTTGATAGTGTATTAGATACACTAGATTAATACATTTCAGATTTAGATAGATATTAAGAAACGAAAAAGAACCCCATCTCGTGTTTAGATGCAATGATTATATGTTTAATAGTCAGTTGCATTGTAAAATATGACGGGAGGCCTCATCACTTTGAGCGATCTCTTTCAGGCAAGCACTCAAAGGATGTTTATTCAAAATATATCGAACTAATTTGATTGTCTTAATCTTAAACATAAAAAAAATCTAAAAACTAATATAAATACATACAGATAAGGGGCACACGAATAACAATACTTTTTTAAATTAGGGATCTGATATGCACAGGTCCTGCTTATACAGTAGAGTTTTGAAGGAAGATAGAGAGTAAATTCAATATACTATAGATTCATAAAATAAAAATTTGAAAAAGTTTTCCGGAAGTACTTAGCTATTCAGACATGTTGAAATGAAATCTTAGCTGGTACACTCTTATAAAATATGTTATATTGAAATTATGTGAAAATGAAGTTGTATTGAAATTGTAACATTCAAGAACCATTTCTCAATTTATTATTTAAAAATTGTATCTTTTATTTAAAATAGAACCTAAAGCTAAGTCCATAATAATACTAACTACTTTATTTAAAAGTATGAAATCTAGGAAAATATAAACCTAGTTGCGCCATCTACCATATTTCAATTTCCAATTATTATCATTGGTCGGATTTGACATGATATACTTGGTTTTGGAGGCAATCATTTGTATTATTTTATTTTATTGTATGTACCTTAGCTTATTGTACTGAATTTTGTGGACAGTTCGTGTTCTATCTTGAATAATTACTATTACAAATAAATGTGAAAATAAAGAGTTTGCCTCCTGACTCATAAAAAAAAAGAAAAAAATATTTATTCCATTTTTTGATTCATCAAAATTCGAAAAAATATATAATTAATACTGTCAGGACTTCATAGTATGAAAACTTAAAAATATTTTGACACCGAGTTTGAATGTTAATTTGATATTACAATAGTAAAAACTAAGCATAACTAAATATTATAACAGGCGAGAAATGAATAGATTAACAACAATTTGTAAACTTTAGTTTGAGTAGCTTTGCTTAGATTAGCTCGTTTGTTGGGATTTTAACAAAAAAAGATAAAATCATACAATAATTATTATAAAGTATTATCTAATCTTTCTCTTGTCAAATAGTATTTAAGTTGTTGTTAAATATTCTTCAAGTTTCCGACTTGTTTTTGTACAATAAGCGCAGAAATGCGCATGTCAAGTCATGTGGGGCGTAACAGATCTCTTAAATATTGATATTGACATAACAGTCAGAGGTAAAAAACACAAAGGTTAAAAACTTTAAAAGTAGGTACGCATTGTTAATAAACAGTTGTACAATCACTAAGCCGGGTCGTAGTGATGTCGTGGACCTAGGGTCATAATAGGATAATCGGGACCTCTTAAATGACGGTCGAGTGTTGCGCAAAACCGACTTGTTCCTGTATCGTGATATGAATATCGCTATGAATTTATAACTCTTAATGTGATTTGAATATATCTTATTAATTAAGCAAGAATCCAGTAGACGTAGGTACAGAGGATGGCACAAGACTAAATAAAATTATCCCTGTATCTCGATTTTGTAGGGGTTGCGCTTTTATATATAGGTACTATAAAGCCATTGAGTACTATGCCATTGCGTAAAAACGACGAATGCGTACATAAAAGTATATATTTGTAATAATAATCTTTAACGGATATGGTTATATTACGTAAACAAGGTGTTTTG
Source organism: Pieris melete (assembly GCA_963693345.1). Lineage (NCBI taxonomy): Eukaryota > Metazoa > Arthropoda > Insecta > Lepidoptera > Pieridae > Pieris > Pieris melete. The sequence goes on from CAVNZK010000028.1 coordinate 1,867,117, forward strand.
ATCCACTCCAAATCTTATCTATTTCCCATACGTTAAGATCTGATAATATTAGAATACAATGTTATAATGTACACCAAATTTAACACGTTATTGATTCCTGTCTGTTGGTCTATAACTTGCATTTAGGCTGGATTACTTAAAGCTGACACAATGATGAGAAAGTGCGTACACTTAATAACAAAATAGTATTCTTAATAATTGTTTCAAACAAAGAAAAAAACGTTTAATTTACTGAAGATTGGTATCTACCTTTAAAATAATAAATGATTTATAACATAGGAATGAATGGTGGCAAGATGTGAGCTTTAAAGCAACGGTGGAGGTTCCTTAAATACGTATACAAGTATTATTAACATAATATAACAAATATATAGAAGTATAATATTACGCGAAAGTCAGCTTTCTACCAAACGGACAAGTTACACCGGATTGGAAAGATTGTCCAGTTATTAGTCGATAACCTATTTACATTGGCGTGATCTAGTTTAGTGTTACTTAATTACAGCAATTAACAATTTTTATTCCAAATTTCCATTCCAGACTGAGTGCTAATCCCGTATGTATTAGAGTTTGACATACGGGAGTTATAGATAGCTCTCGCTAAGTACAAAAACATTCTGAAATATATGCAGACGAAAGTCAGGCTAGGTGATATAATAGGTGTAAGCCTAGCAGTGTAGCGACTCTCAAACACTGAGGCTACAAAGGTTTAAGATTTAAGGACTCGCGTAAAATTCATATTTCCGTCTGTCAAAATCCACAACACTTAACATACGGTAGGCACTTATATACTTAGCCCAAATCTTGACGACTTATGAAGACAAAAGAAGGGTCACCATTAAAAAAGAAAAGATCAAAGAAACACATCAAATCATCTGTGGCAAAGACATATTCCATAATTATTATTAAAATTGACAGTTTGTATTTAGTACTATATATTAATGCAAGGACTAGTAATGTATATAATAAAATTATTTGGTTGGCTATATAACCATTCCTAACTGAATTGTGAATGTAATTTTCACGGATTTTTTGCAAGGTCGTTGGAACCAATTGTTTGAAAACTAAATATAGTAGGTATATTCCTATAATGAGCTTCCGTCTTTCTCGTTGGAAATTCAAGGTTCTAAATTGGGTTTTAATTAAGTCAAAGTAGTAGGTAGTACTCATAGGATAGAGTATGTAAACTCAAATGAAATTCGATTAAAATTCGATTTTGAATGAAACCAATTTGTAGTAATTTTACATTGACAATTGACCTCAGACGTTGACTGGAAAGATTTTTAACTCAATTGAAGTGTCTAATTAGGTAATAAATTTGTAATTTAGACTCTAATATAAATGGTGGTATCATAACGTTACTTTTCCACTTTCTACGTGGAAAGCGCATGTAGGTACTTCTAGTCCCTAAAAACAATTCTTTTAAGCATTAAAACTTTAATGGCACAAAACAATATATTGGCCAAGAATTATACTTATTATTTTTGTAATAACTGCGTAAGGGTATTTAGAAACTATGATTTTGACAAAGAAATGAGATACTTACAAGTCGTCAGTGACCGTTTGTGTCGATGCTGTGTATCATGAAGCTGCTTGAAGGTCCCGTTGATTCTATGAATGGCGATATCATGTGGCGAATTGAACACACGCCCTCCCAAACCCAGGCTGTCTAGTAGATGTTCGAAACCCTGAAATACCCAATACATAATTAAGAAGGCTTGTAAATACATAGAATCTAGGTACATAAGCTTATCAACTTACATTATGTAGGTAATACTGTCATTCATCTCATTGAAATTGTATGACGCTAGAGAAATGAAATCGCAAACATAAACGTTGTCATAATATTTTTCGGTTTTGCTAGTTAAAAACAATACATTTTGTCCGGTTCAAAGATTTATACGGTTCTCACGTTTCGGTGAGACATTGTCAATTTGAAAACATTCATATTACATAGTTTTTTTTTAAATTATGTATGAACAGGTACCATACATGTTAAACGCGTGATTTCACTACAATACTTGACTATTGCTAGGACAACCCAAGATAAATTTTGAACGGTATTGTTATACCTTGAGTAGATACCTTCAATAAAAAGTAGTAATTTATGATATTCAACAAAAACTAATCGAAATCAGCGTGATAGGCGTGAAATTCTTCGAAAAAAATTCTTTGATCGATCTTTATTAAACATTTTCAAATTTGCCCGTGCGATTTTGTCACTTTAAATGACGACTGTACAATTGGTTTTTTGTGTTTAGTTAGCGGCTCTTGAGAACAATGAACGAAACCACAGAGAAACAGGTGGTCCATTCAAAACTGAAGAATTAAGCAAAATATCGTTGAATAAGTTGATAAGATAATAATTGTATAATGCTAATGCAAATCTTTGTTTGACAAAAGTCTTAATATATTATTTTAGTAACTATAAAATACCTATTAATACAGATTCTGTTAATTTGATTGGAAAACAACTAATTCGACGCATGTATCACCGTCTATTTCGTTTATTTCATTTACAAAATTCTACTATTATACATATAATATTTTTATGTTAAGTTTGATATTTGCTTCAAGGAAATAACTAAGTACATAAAAATGTCATTATGAAGGAAATCCTATATATATCTAGTAGTAGATTATTATCAAATTTTGTATCACCATACTAGAATTCATTTCGTATTATATATATATATATATATATATATATAATACACGGTAAAGTGTGTTTTATGAATTGTGTTAGAAATAGACAACTAAATTTTAAATTCGGGAATACAAACATATTATTTCAGTTAATTGTAACACACCTAATGAATGAGTATCCTACATCGATGCCTGCTTCTTTGATAAGTTATTTTACCAACTAGACAATTCAGTAAGGTAAAAAATTATTATCTTATAAAAAAATTAGAAATAAAAAAATCTATTGACTTAAATGAGTAGGTGATGCTAACAATGATCGTCTAAATCTTAAATAATAAAACAAGATAAGTGTTATGATAATCAAATAAACGTGTTTAATACAACTAAAATCTTATGTCATCACAATTTGGAGTATGTTGGGGTGTAGATTTTGACAACTACGCGGGATTCTTATTTGACACGATAATTGATAAGAGATATGGAATCGATCAAGTTGGTTATGTTGTAACATCAAGTTCATTGAACTTTCGTTTACGAAATAGGGAAAGGTGATTTGGATATAAAAGAAATTTTCCGTTTATAAATGCGTGTCGTTTCTTTTGAAATTGGGACATGAGACACTTTGCAAGATGAAAGTAGGTACCAATTTATATTAAGGCTGTGCTTATATTCGTATAGAATTTGCTTATCTCATATCGTTTAGATCAAAAGTAAACTAAATTTGCTGCTAAAAGTTACCTACTGTTTAAATGTCTTTAAAAAAACAAGAAGGTACGCGATTAAAAAATGCACTTATTTTGGTGTGAATCCTTGTTGTGGAACAAGGATTATTATCTTATTGTACCAATATACTTTATTGTACCAATTTTTCTGTTAAATATCATATAAAACAAAAGACAACTTGTAAATAAAACTGGAAACAAATATGAAATCGCACTCACCTCAAAGTTAATAACACCTTCCGATCCATATTTATCGAAGATTTTCTCAATGAAATACTGTTCTGCTGGTAATGTATTATTAAGATCTTGCTCAGGGGCTAAGAAGAGTTCAGCTGACGCCAAACTAGTTGCCAAGAAGATGATTCCAATTACGATCATATTAGACACTTAGGCAGACCGTGCGCAAGCGACGATCCACAGCACACTATCTGATTATCTGATACGCGTCTGGCCACGTTGGGTACGCACTACGTAAATTGTTTATTTATTTGAGATAATCACAATCAGAATTGGAATTGCTCACGCGTCTTCGTCTGTGCGAGCGGCGTGTGCGTCTGGGACTTTCACTAAACGACCGCCGATCTTGCGAAGTCCGTTTTTGATAAAGAGGTATGTCAATTTGACGATTTTTATTGACAGTGTCTGCCTTATGTACGGTATAGACGCCAAGTTTCAATATCAAGCAAGAGCAAGGATGAAATCTGGAGTGTTATAAGTGCCTCGTCTAGGTTATTTAAGCGTGAATAACATTAATATATTATCTAATTACGCTGTAGGATTCAAATGATTCATTTCACCTTCTTGCGGGACATTTTATTCATTTAATTCACAAACATGTAGATTTTAGAGATTAGTTGATAATTGCAGTACTAGAATAGTAATCTGCTCAGGCTTTTGATTCGGAGTGGCGGATTAAATAATATTAACAAAAAGTTTTTATGGATATAAATAAATGGATGGGGAAAATAATTATTTTAACAATTTTGGATAGAAGCAAAATAAGTTGCATTTTGCCGAATTTTTCCACTGGATCATAAGATACATCGCGTACGAGTATTAATTGAAGGTAAGTTAAAATGAGTACAAAATATATTGTTACAAACATAATTCTAATTATAAGTAATTAAAATTTGTATGAACATGCGAAAATGAATTTCTTAGTTCGGTTCGCTTTCACGCTTAATCTAATAGTAATAAATTGATAACCATATTTTGTTGCAGCATACATATTATAGTAGGTAGGGGAAATGTACGAAGACGTTAGGATTATGGAAAATAATATAATAATGTACTATACATATGTCAGATTCCGTAATTTTTATAACGTATAGTCAGTTTTTAACCCCCTTACTTCTATTGATAAGTCAATTACTAAGTCCAATATCGTTACCTAATTAAGCTCCCATTAGTAAATTTACCAGTTAATTGGAATACAAAATAACGATTGCGATAAACTGTAAGTCTCGTGAGTTTTCTTGTCTCAGGTTCAGGGACGGGTAAGTATGACCTCCTTCAAAGTCCAATGCATATTTACATCAATATACATATTTGGAAAAGAACGTTAGTAATAGCATTATACCATACATGAAGTCGTCTTTAGTGAATCTGTCAATGTCCAACGCTTTAAACATTGAAGGGCTCAAATTCCATTATCAACAACTTTAGTTAGGAATATTTATTCGAACAAAATATTGATAAATAAATATACCATACCTTAATATTAAAGGAATATATACGTCGAAGTTATGTAATATTTATTTACACGTGTTTGATATTATGCCGTTATGATATGTTAAACTTTTTCGTTTCCTGTTTTTTCAGTATGTTAGGATATTTGTAGTTACGATTGGGGACTTGATAACGTATTCGTTACCGTAAATATATAATTGTGCTAATATTTAATTAAATGTAGACGTTACGCTCCAAAATTTAACACCTGATTCAATAATACATTTGAAAGGATCTCTGACGTTTTTCTTTGTTCATACTTGGTAGAAGTATTGTAATACTGATAAATAATTCACTAAAGGAGGTTTTAGAAGAACGAAGAAGTTAACAATAGAAACTAATGTCTTGGTACATCCTAGATGACACCAGGTGTTTCCAGCATAGATTGGACGCCATGAAATATAAACATTGATAAGTTAAAAAATATGACGTAAATAACAAATGGTTTTATCACGTTAGATTACATTTTATTGTTGTATCTCTTCTTACCTTTTTCGTGACTGACATGATATCCACACATGTATGTATAGTTTGAAAACCAAGGCTGTGGATTCATTGTGTTTACTCTGACGCATGCATTTTGATGCCAATTGCGTATATCCTAGTACCTATTAGCTAGGCACATAAATATAAACATAACTAAATTGATCGTGAATTAAGGGTAAGATAACCAGGGTTTCTGAACGCAAAACAATTACCGTAAATGCGGGACACTATGGACTTAGTGAGGGACGCTTTTCCAGGCCGAGTTATCTCTCGTTTTGGCGATTTGCCTTGGCCTGCAAGATCACCCCATCTGACGAGTCCAGACTCCTTTCTTTGGGGTTTTTTGAAATCTCGGGTGTATGTGAACAAGCCACAGACTCTCGCAGCTCTAAAAGAGAAAAATCATCAAGAAATAAGGAACATATCGCAGGAAGTATTACGGCAAGTTATGCGTATATAGGGCAATGTCATAAATAGGGCTCAAATGTGCATCAACTCTGGAGGTCACCATTTAAAAGACATCATCTTTAAATCCTAATGGTACGACATTTAATGGCACAAATATACATTTAAAAAAACCTAAATCTAGTTTTCTAATTTAGAAAAAATGTTATAGCTGAACCAAATAGGGTCTTTACTTTTGCGCCACCCAGTATAACCAATTTACGAGAATTTTACAAACCTGGTACGATAGTGATACGTGTACATTGATTCACTTTGGGGCGTTGGTTACGTAAGTAGTTTCCACATTTTACATAAATTCGGAGAATGTTTTAGTTTCCTGAGCCACCTATTAACATACACATATAACTGCACACCCCGCAAATTTTAGTTAGATGTTTTTTTTTATATGTATAACAGTGGGCAAACGGGCAGTGGAAGGAACTGGTACTCGGGTGCTCCCTCAACCAGAAGTGAAAACAGTAGATACGCCATGTGATGCCAAACGGTTAATGGTTTTCATTATTTTGGAGAACAAGGAGGTTATAGCTATTGGGCGGTAGTTGGACGGATCAGAGCGATCGCCTTTTTTAGGGATCAGATGTATGGAAGCGGTCTTCTAGCACTTCAGGACAATGCCGAGTGAGGTCAGGTACCGGAAAAGGCGCGTTAGGACCGGAACCAACTCAGGAGCACAAGTACCTACGCAGCACCCCATACAGGCCTGCTCGACTGATGTATGCCCAATAAAGATAGAAATAGTAAATATTATGCCTATAGTTATTTTCAAGTACCTAATACTATTCCGTAATCATTTTTACGAACTGTGGCGTAGCTATGCAACAAGAGTAGCAAATGCTATCGGACCTTATCGAGTATTAGTAAATTTGTCAAAATTATAGACGTTTATTCTTTTTATTCTTATATCTGCAACCGAAAGACTTCTTGATAGAAGTCGCGAGTATTTCATATCTTATATATAAGCAATCGGTTACAGAAGTGATGTAAAGGGGTAAATAAATGTTAACATGTAACTATGAATAAAATATTTGCATCAAACATTTACTATGTATTATTTAGTTTCCAATCATGTATCAGCCGCTTATTTACCGCTCCCAACAAACATTCTCAGCTACTATACGATAGCTTGTATAAATATTGTCACAAACATTGCGATATAGCTTATTGATTATACCTTATTGGTGTGACAAACTGCCCCACGTCTCAGAAAGCTGATTACTCACATGTCATTGATTATAAGAGAAAATAAATAGTGTACAGTCGCGAATTGGAACTGCGACACAGTATAAACCGGCTTCCGAATCCAAAACAGATTCATAGCATATTAAACACAACCACACTTTTGAAAAGTTGTAGCGGTGAAAGCTATCTGTTGGTGGTATCTACGACTCCTACGAGTACCAAATGAAATTAGGGATTTAGGAGTAATACTAGATAGTAATTTATCGTTTATACCTCATTATAATGCAATAGTTAATAAAGCTTCCAGAATGTTAGGTTTCATAAGGCGGTCGACTAAGTGTTTTAAGAATGTAAAGCCTAAAATCATACTTTACAATTCTTTGGTCCGTAGCATTTTGGAATATGATAGTGTTGTTTGGAATCCTCAATATTCTGTCCACGTTGACAGAATCGAACGAATTAACCGCCATTTCTCCAAACATCTATGCCGATTAAATAATAACATTAGCTATAAATGCGAGTATGAAAAAAGACTAGCTTTCTTTCACATGCAATCACTCCGCGATAGACGCCGCCTTATCGACATTATTTTTGTTTACAAATTTTAAATAACTTGGTAGATTTACCTAATGTTTTAAGGCAAGTGAACTTCCTCTTAAAGAGGAACACAAGAAACACTTCAATCCTTTTTTACGTTCGGGCAGTGAGGACCAACGTCGGTTGTAATGCTCCTCTATACAGATCTTTATCGACATTAAACGACGCTCTGAGTACATGCCAAGCAGATCCATTTAGTGACAGTCTCCATGTCTTCAGGCGTAAGATGCTGCAGCCAATGTTGATCCGTGACCAATAGTGATGATTGCAAAGTTGAAAATTATTGTTTTTTTTTTTAAATATGTAATTGTAAATTGCATGTTTGTATTTCTTTTAATCTAGTTTGATTTTACTTTTAATGTTGAAGTTATTGTCTCTTCATCATTGTAATGTTTCCCTTTAAATGCTGTGCTCTATTGTTATTGATACACATGCATGTATCTTGTTTTCTATGTTATGTGTTCTCTGTAAGTGTTTGTATGTGTTTTGTTAGTGTGCTTTTTAAAATAAAATAAAAAAATCTGACTATATTCGTTAGGATTTTTTATTCTTATCTCTGTTTCGACGCCAATTGTACGTTGTTCAGCAGATTTGAAATTCGCGGAAATCGAAGATTGCCAAAAAAGGCAACCCATTTTACCGTTAGGTATCGCTATTATGATTATTGAAGTCATTCCCCTTAGAAATGAAAAAAATGTTAATCGCTATGAAATCCAAGTTGACATTATTAAGTATATTATTCGTCTATATTGAAAATAAGTTGTAATATAAACAAATTTTAAAACGCACAAACGTTTTCCTTGTGTTCGGGTTTTGGTACATATATTTCGTAGATTTGGTTGATATATTATTATCTACTATATAAAAATAAGTCGGATTTTCCTTCCTGACGCTATAACTCCAGAACGCACGAACCGATTTCCACGGGTTTGCATTCGTTGGAAAGGTCTCGGGCTCCGTGAGGTTTATAACAAAGAAAATTCAGGAAAATTTTCAACAGAAAAGCGGGATCACCAAACGAAATGTTACATAAAACGAAGCCATCTGGTGGCGAAACGGAGTTCGCCGTGTTTGCTAGTACATATATAAAATACTAGCTGACCCGGCAAACGTTGTTTTTCCATGTATGTATATTATTTGTAGGAAACATTTTTAAGTTCAATAAAATAACTATTTACTATAATAAAAAAATGGGGTTGATCGTAGAGGGGTGAAAATTGTATGTATTTTTGTATGCTGTATCATAAAAAAATATTTTCTTATCACTTAGCACTTAACATGCATAAAAAATTTCATAAAAGAATCAGTCGAGCCGTTTCGGAGGAGTATGGGAACGGACATTGTGACACGAGAATTTTATATATTGCAGGAAAAGTATAATTTTGTAGTAAATGTGCTTAGCGAAAGTACTAGAACTTGAAGAATTTTTGTTTAGATAAATCTAAAAATGTTTTCAAAAGTCTACGTGGATAAAGTCGCCAGATTAAGTATTTGTTGTTCCGCGTCCGAGTTGTCTTTTTCATCGTTGTACGTGTCCAATATATAAAAATTTATGGTTCGCTGCTTTTATCGATAACAATGAAACATTTCACAATAGAGTTCCGGATTATTGTATCATAATTTTATGTTAAAAATGTGTTTCTAAAGTACCTGCTCTACTTACCACTTTACAGCTCTTTGTTTAAATTAAGTTTGAAAGTGTCTTATTGTCATCCACAAGACTATTGGTGTACTGCCAGGGTTTTACCGTGGTGAACCTACGTAGAAACATACCAAAAAAGAGCCACACGTTTAAACTACGATCAACACAGCTCAGCCAGTGCTGCGTTAAAATTAAAGCCTTACGGTTTTAAGGGGCAACTTATTATTTTTAAATATTAATCTATCCCGATTTCTCGTACTTTAAAAAAAGCATAGCTTCAAACGAACGAGTTTAAATCCTTCAAAGGTATTTTATATTGTCTGTTACAACTTACAATATTTGATACTCGCATTAATAACTGACAATATTCTAAACCCTTTTTTGACGTGACAACGTCTTATAATTCGATGGAGTCGGCTGCACGCACGATAAAACATGACGCATGTGGCGTTACCTCGCTCTTAGGCGTTCCATTTAAGGCTTGAAGTGCAAGCGAGAGCGCGGAACGAGCGACAAAGAGGGACAACGGGCCTCCGCGTTCGGCAGCGTTCGACATCTTTATAGTATGTGAAGTATATATATCATATTATATCGATTATACTGTAATCGATCAATTCAATTGCGATTTCCATTTACCTCCTTTTCTATATCTATACAAAATATCTATCAAACAATTTTATTTTGAAAAATGCAACCATTCCATCGCTATTTTCTTATGACTTTGTCACGTTCAACTATCGTCAGTAAAACGACTTTACAGACCCATTTTTGACTGTAAAGTTAATAAAAAATTTAGAATATTTTAATCATAGAAAGTATGTATATCAATTTGTACATTATCTATGGTATTATAGTAGTGAATGAAATCGTTACTATTAATATTAACAATTTAAAAACTTTAATAGATGTTATAGAACTCGTCCTCAATTATGTCTACGAATATGATTAAATTCAATTTGATTTGTACTATAAATATTACCGATCAATTTACGATAAAAATGTGAATTGCCTAAAAAAGGAGTAGGCGTTTTAAAATTCAATTTGTTCGCATGAAATAATTGTCCTTACACTTAGATTTAAATTGCCAAAACATAAAAAAAATCTTAAGGTCTTATCTTCAGCATTTATGAACTTTCAAAAGATTTGTATAAAAATATCTTAATAAATCATTTCTTAATTTAAATTGTCGGAACATAACTTTTGACTGATATTTTTTTTGACTTGCAGTTTACTAAATTATTATGACTCATTGTTTTAATATATCTAGTCAAGCATGGTGTTCAATGATAGGTGCATACAGCGATAGTTGCAGTTCCTTATATTATATTTCCCTGTTTCGGTGCTAACGGCCGAGTTTTTCTTGTTAGTTCTTCTCGCCCGCTCTACGCCCCTTATAACTAGAACATGGAAATTTAGACCTTTTGATGTATATTGACGTTCATAAGTGTAAATAGTTAACAACACGAATAAAAGAGTTATGATTTGATTGTTCAAATCTATCCGTGCCAGGCATATTAGACTTTTAGAGACGGAGAATTTCATTTCGGAGAAACTCAGTAATGCGTTAAAGGCAAACATTTCTGTAAAAAAAACTGGTTGCAACATTACTTGATGCATGCATATATTTATGATTTAAACACGTAATTGATGATAATTTACTATTTGGTACATTAAATAAGATTTTGCGTTCAGTTTGCCGCATAGATCCAACTTTTTACTGACATTGCATTACTTATTCAGTTAAACGCAGATAACTGATAAACAGTTGATTAACACATAAAAATTTCATACAAACCTTATATACTCAAACTACATAAACATAGGTTCAATGTAATTCTTATAAAAATAAAAATAAAACAAATTTCAAAAAGCATTATATTAATAGACTGATCAATGCTATAACATAAAAAAGCAATTGTAAAAGCTCGAGATTTATTGTCAAACTTAAATCTAAGAATACTTTCAAACAGATCTATGGTAATGATTTTATAAATCATAATTCTTTTGAGTCTTCGGGGAGACATAGGAACATTTTTGAGCAGACAATATTGAATGAATTGCAGGCTGACTGCAACCATCGTGGCGTGTGCCGAACGCAAATAAAATAAACTGGTATTCCCGCCGCAATCATGCCAATACCTATACCAACTTCAACTGGGGACTTAAAACAGGAACATATAACAAGTGATGTACATAAAACAAGGAATGATATTGGGAATAATAGGTTGACTCGAATTGGCCGGGTTACGTTTGGTTGTGTGCGTCGCAGCCAGAGGAGGCCCGCGACTGAGCAGATAATGAAAATTGCCTCCACAGATGTGACGTATAGGACGAGTGACTCCACGCTCCGTGTCAGCAAAAGTAATAGCGTCACCAGACACTGGAACAAGATATGCACTATTAATAAATGTATAACACAAATATGGAATGTATTAATATGATTTTTGAATAGCGAATTTTGCAATTGAGTTAACGTAATTTGCAAAGCACAATTAAGCATTTTTCCTCCTTGTAAATGCAATTTTGGAAAACGGTTACAGAACCATCTGTGGCCGCTTCCGTAATTGGAGGTTAAGCCTGGGATTATCATTGAAGTATCTCTTTTTTCTATAAAAGTTTCTGACTTTAAAACCCATTTTCTCTCGTTAAACGTCTATTTTGTAATCTAATAGATTAACTAACATAATAACAATATGTACGTAATCATAACATAACCTAATTCTTAGCAAAACAGAAGGAATTTTTGCGTAGTGGGTACAGATACACAATCGAAACTCGTGATATTCAAGAGGCACAAGTAAGTTTAATCTCTTTAATTATAATCTGTTGATTAAGTGAGAAAATAATTGAATTGTGTTTTTTAGTAATTATCACTTTCATATTAGCGTGCGAAAATGTAATTAATGTGTCAATTGTCGACCTTGTTAAGTTGGTAACGTTTGGGGGAGGAAATGCAATACGAAAAACAAATATAATCTATTATAAAAAGGTAAAGCTTCTGATGTTGTAGGGGGTAATCTAAGAATTTCGAAAATTCTTTGAGTGACTTATGCTATATGTTAACAGGATTTTTTTTAAAACTGGATTTTAAAGGAAGAAAAAGGTTGGTTATTTCAACAATGTATGTAGTCTTTGATTTTTATAAACTTATATTCAAAATTAGTGTTTTATTTATTTACACTTACCATAAAAATTAAAGATGGAACTGGAGTAAGTCGTCGGACGTCAATAAGTGCGATCGCCAGCGGTAAGTGTCCATTCCTTGCTCCGACGAAGAACAGCCTGGATGAGGCGTATATAGCCCCATTAAGGGATCCAAAAGTGCACAGTGCGACAAATAAAGGCATTATCCAGGAAAACATGCCCAGTATTTGGTCCCCAAATGTGACAGCAACGGCAGCGCCGGACGCAATAATCTGTTCCTTTGTTAAAACAACGAAGAGGGCAAAATTGGTCAATGCATACACAATTGTCACCACTGGCATCGATATACAGATTGCTCGCGGAAGGTTCCTGGAATTGAAAAATATATAATTAGCATCAATATCAGTTATAAATAAGTTTTAAATTAGGTTAACAACTTTTGTTGGACATCCATATAACATACACATAAACATATTTATAGAGCTTTTTGTGGTATTATAAAGCGAAATAATTAAGATTTTTATGAAGTACTTATATATTATATCTCCATAATTTAAAAAAAAAATATAATTTTTTTCCAATATTTTATTTTATTTCTTTATTTTTATTTTTTGACTATCAAATTGTATTTATGTTTTGAGAAAATGAATAAAAGATTGATTGCCATTTCATTAATAAGGATTTCAATATTAACTGATTTTTTTTTTTAATTTTTTTTATTCCATATCATTATTCTATTCAGTAATTCAGTAATAACTAATTCGATAGAACGACACAATATTTATACCCACACCAATTAACCTAGATAAAAAACATGAAAAAATATATATTTATATACCTAAATCTTATAACTAATAATATAGGAAGCAACTCTTGTGAACTCAGCCAGTGTACAAATAAATAGGTCTACCTTAACATTCATTATGTGTATTGCTCGCGTGAGTGGTGCTTCGCTAACCAAGTTGGAATGTGCGCAAATCAAAGTTCTAATGTTCACATACCTATATGGATCTTTCAGTTCCTCAGTCACAAAGTTGAGATAGTTCCAACCGGAGTACGAAAATAACCCATGGTAGAAGGCAGCCGCTATGTCACCTGGCTTTGTTACAGTTCCCTCCATCATTGATTGAACATTGTTTGTACTTTCAGCAAACAAATACCAAATACTCGCACCAAACATTACCACGAGGGCCAGCATTTTGGCAGCAGTAAACGAATCTTGCACTCGCGTAACCCATTTTACATTATAACAATTTAAGGCTGTAAGGAAACCTGAAACAAATATTGTTTTATTTAAAATTACGTTATCAAATACGAAGTTATCAGCGGGTTTTAATTAGGGAGCTTATGTTTTATATATCAAGTCGATGAAATAACGTGAATATTATTGATATCTCGCAATATGGGTTGATTGTGTCACCAGCTGATTACAATTGCAGAAAAGTACTTCAAACGCCGAGTTATATAAATATAATAATAAATTTTACAGCCATTATATTATTAAAAAAAAACACATAACGTTGGAAGCTTTACATACATTATTTGTGATTTCTAAATAAACGGGTTCAGGAAAGAGCACTAAGTGTGACGCCCTTATGTCAAAAATCTATGGAATTTCATTCAGTCTTTCTTTGGTTCAAAATTAACTATTTGAAATTAAATAATATGCTCTAATTTTATGTATAAAGAAATGTCCACAGCTGTTTTCTAAAAATCATTATGAATTGACTAAAAATACACGAAAATCTCCTCTTTCGGGGTATTTCAATAATTAAGTAATGATATTAAAAGAAAGACTCATATAGCATCAAAATATTTAAGGAAAACATACAATTTAATTGATAAACTGCCGCAAAAACCCTAATCTTATAGTTTTACATTACTTATCTATCATTAATTTTAACCAAATATTTGAATTTACAAAATGCTTTATATTAAAATGACAATTTTTTTCTACTAAACTCAAGGTAAATATTGGTTTAACTGTAAAATCGATGTTAAGTATCTTTACAACTTGTATCGTCAAGCGTGTTTCCTTGGTGCATAATCTAAAGAACTGTTTATTCTAACTAATTCAAAGAGACTACAGGATAAGAAACATGCAGCAATAAACAGTAGGTGCAAATAAATAAGTGGAAGTTGACTGACAGTACAATTTTTTTACCATCTCAACGCCATAGATAATGTACGCATATTTTATATCATAGACTAATATTATGTGTGATACGTGGACACCTTGTTACTGCCCTATGCATATCTATGTATTACGGTAAATAAAATATATTTTCCCTTGCCTATACAGGTGTGTATTACATTGTATAGGGACAAATTAAGTGCTACTACCGGAGCGTAATTTGCGCTGGCGATACGGGAGGAAATTCTCATTATCCTGTCAAGCACAATCAGCGTACGAGGATAAAGACGCGGACCTCCGCGGCCCTGCACACACGAATAACTCCTTATTGTAACGTAATTGTCACACATTGTACTTCCTTTTTGATATTCAATCTACTTTTAACTTTCATTGTTGGGCGATAAATCTGACTTTGGGTAACTTTATAGTTCATTCGAATAGGACTACAAATGCTGTGACCGAATACTTTGGGTCTGCCAATATTGTAATTTGATGTAATTAAATGTGTCGTTATTTTCAAGGGTTTTCAAAATCTATACACATATACGAAAATCCTTAACAGATCTTTCCGACACAAAACTACAAACAATATGGGGTTTTGTTCGTTGTTATAACATAACATCGGACAAAAAGTTTTGGAAACACCAATTTTAATGGGGAAATTAGATGAAAAACCTTTTATGTAAACTATGAATTACGTGCACACGTTGTTAATATCTAGTTACTTTGTTTAATATGATTTGATTAAAACAAGTAATTATAAAGATAAAACAGAACTCTTTGGATGTTTTCAGGCTTGTATATTAAAAGAAAAAAAACCTATGCCAAGAAGAAATGTATCTACCATTGCTAACCCACCTATAATTAAATTCTACAAAATAATACTAAAACGACTTAACTTGACTCCAGTTCTATTAACTTTTGTCTACGTCGTAGTTTTCACAGAAGAAAATATCGCATCAGTGTGTCTAATAAAAATTGCGTTGTCGAAAAGTTTTCGTTATTTCAGAATTTTATCTACACGTACCCGAATTGTTGGCAAACGAAGTCCTTTAAACTGTTGTCTCATTCTCTGGAGTACATTGAACCTCTTGAAAAAGTTGCAATGAAAATGATTGTCCAAAAAGTTCAAGAGAACCGGAAATCTTTTGGTTATGCATTTTGGAAGGGATTGAAAATGTATTTAGCTCTGTGCAAATACCATGAATATACATCAATCAGATAAGGAATTTAATTATAGGGTAATTCGAATTGCGTAAAATTGGAAATTCATTCGTATTTCATTAGTAAATTTATCAATATAACAAAAATTACAATCGCCGAAAAAGTAATTGATCTATTTATATATTGTCCTAGCAGACCCGACAAACGTTGCCTTCACATGTCATAGATACAAAAATATCAAACTTAAAATTAAGATAATAAGACCCATTAAATCCACTTAATCACTCATCAAATTCGTTCCAGCCGGTTAGGAGTTTTTCAAACATAGAAGATTTATGTAACCTAAAAAACATCAAGTTTTGAAGCTAGAAACATCAAATGCTTTTTTACTTTTTTTTATTACTTAATATATATATGTTTCTCGTTTAAACCTTCTCTGAATTTCCACAAATATTTCAAGATAGCCAAAGCGGCCCAGCCATTCCCGAGTTTTACCAAGACAAACGAACACCAATTTATTTTCATATTTTTATAGTTATAAATATGAAAATAAATACTACTATTTATATAGTAGTTAATCTTTATAGATTAACTGGATCGATTTGAAAAATTCTTTGACCTTATGAATCCAATATTATCAGTCACGAACATAGAATATTTACAAAAGAGTTATCAGAAACCCATTGTTAATGTAACCTAACGTATGAAAAGAATTCTAATAAATATCCTATATCGCGCACACATAGACAATAGAAGAAAAGTGATGTAATACAGTTTTATAGAAACCATCAATATCTTCAAAACAGTCCGCGATACCATGTTTGACCATTAGTTACCTACGGAGGCTTCAAAACCAAAAATCATGCTACATCCGAATTAATGCGGTAGAACAACGCATTAACACAAACTTTAACTTACAAACGAACACACAAAACTTTCACCTTAGCAACCTCAATTACTTAGATTAATAAGAATTAATAAAAGGTAAAAATTTCATCGTGCTTGTCCGACAATATGAATGGTTTAGGCAATTTGTCTCAAATCTTACAATAACTTAAATAAAACAATTGCAACCGAATTTAAATGATCCTTATCCTTGGGATTGATTTGCTCCAGTTCAAATATTATGGCTTTACAAACAATTTGTAAGACTCACAACTTGGCGAATAAAAAGAGTGGCGGAGAGTTTCTTGCCAGTTCTTCTTGCTCGCTCTACGCCCTTGAATTGCGAACTAGTATAATGTTTAAAGTCAATTTAACATCTTTTCTGTTGACGTTCATAAGTGTACTTGGTTACCTATATGAATAAAGTTATTTTTGAGTTTGAGTTTGAAGGCTTAAAAAACACATGCGATCGACAAGTCCAGTGACACAAAAGAAGACAGTGTAAAAAGAATATATTTTATCCATAGGTGTGTAACCTTATTCTCGGTAGGTAACAATTGCAAAATAAGGATTCAAATCACTAAAGGTGCATTCTGTGAAGTCTGAACAGGCGCTGCATGTGGCAAGGAATTTACACGTTGCGTATTCCACGAAACGTGTATTGTAAGTTATTATTTATAAAAAAACTAATGGAATTCTGCTGAACAACCTCTTTGGAAGCATTGTACAAACGAGTTATATAATACTGGCGCTTTTTAACTGCGTTTCTTACGAATGAAAGCTTTATTTATTTACGCAAAACAACACTAAATGTAAACCCTTATTATATTTAAATTAACCAAAAATAAAACAGAAAAATATAGTTAAAATGTGGAGTTTTTAGAGAGAATTATATAACACTTAAATTGTAATTGATTACAGACAATATTGTCACACCTTAATAAGTTTTTTTTAAAAACAAAAAAACTTCGTTTTCAAACCTCCCTTTTGGAAGTTGTTAATAACCAGCGTGTGACCCTATAAATAATAGTGGGATTAACATGTTTAATGCGTTAAGTATCAGCCCAAATGGAGGGTCAAACAAAAGTATGTAATTAGCAAATAATAATCTCTGCGTCACAAATATCTGCAACGTATACAAAGTAATAAATTCGCCACATGTTGCACTATACTCGTGCTCGTATTCCCAGGCGTACAAAATTACACCATTAAAAATGTTCGCAAACGTCGCAATAACTATGAACATTGCGCCAAATATTTGAATATTAAAAACATTGAAAAGTGACTGATTAAAGATGATGTTAGTAATGTCAAATCTAATAGTATATAAAATTCTCGTGTCACAATGTTCGTTCCCATACTCCTCCGAAACGGCTCGACCGATTCTTATTTTTTACGCATATTCAATAAGTCCGAGAATCGGCTACTATCTATCTTTCAAACCCCTAAATATTACCCCTAAATTTTTATTTTTTAGATAATTTGATATGTTTCTTTTATGATACAGCATACAAAAATACATTCAACCCTTAATTTTCACCCCTCTACGATCAACCTCTATTTTTTTATTTGTTAATTAAAATCTTGTCACTTGAACTCTGAGGTTTATATAGAGAAAATTCACAGAAAAACCTAAAAAGTTTTCTTTCCAGAAAACTGAACAGTCTCTGGTGTAGCATAGCAAAATTTTCCATGTTGGTATGTAGGTACTAAAAAGGTAGGCTAAGTAAAATCACATTAAGGAGAAACGAAGTTCGCGGGGGCAGCTAGTAGTCCAATAAAACTATCCACAGATTAGCAATAAACACTACACTGAAAACTTACAGCATATACAAATGCAAGTATCTGGCTGTCCACAACTGTGGAAACGCTAATACCTTTTTTACCTTAATCATTGATTTATATAAATAATGTAATTAATTGGCGTTTATATTTTTTAAATTTATATTGTGTAATAGTTGCATAAACCAATGACAACGATAATTAAAGTAGGAAGGAGAAAAAAATAGCAAAACTCTCTTCGCGTAAATTGGCGATTGGGTGAACCATTATTATACCGCTTTTAAGTTCTACTCGATTTTTTTCCTATCCACAATTTTGTATGACTTAAGAAAACATCCGCCTTTGCCGCCTTTTCCGCCACCATGAAACGCAGCACATAAAATTCCAAGATTCTAAACCTGGATGAGGCTCTGTTGTTTATTCGCGTTAAGTTCTTGCGCCCGCACAAAATTGATATTTTCTTGTTTTTTAATAGTCAATTATTATGGAACTGTTGATGACATGTTTAAAACATTAAGCATACCTATAATCAAGTACCTAATCTGACGTTACTTAACTTCTGTTTTAGATCTTTTTCTAACTACGTTTAAAATAATATAAGTTAATTCTATAAACCTTAGTAGGTACGTCATCAAGTTTTTATTTAAACAAAAAATAATCAAAGTAAATCATGCGGTTGACCGTTGAATATGACGCATACTAACTAACATTGATAAAAAATTGTTGCAACTTTTAAGTAAATACTATTATTTATATACCTACTCACATGTCAAAACAGCAGCTACAAGAATCACGGCATCTACGGGTGGTTCACAAGCAGGCCAAAAAGGCTGAAGAATATTTGTAGCGAATATCAAAGCCGTGATGGCATTTCCAGTAGGGACCAAGACGAAAAGAGCTACCCAGAGGTAGAGGAATGCTGGAAGTGGCCCGAAGGCCTCGCCGATGTATGCGTAGTCACCGCCGGACTTTGGTATCATAGTACCTGAAATATGAATAGATAACTAATTAATGTTAATATAATATATAAAAATGAACGTATTACATATAGTATGGTTAAATAAAATATACCCCACATTATAATAATAAATACGATTATTTCGATTCTTATGATCAAAATTGTTTAATTAACATTACTGAAATGAGTCTGTTGTGTTGCGAACATTAGCACATTGCGATAATACAAACGAAATGATAAAAGCAATGTTGGGCTAGTGGTTACTCGACTGCAACTCTCAATGATAAGGTCGGGCATTCGAAGCCCATCTCCACGTCGAAGTTCAACACTACGAGTATACTCGTACGGCGTGGCAACGCCTTTGGAAAACCCGCATGGGTTAGCAGGATCTTCAATCAAGGTGTGTCAGGCAGCGACATGTCTCTGTCCCATGGTGGTCGGAAAATCAAATATTGGTTTGTGGACTCAGTTTCCGCACTTAGACTCTCAATAGGTCCGTTGTGCGTAAAGTCCTGGCTAACTAAGCCAGCCGGGGAAATCTTATAACATACAAACATAGATGATAGAGGGATTATAGAATATTCAAATCATTGCCTGAAAGTTACGAAGCCGAGAAGTGCCATTGTTTACAATATTTTAACGTTCTTACAACAGTGACCTACATAAAGTAGGCAATTCAATAACCTACTTTGAAGCTCGATATAGGCTCTAGCTACATTGGAAACACTGCATTGCAGTTTGGCAGTGTCTTTCATGTAAATACGATTCAAATTTTTATTGTTTGACCCCCGGATCGTATATTTTTACGTAAGTAGGTAATTTAGCTTCCATAAAATTTTGATAAAATTATTAGGAATCATTTAACCACACGCTAACGGAAGTCATAGATTTTTGCAGTCTTGCGACTAATCGCTAAGAATAATTTATGTTCGTAGTAAAATTTGAATATTCTTGGTAAAAAAAGAATATCGAGGCACGTGGCACTAATCGGTTTACTCCATGACATCTTCTCCAAAACATTTTTGCGGTGATTCAAACTTAGACCGCTGAGCTAATTACGTGATTAATTAACACTTAACAGTGAAAGTTAATCAGATCAGGTGCGCGCTATAACGCGCATTAATTAAAACTTTTAATTAAATTTTCAGCCTTTTACTTGTTAGAGATAATATGTTAATTGAATCTTACCCAATTCGGCATAGCAAAGTGCTCCTATCATTGACAGCAGCCCGGAGAGGACCCAAACAATGAGGGCCATGCCCTTGGAACCTGCATTCTTCAAGGCGTTGCTGGGAGACACGAAGATTCCAGACCCAACAATTATTCCAACAATAATTGCCACTCCATTTACAAGACTCAACCCTTTCTTTAACCGTACCCCACCACTAGGTTCTGCTTCATTATGTTCACCATCTCCTATGTCCATCACCTTCGGCGTCAAAGTTTCAGTTGCTGACACTTTCGCCATCGTATGAATTTAAATCGAACCACTTTAATATTAAAATTATTAACCCAATACAAAATTTACTACGGTAAATACAAACATAATTTTGGCTATTTTAACTGAATAAGTGACGAAGCTCATGTAAACATTGCATCACACTACCTTCGGAAACACCACGTGCGGTAATATTGTCAAAATCAAAATTAAAATTTTTACTATCGTTTCACAGTTAGACGATAAAACAATTCGATTTATGCACACATTTTACCTTCCATTACTAGGTTAATATATTGAAAAAATTGTAGGTCACTATCTATTAGTAGTAATTAAGCAGAACTGCACTTGACCTATTATATTTTTATAAATTTTTGTATTATAGATATGATTTTATGTTTATAACATTTTTGAAACATATGTCGCGATCGAAGCCGGCCCGGCGACACTACACGTTGTTCGTTAACCGACCCCACTTTACTATTCAGTATACTTAACACGTAACTCCGAGTCTACTCTACCGCGTTGTAATAATTCCATTACGAAAAAGGCTTTAAACTATTATATAGCCTTTAGAATTTCAATCTTAAATACTCAGTGGTAGAGATCATTTCGCACTGCGAAGTGGGTGTAAAAACTGGCTGCCAATTTTGAACGGGTTTTCGTCTCTGTCTTTCCCCTCTTACCACGTGTACGGATGGTATATTTTTTACTATAATAGTTATTCTGACCCACAGCTTTAATAACACGTGTTTTCATTGACTGTTTCTAATACGAAAATTATAATAGGTTAAGGATAGTCGCAGGATATAAGCAATTTATTTATAACGCTACACAAGGTCATTGACAGCCGGACTGCCGGTATCAGAGATCAATCACCCGCGTCAAGCCCTGAAAACTGGCTACTTGTAATAAAATTACACATTTGCTTCACGGATAGACATGTTCCGGTGACTGTTGTGTTAACTTTTATGATTGCCTGCTACAGAAATGACATCCTTTTTTTGAATTCAATAAAGGCTGAAATATTTTATTTTTGTGATTGAAACTAAAATCTCAATGCTCAAATTTGGCGCAATTTTGCTATGAGCTATATTAATGAGGGAAATAATCATGTATGTTGTATGTGGAGTATAAGAATGCTAATAGTTTTGTATTTAGTTGGTTCAGTCTTCACTATACTGAAGAATATACTGACTATATTATATCAAGAAGAGCTGAGCAAACATTACTTAAAAAATGTTATACAGAATTTAATCCACATACTTTTACTTTCGACTAGGTATATTGAATTAATTTATGAATAAAATTGGGGGCGATTAGAAAAAAGGGATAGAAAACAGAAAGGGTTTTTTAAATAACGCGCAAAATGGATATGGAAATGGACTTTATGGATTCTTTCACGATTAAAATAATGAATAGCTCGGATCAAGATCAAAGGCTTTTGTTTTATTAAAAGTTATGTATTTTTAAATAAACCATTTCCTATACTTTTGAGTATATAGAATAAAGTGTATAGCAAAGACATTAAACATTTTATGATTCCCATGAATACATTACTTATTGGATTTAAGATAAAAAATTTGATGATGATAAAGTTTTATTTCTGTATATAAATAAACATTATTTGTACCATGTACTTAATCATTATCACTTTGGATAGGGTATTTATATATCCTCGCTGTTCCATCATCAGATGTGGACAGTACAATATTTTCCTTTGCATTATAAACAAGATCCAGTATTTCTGACCAATGTCCTGTTAGCATTGTACTTCTTTCACCAGATCTTCCATCATAAACTCTTAAAGAGCCATCGAGACAGCCAGTAAGGAGTTGGTCCTTGATCCATGTCATTTTAGTTACACCCGCTGACACATCTTCTTCTGATTTTGCACAGGAATGTCTAATCATTTGCCTGGCTGTGTCCCAAATTGTGATAGAACCATTGAGAGTACCTAAAATTTTTGTGAAAATATAGACTAAGTAATTAATTATATCATATGCCTTTAAATAATTAGAAAATAAAATTTAAAAAGACAGAAAAACAAAGAAGATATCTAAAAATAATCCAAAACCCTTCCGGACTTAGTTCAACACATTGAAAATTTATTTTAAATGAGAACAAGCATTTTCAAGCTTATGCACTAAAACTACACACCATGATAAGAAATAGAAATGCCCTATTGAACATTTTCCCAAACTACCACCCTGTGGTGCCTTTATAGAATAAACTCCCTGAGAATGTCCTGTCCCCTACACTGATCTCTTTTACAAATAAAATGATAATATTTATAATAATAATAAATTTATGTAAATTGCAAAGGTAGAAGCACTTGTGGAATTATCCTATTGTAAGTGTTGCCTATAAGACTATGATAAGTGTTTTGTTCCTTCATTAGTGTTTGACATCAGACTTAATAAGTAATGTGCAGTATGTTTTTCTTTAAAACACATACTTACACTTTTTTTTTTAGAACATTCATTATTAAACAAAGAAAATAAAATTCATACTGTTCATCCTTCTTGTCAATCAAAGAAAAAAGGAGATAAATTTGTCCCACTGATGTGTAGCTTTAGTAGAGCTATATTCATTTTATATGTATAATTTATGTTAACTGTTTTAACATCACTTAAATCAACAATTTTAAAGCATAGTAGTTAGTAACATTACCTAAAGCAAAATAATCCAATTGTGCATCAGGACAAAAAGCAACAGCTTCCAAATCATTTTCTGCTTCCAGCTGCGCTACAACCTTTCCATTCACTGATGTTGTTAAGACCACTTTCCCTGTAAAAATATACACAAATGTTTAAACTTAAAGCTGCTAAGGTCACATTTTTATATAACTTATATAATATTTATTTTAGGATTTTATTTTTGCTGGTAATAATGTGTTGAACTAATGAAAAATTTAGTCTACTTCTATATTTATTTAAAACAAAAATTACTTAATTAAGAAGATTTATCTGTGTCTAGCCTGCGGGTAGGCTAACAAAACAATTACATTAATTATAATAATGTAGCTAATTGCAGAGATTATTTGTTTACTTTATAGTAAAAACTTTTTAGTAGTCAGTCAGATAAATCAGATAGGCAAGGAATGAATAATTAAGTGTGGCATTCACTTATCCAGAATTCTTGAGAGCAGTGATTTTGTTTTTAATAATAATTTATATTTTAACTAATGACATAATAACAAACCATCGGTAGATATAGAAGCCATAAGGTTATTCTCTGGGTGAATATCAATAGCTGTAACACGAGTATCATGCATTCCATTGGGGACTTGGTGAAGTACAGCATTTGTTTTAAGGTCCCATATTTTTACAGCTCCATCTTCATATCCTGCTGCTAATCTTACACCATCTGGGAATATCTAAATAAATAACATGAATCTACATAAATGAACATGTAATTACACACATATATTCAATGGATTTTCCTATAGTGTTTTTCAGTGTTTAGTATGTATAAAAAGTTTTAATTACAATTTAAAAAAAAAACCACCAAACAAGTTAGGATCTTGTTACCTTTGCACAGTCTGTCCTTATGTTGTGTCCTTGTAATACTTTAATATCTCCAGATGGAATTTTAAAAATATATATATCTCCAGCAACTGCCCCACATATAAGAACTCTAGCTCCAAAGTGCCATAGACCCCAGCTGAGGTCATCAGCTTCATACTCAAATGCAACAGACCATGGTTCTTGATTTTCTAAATTACATTTCCATACTTTAATTAAACCACACATGTCAATTGTAGCTAAATACACACCATCGAAGCTGAATCCCACAAAGATAACTGAGTCCTTGTGGTTCACGCAGTCCATGATTACCTGGCCAGTTTCAACTGACCACACATAAGCTTTGTCATCTTCTCCACCAGTAACTGCAATTTTACCATTTGGGTGGAGATCACAACAAAACACTGAACCTGTATGTTTATTAAAGGCTAGCTGCGATTGATCTTCAGGCCTTTCCATGCCTGTATCATACTCTTCTTCTTGATCGTCCACCATTTCGTCATCATCGAACTGAAGGTCATCCAATTCACCCAAATATATTAATTCCTCGTCATTCTCCCCATCCATTCCAATTACATCGTCGCCGTTAATCGACGACGGTGGGGTATTTTCCTGACGATCTCTCATTATAGTAGTTATTTGTTTCTCTTCGTGAAACCTTACCTAACCAAACGAGATATTATAACCTTCACTAAAATAATCACGAAAAATGTATCTTCTTCGTGGAACAATATTTTTATCAGTTATTAGCTCGAGGTAATTGCACCTTACGGATTGTCAATCAATTTTTTACCGGTTGACTGTGAACATAAAAAATATTGATAAAATAAAAATTAGACAATCACATGCTTTTGTTTTGGAAAAACTAAAAAGTAAAAATGTTTGGTTAGGTCGTTAGGACCAATTATAACTACCAAGTACCAAATACCAATATAAATTTCATTTGACACTTCATCAAAATTCAGTAACTTTGTATCGGCGTCTTAATAATATATTGCTTATTTTTTTCAATCTCAAGTACATATTTATTATAATAAGACAATAGAAAGTAATTTTACGATTAAGTTTTACTAATAAACCATTCTAAACAACAAACAATTTCTGTTCTAAAGAGAATAGACGTCGTTACAACTTACAAATTACAATGTTCGACTGTTGCGCCTTGTGGCATGTGAACCTTTTTTCTTTATAAACATTAGGGATGTACCCAAAACATCGAAAGTTTATAAGTAGATAGACCAGTGCAGATAGCCTTTAAAATAAATAAAAAGTGAAAAAAATAATAGTTGGATGAAACCTATTGGAAAGGGAGGATAATATTATAAAACTTAAAGGAAAAATAATTTACGGGCGATCTGAGCTCGGGAAGGGAGGGGGGGGAGTTTTAAGGGTAAAAAACGGTTTATCTCGATTTCCGGCAAAACTAAAAGTCCTATCGAAGAAAAATAAATAGCAAAGTTATAGGTAATAAAAAGATTTAAAACTTTTGTATTCACACATTTCTCACATAACCTCAAAATTTATGTGAAAAAGTCAAAAAACCAAGTTTTTGGTTTTTAATTTTTATCTTTTACAAAAAATTTCTTTTTTTAACGAAATTTGGTGACGGTTTTCGATTGAAAATTCACCCGTCAAAATATCAGCTTTTTTCAAAAATTGGTGTGCTTTCAGTTCGTTGAAATTTCTACTTTCCTATGGTAAAAAAAAAATATATATATTCCCATAGTAAATCTTCTCAGAAAACGCAAAAAATCGTATGCAGTAACGCCCAGGCCCGTCATCCCCTTCCCTACTTCTCTATGAATCTTCTTTAAATTATAATTAGATGCCACATCAAAATTACTGTACCTACAAGTACGTTTTTAATGTACAATTGATTCACATAATATGTTAAAAGTTCTTATCGATTCATTCGCTTTAATGTTTTGACGTTTTAACTTTTAAGCAGGTTACTTCACTACGAAGCTATAACTGACGAATGTTAAATGTAATCTATTAAATTAGGCCTGATAAAGAATTTCATTAAATTTGGTTCATAATACATTTTCCATGCAAAAATAACAATAAATTCTTCAACAATTCGTCATCACTCAACAGTGAACAGATAATTTTTTAAATAATGATTTGTACAATTACTTATTAACTCGCTCTATATTAAATCTGCTCTACAGAGTCAATTGTCATTTGTAATTTGTATATCCAAATTTCTTTAAGCTGATTTGATCATGTTGTGGATTTATTTGTGAAGAAGATAAATTTAAAAATTACATTTAATTCCTCTGGTGTTATTGCTGTAGGTGATAAATAACAAACATGACATCTCTAAATAAAGGTATATTAAAAAAAAGTACAAAAGAATTATTTATTATAAATCATAGTTATTTACATTTCGCTGTTTTTACAGTTTTGTTACAGACACCTGCGACTTTCCTGATAGCTAGGCGATTTCGAGGGAAAATTAACATACAAAAACCAAAGAAGCCTCACTTCGAAAAACAACTCCTTATCGACATAACCCAACCGACTTATGGTCCACCAAGAAGTAGTCTACCTCAGTATGCCTTTTGTAACAATGACAAGCCCACATTTACAAAGAAAGAAATTGATAATCCATTTGAAAGAATATTAGCACGCGAATGTCTTGAATGGTTTAATACATCAAAAATGGTAGTATTCCTACATTTGAACTCTATTAATATGGAAGATAAAACACCAATATTTGCTGCATTAAAAAAGAATGATATGCATTTAAGAACATATGGAAAGAAAATAATGAGCATGGCTACTACGGGGACCAGATATGAAGTTGTTAATCAATTATTTACTTCTCATCAAAATGTAATATTTGGCCAGCCACAGAATGCAAATAAGATGTTTAAAATTTTGAAAAAAGCACCGCAGCTAGTTGTTATGGGTAAATACTAAATTAGTTTTTTGTAACCTTAACAAGTATGTTGTTGTCTGTATAAAATTTACCAGATGAACCTGTAATTAACATTGTTGTCTAAAAACAGTGCTATAAATCTATACTAGTATTATTTATGAAAAGAGATTGTATGTTAATCTTAGGATCCATCTTTGAAGGTTTCCTCACTGTATATACTCACTAGACACTTTTATATGGTAAAGAAATTTGTTCCGTTACAATAATATTATATGCTAAGGTGATTTTATAAACAGTCTAAAATTCTGAAAAACATTGATTGTGACATCATATCATTTTAATGAATATCTTAGGAGATATCACAATTTTAAAATAACTCTGCAATAAAATAATAGTCAATTACCATGCGCGGATTTATCATCTAGGAACATATCATAACAGCAGGGAACAGCTGGTGTTTTATGAGCATAACTCTGACATGTTTTTAGTTCTGTCACACTGATTATTTTTCTAGACACTTTATTTATCTGACTGTAATACTGACGATTGTGGATATAACTTAAAGTATGTTTTATGTATAACTGTTTCCATATTAGGTAGTCATATAAATGCAGGATTGTTTAAATTAATTCAATTTCCAATATTAACAGTAAAAATAATTTTTCAGCTGGTATAATAGAAGATAAGATGATGTCAAAAAATGAACTAGTGGAATTCAGTAATCTTCCTAACTTGGAAGTGGCTAGAAGTCAGCTGTGTTCAGTACTACAGAGTGCTGGCTCATGCCTCGTCAGTCAACTAAATCAAAATCAACAAATTTTGGTCTCACATCTTGAAAAGCATATAGAGATACTAAGCGCACCTGAAAAGAATAAGGAAGATAGTTGAAGTTGCATAATTTGTTTGTAGCATAATATATTATAGCATTATATGTTGTTCTTTCTATTTGCACTGGTTATATATGTATGTATGTATAGTTTGTAAGCTGCTATAGAACATTTTCTCATATTTATGATATTAAACTGACTCAAAAGTGGGGATAAAACATTGAAAAACTATTTGAGTGTATTAAGTATCTGAATAGATTTATATTATGATAAGAGCATGTTTCTAACAAATTTGTTCTTAATTACTGTCCAGTAAAACGAATACCTCTAATATGCGAACTCTGCTATGGGTTAACTTTAACGAGAATTGATTGATTCGTCTGTCTTTAAAGTAAGAATGTTGGTTAACCAAAAAAATCAAAATGGGTATAATGTAAGAAATTGACGCACTGGATCAGGCGCAGCTATGAGTGTTCATACACAGCTAGTATCGGTAGATAGCTTTATATCTGTGTATACGTATTACCTATAAAGGGAGCAAATGACCTAGGACTAGGACACTGTCGACGGACGAATTAATGAAAGTGAAGCAACAGACGTAAGTACGTAAAAAAAAGGCAATGAACTGTCGTCAAAATTTGTAGTTAGTTATTTTGTTGAATTCCATATATAATAATATGAATAACATCTGCATTGTATTTTAACCATCTTGTGTTTGATTTTAATCAATATCTAAGAGTAGGTAAAGGAACCTACTTCTACTTACTACAAATTCTGTGATGTAGTAAGTAAAATGTCACATTCAGATAAGACTTAGTTCGAACTATGACTTCCGTAAAATTGAAATAAAAAAAAAACTAATTATTTCGATTATAATTTTAATTATAATAAACAACCTTTGGTTTACAGCCAGCCTAAAAGAGATCGGAGAAATATAATTCTTTCAATAACCTAAATTATGAAATTATACCTGAAGTTTATACAATAGCCATACAAAAGCATCTTTGTTGTTGCGAAATATCATTGATATGCAAAACTAAAGAATATTAATACTATTGAGCAATTGATAGCGGGCGTATCGATAGTACGGACCATGAGCATGTATCTTGGTCCCATCCGTTTACAAAACCTAATCTAATAAATTTATTTTATATACATTAACATCATATATTATGTCGTTATGCTCCAATACGGCTGGAAGCTAAAGTGGTAAGTGCTACGGCGGCTTCTACTTCATCTCTGTCATGTTCAAAATTGTTTATGGTAATACGCTGTTTTGAATCGGATTTTTTTCGCCTCCCTTCAGGCCACCAGGAATAGTTGCTTTCACTTGGCTTAAAACGAGCAGCGCTCTCCAACCATTTAGTTAATAACACGGGACTGCTCGTCTTTTCAATTGAACAATTGGAAAAATTCGTGTCAATCTCATTGCAATTGTTATTGAAACCATGATCAAATGACGCTGTAGAACCTGAGTCGTCCGTTTTTATATCTGGACTTTCCTGTTCGTTGTTTTCACTCGATTCACGACGCGATAGTGACTCTTGTTCACTCCAAATGCTGTCATCAGAACAGATGCTGAACTGCTCAACATTCCCTTGCGCACGATCATTGTAAGTACGAATTAGGTGACCCCAGGTTAATTGGTTTCTTTCAGCATTGACATTCTTGAGTTTTCTACGCCAGTTTGCGAACCAGTTACAAATCTGTAAGAGTGATAACAAAAATGAGAATAGGTACTTGAATACTTTTTTCTTTTTTTTTACTTCTCTAAACTTTGTACTAAGTACAAAGAAGCCTTCACAAATGAAGTGTTTTTGGGCTTGAGATAGGTAAAACATGCTGTTTTTAATAATATAAGGATATCGAGTCAAATATTAAAACGTGAGGTAGGTACCTAACCTCACGTTTCTCTGACTTTAATTGTATTAAGCAGTGTTGCGACAAAAATAGTGCCTATTTATGTACAAATAGCAATGTTTGGCATTGTTCCAATTAGGTTGTTTGTGGGTGTAATTTGAGACTATTATCATCGGCACCAAGTAACCCATGATAACCAATGGGTACTTTAATTTAAAAAAAAATGCACTTACTTGTATATATGTCAGTCCTGTTTCTCGAGATAAAATCTTTTTTTCCTCACGGTTAGGGTAAGGGTTTTCTCTCCGTCTAACAAGCCAATCCTTTAAGTAGCGTTTAATTTCTGGAGTAAAAAGTCGTTTCTGGGGGCGCTGTCCAGAGACGAGACATCGCCTAAAAACGGTTTATTTATTAAAAAATTGGTTAATATGACAAAGTAACTTCTTTACATTCATCAAAATTAAAATCCCTTAAATCGATGACAAAACAAGCTCGTCTTGTAAGTCGTATTGAATGACGCACAAAGACATTATTTACTAAATAAAGACTGAAAAAGATGAGTCATGTTAACTAACCGTGTATGTCGCCTGTTCCTGACTGGTCGCGAGGACTTTCGGTCTTCTTTGGCTGGCCCGTCCATGCTATCAGGCACACCCTCGCTCCTTTGAATAAGCGTCATGGGCGAAAAGATCACTTGTATTTTAAAGTATTTAAATAAATCTCAGTAATTTCAGCACGTGCGATGAGCACCGTAGCTGGAGAAGACTTCGTGTCCCGCAACGTTATCGTTGCGGGGGATGCTTGGTGATCTATTAAAAAAATAAGGACATGTTGACACAAATAGATTCAATCTTAAGCACTCCACCTTATTTTAATACACAAAAAGTTAAGCTCTATACGTTGATGTAACCGAAACATGACGTTCACATTCCTTAGTTCACTTTTAGATGTTATTATTTCTTAGCTCATCCCGTGACTGCTAAGTGTCGAGTTAAGAGTTAACATTTCAAATAGAAAACTGAGGTATTTGTTAACACTGTACAATTTTGAGATTAATATCACTGAATCGGTATAAAAACAAAAAACATGATACTGTTACGTGTGTTGTCGAGGTCATTGTTCCACTATTTATGAAGAATTTTACTTGTACATTTTACTAACGTCATTAAATATCTTTAAATTGAAATAAGAATAGATTTTATTAAATTTTAACAATGGTAGAGATAGAGCAATAAAAAAATAGATACGTACCAGGTTGCGGGAAAGCTCGTGGTCTGTGTGAAAATGGCGTCAGAAGTGCGACTGTAGCGCCGCCGCGCGCGCGCACCGCCCTGCTGCAAAATCATGTTATTTCAGGACGTCTCCCGCGATGTCTCTAAACAACAAAACTATGATAGTCTTATAAAATAATTGTTTTTCTACGTTACGTAGAAACGTTTTTAATGTTATGTTGTTGATATAAAACAAAGTTCTTTTATAATTTGCGGTCATATACCTATGTAATGTAATCTCATAAATATTCAAATAGTAGAATAATTTAGAACATTTTACTCTGTGATAGAAAAACTATTTAGAATATTATTTCAATATAAGGTTACAGTTTTTATATAAATAGTTGGGAAATGCGGCTTAATATTATATATTATCACAAAGCTTGATACTAAACTTTTAATAATGCTGTATTTATTACTCAACAAACACATAGGTATGTTATAGGAGTTAAACAAGGAACAAACACTTTGTGGATATGTTTAGATTACGTATGGTATTTTTTTAAATAATTATTAATTTACGTTGAAAAA
The DNA here is from genome assembly GCA_963693345.1 of Pieris melete. Taxonomy (NCBI): domain Eukaryota; kingdom Metazoa; phylum Arthropoda; class Insecta; order Lepidoptera; family Pieridae; genus Pieris; species Pieris melete. Next base: position 1,898,987 of record CAVNZK010000028.1, read on the forward strand.
GGAGGATATCATTTCGCCGGAGTGAGACTAGGTTCCTTTTTCCTAGGTGGTTTTTAGTCCAGGGTTTGATCACAGAATCCTCCGGAAAAGAGATTTTTTTTAAATTTAAAAGGTGAATGAAATGTGAATTTCACGAAATGAAATGTGATGTGAAATTTCTGACATTAGGTATGCAACCCGCGGCCGCGGTCGATATTAGATTCTAAAATCAATTTTCTTTATGGTGAAGGAACCTGCAGCGAAATTCCATCAGACGTCGAGGCTTAACAACAAATTCCACCTTAGGCTGACTTAGGCTCCTGTAAGACCTTGGGTTGAATGCCTTGGCGAACCGCGAGGATCCATCTTAAGACTGCGTGGAGCGTGTTTTAGTGGGTATGTTTTCGCTAATCCGTCAAGTCCGACATTCGTGCCGGCCCTGCGTAAGCGCATTTCCACCTTAAAAAAACAGCGCACCAATTCGAAACCGGCAACGCCCTCGCGAGCTTTCCGAAGTGTGGATGGGTGGTGGTGTGATTTAACTCTAAGCCGTTTTATAAAATGTTTTATATAACTATTACTTAAAATATTGACAAACTCCTCCTTCGAGTTTTTAAGTAGGTAGGTTTTAAAATTAACTTATGAATTTTTCCAAATCATTGCAGATTGGAAAAATAGTTGTGTTTCCTTATACATACATTTTCTTGTTACCAATAGGTAGGCAATTACGCCTCGGACTTCCTTAACTATGGGAGGAAAATTTATCAGTGAACTTACATAGGCAGTAGAAAATTACGAATGATAGAAAATGACGCAACACTCAATTCCTATTACATCACATAAATGTTGATGATTTGCATTAATAATTAATTTGTGTTATTTACTACGACAAATTAAAACTATAATTTTGGTAAGTAAATTTAAATTAGGGATGCATCCGATACCGATACCGATATATCGGCGATACTTTGGGTTTGCCGATATATCGGTATCGGCGATATTTTGATTGCCGATACAACGATACTTTTCAAATTTCGCGCTTTAAAAAAAGTAATGTAAACGCGCATTTTGTTTGATCCGGGCGTGGGAAACGAGGCACGGACTATCTATGCCCCTCACACCCGGTTAGTCTCCGCGTATTCCATTTCGCTAGACACTTTAATTGGTTTTTAACTGCTATCGCGCGTAGTATTTTTTCAATACCACATTAAATAAATATACAGAATTACAAAAATCTTATCAATGTTAATTTTAATAATGAACAGTTATTTATTTTATTTTAATTTAACTATTACTCTTAATTCTTAATTTTATTTACTAAACCTTTAATCTTATTCAAAGTTTGTGACTGTTTATATTTTATAATAAAAAAAAACTAAAAACTTTAATCAAACTTGATATATTTTACCTTAATTTAATTTGAATTCAATAAGCATTAGTATCGGTATCGGTATCGGAATCGGCGATATTTCTATAAGAGTATCGGTATCGTATCGGCAAAAATGCATATCGATGCATCCCTAATTTAAATCAACTACTGCTACTAAAATAGCTCTTAAATAGTTATCAAAAATAATCCGTCATGATACTTCTTAAAAAAATAATAATGTTAACGACGCCTTGTACAAATTACACTTAAAAAATTGATTTATTTTAATTTTATTATAGATATCAGCTCCTCTACAGGGTTTAATAATTAAAAATTATTCACACTATATTTAAAGGTAAACAAAATAAAATCTTACATTAAATAAAAGGCCGTAGCCGTTTAATATTTATTTAAGCTCAACTTTTGCACGTATGCATCTCTTTTGTGCTAGTTAGGTCCCGTATCTTTGTCCTTGTTACAAGCTTGTTCCGTTTCCCGACAGCTGACATTTGGTCGGTGTGTATGTTCACTTCACAATTCAGTTTTCTCCAGTTAGCGCACATGCGCCGAGAAGACCGCGTCTGTTCGCAGTTTATATTCTTGTCGTAATCCTATATTGACGTATTTTCGTTCTTGTTTAGTCGATCGTAAAAATGCTAACGAAAAGTGATTTATTTGTGTAAATGTTTCCGTTAATTTACAATGATGTTGCGTTTGTTCCATTAAATATTCTATAAAATATTAAAATTTACCGCGAATTTGTCACGTGGCCACGTGTGTTGTGTTTACCGGCGTCAGTGATTGATTTTTTGCGGTATGGGCGAAGAAATCCAAACGGAAGACGGAACAGTGACTTTAAAACGTAAAATTACGCTTTTTAATGGCGTAGGAATTATTATTGGAACGATTATAGGGTCTGGAATTTTTATATCTCCCACCGGTGTTTACTCCTATACTGGGTACGTATAATTAAAGTTTCCCGCCATAAAATTAAGTAACGTAACTCTAAATACATATAACGATTTGTTATTTTTATTTAAATGTGAGAGGCATCTTTGGAGAGAGATTTAATAAATAATTTTAAAAAATTAATAACAAATAAAAAAAAAACTATTTAGTCAGATGCTTTTTAAATGCCTTAGTGTTATATTAAACTTAAAAATTTGGGTTAATTAAAATTTGTCGATAAAGCGCTAGGTAAATTTATGGATTGTGTTGGTTCATTAATACATAGTTTATTTGTCGAGTAAGGAGTACCTTAATGTACACAATTGATTGAGCACGAACCTTTATCGCATCAAACAGTTTACAGTTCACACCCTTTCTAGTTTCTACGTAGTATTGTCTTTTATTGACATAACTTTTAGACATAGAAAAACACTTTTTAACGGATTTTAAGTTAAATTTTATTATAAATTTACAATTATTTTACATAGTTATAAATTTAACCGACGTTTAAAAATATGCAAAATAATTGTAAATTTATAATAAAACATAGCTTCAAATCCGTTAAAAAAGTGTTTTTCTACCCTTTCTACGTGTAATTTATTATTGTGATACGATTTATAAATACATACTCCAATGTGAGTCTTAGCGATTTTAATAAAATTTCCGGCATTATAAACATTTAAATAACAAATTACTTAACGTTTAAGTAAAGTTTGTATTATTTACATAGCAAACGCTTAGAAATTATTCGTTGAAATATTTTTGGTTATTGCATAATTAACACGGTCTAAAAAGATCAAGAACGGTACAGAAACAAACAAGACATACAAGTCGTAAAGAACGATAGAAAAAAAGTTTGCAGCTGTTTTAAGAAGTTGATTTGGAGGATGTTTCGAAAAATTTACAAAAAAAAACATTATTGTTGTAGCTTCCTAAATGTCACAATTAATAATACATATATTATAAGGTAATACCAAGGTATCAAAAGTAACATTTATATGTTATTTGATGGGGTAAGAAATTAAAGTAATAAACTACAAGAACGTTATTTGCTATATTTAAATGGTAAATTTATTAATTATAGTTAGTTTGGTAATTATGTCTTTCATTTTGTTGTCGTCGCGTTTTTTGTACGATCTCAACTGGTCAAGGCAATATTGTTTTTGATATCTTGTTGCATAGGAATGCGTCTGTTTGCGATAAACATATGGCTTCCCGGTACCTACTTAATATTTTACTAATAATTTCTCGCAAGTTGAGCGCATTATTTAATTTATATAACATTTCATCGACGATAATACAAAATAAATGCACATTTTTCAGTAAAGTAAAATTAAAAAATAACTTAGGATTTATATTGTTGAACCTTATTAATTATAATGAAATTAATTGTGTATATAGCATAAAATACACTTTAACATTTCTCAGGAATCATCACAATAATTGCCGTTTACAAATCCGTTTGGTAGTTTTTGAGTTTATCGCGTTCATAGACATACGCGGCCATGGTACCTACTTTATTTTTTAGGATGTGGTGATAAATCATAATCATAGACTTTCCATAATGGTGTAGTTAACTAACTTAAATATTGGGAAGTGAAGCCATAACACAGGAACATTTTTTAAATAAATAAAGAGTTAACTTATTCACATAATAATAATTGAAAAATAGAATACTAGAATAAATTAAAAAAGTTTGGACTCGTTTGTGTAAATGCTGACAGCAGTTAATTACTAACAAATAAAAAAGATACTACGGGTTTATTTCCAGCTAGTTTTATATAATATTTTTAATTGAGGATTACATAGTAAACTCCGAAATTATGAATGTTTGTCGCGAATGTAAATTAGTTGTTAGTTGAAACCACTTGCTAGCGGTGAACGCACTGCGATTCACTTGGCAACAGGGCCAAGGCTGAAATCGAAACTGAAATTAAATTTGACGATGTTAATTAATCTTATAAGATAGTGTTACGGCTTTTTGAAATAATGGGTGTGTCATAAAGTATTGTTCGTAACTAAGATTCTCTGAGACTTTCCAAGAAGGTTGAAGGCCTGTTATAACCAGGTTCGTGGAACCTATCTACACAAAATGATATGTATATAAACAAGTGTATACTCCAGATGAGTTTAATTTTGAATTTAATCTAGGATAAATGTTTGGAAAACCATTAAATCAATTTGATTACCTATTATTTCATTTGGGTTATAATTTGTAGATAGATTAAGTTAATCTTTACTTTCAATATCTAATATTATATAGTCGAAGAAGAGTTAAGATACTCCACGCACGTGAGCGGAATAGATAGGTATTTTCGATAAGACGTTGATGATAAAAGATACTTCGCTTCCTTTATTTTATCTAGATCATAGCGCACACACGACCTCACACATATGCACTTCAACAAATAAATTATTAGGTTTGTCCTTTTTAAAAGTTTTCGTTTATATTTCTTGCTTTTTAAATCACATATTTCAGATAGTAATAATTATACAAAGCATGCTGTGTTTTCCTGTTAAAATGTACACCAAGTAATAAGTACGCAGTTCAAATGAATAAATACCTATTTAATTTTTATAAATATGTAGTTAAAAATGTAGTAATGTATGTGGTGTTGTAAAATTAGTAACTATTAAATATATGCTGTTATCCGGTTTGGCTGGCTATATCATATATATTTAAAAAGCTGTGAAATTATTAAATATATATAATACTAATTACTAAACACTTAAATAAATAAAGATTTATATATGTCATTAAACAAATTATTAATTATTATTTATCCGCAGAGCAATTATGATCAGCAAAGGACTAAATAATTAAAGATTTGTAATTGGGTTGCACTTGCGTAAACGAAATAAAATGTTTCATTAACATTTAATAATTTACCGTACAATTGCCAAAGTAAGTCGATTATAAAATAAAAGTATTTAAGAGATAATTATTTCCTTGCATTCAGATTTCAAATATGTATTGTGATAATATGTAGGTGGTTGGTCTGTGGCGAAGTTTTCTTTAAAAAAAATATCTATCAAATTCGATTTAATAATTCTGTTCTACGTTCTTAGAGATAACATATTCTTATATACCTCCCGCTTTAACAATGTATCGGGCCAGAGATAACTTAATAATTGTCATTAGTAGGGCTAAGTAGAGCAAGTGTAGAGGATGCCCTTGAGACCTAAATGGTGAAATGCTGAAGCACGCTCATGTCTAAATTTTGTTTTAAATACACTGTCGCACTGCTGCTGTAAAATTATCTATATATAAAATTATGTATGCTCTTATAAAAAGTAGCCCATTCAGGACGAGCCGCCTATTCAGGCCGAGCAACGCTCGCCAAAACAGCCCGAGCTGAGGTGTTAAGGCCAACAGCGAGATTCCTTACAAAAAAAAAACTTCTAAAAAGTTCAAAAATAACATAATTAAAAACAAGTGACTGTTATTGAATATTACGTTTAGAATTTATTACATGTATGTTCCCAAGTAACACGTAATCTGTATATTCACTGAAGTAAAGACTGATTTACGTTTTAAAGTCAGACTATCACTTTAAATCAGTTTTGACTTAGTTTAAATGCTTTTCAGTAGAATGTGGTAAAATTTATAATGCATGAAGCTATTGTATGGTCTAAAAAATAAGGTTAATTGGCTTATAATCATACTAAAACATTAATTACTTTTAATATACAGCACCTTAAACAGCATTTACACTAACACAAAGGTTAAGACCTTATATTAGTAAATAAGAAAACCTAATACATTAAATAAACGTTGTCGAAATACTTTATAGTGAACTTAGATTTATTAACACATTTTTAAGATTAAACGCATTTTTATAATCTTTTCTTATGCTTATTTACAGCTAAGCATTAGCCAAACATTTACTAAAGTTTTAGCTCTGTTATCTTCTTACTTTATTGTTACTTTAAAGCTTTCAGCACTATTTAGATAAATAAAAATTTTATTTTATTACTATAGGTCATAATTTGGCCATAAAACCATGAGTAGTATGATTATTTTCATTTGTGCGTTAGTATATATATACTCATTAGTAATTTTATGTCGCACGTGTCACGTTGTTGTCATGAATAAACAGTGGAAAAAGACTAAGAGAACAGGTGGAGTAAAGAGAAAGATAAAAATGGAATACTCAAATTTTATATCTGGTTTAAGTAATGAAAAACGTGTTCCAAACAATGATACTCTTGATACACAAAATACAGAACAATCGGTAGTTGTGTATGAGCCAAGCACCGTTCAAGAAGTTCTAGCAAGTGGTTCCGTAGTACATTCAAGATTTGAAAATGAAAATTATCCTGACATTGCGAGCTGGGTTTCTCTTTGGGCTTCATAAATAGTGGGGCCGGTATCTGTGTCGCTATGCTGCATCATAATTGACAATTCCTCGTCAGCATCTTCATAGGTTAAAAAACCCGTCCGTTTGACTTTACAAGGCAACACTGACCAATGTGCGCGAGGCTTGGAATTTTCATTCCTTACTAATGCAGACTCATTAGGTCTTTTTGGATATCGCAGTTGACGCTGACTTGCCCACCCGCTTGGAACAATAAACAGTTTAGTTGATCCCCTATCGGTCGTTTGCACAATTTTAAAAGGCATCTGAAAAAAAACAATTGAGCTTATTTAGGACTTAATAGAGAAGGTACTTTACCTTAAAACTAAATAAGTACCCGTATAACGCGTGCCCTTAAAACGTATTTACAAAAAGTTCCTTTAATTACAATGTGCGAAAAATAAGATTATAATATCGTGTTTCAATTCACTAGGTACTTTTATGTAGTGGCACGTAATCTACCTTATTATTCCTTTCCTATACACACTACAACTAAATTGGTACCTGTAAGGGATCGTGATCACGCCGGTGTTTAAATTAATTCAAAAATAAAATACACAATATTTAGCAAATGAGCGCGCGTCGTCACAGGGACAGGAATCAAGTACATACTACTAATGAATAGAGGTCGTTCTCTTGGTGCAAGTGACGTCACGTTTTGTAGGGATTGTTGTTTTATCGACTTAAAGTCGCACGTCCCGTTCGTTCTATTCGGGCACATGATTCAGGGAATTTCCCAACTCATTTATTGTGATAATGATTTTATACTTACACTTGGCAAATTATCTAACTGGAGACAGATAAAATATGAAAGACGTGGAGTACCCTACTCCACATCTTTCCTATCATGTAATTAAGGGATTCTAAATTTTTATTTCGGTACCCTGATTAACACTATAGCAATCCATTTTTATGACGTATAAGGGTAATAAACATTATAACATGCCTAAAAAGTGTTACTATAATGCTAAAGATATCACTTAGATATTTTTTATGTAGGTTGAATGACTTAAGCTATTTTTTTATACTATAATAAGACTGACAACATTAAAAGACACTAGTTGAAAGTTTAGAACATTAATATTACATGACGCCATTTGCTTTCTGTTTTCTCGAACATAAAAAATAAAATTATAACACACATATGAATGAAATACTACTTATTATGTTTTTCTTATAAGCGAAGTATCGATAGAAACAATTTTATACGTTAAAATTAATGAAATCGTTAAAAAATTACAAAAGGTCAGCTGATGTCGATTCTAAATTTGTCCCTATTTTTTATTAAAAAGCATTTCTGTGACGGCGCGTGAATTATAAGCCACAAACATATATATATTTTCACATAAGACTAATACCCCCAACTCATTTGCATTCAAAACAAAATAAAATTGATGTTTGTCTTACCTTATGATAAATTATTTTCAATGAAGACACATTAAAACGTCTCCGCACAACACCAATGCACTGCAATACACTAAACGAAATAGTATATATAATCAATTCGGACATATATAAGTTTCGATAAGTTTTTTCAACTATTTTTATACAAAGAAAATAAAACGTTCAGCCTTAGAATAAAATGTAACTTTGGCATTGTAATTCAAAAAGCTGTATAAAAGCTGTACTAACATCTAAAAATTGCTTTTTACATTAGAATATGCTGTCTCACAACTTTACTAATGTCTGTCTTCAATAACATTATAAGCGCTGGTTAGCAGCACTAATAATATTTAAAAATGCTCAAAGCCGTATTATTTGGGGCCCAAATTGAGCTTATATGACACTTATAAACTTATAAACGGCTGATATAGTGCTACATATGCTGCTCATATACTGTTTTGCACGTAAGTCCATGCTGTTGTACGCTTCTTATAATGTTGTTTTGTGTTACTTGGGTTATGACTAATCAAGATATCGGAATTAATTACTCGTATAAATATATTTCCTAGAAATTATTATTTAATGTAGGATGTACTTTCATAGTACGAGTTTCGTACATATACTTACGTTGACAATTTCCACCGTACCTCTACAAGTTAACTGCATGCAATGTTAATATAAAATAGTAATATTAGGTGGGCTAAAAAGTTCGTACACTAAAATAAAATAAAAAGATTTGGTAGAATTTGATTTGATTATTCAACAGTAGGTAACTTTGAGAGCGAGACAACGATTATAATGGTCAAACAATTGTTCGATACCATTTTTATAGTACGATTAGTCTTTATCCTCAAAGTAGGCTTCAGTTTCGGCGATTACCTTTTCATCAGAGCAAACTCTTACTCTCCTAATAGCGTAAGTAATTGCCGTCCCGGCTTCAATATTGTTTGTACCGATATTGAATGACCTTTTCAAAATTGCATATAAATTGCTATAAAAGCTACAGAGTACCAGCGCTGTTCCTACCGCTCGGGGGCTTATCTTAATTGTGAATCATTAGCTAAATTAACACTGCCCCTTTTACATAAATTTTACTGCATCAAATAAACATCAAAATGATACAGTATCTTTCCGAGGTCACCGAGTTATAGTAAAACAATAATAACTTTCAAACTTATCTGTTTTATCTCTTACAGGTCGGTAGCGGCATCACTCCTAATATGGCTGATCTGTGGTCTATTATCAACATTGGGTGCACTATGTTACGCGGAGTTGGGGACTTCTATAGCGAGATCTGGCGGTGACTACGCCTATATTTACACGGCCTTCGGGCCTTTACCGGCCTTTCTTAGAATGTGGATTGCGCTACTTATAATTAGGCCCACGACGCAGGCGATTGTTGCCCTGACCTTTGGGAATTATGTAGTGAAGCCTTTCTACCCTGAATGTGAACCGCCGGAAAACGCGGTGAAGCTACTGGCGGCGGTGTGTTTGTGTAAGTGTTTTATATTCGAAATTTAAAATTAATATGTACTTTCTTAAATATGTATATGATATGATAGATGCGTAGGAATGCGAAATTATAAAACAATAATAATTTTAGAACATCTAAGTTTGCTAAGATAAGATTGTTTTAAACCGAAAGGTTATCATTGCTGGCATATTTTGATTTATTATAAACATTAAAACCGTTAGAATTTTAAAAGATAAATTCAATTATTTTTTATCGTTAGATTATATTATAATAAATAATAATATGATAGATTTAATGTAAACATATTATACATAGTTTTATTAGAATTACTCTGCGAAATGAGGAAATAACATTGTTTATATGTACTACTATACTATGTACTTCGCATAAATGTATGTAGAACAGCTGATACTACAAAACATACTACGTAGAACCTCGTTAAGTCGAACCTCGATATGTCAAAAACCTCCAAATCTCGAAAAAATGTTTTGTTCCCTTCCCTTAAAACACCAAAACCTCCATTACTTGAAATCTTGACCCTCTGTTAATCGAAATAATCACCGAGTCCCTCCAAGCCATTTTGGTACATATTTTCACTCTATAACTCGAAAAATTAAATTTGACCTCTGTATCTCGAACATAGGAACGTTTTATTTTACAACCTTTACAACTTGATCATTTGGAATTTATTATCTCTATTGTTCGAACAAAAATAAGTTACCGACTTTAAGAACTTGTCGACAATGTGAGTACACTATTGTTTCTTAGAAAACATTTTAGGAGTATACAATAATAAATTTATGACTCATGGAAACACGTGTTTGCTTGCTTTGTGTCAGGTGTTCAATTTTGATTCCCCTTGAAATTTAGCTAAGTTTATAAGAATAAACCTGAAACTCTTTATGTCGAATCAAAATCCGCCTAAGTCGAAATCCTCCATAAGTTGAAAACTCTATAACTCGAATTTTTTGGCGTCTCCCTTGATATTCGACTTATAGAGGTTCTACTGTACATACTTCGTGAAATATCCCGATGCGCAACTATAAATAGCTAACTCGTTTCTGATTTCTTTCTTACTCAAGTTATTCATATATTTGAAAAGCGAAGGCTTCCCAGAATTGGAAACTTGGAAATCCCATAAAAATGGACCAGTCAATAAGATCCGTAAATTCCGTGATTAAAAAATAGCAAAATTTGGGTAATATTATTACATTAAAAGAAATAACTATTTAACCGGATTAAAGTTAGGTATTATTATAAATTTACAATTATTATACATAATTTTAAATTTATCCGACGTTTCGCGTGCTTTACAGTGTGCGTGGTCACGGTGACTGAATACAAAAGTTGTTGGATGTCAAAAAGTATCACAGCTGTAGAGAAAGCTGCATTATCTGTATTTATTTCCCCGGATTTGGTATCGACTACAAGATGGAGGGTTTTGGCAAAAATAGCTCACGGTGTCCTCTATTTTCGCGGATTGTTTTTCTTGGGATTTTAATTTGGATATTGTTTGATAATTTTAGGCCGTCTTCTCAATTGAAACTGGGGTGTTCTTTGATTTCAATGGCTTCGCGTACCAATCTTGGGAAGAATCTTTTTTCTTTCGCAAGTACTTTCGGTTGGTCAAAGAGTATGTAGTGATTAGGCCTATCTAGTATGTGATTTTGTGTGTCGTCTATGTCTTATGTCCGCAATGTGTTCTTTGAGTCTGCTGGACATATTGCGTTCAGTTGGCCCTATGTAAGATAGGCTACAGTCGCAATCCTGTCTGTCTGTATATACCTTCGGTGCAGCACCTGTTTGACATCACAAAGACGTTGGGCTCTCTGAAACAAACATTTACCGACAGAAAGCAGTTGTGAAGGGTGGTGGTGGGATTCACCATTGAGGTACCTATCTGTGTGGGTTGCCTTCCTGTGTATTGTGTGACCTAGTCTGCCATCTGCTTTGCGTATAATTAAAATGTCTAAAAAGGGCAGACAGTTGTTGTTTTCTTGTTCAACAGTAAATAATACTTATTTATAATAATACATAACTTTAATCCGGTTAAAAAGTTTTTTCTTTAAATATGTAAAGGTTATGTCAATCAAAGACAATACTAATATTATTACGTCAAAATTAGCAAAAACTTAAATTTGATTCGATTAAGGACACATATTTAAGATTTAAACAATTAGTCTCCTTTAGAATAGAAAACCTCAGTAAGCTGCTAATATTGTCCCTATTTGTGTCGTCGATTATAGAACACATCCTAAAGAAGCGGTCAGATGACGCCACGTATCTGAGTGTAATTAAATTGTCGTTATGTTTGGTTGTTAAGGATCATTAAAGGATACTCATAAATAATGTAGACATACATGAACTATGAGTCACACACGTGGGCAAAATATGCAACGCAATTTTCTCGGATAATTATATGTTAAAAATAATACATAAACGAAATGAATTAGATGATGAAACCCAGGGCTTATTTTACACTAGCTCCTGGGTTTCACGGACTTGCTTCTGATGTTAAGTGACACGCCCGCCTATGGGCACTCACGCTGCCAGAAGGCTCTCAAGTGCGTTGTCGACCTTTACGAATTGGTATACTCTTGAAGGACCTTAAGTCGAATTGGTTCGGAAATACTTCAGTAGGCAGCTGGTTCCGATCAAACTCGCTCCGCAAAAGTGAATGAAAACGCTCTCAGTTGTGGATTTTTTTTAAAAGTAAAGCACAAACACCCTCCTTTCCAGACCAACATCCTGCAATATATTATATAAAATTCTCGTGACACGGTGTTTGTAATTAAACTCCTCCGAAATGGCTTTAACGATTTTCGTGAAATTTTGTGTGCATATCGGTTAGCTCTGCGAATCGGAAAACATCTTTCATCCCCCTTAATTTTATTTTTTATTTATTAGACAACATTTTTGTTTTATATTTTTATGATACAGCATACAAAAATATATACAACGCTTAATTTTCACCCCTCTAAGATCAACCTCTATTTTTTATTATAGTAGATATGTGGTTACTTTTATTGAACTAAAAAATGTTTCCTAGAAATAATATACATGGCAAAACAACGTTTGTCGGGTCAGATAGTTGCTCTATAAAAGTACCTCCTACATGCAAAAAAGCTTCATAAGTGCTTGAACATTTTGTGACACATCTTTTGTCCCACAATGATTTTATCTGCGACACATGTAACTTTGTGAAACAACCATTCTTCAACCCTTGACTTGCGAACTGGTAGTAAATATAAATTTACAATTAATTTAACTTCTTTCTGACAATTCATAAGTGTACTTGTTTACCATGAATAAAGATATTTTGAGTTTGAGTTTGAACACTAGTATTGGGAAACTATCAATTAATTCGACATGTGTCTACTTGTATATAGAAAAATTATCAACAAAAGAGGCATAGAATTGTGCAGGACAGCATACAATATTTTATTTTTATCATGCCGGTGGGGTTTGTTAAATACTTACTGAGGTCTTTAAAGGCCAATTGGTTAGTAGACTGGCTTTTCATACCGGTTTAAAGTAATAAAGTACGTTGACCTAATAAAATATTCCATTCGAAATCCTTCGTACCTGATAATATTCCTAATTTAAATGCAAAATTGTTTAACTGTAGTTACTTGAATATTTTAACTGTATATTTTGCAATCTATTTGTTTTTAGAATGTTAGGTAAGTGTTTAGAATTTTAGTATTAGATTTAAATGTTGATGAATGCGTCTGAATTTAAATCATTTAAATTATATGTAATTTGAAAACGGAAACTTGACCTTTTGTAACTACGTCATCAAAATATTTCAAAGTCTAATGTCCAAGTAGTACCTATAGTAAATTTGACGAATATTAAAATGATCCTAATCCTTTGGACTGACTTGCTCCAGTTTAAATACATAATTTGTATGACTCAAAACTTAGCGATTAAAAAGTGGCGAAGAGTTTCTTGCCAGTTCTTCTTGCCCGCCCTACGCCATTGACTTGCGAACTGATAGTAAATGTAAATTTAAAATTAATTTATCTTTTTTTCTGACGTTCATAGAACGTACGACGTACGTAGTAAGTTCAAGTGTACTTGTTTACCCATATGAATAATCGTATTTTGAGTTTAAGTTTCACCTTTCGGTGATTTCTTCCGAAATCCGCCATGTATGGCTTGCCTTTTATTTTGGAGCAAACACCACCTTACTAACCATGTGTCCCAACTCCCAATGTTCCAATAAGGGAGCGTGTAAGTATTACGTAACGAATTTTGGGAGGAGGGGGGTCCTTTTGTAAAACGTTACGATGCGGGACGGAGATTGAATTACGCGTTATTGTTAATAATGGTAACTTTAAGGTATAAGGAGTCACTGGGTGGGGTCACAAAAAGTTTGACTATTGGGTACAGAAAAACGTTACGGCGCGTTACATAGGGAGGGGGGTTCCAATAATCTCCAAAAATTGCGTGACGTAATACTTGAACGCTCCCTAAGCTGCATATTAATTTTTGTGTCGTCCCCATTCACTACCTATATTACTAGCAAGCCCCATACAGTAAACGTTACGGTTTCGTATCTATACGAAATTGTGAGAGCTGTACACAGATATATTATAAAACATTTTCCTAAATCGATCTCTTAATACAGTAGTCTACACCCGACACCTAATATTACATAAATGCGTCTTCGCAGGAAGCTTCCACTTAACCTAATTTCCGACCGTTCAAAGGAGCCGTTCCCGCGCGATATTGAGATACAATAGTTTCCTGTTTGATATAGAAAGCCTATTAATTTTCTCAGGGAAAGTTTTAACTATCTAGAACAAACGTCTACGTTATTAAGCTAATAGCCTGGCTTTCATTTATTAAGTAAAGTTGCAATTTGTTGTAATGCGTTATTAATATTGTGGTTAAGAAAACATGTTTACATATTTACTGTGCTAGTTATGCAAATTGTTAGTTACTTTTTCATACACACATACATACGATAGTACAAATATTAGAACTATAATACAAATACATATTGATATCAAAACTAGTCTGCTATATTTATTTTGTGGTTCGTGAGGTGAACTAGGTGGAACTGAAAATATTAAATAATTGTTTTTCTTTAAATTAGGCGGCCTTTGGACATTGTATGTCCATTGAGCACATACAGCTAGGTCCAGATAAAGATTTGCGTACCAATTCCTAAAAGAACGGCAACGCACTCTCGAGCCTTCTGGTATTGAGAGTGCCCATGGGCACTTAACATCAGGTGAACCTCTTGCTCGTTTTATAAAAAAATATCAGCCAACGACGATGTTTTTTTTTTCAGGTATACTGACAGCAATCAATTGTATTAGTGTTCGTTGGACCATGCGAATCCAGGATATCTTCACCACATCGAAGCTGTTGGCTCTTATTGTTATCATCATATCTGGATTTTGTTATATTGGCATAGGTGAGTTTTTGGCTTACAGAATAATTTAAAAAAAGAGATAAAATTTAACAGTGTTTTAAAGGTTTAATATTTCATTTGCATATCTTGAACATCGATTGGGATTTGGGGACATTTTCAGTAATTATTTGCAATATGTGATCAGAAAAGACAATTATTTTATTATACTTTTAATTGGAAATATTTGTTTACTAATATAATTCTGATAGTGTGTTTCCGAAAATTGTATTAAAATAGAATACATTACCCCGTATATATTGTAAAATATTACCGATTTAAATAAAAACACTTGTAAAACATTTACTGGATTTTGTGAAACAAATTTAATAATTGTTTGTAAAATATCTCTTGTTAACTAGAGTAAGCCGCTTTAAACGGAAACAATGGATTTGTTAACCCGTGACCATGCTCGTTGTAAAGTACGCGAAACATCAATTGTTGTCGTTTTATTCTAAAAGTCTTTGAAATAAACACATTTCCATTCATAAAAAAGTCTTATTGCATTTTTAAGTGAAATACTGTTTCGTCTCTTTCTTTCAAGTGGTATTTCGACAGTGATGAAAAGAGAAATAGACTGGTTTGTTTTTATGCATAAGCTAATCTCTTATACCTACTGATTTCTTTAAGACGTCTTCAAAAAAAAAAAGTAAACTAAATAGCCCATTTCTTCACAAATATAATATTTATTTACTTAAGATAGAAATAAAAACAATTTCTAACCCACAATAAAATATAATAGTAATAATAACTAACCTTAAAATATAATATAACTAAAATATATTATTATTATATTTTAATCAATTTCATATTAATTTAATATTTTTATATTTGTAACAGTTGTTAGGAATTATTATAATAATTATTTTTTTTCGTCCACGTGCCTTCGTTACGTCGAATTGTATGTTCTGCCCATTTCCATTATTTTTTTCCATTTCAGTATGTGATGGCGTATATAATATTAGTTTTTTTATATAGGTCGATACTTATATATTAACCTTACAATAAGTTTACTAAGTTCCAAAGTAATCCTGAAAAAAAAATGTGTCTGTACTTCTTTGGCGTAACAAGATAAAAATCTTTTGAAAATTTTTATCTTTCGCCTCATCATTCTACGTTTGTAGAAAAAACGACACTAACAATAGAAAAAACTAATATGTTTGATAGCTAACTTCAGGGTGTCAGTTTATTGTGACGGTGTGCGCGCGCAAAAATCTCGTAAAATTTACGCTCATCATTTTTCGCTAACACGCCAAAAGAAGCATTTTTTCAAAAACTTTCTTCAAATTCTTGCATAACATATTAAACGTTTTGCTATTATTAACAATTCGCTGCACCTATTTACCACATCTTCAATTTTGTCGTTTCAGAAAAATATTTGTAACTAATAAGATTGATTTTATATGTGCTGATAAAGTACGCTTATAACAATGACCTAATTTTTATCGCATTTTAATGTTTGTACTAGCTGTCCTTAGGCTAGATAAATCTAGGTCTAAACATGAATCGGCAAATAGGAAGTGATTATAACATCTCAATCTAGTTCTGAGTTCGCCCATTATTTGCCGTCTTCAAAGAATAGGTTTGAAGAAATGCTAATGATGATTCAAATGACATTATTGGTAGCATAGATGTCAAATCAATTTCAGTTGCTGAGACGTTAATTTGATTAAAAGTGTTATTTGGTTCGGTTTCAACCACAAGAATTATTAAATAAGGGATCATAACGAAGAGAATTCTTCGTATTTAAACAATCGTTTAGTTTTAGGAACATATGGCGTTTGAGATGTAACTATGCTTGCTAATTTGATCAACAGTGTCATGGTCATGGGTCTGATACATTTCTGCAGCTGTTGAAGTGGGTGATAATTCTTCTGTGACTAACTCACGGCTTCGATTTTTGGGTCTACAATGTCGGTTTTTACGAACAAGTGGGCCGATGAAAAGAATAAATACGTGTTGTTCTCACGAGTCTAAGTGCGTGCTCTTATTTCACTATGCCTACTGCTGACAGAGGTCAATTCTTGTTTTTTTTATTTTGTTTTTCTTTTATATATACAGTCAAAACCGGTTATAACGACATTGAAGGGACCGTATAGTTGCCGACGTTATATCCGATAGTCGTTATAAGCAATGTCATATACACAAGTACAGTACATATGTATGTACATAGTTATCTATCTAGAATAGGTAGGTAAGGGTTATAATATGGTATGTTAATATTATAATATGTAAACGAGTCAAAAAAGAAACAAAAATATTTATTACGAAATAATTAGGTACAAAAGTAATCAGTCAGTCTGTTTTTTTAGGCTAGTCTCAAATATTTTTTGCATTTTACGTTTCATACTCCTCAAGGTATGAGTATCACCAGTATCAAACTGTTCGTTAAAGGCAACAAATTTTTGCAAAATCGTTACAGCGTTAAAAGCCTCGGAAACCGTTGTTGGCTGAAACTGTTCGTTGGGAGAAAGTGCGTAAGTAATAATATGCCTAAATATTCATTCAATGCTTATAAATAGGATTTAAAATCGTTTGTATTGTTTTGTTATGCTGAGACAAGAAGCGGTTGGTCGTTATAGCCGATGAATATCCATAAACTTTCGTCGTTATAAGCGATATGTCGCTGTATCCGATGTTGTTATAAGCGGTTTCTTTACTGAATAGTTTACTAAGGATTCGGACGGGACCATACAATCTGGTTGTAATAACCGATAGGTCGTTGTAAACGATGTCGTTATAAACGGTTTTGACTGTATATATATATTTTTTTTATAATTATAGATAATTACTTCAAGATGTCATGTGGAACATGGTGTAATGGTTGTAAGCTCCTTACAAACATTTTGTAAAACCCAAAATCTTGGCGATTAAAAAGAGCGACGGAGAGTTTATTGCCAGTTCTTCTCGTCCGTTCTACGCCCTTGATTTGAGAACTTGCAATGTAAAATTAGAAGCAATTAGCATTCATTTGTATTTCTTTATTGACGTTCATATGTGTACATTGTGTTACCTAAATGAATAAATAATTTTGAATAAAATGATGCACATACTCGGTTCGAAGGTGTCGGACTCAAGCTCGAGAGTAGCACGCTTTACTACAAGGTTAATTTAGTTCCTAATAACCAACAGATTTCAAATCCGATAGCAAAGCAATTTGTATCATCATATATTTTAACACGAAAATAGTAATAAAACTAAAAATTTATAAGGAAATATTATAACTAGAAGTAACTTCAAAACTAAAATAAATGTTTTAGTCCTAAATACAACGAAATATTTAAAGTAATGACTTATTAGCGCGAACTGTGACTTCCATATTATGTCTAACCTCGATACATTTTTGCGTACGGATTAATAAAACATCTCAAACTGACACTTTAGGGGCCTCATAGCCTAGCGGTCTTATTAAGTGGCAGCTAGGTGAGGGGTACCGGGTTCGATTCCCGGTGCAGGGGTAAGTTTTAATTTAATTTAAATTTATTCTCGGCCTTTGGGAGGGTTGTGCGGTACCGGGCGAGTGCTTAAACCGTACATGGAGGACACGGTCGAATTTCGAAGGCAAGCACGAATTATAAAAATCTTATACTTGACGCTGGCTAATGCACAAACCGTGCCAGAGCCATAAAAAAAACTGACACTTTAGCTTCATACATTTATTAAGTTTTGATCGTATTTCAGGGCACACAGAAAACTTTCAGAACTCCTTCGAAGGGAAATATGGTGCTGGAGATATTGCTTTGGCGTTCTACTCCGGCCTCTTCGCTTTTGGCGGCTGGAATTATTTGAATTTCGTCACTGAAGAGCTGCAGGATCCGTATAAGTAAGTATCAGTCTTTTAAATTTTTATTTCATTTTAATGTGATTACTCTAAAACTTCTGGACCGATGGTAAATTTTTTGTTTGTACCATGATTATCACGACAGGATGCATTATGCATTGCATCTATATAATGAACGACATATAGCTTTCAAAGTATCAAATGAGTTCATGTTTATTACCAAATTTATTTTTAAAAATGACTCTTGATTTGCTTTGGTTTAGGGAACTAGGGAGCTTTGTTTAATTATGCACCTCTTTGCTAAACGAATATATAGCATGGTTAGAATCAGTCCAAATATAAATTTAATTAAAGTTATTATTTTTAACTAAATATTTTTAGTTAAAAATACTACTTCACCTATTCTGAATATAATAACAATATTATAAAATGTACGAGTAAATCCTAAATGCAATATTCGAGATATTTAAAAAAATCGCCTAGAAAACTATATTTAACACGAGTACATTCTTCGATTTAGGAACTGAGAAACAAGGAGAATGGAAGTTGTACGCCATGAATAGTCTCGATGACCACGATTGCTGAAGAGCAAATTGTACATACATTCGCATTATTATATTCGTCAAAGAAGTTGTATATGTAGTGCGGAGATAAAACAATTATTTATAAAAACCAATACCTCAGATTTCTGTATCTATTTCGTAATCATTTGTTTTTTTCTAATAGGCAAGTAGATCTTTCTGTGCCTGTTCACTTTTTGGGTCTTATTGGCATTCAGTTTTTCTCACTATGATTGTCTTCACTGTATGAGCCGAATGTCAAAGCGAACATAGACAGAAAGTCCTGCACAGACCCGGGATCAAACGGCCAGAGATGAGAGTCACACGCTGTCAGTGGGCCAACACTGCTGGAATTTCGATTCTAGTAGAGACTCGAGCATAATAGTCATTGCTATACCATATTAGGTACTTGTGATTTCTGTAAAGAATAAAACCTATATGGGTCTATGTCAACCACAGATTTGCGGTCGCTAACCTTGGTATTTAATAATAAATAGTCTAATTCGTGACGCAACCACCACAAACAACGGTACGACTGGATAATTTTCCTTCATACAAAATCTTTATAAAACACATACATGTCACAACACATTTTCTGTTTCACTTTGTGGAAGAAGGCTTATTCTGATCTGAAGGGATCCTCGACGCAGCTGGCCCCAGTGGCTTAGGTGGAGAAGTTTAATATCCTTAGCGGTCGGATTAATCCAATTCGACTTAGGGCCCTTCAAGGAAAGAGCGTACAAATTCTTAAATCGCCGGCAACGCACTCGCGAGCCCTCTGGCATTGAGAATCTCCACGGGCAATCATGGCACGGTATCACTTAACATCAGGTGAGCCTCCTGCCCGTTGGCCCCCAGTTCTTTAAAAAAAACTCTGTCTGTTTCAGGCTGTGCTGTATTCGTACTGATTTATAGCCGAAGCCATCGCGACAATTATTAGTAGTATTGACAATGAAATGATGTTATAACGCATATTAAATTGTTTAAAATTGAGTCTCTTTTATGATAAAGGAGTTCTTTGACTTCGAAGATGAAAACAGGAAACACATTAAAGTGTTGTACCTTTAATTTTCATTTAGGTTTATCTTGAATTATCTAAGCATATTAAAAAAAGATTTGGATGGACATAAAGTCATACATAGAGACAAGTATCGACTTTGAATGTCATCCTTACTTCGAAGAAAAAACTTGAATCGTAAGTTGTTGCAATAATAAGCAGGATTACTTAGAAACACGTTCTTCGATATGCGATAAAAATGTTCTACAAAGATATAATTATCATAGAACATAACATTTTTGTTATAAAAATATTATATATATTATAAAATTAAAATATGCAATAATATGATGTGAAAACCTATAAAAATCAGTGACGCTACCACCTTTTGGATTTAGGCCTCAGATCTTTCGTGATCATTTGTCTTTTTTAATAGGCAAGGTAATCAGGCTTTTGTGTCTGAAACACGCCGTCGTCACGGTTATAAGGCATGCTGGTTTCCTCACGATATTTTCCTTCCCCGTTCGAACGAGTGTTAAATTAGCACATAGACAGAAAGTCCATTGGTTTCAGGGGATCTCAACAAGTGAAGATCTATACTTTTCTTATTTATTTAAGACTTACTCAGAAAAATAGTGGCCAAGAGTTTATAGCCAGTTCTTCTCATCTGTTCTACGCCCTTACTTTTGAGAACTGGCAGTAAATGTAAAATTAGAAGCATTTGATGTATATTTCTTTTTTGACGTTCATAAGTGTACATTGTGTTACGTATATGAATAAATTTTTGATTTTGACTTCTATTTCATAGTCAGGTCGCATTTGGATACAAATTAATAAGTATTAATTCATTAACCTTTATTTTGGACATTTATCACTTCGGAATCTCATAAGAAAGGAGAATTTTTAATACAACAAGGCTACTATATTGTTGCCAGTCATATAAAATCACGCAAATTTGTCAAGCAGTCTTCTTTCCGTTCGTGTTTTGTGCGTGTCCAATAGGAGCAATTTTGTAATAGAAAAGTGAAATAAATCTTTTAGTAAATACGAAGCGTTCCCCAAGAGTTAATCAAACAAACCTTTTAATGGAGTTTTCTTGTGTCTTGTAATGGGAGTTATTTGCTCTCTATTTACTACTAGAGCTAAGTAAGGAGTTGATTATGAAGATAATCAATCCTATTTAAGTACGGGTAGCAGTAGGATTTTATATTTACTATCGGACATCACTGATGTTGCCTTGTACACACGTCTGAAATCTAAAAAAATCACACACACACACATAAAATAATTCATCAAAGACCAGCCGTTTGGGAAGAGTTTAATTACAAACACGGGCTTAGTTTTTTTTTATATAAAGATAAATGACTTCCGTTATTCGTAGTATTATATAACCAGACACCTTGTTTCCAAATAAATAAATAAACCAGACACAAAAATAAGTTATGACAAACCTCTTAAAGAAAAAGAAGAAAAAACAGTTATATTACTGATTCGTGTTATTAACTAACTTAACAAATTGAATAATATTAAGATTGAGGAATCCGTCAGAAATCAATATTTTATCGTTATTTAAAGATAAAATATTGCTATATTAAATTAAATTAATTGAATAAATTTTTGACAGATATGTTTAAAATAGCAACATTATCAATGATGTTCCTCAAGATTTATTGCATGAGTAAATATTAGAATTTTGTTCAACTTCAACTTGCCGTATCAAATACTCTTAAGCGATTAAATGTATTATTCATAGCGACGCTTTATTCGTAAGTGACCCACTGGAATAATGGCCTGACGGAATATTCCATTGAGAAAATTCTCTAGCGTTCGTATTAAATTACTTTATATGGGACTAAATGAAGACGAATTTTATTAAGCTACGTGTTATCATATTTCCAACCATAAGCGATAAATTTGTTTTGTTCGTAGTATAAGAGTTTGATTATTTAAAAAAATTTATTAATTCTGAGTACTTCCTGTGAAACAAAAAAAAATTAACGAATATAATAGCGAATTTATTACATATAATTAACATATTAATTTTAAACATTATTAACATAATGCTCTCTATGGTGTTAAGTGATTTTTACCTGTCGCAGACAGCGCAGTCTGTGAATATTTTTATATAAGTAGTAGCCGCGTATTTTCTCAGTCTTTAGCTGCATTATTGATGTTTGATGATAAAAAGGAAAATATAAATCCTGCAATGCAAATCAAAGTTAGTAGATTTAAAATGATTTTATTACAATATTGTTCATTAGCCCGTTTATACTAAACATGTATCTTCGATTGAATTAGGTTTTAATTAATGTAGCGCATTTCGGCGGGCCTTTATCATTAACTAACATTTTCTGTGCGTGAAACGATCTCTGGAGTGCTATTTTCAGATCTTTGGGCTCCATTGACTGACTAATAAAATAAAAAAAGCTCACCATATTGAGGAAATGTTTTAGAACTAATTTCTTCAAATTCCAACAATCTTTAAGATATCTTTGTCGTCATCTGCTATGTTTCGATTCATTGTTCGTGGTCCAATTCTTAGATATTGTGAGTTATAAGTGCGTTAAAATGTCAAAAACGAATAAAGGACAGTAAAGAAAAGTTATTTACAATGAACTCTTTGTCGGAAAGAAAGTATGTATCTAACCGAAATTAAGACTTGGCTTAAAGATCAGAAGACCAAAAAAAGTCTGTATCCATAGATAATGTGTCAATTTATGCCAATTTCCACGCCCCCAACGCTGGATTTTTATTTTTTTATCGGGCTCTTGATTGCTCTATTGTGATACAAGATAGATTAGTTTAATTCCTTATACTGCAGCTTCTGACTTTATATAGGTACTTTTTAAATCGATACTATTATATTTAAACTACCTGCCCCCACGATTTTCGCTTCGCCTTAATATACTTATTTTGCTTTTTAGTAACTACATACCAACATATGGAACATTTTGCTATGCTACCTCATAGAGACTTTGTTTTTCGGAATAAACACCTAAGTACTAAATCAAACTTAATTTTCATTATCTTTTTAAAATTTCTCTCTTCATAAGTAAACCTGTCTTAGATTTCAAGGAATAAATATAAAAAGTACTCGAATCAGTCCGTGCGATTCAATTTTGATTTATATAAATGATCGAACGAGTGTTTCGTTGGGTCGTATAATTAATTTATTCGACGGAATGAACAAAGAGTTCTATCGAAGTGACTAGAAACTGTCGGTAATGGGCCTAT
Organism: Pieris melete; assembly: GCA_963693345.1. Classification (NCBI taxonomy): domain Eukaryota; kingdom Metazoa; phylum Arthropoda; class Insecta; order Lepidoptera; family Pieridae; genus Pieris; species Pieris melete. The sequence goes on from CAVNZK010000028.1 coordinate 1,922,492, forward strand.
TGGTGTGCATTACTGACTTTTTGAATATGCCTTTCAGAAATCTACCTCGCGCAATATGGATAGCTATGCCAATGGTGACTATAATCTATGTGCTGGCGAACCTGGCCTACTTCGCTGTTGTCACCAAAATGGAGATGATGTCTAATCCTGCGGTTGCTGTGGTGAGTGCCAATTTTCGCTTCTTAAAACATAACGAAGATAAGATAAGCTTATCAGAAAAATCTAGCAGGCCGTGAGTTCTAATCACGGGTGTACACCGATTGTGTTATGGGAGCAGTTAACACATGCTCGAACGATGAAGGTAAACGTAGTGAGGAAATCATCTGGCACAGGTACGCGCTGAGTTTCTTGCCCGTTCTTCTCAGAACAAGGCCTCCTGGTAGTCTTGCGAACGGATGGCGTAGTCTTGCTCTTTCGCGAATTTTGGAAACGTTTTTGACATTCATAAGCATGCCCTAAGACACATCTAAATTGAATAAACGTATTTTGATTTTGATACCTTTAATAAAAAATAAAAGGCATATCCTTTTAATAAAAAAATGAAGAAAACATATTATGTCAAAAACTGAGGCCAATATAGGTCAGACCAGTAAATATAATATAATATATTTATAAAACCCATTTTATTATTTTACAGGATTATAACACTAGTGTTAAAAGTGATCCTAAGTAAACAAAACACAAAATTTCGAAACATTTTTTAAAACCCGCTATAAGTTTAAATATTATATGCGAAAAACGCCATCTGTAGATATTTAGTTCGTGGTCTCATAGATGGCGAATAGAAGATCTCTCGTTGTTGAAGTTTCTTAACAGAGGGCGCTATTTTGGTTTAGTGATTATTCGTATACTGTGAAATTAGTTAGGAATTAATTTATTAATTTTCCTATAGTTCTTTAGTTAATTGTTAACTATCGAATCGTACTAAAGCAGTGATGGCCTAGTGGCTTGTCACTCTCATCCCTGAGATTGTAGGTTTGATCACCGGCTGTGCGTGCACCAATTGACATTCTATGTGTAAAACATATTTTTCGGTTCTGATTTTAGGTAGACCGTAGATGTAGATATTATTAGAGTTATGCCGGCTACACGTGGGATTGAAGTTAAATTTAATGCGTGTGTATTTTGTTATGTGTTCTTTTTTAAACTAAAATTTATAAATACGGAATTTTTGGTTTGGGTTCCTGCCCTATTATAAATTGCAGTACGTAATAAATTTTTGAAGTGTTTTAATGGGAAAATAAAAACTTTGTTATAATTACTATAACAAGTCATATAGTCAACAAAAAGTTTGCTGAACATTTGATAGAGGACGCAATTTTATTTATGGGACATGTAAGGGGAGGTGTTAATACAAGCTTATCTCCAAAGAGATCTTCTACAAAATTGTTCCGAAATAATGTTTTGATAAAATCAAAAGAAAATAAGTTACTCAGCAATAAAGTCCAATAGACATAATTGTAGGCAAAGCGATTTGCTACACTTGCAGTATATGTCTTGCCGGGGGACAAGGCCGCCAACCTTACGATCCCCACAATCTCAAACAAATGTTCAGTTTGGCCCTCAAATTGTAACATTTCAATGGACTAATATTTGTGTACATTGGCTAATTTCTGTTGTTTCTCAATAAAGAATTAAATTCTAAGTAAATTTTCTTTCCCTTTCCAGACATTCGGCGACCGTCTGTTCGGTAGCTGGAGTTGGGTGATTCCAATATTCGTGGCTTTATCTACTTTTGGAGGAGTCAATGGCGTTCTCTTTACATCAGCGCGATTATTCGCAACGGGAGCACAAGAGGGGCATATGCCGGCGTTCTTCTCGCTATTCCATATTGAGAAACAGACTCCTATACCATCACTTATATTCACGGTATGTATCTCATATAATGTAAAAAAATTAAACTAAATAATTAGGAGAATTTAATACCTGAGGTTTTTACAAATATTGTAGTGTTAACATATTTTTATGATGATAATTTTATTTGGTAATACATATATTCAAATTCAAAATTCAAAAATCATTTATTCACGTAGGTAACACAATGTACACTTGTGATTCGTCATTAAAGAAATAAATATCTATATATAGCTAAATATATTTTCTATATTGCATATAAACATATCAAAGAAAAAAGATTCAAAATCGGTTTAAACATTTTGAGGTTTTATTCGAAAATTACTCTGGATTAAAACTAATAATTTATAATTTAATAATATCTATATTGGTCTTGGCCTCAAATGGAATCTATTAATTTGATCATATTTAATATACAAGTAGATCAGCCTTCTGCGCCTGAAACAATTCGTAGGTTTTTTCCTATTTCTCACGATGTTTGCCTTCACCGCTAATTCATAGCACAGCCGTGATTCCAACGCACTACCAAGATAGCACGCTTAATATAATTGCGAATACAAAAGTGATATTAATTAATTTGTAATTATTTCCAGTGTTTGTTTTCCTTGCTGATGCTGACCACTAGCAACGTATTCGCCCTCATAAATTACTATTCGCAAACGTTATGGCTATCTGTTGGTGCATCCGTTGTCGGAATGCTCTGGCTTCGTCATACAAAACCCGACTTGCCCCGACCGATCAAGGTCAATCTAGCCATCCCTTTCGTTTTCCTCTTCGCGATCGCCTGTCTCGTTCTAATCCCAGTCGTAACTAACCCGAAAGATACCGCTATCGGTTTAGGGATACTCTTCTCAGGAATACCAGTTTATTATCTTTGCGTGAAATGGAAAAATAAACCTCGGTCCTACCATACGTTATCTGGTTGTGTTTTAAGGTTCCTACAGAAATTATGTTCTTGTATTTATGTAGACTCGTTAGAGAAAATGTCGACTGATAAATAATTTTATATAGTGCTTTTTACCCTCTTATTTATAGTCTCGATTAGACAGGAGTCATAGTAAAGATTCTGAATCTACCCTCAATCTTATGCTAAAACCGGTATTCTAGGGCGCCAAACTGAAATCTACATCAATACAGAGTTCGATTTGACAGATTTAAAGTCGAGAATTGGCGTATGACGTTTGTCAAAACTCGACTTAAGTCTGGGGGCTTAGTCAAGATGCCTTAACAGTAGTGTATGTAAAAAGTCAAAAACTAAATTTGTAGGAAAATGACAGTTCTGGTTGTCAAATTTTATGTTTTTATTTATAAAAAATATATGTGTAATGGCACCGTTTTTACTGAAGTAGTCTGTCTCTTTACGTCACGCCGTAAACACAATTTGACAGAAAGAGACAAAACATTACTAAAGACTTATCTTTTACGGAAAAAGCTAAATCATTTCTAAACGTGAGACATTTATAACTAAGAGGGTTTTTGCATCAAAGTAAAACTCGAATCCGTAAAACTATTTTTTAGCAAATTAACTCAGTACGTGTGCCCATATTTATTATATACATATAAAATAAATGTATATGACAGTTAGTAAACAGGTCATAAAAAAGTGTAGCGATACCGATAATACAAATCACTGCGATGACGTTATACCCTGAAACGCACTAATGAAGTCACTCGACCTTAGCCTCTTGGGCCTTCGGGCCAGTCAGTGATTAGTCTGGTTCTTTTATGTTGAATGAACTCCTATACCACAAAGTAACATGTCAAGTGTATAGGGAAAATATAAAAATAATACTAATATGGTCTTCACGTGCTGTAAAATATCCGATTATATTTGGAGCTAAAATTACATCGTAAGTATATTTTGTATAAAGTAACAATGCACGAAATATTATTGAAACATTTCTGTAACTAGTAAAACACAAAACCTACTGACTTTAAAAAGAAAAATATTTTACCGATGTTTTAAATGCCCACAAAATTAGAGAATACCGTTAAATATTGCAATAGATTATGTTATCGTAAGTGACTTGTGCTTTAAACATTTAATTGTACTAAAAAACTGTAACCTAAATGGACCAATATTATATCCATTATGCATTTAACTTTTTTTTTTAAATCAATATTTTAATGTCTAGAGATTTTTTAAATGAACACTGCAATGAAATTAATTCAACGTTTTTAGTCCGAAATATGGACATTTTGGATCTTTTTTTAAAATATTTATTTGTATAATAACGATTACTAATTACTATTTTGTACGGCTTTTTCAGACATTAATCGTAAGAAATTTTTATACAGGTTTATGAAGGTTCATTTACTATAAAATTATTCGTTACTCGAAACTATTAAAAACTAAATCAGTATCATTAAACTGTTTTAACTTAATCTTTTATCTTGCTTTAGATAAAACCAATTTCCTTATTAATAAAAGGTGTGTCTTCATACTTTTATTTATTCATAAATTTTATATTACCGTATTTAGTACTCATCTATCTCTCGTCTTCACAGCGTTCACCCAATTTGACAGAAAGTGACGAAAAATTCCTTAAAAAAGCCCAATTCGACTGATTTAGTTTTTATGATTAGTTGAAATATATCAAGAATTCCTTTTTATTTGCCTAGTAATTACGAAGAACATTTTCCTGTTTAAGCGTTTTAATATGGAAACATCACTTAAGCGTAATTAAATCTTGAATTATTATATGAAGTATAAATTACTTGATATATTAAGACTTTTTAAATATATGGTTCTTTTACTTAAATGTACATATATTTACAGAAACATTTACACTAATATTTATAGGTGTTAGACGTAAGTGAACATTCCTAATTATACTCAAACATGTGTAATCTATGAGCAAAAAATAGCCGGCTTAAGTTTTATTTAAAATTAAAATTATCTATTATTATTTAAATTATCTGGGAAGTTCCTATTTAGTTTTATTTATGTAAAGAAAATAAATTTCATTCCATTTAAACATAATAAATTCGCATCAAAATATAATTGATTGCTAAATCGCTGGTTATTTCTGTCATATTGTGAAAAAATATAATACAGTTTTACCAGATTCATTATTGTTATATATTTTGGTTTACTCAATAATTTGTACCTAATTTAATTTATATTTAATTTAATACATTCCCTATATGCGGGTTTACGCAATTTTATTGTCAAACATTTTAAGATTGGTACTCATAAATGGACTATACTGTACCTATACATATTTAGAAAATGCTTACTAGCGATTTATATGCCATGCTACGCAATGTAACAGCTAATAAATATAAAAACAAAATATTACGAAATCATGTATGGAAATATAAATTATTCAGAACAAGAGTTTGTAGTTTTACTGAGTCACAAAATCCGAACATCGTAATGTCATAAGAAATATTTAATTGATTTTGTTTATTTCACAAATATAGAATAAATAATATTAAATCTATTGTTTTTAAATAATATTTCGGTTAAGGTTATATCGATAAATGGCCACAAGTCTGCCACAGAGTATTAAGGTTCATTATTTTCGTGTGAATAATTAAAAAAGTTACCACGTTTATAAAAAGTTTTGATTATCTGATATATATGACTCCGTCAATAATATGTCATATCAAGCTAGGCTATGTGATTTTTATTCACAAAACCTGATTTGTTACGAAGGATGTCTAGTGGCATTAACATGTATAAAACAATCCTTAAGCATATACAATTTTTTAAAATCAGTTCTTTATCATCAGGATTTACGCGACACTTTCGAACAGGCCATCGATTAAGTGGCCATCGTTGGTCACCAGATCCGCTTTTTATGAAACAATTTGAAGGTGTTGCCATTTACCCAACTCCAGAAATGGAGAAATACGCTAAAGTAATTTATGACGGTAGAGTAAAACCGATTGAGAGAAAGCTAAAAAATATGTGGCTCAATTTTGGACCACAACACCCAGCGGCCCATGGTGTATTAAGACTTATTCTTGAACTGGACGGCGAGTACGTCCTGAGGGCAGATCCACATGTCGGGTTTTTACATCGAGCTACAGAAAAACTAATGGAGGCTAAGCATTACAACCAAAGCCTGCCATTCATGGACCGTCTGGATTATGTCTCTACAATGGCCAACGAAGTAGGATTTGCACTCGCTGTTGAAAAGCTTCTCAATATAGAGGTCCCGCCTAGAGCTCAGGCTATTCGAGTCCTTATGACTGAACTGTCTAGAATAGCTAATCATTTATTAAATATATCTGGTACCGTACTAGACGCCGGTGGTATCAGCCCATTTTTTTGGATGTGTGAAGAGCGTGAAAAAATATATGAGTTATTTGAAAGGGTTTGTGGTGCGCGAGTACATAACGCATACATGAGGGTTGGAGGAGTGAGCCAGGATCTTCCTATTGGATTCTTAGATGATGTTCACGAACTCTGCATGAAAATGGGTGAGCGCTGCGATGAAACTGAAGATGTTGTGACTGGGAATAGGTTATACTATGAAAGAACGGCAGGCATTGGAGTTGTTTCGGCTCATGAAGCTATTAATTTGGGATTTACTGGACCGATGCTGCGTTGTACCGGCGTCAAGTGGGATTTGAGAATTACTCACCCTTACAATGGTTACGAGATGTATGATTTTGATGTACCTGTTGGTACGTTTGGAGACAGTTATGACCGTCACCTTCTACGTTTGATGGAGCTACGCCAGTCTTTAAGGATTATAAATCAAGTGTTAGACACTATTCCAGAAGGAGAAGTTCGAACAGACGATTCTAAAGTTACAATGCCTTCAAGACAGGAAATGAAAACGTCTATGGAGGCCCTTATACATCATTTCAAATTGTGCACAGAGGGGTACAACGTACCTCCTGGTGCAACTTACAGTGCAACCGAGTGTCCTAAGGGTGAATTGGGTATCTATATGGTATCTGATGGCACTTCAAAACCCTATCGTGTTTTTATTAGACCATGTTCATATCTTCATCTAGCAGGCCTGGCTGTTATGGGTCCAAGAATGTTGCTAGCTGATATATCTATTCTAATAGCAACAATCGATGTAGTATTCGGTGATGTCGATCGTTAATAATTTTTAATATATCTATTATGAGATAGCTCTTGTTTGTTTTATGTTCCAGAGACTTCGTACCATAATGAAATAGGATTGTTATGGAATGAAAATTAATACATATATAATATTATAAATATATATCTTTGTTATTATAAGTTTATTTTTGTTTCCATGACCAAAACGGTGAAGTTTTATTTTGGTTTTAAAAATTGATAATATTCTGGAGACTAGTATGCTTCTTTTATCTGGGAAAACGTGTCTTCAGTCAAGTCAAGTCTTCCTTGTCAGTTTAAGAGTCCATTTTACAGTTGAAATTTCATAATCATAAAATGTCAATGTTGTATATTTTAATCCTTATAATCTACGTAAAATGTACTACATTCATCTTATAATAATAATTAAACAATAGGGAGCGTCTAATAAATAAGAATAGATACCAAGTAAAATGTTGAAATGCTGATGAGTTTAGGTTCCTAAATTCAATAGCATTTTTTCGTAACGTGGCCTCCTATATATCCTCCTATTTGAATCGCTAGACGGAACGCAAGAACAATAACTTTTTTTAACTGTTCAAATAATCATTTATTAGATGATTCAATGATGATAACAATAAATAAAATCTAAATATTATTTTAAATAATTCATCAATCACAATAAGCTACCTATTATGTGTTAGAATATATATAATTATTTATTAAAAACCTATTATTTTTATATATTTTAAAAGTTATTTTTTTTGTTGCGTTATTATATTACACTTACATTTCAGATCCATAATTATAGTTTTACATATTGTTTTATTTTTGATTTATTCTTATATAGGTATACATTTATTTTGCGAGTTTACGTAGCCGAGATTGTATTTTTCTAATCGATTTTAATATAATATCGATTATAAGTATTTCGAGGAAAAAGCGAACTATTTAAATCCTAAAGCCTAACCAAGGGCCCCTAGGCAGAATTGCTACAGGCCCCGCGCTGCCTTTATCCGGCACTGGATCAAAGGCTTTCTGTATATCCTCGAACGTCACTATATCCAAACTAACCACTAGCGCTTCCCCCTTGGAATCAATTGCCTCTGCCTATCTATGTGTAAGGTATACAAGAAGGTCATCAGCTGAACACTGAATGCCGTACTGAAAGCCGTACTGATAATCGCTAATCAGCTGGTGGCCCTCTAGATACCTCAGGTGTTGGCCATTAATAATGCATTCCATTATTTTGTAGAAACCATCTTGTGGAACCCCTATTGGGAGATAGTTGGACGGATCAGAGAGGATGTATCAAAGCGGTCTTCCAACACTTCGGGACAGTGCTGAGCCGTAAAAGGTGCATTAGGACCGAAGCAAACTCAGGAACATAAGTACCCAGCACAACAGGGCGATACCACCCCGCCCGCTCGACTTCTGAATATGCAAGGAAGATAGTGCTTTGCGAACAGCACTTGGCCAGAATATGATTTCTGGCATCGAAGATTCACACCGCGAAGAAGTCGGTGGTGATCTCCCTCGGTCAAACAAAGTTGGACGCGAAGAGACAGCCCGCGAAGGAAAAGTCAGCCCTTTCCTTCGCGGGCCAGCAAGTCATCCTCAAAATTCCCTTGGACAGCTTTGGCTAGAGACCAAAAGGCTCGAATCGAGGTGGGCCTATCTCTCACCAAAGCTGGCAATGTGCTCTAACTTTGCCTAAGCGATTTCCCGTTTGGAGGACGTGGACGCAGAGTTATATGTTCGCTGGTATTGCAACAAGAGGTGGCGCTGCTTCTGCCCATGCTTTGAAACGTTCTCGATTACAAAGCGAGGCCACCTTGCAAGAATACTTAAAGCAGGGCTGTGACTTGCCACCGAAAGGCACCACAGAAAATGGAATAAAGAATTACATGTCCTGCAGAACTACTTCGGCGACAGAGTCAGTGACGGAATCTGGAGCTTCCGAAGAAAAGCATCTAGGTCCCCAAGGACGCAAAGAAAGACCGCATCCCGTCCCAATTTGCTGAACTATAGTGCCAGATACGCCGACAGCCCGCAAAACGGAGTCGTGGAAGGCACGTAGTAGGCACAGTACTTTGGACTACACAATGATCCCACGAACCCAGAGGAATTCTCTGGATGTGAAGTCAACAGAAGGTCCAACAAAGATGGTGTGACCAGCACATCACCACACCTGGTATTCGCGTAATTGCAGAAACCATTTGTGTCAGGTCATATGCGAAGGCAAAGTCATCAAAAGACCTACGAGATCGGTGGTATCAGAGCCAAGCCAGTCGGCATGATGGGCGGTAAAGTCGCCAACAACAGATATCATCTCTGAAGAACACGCTAACGACCGCCCACGGCTTAAAGGACTGTTCTAACTTGTACCCCGAATAGGAGAGGTAAGAAGTATCAGCCGGGGAGGATATCCGAGGCGAAAGTGAACCGTGTTGAGATTAGAATTCAGCCCCCTAACATTAGTAAAGTCCACTATGAGCGTGGAGCGTCTTCGGCAAATTCTTCTGTTTGTCCGAGATCAAAACCTACTAGATTTTAAGTTTTTCAGCGCAGTTTTGCCCCTCTCAGAATACGAAGGGCAGCCTGTGCTTCCACCATCGAATGCTGACTGTTCCGATGAAGGACGCCCAGAGGGTGATTCTTCACAGCGGAAAGGTGGCCCGGGGTAATCTCTGTTCGTACTGCACCTTCATACTTTTTTCCCCGGGAGTCTCACTCACCACACGAAACGTACAATGAGATGAACCCATTGCATCACTTGACGTCGATTTTCTTTGAGTTCACGCTTTGGTTTTTCCTGGTATGCGAAAACATTTCCCTTTGTTTCTGTTAAAATAGAATCTAATTATGATGTCTTGGAGTTTAATTTCGTTGAAGACTGATCGAAATATGGGTATTTGTGTAAAAACTTTAAATTGTAACATTGTTTACTGCTATTTTTAGAGAGTAAAAGGTTCGTATGTTTAACATATATTTAAATTAAATCGTAGAGTCTGCCTAATGAAAGAAGATAATTGAATTATTTGAAAACTTTCGGAAGGCAACACAGAATGACATTGAATTTCTTATTAGGTTAGCATGTCATGCAATTACTCATTTTTATTTCTATTATATATTTTTTCCTAATAGTTAACAGGTATAATAGCATAAACTTTGTTTTATGTGATAGAATATTTCATTTCTTTCGCAGGATTTGATTATTCCGAATAAAGTTATGTTTTATAATAAACTAGCTGTTACCCGCGACTTCGTCTGCGTAGAACTACTACTTCGTGTAAATTTGTTTGGACTGAATAGGCTCTGAAACTATAATGAAACGATTCTAATGAAGCCGGCACATTGAATTATTGAGATTAACATAGGTAGACTTTTCCTGACCCTGATCCCTGACTTAACTTAGTTTAATACGTTTTTGTATACGACATTTTTTGTTTTTCCTTCTTTGGTCAAAACATGTAGGTTTTGTGGACTCGATACTCGTGAGCACGCCACATACAGTTGCCCATGGGAGAAACAGTTTTTTTCTAAATGAACCCCAGCTACTTTGAGTGTCTGTCCTTGAGCTTTGTTTATCGTCATAGCGAATGCTGCTTTCAGGGGAAATTGTACTCTTTTGAATTGGAATGGCAAATCGGTAGGGATTATTCTAGTTCTTGCAAACTCATCTCTTATGCAAAGTTCAAAAAAAGCTGTAAGGGTGGTTTTTGGTCGAGTAGATAGTCGCTCGTGGAAATTATCTTCTGTAAAATAAACTCGTTCACCGTTCTCTAAGTGTACACTTAGATGTGTAACGGTGGGGTGCCTTTCGTGCAACGGGAACCCTAATAACCGCCACACGGCTTCGTTGCTGCTAACATAACGACCAGATTGATATGTATGTACTTCATTTACGCGATTTGCAAGCTCTGTGCTCCTAAAATTGATAATAGCTTGGTCACTGCCTTTGTTAATATATTTGCAGATATATTTGATAGCGCGCACTGAACTGCAAGCCTCAACATTTATATGGGCGTTAAATATTTTTAATAGAATAGCGGAATAAGGGACCACCCAACTATTATCAATAGTGACGTAACTCCCATTTCGTAGTTTCACAGATGCCGTTCGACCTCCGTCTGCTGGTGCTCTTCTACGATAGAGTGGGTATCCGTTTTCACTGTGGACAGTGTCTTTGTGTAATTTGCGAGGAAATTTCTTTGTGCATTTTCCATCTTTCATGCAAGGGCACTGAGGATTTTCAGGTCCACATGGACCATGAATCATGTTTTTAACTATAATATCATGAAGTGTCTTGTCAGTGCTTGGATCGGGTATTTCTGCGCTGATAATATTATCAATTTGATCGGGTCTCAACTTGTCTTTTAACCACAATAATATGTGGACATGTGGTAGGCCACGCTTCTGCCACTCTATGGAATACATAAAGCAGATCACTTCTCCAAATATTCTGCCTTTGGAAATAACAGACATAAGTTTTTTAACTTTCAACCTAAAAACTCTTGCGACTACATCATGCCTATCAATCGCGCTTTGACCCGGCATTAATTCATTTACTATTTCCGGCCATGCTGGGTTGCAAGTAAACGTAACGAATAAGTCAGGGCGACCATATGTACGTACATAAGCAAACGCATCCTGAGTATATTCGTGTAAGTACCTCGGACTATTTACAAATGAAGACGGTAAAATTATCATTCTACCAATATCATTTGGATTTAGATTAGCGTCATTCGCTACTGCGTCTTGAAGGTGGATATAATTTTCTGCTCTTAATTTAGTTTGATTTAATGTTATGTATCGTAATCGTTCACTTTCTACCTTAACCTACATATCAACATAAAACTGATTGGCCAGTTGCCTGCATCGTGATATAATATTAAAATCATTTTCTCTAATCATGATATGAAAGGCATAAAAGTCCATACATGATACCTTTTTGTTAGGCAAGGGCAGGCCAGTTACAGGATCGACTTGTGGAATTTGAAAGTGATACCCTTCTTGCCCTTTGCTAAATATTAGCGGATATTGTAACGCATCGTAAAATTTATGTGTATCCGGCACCCTAGTTAGTGTGTTATCACGGGCATGTAAAACTATATCACGGGAAGAAAACTGTTCACCACAAACCATGGCTGCGACTTCATTTATTAAAGGTGCATTATATCGTCTTTCGTGTTCCCCACTTGGTGTACGATCTGGGTGAATCACCAACTTATAATCATCTCCCGGCATTCTTTCTAAGGCTGTTGTGAAAGTGTTTATTAGGCGGTTATGTTCATGCAACATTCTCTGAATCTTTAAGACAATATCCTTTTCTACTAATTGAATGTTTTGACACCTGCGGTCAACCTCGTCGTTTTCATTTCCCATAAAATAAATCTGTAAAAATTTTGGTTGCTCATTATTTGTAGGAAGCAAAGAACCAATCCTATGATAGATTTGACCTTGGATTGTAAAAGTAGATGAAAACCCAGGCATAACCACCTCATTTTCTACACCAAATGACGTCATTTGAAAGCATGAATTATATTTCCTTATTTTGATTAAAAAACGCCGCGATTCGTTGTTATCACCTAAAAGTAAAGACTTCAATGATTCCTCTGGTTCTCCAAGTATTGGAATTGAAACCTTGCCACCAGAACAACACATACCCGGAGTTTCTTCTTTCCACTTGAGTGCTTCACAATGTATACATTTTTTATCCATTCCACCTATGAGAAGTAATCGATGGTTATTATACTCAATCGATGGGTCATAATCAAAAGCAGCATTGTGGAATGCTCCCCATGTATACATTGTAAACGCATTTCTCCTTTCTGACTGCCGTTCAGCATTTAACACACGTCGTCTTTGGGATTCTTCTGGCATCTCTGCAGCTATCAATGATGCGTGTCGCTCAGCATCTAAAATCTGCCGGGCCTGAGTCTGTTCATAGGTTTCGGCAGCTCTTTGCGTTGCGTGTCGCTCAGCATCTAAAATCTGCCGGGCCTGAGTCTGTTCATAGGTCTCGGCAGCTCTTTGCGTTGCGTGTCGCTCAGCATCTAAAATCTGCCGGGCCTGAGTTTGTTCATAGGTCTCGGCAGCTCTTTGCGTTGCGTGTCGCTCAGCATCTAAAATCTGCCGGGCCTGAGTCTGCTCCTCAGATTCTTGGGATCTAGCTACTTGCGCAGTTCGAGCTCTTTTAGAGCTACGCGCTAAATTAGATTTACGCTTGCGAGGCATATTACTTAACCAGTTACCTACCTAAAGTAATAAAAACAGGTAAGTACTTATGCAAAAAAAAATTCTTTAGCTGACAAATAATTTAGTTAAAGGTACTGAGTACGAAACTATACTTAAGGTAGGTACTTATACACATGAAATAAAACAAAAACAAAACTAAAACTAAATGTTAAAAAAAATATACTATCTACATGGAATAAAAACAAAATGAATCGATAAAATTATATGCGAAACTACTGGAACTATTTTATTCACAAAACAACATTACTTACCTATTAATACTCAATAAAAACTATGCTGACCTTCTTAGGTACCGTAACTACTTACTAAATGTGAAAAAACTTAAAAAAACCTGCCTACTAATCTACTACAATTTTATACCTATCCTAAAAAATGAATTAAAGTATTTATTTTACCTATTAACTATAATTTTACCTACTACTAACTTATGCTAAACTAATAATAACAACCAAAACAACTAAGTAAATAACACAAAATGCTTATCCAAGAAACCCTAAACACCAATGAAAACGTAAAGAAAGCGAATACGTTGCAGCTCAAAATTGTAGATATCGCATGCGTCCGCCAACGACGTCTGCCCTCACGTGTCTGCCCGTTCGGGTAAGCATACTTTGTGATCTACACTCCTCCCACCGAGCCATCCGCGTCCCCCGCACGTCTTTGCCGCCGCGCCGCGCAGCGCGCCCGCGCCCGCCAGCCCCGCCACACCACACCATGCATCGTCACACTCACACATTCATAGTGTATAGGCCGATGGGCCTGATGGACATGTCAGGCAGAAAGTATTCTAAAAGCTGGCTAGGAGTATTTGAATTATGCGATACATAACTGCACCCCGCGTTTTCACCCGTATAATTCCGGGATCGGGATCGGGATCTGGATAAAAAGTATCCTATGTCCTTTCCCAAGGTTCCATCTATCTCTATACCAAAATTCATCAAAATCGGTTCAGCGGTTTAGGCGTGAAAAGGTAACAGACAGACAGAGTTACTTTCGCATTTATAATATTAGTAGGGATATAGTTTTAGTGTTCCATGCAATGCTAGTCATTTTAAGTATCAATAGTAAAAGACTAAATACGTATTGTATTTAATTTCATAGTAATACAGTTACTTTCAATGTAAAAAATAATTAAATAAAATAATAAATAAAGCCATATTGAAAATCTTCTACAATTTCTGCGAGTCGGTCATGAAAGTCAACGAAGAAGCGGAAAGGACCAGGCAGCTTTGTCCCGGACCCATCCGCGGCGGCAAAATAAACCGCAGGCCTGTCAAATCCTCGCCACCTAAAGAGTGCCCAAGCGGGGAAGCAGGTGTCCATGCGTTCAAAAGAAGGCATGGTGATCCATCCCTGCAAGCACTGGACCCGATCTCCCCTAGCTATTCCTAAAAGCGTATGGCCCGATCTGTGAAGGATACTTGCTATGCCAAGTATCTTCACAAATCAACAATGGGCGGGGAGAGGCGGACATAACCGTCGGGAAGTGGATAAGGCTCTGCTGTTACCATACCGTCTGCTGTACTGTGTGGCGCCTTGGGGTTTTAGTGGGTATGCTCAATCGCGAGTCCCACATTACCCTCCCGCACTAAGCAGTCGCACCGAGGTAGGATATGCGCAATGCATTTCCCCAAGTAAAAAAAAAAATCTACATTCTACGCCTTTGTAACATTATTCTCTTTGGTGTAGACTGTGGATGTAAAGTTTGGCTTAAAGGTCTCGTTACCAGGCCAAAAAAAAAAAGTGTATATAAACTGTAAAGTGCAAACTGCAGCTAGGTGAGGGGTACCGGGTGCGATTCCCGGTTCGAGGGCAAGTTTTAATTTAATTTAAATTTGTTCTCGGCCTTTGGGAGCGTTGTGCGGCACCGGGCGAGTGCTTAAACCGTTCATGGAGGACACGGTCGAATTTCTATAGACAAGCACGAATTATTAAAAATCCTTGGCTTAAAGGTCTCATTACCAGGCCATAAAATTATTTAAAAAAAAAATCCTATACTTAACGCTGGCGAATGCACAAATCGTGCCAGAGCCATAAAAAAAAAAAAGTGAAAACTGTAAACACTAATCTCAAATCTGTGATTCGTTCAATTATTATTTTATTAAAATATATTAATAATATAAATACATATTAGAAATAAATTCACTTAATTAAGTTTTACTTTAAAATAAATATATGTTACGAACATTTAACTCTCTTAACTATGTATAGGACGTGATTCATTCGAAGTAACAAAGCTCATTGTGTGATAAAACATTTCGGTGCGTCGTTCTCAAAAAAGAAACATGTTCAGCTTAAAATTCGAAATTGTATCCTCACGTACTGTAGAAGGTGTGGATAAGGAAAATAAATTTGTAGCCTATATGGTGCAAGCTAGACAGTCTAGTATTATCGACCCAGAGCCTGCCAATGCTGAAAGAAGATACACCCACTTTCTAGACCTTTATAATGGTCTTAAGAAAGAGCGACCAGCATTACTAAATAATATTTCCTTTCCGCGTAAGGTTCGTAATCCATATTTATACTTGTCCAAACATATTTGTTTGCCTTGAGTATTATAGATAATTTTAAAAATAGATTCTTAAATTATGTATAATACCTCAAAAAGATTTTGATTTTAAACTGTAATTTAATTAACTGGACTTTGTTTACAATAAATTGGATTAAATTTGAGAAAGGAGTTTGATAAAAATCTCATTATTTAATTTGTTTTGACCAAAAGACTTTTAACTGATAACATAAACCTTTGTGTTATTACAGATTTGTTTTGGAAATTTTGATCCTAGTTTAATATCATCACGATGTGCTGGCTTCGAGGTACTCCTCAATTTAGTTGCTAGTGAGTCACAGCTGAGGGACTCGGTGGCTGCCGTAGCTTTCTTTCAAGATGTGGAATTAAATGAAGCAAGACGTCTTATCGGTGAAGAGAAATATGACCAAGCTTTCTCAGTATTGGAAACTAGCTTTAAGTTATTAAGTAAGGTAAAAGTTTACTAAAATTTTTCATTCAATAAAGGTATTGTTTAATAGGATTTTTTTAGATCAACATATTTACTGGTTTTTTAAATAAAGTTTCTCATTCCAGGTATACACAGACAGATCACGAGTAGTACTAAGCGCACTATGCCGTATAGTGGCATGTGCTGGCTGCAGCGGTGGTGCTTTGGCTGGACCAGGTGAACGATGGGCACAGCTTGCCCTAAGAAGATATGAAGCTGTTAGTGACTCTGACCTACTCCTCATGTATATTCCATTGCTTCACACTTGTATATCTATATGGTATGTACTGGCTTCTATACTATAATAATACAGATGTATGTAAAAGCAAATGAAGGTGAATATGTCAAACTTTGTTTAATATTTTCAATAGACTATACATAGTAACAAAGCATAAACAGACATTCAAGTTATATGGACCTAAGGTTCAACTTTCTAAATCAAGCAACTGTTGTTAGTGATGATTTCAATATGAAATTATCAGGCAACCGAGTTTGACTACTCTTTTTTATGAATAATTTATCACAGTATTAACTTATAAATGAATTGATATTTAAATCTAATAAGAATTTTATAAAACTATAATTATATTATAAAGGGAACATGCATATACAACTTTCAGAATAGTATTTGTGAAATAAACCTACAGATAATAAGCGATTGTAAAAAAAATTTTCAATATAAATGACTTATTAAAAATCAACAAATCTATAGATTTGACTCCATTGTTTGATACCAAATTAGATATTTTATCTTAATTTTAGGGATTAATACATTGAGATTTCTTTCTAAATATGGGTCATGTTTGCACTATACATTTCCGTGCTTGTGTTTTTTTGTGTGTGCTTGCAAACTCAGAACATCATTTTTTAGGGAGACATTGGGTCGTGATAAATCAAAGCTAGTGGAAGAGTTAAACAATCTCCGAAAACAA
This sequence comes from Pieris melete, assembly GCA_963693345.1. Lineage (NCBI taxonomy): Eukaryota > Metazoa > Arthropoda > Insecta > Lepidoptera > Pieridae > Pieris > Pieris melete. The sequence goes on from CAVNZK010000028.1 coordinate 1,939,564, forward strand.
GGAATGAAAGTGGACTCCGTACCAAGTCTAATGGAAGCTATTGACAATTTAAGTACATCAGTATAACACTATCTCAAAAGTAATTTGTAAGTGATTATTATATAAGTACTTGATCTGGCTATTAAATTATCTAAGATAAAAATATTTGGTTAATATTAATACATGTTTGTTGTTTATGACTATTCAATTTTTTTTCAATGTTTATAATCTGTATAAATTATTTATTGTTTTTATCTATTTTGCAATTTTAAAAGAAAAATCTTATAGCTATTTATTATAGTTTATAAGTGTCATAATTTATCATTATATAAAATCAATTTGATAATATAAAATTGTATATATAATTGATATCAAAGTTTGTAAGGTTAGTTGTAAGCATAAGTATGTATGTATATAAAAATGACTAGTTACAAAATAAGCGTTATATAATACTAACTTAAAAAATTTAAACCAAAACAATGCTTTACCTGTGTAATCACTAAGTTAGTGCCTAAAATTGTGATATTTCTAATTAACTCTCAATTTATTTAGTGGACATTTGCATTGTTTATGACTATTCACGAATCTATGATAAGAACAGATACAAAACTAAACGTAATTGTGACGAGTTTACAATTAATAAAGAAGATACCGTTGTTGCCATAATATTAAAAAAAAAAAAAAAAAAGATACCGTTTTAAAATGTATTCAATATTTTTTTTTTTAATTCTTTTTTTTTATTAGGCTTACGACATCACACTATTAACGTTAATATTATAATTTCACTATAAAAGTTACTGTTATATATATAAGGATATAAACGTGATTTATTTTATCATATTCGCGTTTATAGACGGTAAAGCAGGTTTCGGAATGTTTTTCTTAACTTAAACTCAAAAGTCTATAGTTTAATAATTAGTAACTATTAACATTTTACATAATTGATCTGAATATTATTAGATTATAACGTACTTCATAAGATGGTTGATTTTTTACCGACATTGAAAAACAAATGAGGGTAACAATTCCATATGTGTCTGTATATTCAGAATCTATAAAGTCTTTTATCTATTTCGTGGATTTTGTAATGATATATTGATGATATTATTTATTAGGTTACGGTAGCTATGTGCTATTTTATTATTTTATATTATTATTTCTCACTATGATATATTAAATAATGCTTGTCGACTGTCAAAATATGTAGACTATAAAATTAAAAAATGCGTAAAATATGCTGGAAACGCTTAAAAGTGTTTAATTTTAATAAATTTATCTATAAAATAGAGTTTCGAAGGTTTAAAACCTCTATCTTTTAAGCAAGAAGGCATGAATGGTTTATATTTACCTTAAAGTAACTTTCAGATGAATTCACCTTATTAAACAATAAGCAATATTTTATGAAATTCACAATGCTAAATCATAGTTAACTGTAGTTAACGTTTTATACATTTGTAGCTCATATACATAATATTATGAAATAAAATATACACATTCGGGCCATGTTGTTTTAGTCCAATGAATTCCCTATTAATAATTATGAATAATCAAAAACTTGGTACCACTAGTCGTATTAGGACTTATTACAAGTCATACTAGTATGACATGTCAAAATAGGTGTTGGATGTTGACATACGGCAGTTCACAGCTCACGCTGGGTCCCGACTCAATCTAACGGATCAAAAACGTAAAGGACGGATTTACTTTTTCTTTATTTATGTATACATTTGTCTGACCTGTGTGTATTCTACATATTACATACAGTTTTTGTGTTTGTATACAATATTTGGCATATTATACCTACTGTAAATAAACAAGATAATTTCTTGACGTGTACGTATACTTCAGGAATCAGGTTTCGTAGACCCGCCCAATTGCACCTCTAGTATAATTATCTCATTCTTTGATAGTGATAGAGTATTGCCAGTAATGAGGGTATACCTCTATTGCGTACCTATAATACTCAAGCCCAAGTCTTTTCCCAGCGAAACAATTGTTTTCGGTTGACAGTCACGAGAGGTAGGTACCTATGAAACAAACGCAGAAAGTTATGTGTCGCTCGTTGGAGAGTTGGGAGATGTTAAAGAAACAAATAACCGTTATAATTATACTAATAAATAATTTATAATATGTCTTATATGAGTTTATACTCATTATTGGTTATCCAATAATCGCAAAAAAACGTCTTTGATATAATAACATTATTTTTTTAAGATACTTTTATCGCCGCGTACAGTTTAAATTTTTGTCTCGGTCCAATTATTTGTATCACACGATTGACATTCTAAGAATCTATCAGTAAGATACAATAATTATAGATATAGAAATAAGTATATATAGATTTATACGTGCACAGAAGGCTCACATAGTTAATTCAATTAATGTTATTGATTTAATATATAATTCGATTAATCAAAGAAACAGGTTAAGACCCAGGGTTGTCGCGCTACTGGATTATTATTTAGACGTCATTCGATCTTTTTTATTAAATTACAGTTCTGTTTGACGTTTCGTACCAAGTACCAACTGCAACTGTCCTTTCATAGAACCTACTAAAACAACAAAAAAAACCTAGGATTAATGATTGATATGATGGGGCCCTTAAAAAAACTACCTCTGTTCTAGAGAACGCTGACTTATAGATGTATTCAAACTCCTTAGAAAACTCTCTGATTTACATACAATCAAGATATTGTATACGGATTATGTCAATCGATATCATCTTACTGCATCTCGGTATGAGTTGGAGCATCTTCGTCTTCAATGCTGAAAATTGAGTGTGCTCAACGCGCCACTCTTAAGATATCCTTTATGAAACTTTTCGCTTCTGAACTTCAAAATTGTAGACTGAAAAAAAAATCTTAACGGTTAGACTATACTTAATGGCAATATGCAGACTTTTTGGCAGGTCAGGTAAGCCTTGCCGTACCTGAACGTTCTAGAGAAGGAATAGGTCAAAAGTACCAGCCATAACCGACGAGCATGCATGGTGAATGTCATGAAAGTTGATGAAGCGATCGAGGTACAAGGGGAAATCCGTGGTCTATGACTACCCGTTCGGGAAAAAGGCGTATAATAGAGCGTCGTAGGGATAGCTTAGCTAGATAGTAGATCTAGCTTTACGACCCACCAAAATATTGTAAATTTTCATAACATATTTTCATCCATAAAAATACTCGTAATGTACTTATAAAAGAACTTAATACCACGATATCACGAACATATTGAATATCGTAAAAATAGATGTTATTTTCTCATTTAGTAAATTGTTAAGGGATTCTCCGGGCAATTTTTCCCTTCATAAAGGTTCGTATAATGGTTATTGTCTGAATTGCTAAGCAATTTGTATACGGCGTTTAAATTAGTAAATATATAAGTTGTATCAGAATTTCTTTAATCTGTTATAACTATTGTTATTATGCTTTTATAATAATATAATGTTGATATTAATGTTGTTGCGACTTGTATAGGATAAATATTTTTTGTTTAATTTATAATACATTTATTGACTTCATTGAACAATTGAAATGTGCTATATAATATACATATTTATTAGATAATAATAAAGCAATATTTTATATAGTTTGACTTGAGCATTCTAAAGCAGTATGTATTTGATTTTAATGCCACACACCGAACAGCCAATTCAGCGAATAAAAAGCGTAGACAAACAAGTTCTCAAAGTTTGCTTAAACGCGGCCGGTAACAACTATAAATCTGCCGTCTAGATTTACGAGGGGCCTCCGCAAATCGGTTTATATTTTCGATAAATAAAATTGGCGCGGGTTTTGCGAGGTAAGCAGAGGCAGTTAGGAGCACGTCGCCAGCTGCAACATAAACCCGGCTACCCTAGCGTTTTCTTGCTGACAATTTTTTCCCGCTACGGTCATTACGCAGCTGGGCCCGAGACAAAACGGCGAATCGTTTAAGCTCAACTGAGACCATCCAATTTTATTGTGTAGGTATCTAGTTGAAATTGATATGCCGAACGGTCACTTGCGTCACGTGTGACGGACATTCATGGGTGGGTAGCCCTCAAATATTGTATGATATTCTCGGTTATAAGTAGGCTTAGATGAAATTTCCTACATCCTTTATTTTCCAGGTCCATTGGTCAAGGGTTAATTGTCAAAATGCAATGAAAGCACAGATATAAATGTGTGTGTAATCCGTGTTCATATAACATCATAGAGACGTGCGAAAAAATTATGGGAGTGAGTGAAACTAAAATTTGACTAGTCACGAGGTCACGCATTCAAACATCGACTAGTCAATAATGTATTTCTCTATGTTCTATGCGTAATTCTAGTTGTATGAAAAGCGAGGAAACAAATACAATACTTTTTTGACATATAACATTCATAGGTCGCACTAAGTCTCGACTTTGAATCTAATAAGACCTTAAAAGGGAAGGTATGTTAGGCACTTAAGGCTGGCCACCGATTTTCGTATAAACACTATTTTTGTTTAAAGTTGCAGAAATAGATGTTACGTACCAATATTTAGACAAAATTAGGAAATTCTTTATTATGATTTAAAAATAAATACATCATTAGGTCTTGGCCTCAGATTTCTGAATCTATTTCATGATCATTTTTAAATCTAATAGGCAAGTAGGTGATCAGCCACCAGTGCCTGACACACGTCGTCGACTTTTTGGGTCTAAGACATGTCGGTTTCCTCACGATGTTTTCCTTCACCGTTCGAGCAAATGTTAAATGCGCATAGAAAGAAAGTCCATTGGTGCACAGCCGGGGATCAAACCTCAGGTATGAGAGTCGCACGCTGAAGCCACTAGGCCAACACTGCTCATTATTATTATCGTTGCGAATTTGATAAAATATGATGAGGCACAAATTAAAGAGCAAATAACAAATATAATTTATTATAATGGTAATGTTTTAAGTAAGAACATCCTTTTTGTATTGTCAAAAAAAATCTTTCATTTTGTAATGTCTATGCTTTGTAATGTCCTGTCATTTTCAAATCTTCTATGGCTTATATCAAAATTTTAAAGTAATCCTAAACCTATAGAAAGTGATGAATTCAGATAGAAGTGACTATGATACAGTCTCAATTGGCATTGGATTAGGTGTATTTTGCCTTCCGTTAACCTTACTAATCCCAGATTTCTCAGTGTGGAATGCCATACCAAAGTTCAGAGTGTCACGATTCCACATCATAGCCCAGTATATCACTCCAAGGCAACTGAATATTGCATTAATTGTGGTACAATTCGTGCTATTCTTATTGTTTCTCGAAATTCGGAAGCGAAAGTACGTAAGGTCAAAAAAATAGCTAGAGCTTCGAACAAAATGACATGCAGGTTTAACCAGATCTTGGGAATCTATTTTGAGAGAGTCTCTTATGAGATGATGAAGGCTATATATATAACAACATACTATCACCGATTACGACGAAACCGCGGGGTACAGCTAGTGGGTTGTAAAACGTTATAATGAAATTCCTTAAATTTTACATATTAGTAAATTGCAGTTTACTTCTGCAGTTATCTAAGTTCAGTTGGTCAAGTCGCTGCGTGTTAGGCTCTGGGTTCAATTCTCGACGAAACTAATTTCTGGTTAGAAGCCACAGATGATGATCACAAGTACCTAAATAGACTGGGGAATTAATCTTTATATTTATACAATAGGAAAATGTTATAAAAGATTAGAATATTACATATTTATAAAATTATACTGAGGAACCAAAATGCTAACTTAGGTTAGGTATCTGCGTAACAACGTAACTGCATATCTATATATTCTGACTATGTATTTACAGACTTCAAGAAATGGTGAATGCAGTGATGACGGTGACAAGAGAAACAGATACCACCATGGATGAAGAGCGTGTGAAGCAGGCGGCTGCGGTAAAAGCCTGCGTACAGTTGCTGGACGTATCCACCGATCATTACGAAAATCTCGTCCTTCTGAAAGACGAAATTCGGAAGAGAGAGAAGTCTAAGCAACATCCGCCGTTTATTGAACCTAGTACTTCGAGTGTATAAATTATGGGCGCAATTATTTTATAATGCATTGTATGTTTTTGTTATTAACGTATCTATGAGTAATAAAAAGTATTGATTTTTTTTTCATTATTTTTATATTTTACAGATATAGGTAAGTTTAATTGTGGTTTCACTGCTTTAGACTGTATAAAGAATGAATAAGTTTGTTAACATAATTTAAAGCCAAAATATAGGTTATTTCGTGTATTTCAGGTAATTTATACTATAATTATTTTTTAAACTAGCGGCTCCCCGCGAACTTTTTGCTTTAATATTATTTTACTTAGCCTTTGTAGTAGCTGCATACCAACATATGGAACTCTTCTTCGGAATAAAAACCTAGGTACTAAATCAAACAAAATTTCATAAAAACATTCCTAAGAGTTCAAGGTAATAATCTATATATATAAAAGAAAGTCGTGTTTGTTACAACACTTATAACTCGAGAACGGCTGGACCGATTGTCATGGTTTTTGATTTGTTGGATTTGTTTCCGTCCCGAATAGCAGAATAAGCAATAAAATATCGGATAAGTTATCGAATAACAATAAATAAATAATTAATTTTACGAATGCAAAAACCATATGGTGCCATCTGTTGACAAAACTACGCATCATTTTACGTCAAATTCGTGTCAGTTCAAGAAATTCCGATCTTGAGGTGAACGAGGAGATGCATATCCATGCTTTGATCCTGATCAAAAGATGTTGGATATCAGAAAGTGCTTAACATGCAGTACCTATCGCCATATTGACGCTAGAGAGAAGATGCCTAATGCGTAAAACTGCCATTCTTCTTTCGCAATGGCAAGCAATAGAACATTTCTGTTTTTGCAAAAAAAGTTGTATTAATGTAATACTTAACATAAATGAAATCCTAAAATAAGTTAAATTAAAGTAACAACGATATTATAAGGTTGTAGGGCGGAACGAAGTTAGCCAGGTCAGCTAGTAGGTACATTAATAAAAAATACTCGGATTATTCCAGCCGTCTTCGGATTTTGCCCTAGCAACATATTTATGTATATAGTTTAAACAATGTTATCAAATGCATTAAATCCGTATGAAAACGTGTCATATAAAAATAATACGTTAATTGAAACAAGCATTTTATTTCAGTTGCAGCAAAAGTAGACGTGTTCATTAGAGCAAATGTCTCCGAGTTCTCGTGGGACATCGTTGACGCGAAAAAACCAATCTGGAGCCGGCAATTACTGCAAATGGCCTAATTAGATGCCGGTAGCTTGTGGCCACTTGGAAATATCGCCTTATTTACCACTGACTTCGACTAATAGGCAAATACAGGTTAATGCGGTATTTTACTGTAAAAAACTACAAAATTTATTTATTTATTTTGTAAACCTACAGCTAACATAAATTATATAGATACAATAACAAACAGTTACATTAAAAATATAGCCAAATATGGAATACATAATAATACATTTAACTACAAAATGGTTCAAGAATTTATAAAAGGAAACAAACAAATAAAAACTATTCAATACGTTTATCTAAGTGGTACCTAATTTGGTTGTGTTGTATGATGGTGTAAAAGTGAGGGTAAGTACGTGAAGGTGTGTATGTGGGGTATGGTCATGATGCAGGTGATTTTGCGCTATGGATATTCTTAATACTTCTTTTAATCATATTCCGCGACAGCTTAAACAGGTCAAGGTTTAAATATTGGTCGTTGTATGTCCGGGCTGCGCGATATAAAACTGAGTTTTTTGCATAGTTAGTGTTAATGTGAGGAACATGGAACAAAGCACGATTACGAGTCTGGTAGGCAGAAACAAGGAAGGGCAATTTTTCTAGAAGGGAGCTACAATTAATTTTATTTGAGATGATGTCATGTAGTAGCAATAAATCATATTGTTTTCGTCGAGAGTCTAAAGTATTAATTTTAAAATGTTCACACGCGTCATTATATGTATTAAACTTATTGTAGGTCTTATAGGAGATAAATTTTATGAAGTCATTTTGGATCTTTTCAATTTTTTCTTTGTGTACAGTGTAACTAGGTGACCAAACCGTGCAACCATATTCGAGAATACTTCTTACGTATGTATAGTATAGCACTTTCATACAGTCGACATCATGAAAATGTTCACTAACACGTCTTACAAAACCAAGCTGCTTATAGGCCTTGTCAACTATTGTGTCAATATGGTTATTATACGTCATTTTATAGTCTAACCATATACCTAAGTCACGAACACAATCTACTTCTTTTACAGATTTGTTATTAATATGATAGCTAAAGTTAATTTTGTTTTTTTTCTGGTGAATGTTATTTTGACACATTTAGAAGTATTAACCGATATTCGATTTTGTCTATAATAATTAACGAAATTTTAAATTAAAACACGTAAAGGAACAACTAACACCATAATTAAGTCGCCATATTTTTGAGTGTCATTTAAGTGGCCAACTTTAATTCTAGATAAAACAATAATTGTGCTGGATATTTACAGAATTCTAGGTAGGTCTAAGTCTCGACGCTAAACCTTACCCTATCATCAAAATGATCGTTATCTGTTATTTGTATCCATTCCACTTATGGTTTGACGAAATAACATCTAAAGTGTATGTAAACTATTATAACAATATATATATAGACCACAAATTGTTTCCCACTACTGTGACTTGAGCACGCCTCTTCCATTTAGACGAATCCGCCGGGAGCGGATCAGCAAAAATAAATAAAACTGTTATTGAGATAAGCATCTGCGGTGCGGCTTTCGCTAAGTCCCGCTGTGTCGCGCTGAACAATGTTCTGAGATATGTCGGGATTACGACATGCTCGGTTCTCCTTCAAACCTGCCTCCTTTCTGCCCGCTTTCACAGCTGAAACCGCTTATAACAAACCTTTTAATATCACTACGAAGGAATGAAGGAAATTGTTGTTACTGTTTTTCTTTTAAGGAAATAAGAATGTCCTAACTTTATTCCCATTAATAAATTTAACGTGTTTCAATTATTCTTAGCGGTTAAGCGAGCGAACCTCAGTGATAAGGTCTCGAGTTCGAACTAACTGTGCAATGGAATTCTATTAAAGCATGGTCCTATAGTGAATGAAATGAATCAATTTGCCTATAAAGACGATCAATGTGATTAGAAGCAATGAATAGAATGCATAAATGATAAACTACTGTGTTTTCCCCTGCTAAATAATTTTAAATAACAAAATCACTCAATTAAAACTATATATTTGGTGTAACTAAAGTAAGGTCCGTTGTAAGTAATTTAAATTTATTATCCATTATTTTTTAAGCCATAAAGTTAGTAACCATATTTTTTATTTTAAACTCTTGTGTAAAAATTATCACGCATAGATTACAAATACATCGTAAGATGGTCCGGAACGCACCTGCGGCTTGCTCGGATTAATTTCTCATCATTTCCCTGGAAATAATGCGAACTGAGGAAAAATGCCACTGAGAGCTGTATCCCCAAGTTGATTAATAAAATCTAGGCGTTCAGAGTTACATTATATGTATACAATATGCTTTCGTTGATACATTATTATATATATTAAAATATGACAATTTGCATCCATTGATTTTACATTTTAAGTAATATTTAATGTATTTTTATATGTAAGAGCTGGAGCTGTAATTATATATGAACATGGAAGCCAGTGAATATCCTCCTATATTCGTACATATATGTTGATTATGTAATATTTTACTTATATTTGGATTGTCTGGAAGAAACTGGTTTTAGCAGTAAGATCGCACATTTACGTCCTTTCTCTTCATTGATTTAATTTGATTTTTATTTTGTTTTGTGATATTGTTATTTAAATAAAGTGTTATTATTATTAGTTCCTGTAACTTAATACCTTTTACATGTGCTTAAGGACCTAAACAGTATATATATTACTTGTTTTTCGATTTCTTTCTTCCTTGTATTGAAAAACGCAACATCAAAGTTATTGATGATAAATTGAATTCCTTTAATTTATTGACCATTCAATTAGCTGTAAAAATGCCAATTTAAAACATAAATATATGAATATAGAATGTCTTTGATAAACAAGACTATAATTATTATGGGACCCTCTTGAGACACAAATTTCCTTTCAAATAGGTATAGGTATGATTTTAACAGGCGACATTGTAACCACAAAACACTGCATGCGATATTTTAGCCACAAGATGGCCGCAAGCATCTGTCGGTTTGTCGCTCTTCTCTTTAAATAACTGTACTTTAATACAATTATTTGCTATCATTATTGTTTGCGGTAAGAAGTTCACGCGAACACTTTCCTTTCCACAAATTACGCTTCGAGCTATGTAAATTGTTTGGAAATTCTTTAAATGCTTTACGAGCTAGCTATCGCTATTATTGATTTTTTTAATTTGTGAGCCCCGGGTTATTCATAGTTCGAATATTGTTGTTGATTAATTTTGTAACGGTCGATTTATCTATAAACTATTTTAAATTTGTATTAGTTTTTTAATTCTACTAAGGGTGTTCAGATTTCATCATTTGAACATCAACAAACTGCTGAAATGGATCCGGTGTGTTCTAAATATTAGCAGCTGAAGAGCAATTTTAATTATATTTTATTTAAATATTAATCATCTGCTGACACGGCTCATATGTGTTCCAAATTTTAACAGTTGAGGTTGCGCGATACACCAACAGTTTACTAGAAAAATATCATGTATGTGTGAATAGGTGTAATTAGTATTTAAGATGTTGTTTTATAACAATAAATCAGATTTGAATATTGCTCTGTCTTATTCATTTCTCGCTTCCTCTCAAAGTGGCGAAGACTACTTCAAGCCCTTAATTATCGTGGTGAGCCTGCCCGGTAGCTTTGAGATAATCCCACCACCTCGAACCTTTGATCCTACCCGTAGGGCTCCGTCTGTTACCTTAGGTCTCTTGGTGCAGACATCCCGTACTTATTTATATATTCACTATTTATGTGTTAGGGTACGTCTGTAGGGCTTAGGGATCCGTAGCGTTGTTAGGTTCTTACGTCTCACCCTCTCATATATGTAGTCATCTAGTGCAGCTTGCTCATACATACATTACATATACTATTCAGATACTCCTGACATTGAATATATATAAATTTTAAACACACTTTTCGCAGTCCACTAACTAGTAAGCTGTATAAAGGGTATCAATATTCTTCGTGCAGTGATAACCTAGTACTTGCTGGACGGTGGTAGGTCTAATTACGGTTAAACCAATGAATTTTTATTTGCAGTCATTAACACTGAACAGTAAAGGTGTTGCATGGTCAGAGACAAAACCGGCATGTCTTATCAAAAATTGTAGACATGTGTCAAGCATACAAAGCCGATCACCAATATTCTAAAGAAAGAGTGATTAAAGAATATAAATTTGGTTTTTTCTAACCGGCGTGACCCGATATGTCCAATCAAGCATGAAGTTTTTTTTATAGAACAGGTGGCAAACGGATAGGAGGCTCACCTGATGTTAATTGATATGGACTTGGACACTCTCAATGTCAGAGGGCTCGCGAGTACGTTGCGGGCCTTTAAGTTCCATTAATGCCATTATCATATAATTGTATACAATTATATGCGATTTCTGTGGAAGAGAATTCGCCCCTTTTTGATGTTCAAGCTAAAATATTTCGTAAGAAGATTAAAGAATAAATTTACTAGAAACATTACTTGATAGAATTCGTTGAATACTTGGCTACTTTAAGGTCGAGGGCTCATAAATCCAAATTGTCTTGATCCACTCAGAATTATTTATGTTACTATTTATTGTATTAACATAAATTGGACATGAGTTATTTTATTACTCCGAATGAGCAGAACAAAGATTACGATTGTCAAATTTGTCATAGATCGTAAATGATATATTTGATTATAATGGATCGTGTCATGGTTTTAATGATCGTGGTAAATCGAAGTGATTTTTTTGTTTTAATATCTTACTATTATCTTTTTTGGTATATCTATTTTTTATTCTGGCATATCATGGAGACGTCATTAGTTGACAATTTTGAATATGAAATTCATATACATGCGTGGAATGCCGGTATATACGAGATTAATCTAAAAAAACGCAACAATTATATACAATTGCGTAGGTAACTAAATGAGTTACTGAAGTCGCAGGAATTCCGAAACAAATAATTCATGAACGAAACTACTATTGATACAAAAAGGACTCCTTATTTTGCACTTTTTTTAAGATTCTGATGAGAAAGAAAAAACTTAAATTTAATTAAGATTTTAAAAACTAAAATATAAATAAAGTCCATAAGTACGTAATGGATCAACCAATAGATAGATATTATTTTGGTTCTGTAAAGAATAACGAAACTATCCCGTAAACTCTCGTTGTCTTCTTCAGAAACATTCATAAACATTTGGTCGTTAAAATTTAATATCATTATGGTCCAGGGCTCAAATTTCTACATTATAACATATTTTGAATAAAGCCAAATCACGTTAATCATTATTTAATGTCCTTCGAGAGAAGTGCCCCTATTTTATTTAAATTGTTAACGATACGACACTCACGTACAGCTAAGCCTTTTCATCTGTCAAGATTTAACAGCTATGGAATTGGGTTATAATTTACGATTTTATCTCGTGACACCATGGGGGCTGTGGTCAGCGATCCGGTGAAAAAATGTGCAGCCGGAGTACGGCATAATGGTCAGCGGTTTCCCTCGCACCCGCCCTGTTATGACTTGCCAAAATAGAGTCATAATAATGAGAGATGGTCCCGTAACTTGTGCGTAATTTAGAGCGAATCGTAACGACCGCCCGCGGCATCACGGCTTTCCGTGTTGCCCTGTCGGGGGTGATTTAGAATCACTTTTGTTGGTCAGTTTGTGACTCAATTATTATTGTCCGCATTTGCAGTCAATACATCGCTTTATTGTTATAAATAGGGGAGTGAGTGGTTAGACCGTGTGTGGTATAATGTATGAGTGTGGCGTATTGAGTGCGCGTGATTGATACAGTTGCCAGCCGGTGTGACAAATAGTTGGAGTGAAGGAGGCAGGGCATCTTACCATAAATAAGGATTACGTTCGTGACCACAGTCTTGTGGAGTGGACACGACAGCCTTTGTAACGGCACTACGCCGCACTTGTCTAGCGAGACCGCTCGCAAACGAATATTTTAGGGCAAAATTTGCATCGTGCTACCCGATTGTTACTTGGCTTGAACAATATGATAATGGAACATTACTTTTAAGGACTTAAGGAGTTAAAATGAACAATTTTATAATTATAACTTACGTATAGGTTTCTTATATATTATTCTAACTTAGATTTCACGTAGAGTAAATTAGGCACATCTCAAGAACAACTTAACCAGTTCCTAGGCTTGACAGAGACGTTTGGAAAGCAACAGTTTATGGGCTCACGGAGAAATCTTGGTGAAATTCAGATCAGTGATTTGTGTGCTCACATAACTCACGATCTTAGAGTAATCATCATTATTTAGTAATTTTATGGGAAGTAGTACGTAACTTATTATTTACAGAAATAATATTTTTTAAAGAGTACATTTAGCAATATTAATGTCGCTACTTTAAGGAGAAATGTAATACTGTGCATATAATTCCCAATTCTAATTATCTCTTTAAAATAGATATGTATATATAATAAATAATGATTATCCTGTGACATTATATTCGTACAGTATAGCTTCGTGTGATGTTTTCCTCGACAAAATTGACTGACACAAAACGAATCTTTCAATTTAAACCTAAGATTAGCGCGTTGAACCAAACAAACTTTTCAGATTTATATTAGATTAGCTGCCAGGACATTTCTAGACCAGAATTATTTTAAAATTAATTAAACTTTGAAACAGTTAGGACGGCTTACATCTGAATGGAGACGTGAGTTGTCTCGGGTGTTTAGAGTTAGTTCCGCAATTAACTTAGTAACTGATAGCACTCGACAGAGTTTCCTTGTGTATTTGTTAAGTAGATTGTAAATTCACGAGTCGGTAGACTTGAATTTCCTCCATTAGAGGCTAAGGTTGCCATCGTCACTGAAAGACAAACAACTTATAAACTTTTATTTAAATGACTGTATGATTTTGCCAAAATAAATAGTTCTGAAGCGCAAAGGCGACTCAATTTCTGTTTATCATAGAATCATTTCTGTTAAATATAAAATATTAAAACGGAATCTATTTTATCTAGATTCGACTCACTATAAACTTTATTTATTTTCTATATTTGCATGTGTTTTATACTAACTTACCAAAAAGTTACTAGTTGACAACAGTTTTACTTATAAACCAAACTTATTTAGGAATATTAATACGTTAATCTAAGATATAAAAAATAAGGGTAGCTTTAGAAACCTTATAAGTAAAGCAGTGTAGATAGAATAAGTTTCAACGCCATAAATTACATTTCAGATGGGTAATAATTGACCTGAAATCAGAACATAATTTCCCCACAAGTCTGAAAATGAGGGGTTTGGGCAACGTAACAGATGGCAACATTGGGTAACTTCTAACTTGATGATAATCTCTTAGCTACTTGATTGGAGTTAATAGTTAACGTCTGATTGCCGTGATCCGACGTAATTAGTTTCAACTGCCATATTACTAACGGATTTAGGTCGATCTTTTACATAAGTATATAGAATGGCATGTATTTTAGATTTATACATAACATATTGTTCATTTATGAGTCCTTTTTGCTACTCAACTTTAAAATTGTACAATGAAACAAAACTTTTACAGTGCCACATACTTTTCTTGGCCGGTAAAAGCCTCGCTGTCAGGCATATTAGTATTGCCAGTAAATAAATATTAACCATTTTAAGGGGAATAATGAAATGTCTTAATAAAACAATGTACCTATACTAGTATCTAGAAAATATAGTTGTAGGTTTAAAAAAATGTTATGTATGTTATGTTATGTTACCTGAACTATTAAAAAATATCTTTTAATATATCTAGTAATCAGAACAGTTCGATAAAACTATGCCATTGTAATTAATAATGCAAGGAATAAAAGTAAATATATTTTAGTTGGAAATTTATTTAATGTTGGTCGATACTAAAATTATTTATTGTACGCACCAAGAAATTACAAATAACTGACAATGACTAAATCTGACGTATAAAAATTTAGACGGTTAGACTATACTGAATGGAGATTTTTTTCTAAACAAATACCGACCACATCACCAGCGCTTTTTCTCATTAAGAGGCCTTTAATCTTTACCAACTTTCTTAAAAACAAAATTTTCACTAACGATTCAAAACTTTATAGATTCACCTTCATTCTTAAACAAAATCTTCTCAACCTGTCCTTTGCTGAAACGAAAGGTATTCTTATGTGTTCAGTGTTATGTAGAAATTATTATGTACCGTTAACATGTCAAATGAAGGAGCTGCAGTGGTGAGTCATCAATGTGTGAAAAATATTAGTTTTGCGCGTAACGAGAACTATAACACTTCTTTCGGCGCCATTTAATACCTGTCAACCTACATAGTAAACAAAAGACAAAATTATATATCAGTATTTTAATTAAGTTAAGCCGTCACATTCGACGGTTAAATCCACATATAACAAGATAGCGTTTGAGGGTTCCCTTAATTAGGGGTCATAGTGTTATCTCGTGAAATCTCCAATTAAATAGTAAATATATACGGGCGTGCGAGGATTAGATATAGTTAGTCTTCTCACGTCGTACTACGGTTTTCAATTAGTTTAGAGAATTGAATTGTGTTTTTGTAAATATA
This sequence comes from Pieris melete, assembly GCA_963693345.1. Taxonomy (NCBI): domain Eukaryota; kingdom Metazoa; phylum Arthropoda; class Insecta; order Lepidoptera; family Pieridae; genus Pieris; species Pieris melete. The sequence continues at coordinate 1,955,280 of CAVNZK010000028.1, forward strand.
GCATTGTATATCTACGTGCTAGGACAAATAATTTGATGGTATATAATAAAAAGTTGCTAGATTTTGTGCGGTAATAAAAATTTGCTTTTGTAGTTTCTTTGTTCAATTTGTAGGTGAAAGAAATGTGTGAAACGAAAGCATATAAGGTTAAAAAACAAAGGACTGTTTAAGTATTCGTGTTAGAATTTAGAAATGTCTTTATGTTCCGCCTTGAATAACTGTTATGTAAATTCGCTATACAACGGAATTTCCGCCAACTTGATTGATGTGTACTAGATTTTGTGAAGTACATATATTAAATGACCCTCGTTTTGTTTCCTCTCATAATTAGCGTAATAAATTATAAAATGATACTTTGTACCCGTGAAAATGTCCCGTGGAGCCGACAGCGACTGAATGTCAATCACTCAGAGCAATAATACCTTTTTAAAAATGATAAAAATTGTATATCCCATCTCGCTCGGGGGCCGTATGTGTGAGGGGGACAGGATATAAATCAGTCTTGTAACATCTGTGCGTATAATAGACGAAGGCATCTTTTCGGGGTTCAAGCCCTGTGGGATCGCTTTAACATGATTGATCTGTTTATTTTACATTTTAAAGGACCATTTTTACGGTTGCTTGTCAACTTAATAACAAAGTGTTTTATTTCGGGACAAGATAAGTTCGGTTTTATTGATAGGATGTTTTAACTTTATTTATTGATTAATAAAAATCTTTTTCTTTTTGATAATCATTTTTTTTTAACTTTGTATATAATCGGCAAGAAAAGAGGTTCTTAAAATACTGTTAGTTTTATCAGTGTGGCGCCATTGAAGTGGTGGCAGTCGCCTCTCGAGTACTCCCGAAAGTAGTGCAGTGTCGAAGATAACACAATCCTCAATTAATGGTAACGCAGGTGTCTTTGAGTACCTTGTATCCGTATTCTAAAAGGACTTAAGTCGCAAACAGTTAAAACTTGACTAGGATATTTCGTCGATATAGAAACTTAATTCTTGATCAATAGACAAAATAATGTTTCATAAACTCTGCTAAGTATTGTTTCGTATTATTTGTCAATTTTAAATGATTTTTTAACAGTTCCTGGGCTTGCTTGCTTGTAATTTCTAATCGACTCTATATTCTGTATTTAAGATGATGGATTTTTCGCTCACAGATTATATATACATGGTTCAGATCAGAAACCGCTACAGGCCTTGCACTGTTATAATATAACGATGTAGTTTAATGGAAGTCAATACAAAGTGTGCAGCACTCGTTAAGTCATTAAAGATTACAAAAAGTGCTCCCGCGCACCGTAGCAGCGTTATCGGAAGCAATTACACGTCGCTTTATTAATTTTCATAACTACATCAAAGGATGCCGCCCGCGCGCGCCGCCGGCAGAGGACTAAGCGATAGGCTATTATGCTTCATTCAGAGACAAGTTACACTAGGACTTGTCTCTGATTAGTCTATTGTTAAAGGCTTTGGTTATAATTGAATATGAAGCTGTATAATGTTATTTATTTTATGTCTGAACCATGCAACAACATATTTTATCTACAATGTGTCTTGGGTTACGTAGGCTATAAATACGTAGCAACTCTAACGAGCTTTATAAGTATTTTTCTGAATTATAATAGCGTCTTTATTCGTGTGTATAAGACTCACACCCACACATTGTGTGTACATTTTAGTGGAGACGTTGTTGCTTTGACGTGTTACAACCCGTTGAAGCTAAACTTAATTTACAGAATACGATAGAATTATCAGTTGATAGTTACTTCAATTTGCATTTCCAACTATTTTTATCTAGGGATTCTTTTAAAAAAATATGGTGTTGTATCTTTTTTATCATAGTTTTTTTTTTACCTTTAAGTCCTTTTTTACCTTTAAGGCTGAAATTTACCACAAATTGTTAGTTATAGTTTTAATTAAAATTATTGAATTATCATACATGTGTTTTATTGTATATGAATAGTTAAACACAATTTTAAATCATCCGCATGCAGTTTTGACAATTTTTTAAATTTCGAAGTTGCCTGTGACGTCATTTCCCTTAGTTTTATAAAGTTGTCATGTCCCTTCAAAGGTCAAAGGTCTTAAAATAAATTTTTGATTTAAATCGGATACCTTTGGTGGTCTAAACATACGCTACTCTCATGCCTTGTACCCAACTACTGGTACACATTGCTACTGGCTACTGTTTACCGCGAGGCTCTTGAAGATGCTTTAACGCACTTGTCTTGCGCCGCCGCCTTTGATCTTTGACGACACCAAAACACGTGTAGTCTGTGGAATATACTTTTATTTACTATTTGTCTTGACTACAAATTTTACCATTAGGTATATTCCTTCCTAAGGTTCAAAATCATCAGAATCTTCCAAATTCAGTCTGTGTAAACCAACCTAGGAGTTCAGGCACCTCTCATTTGAAATCTTCGCGATTACAACAGAATAAACGCTTCTTATCCAGAGCTTTATATATTCGGTAATGGGCTGATCAATTAAAATAAAAACATTGTTAAGCGAATAAGGTTTTTAAGTAGGTATATACTAAGTGAAAAAGAGCAGTGTTCGCGTAGTGGCTTCAGCGTGGGACTCTCATCTCTGAGGTCGATGGTTCGATCCCCGGCTGTGCATCAATGGGCTTTCTTTCTATGTGCGCATTTATCATTCGCTCGAACAGTGAAGGAAATCATCGTGAGGAAACCGGCTTGTATTAGACCCAAAAGTCAACGGCGTGCGCCAGGCGGCTGATCACCTAGCCTATTAGATTGACAAATAATCATGAAGTAGATACAGAAACCAGAGGCCCAGACCCAAAAAGGTTTTAGCGCCACTGATTTATTTATTTGATTTTATGACGAGTTAAAACTAAAGATGTGTAGTTGGCACTTGGCAGTGTAATATTTTTATAAAAATAAATGATGTGGTGTTCTGATTAAATTAGGTACTTACCTAACATTTTATTCACCTAAGAAATATTATAATATATACATTTCTGTAAGTACCTAAATTAAAAAGTTAAGATAGGTAGGTTATTTTCATAAAGTTTTATTAGTTTAGATAGTCATCTACCAACTTTACCTGGCATATCCAGGGTTTCTGTAGAGGATCAAAAAAAGCATATACTTAATAATTGTATTTATAAACGTATGTATGCAATAAACTTCAAACATTTAAAATATAAGAAGTTCTAACAGACAAAGACTATGTACTTATTGTCGGACCAAATTTTATATTGCCAATATTTCCGATATAAATTCCGAAGCTCCGAATAAAAGACATGCACGAACAGTGAACAATGGAACAGACTTATCTCACTTAAACGATTCCCACATAAATAAAGCTCATCGAATATGAAACTGTATTTACATAAGAAAAATGTAACAGGCCTAACCGATTGAGGCGTACCGACTTCCTACCCCGCTCACGTCCGCAGGGAGCTTTAATAACAATAGGAATATCAGTTCGTTCCTCCGATCGCAAATCTACGTCAATAACATATCCAATAGTAGCGCTCAATTCATTTCGACATAATCTAATACGGCAGGGCACGTTTCCCGCCTAAATCTACCGCCATATGTCGCCAAGATGGCCGCCCGTCCGAAACGCGAAACTAAAGAAAAAGGAAATCACGAATCGGTAATATCTTTCGAGTCCATAAACTTAAATGTTTATTTGCAGCTATATTTTGTCCCTTTGCCGATATTGCTTTAGTAAGTCTACGTCAGCTCACGTCTTAGGAATTTCAATTGGGTTTATTTGTGTTTTGATTCAATCAATATTTTTTTCCATTTTATTAAATTGTACATCGTCTATTTCTCCTAAACATTACACAATGCTTGGTGAGGACTAATCATATAGTTTCCGCTTCGTCCGTTGATTAAAATGATTGTTGTATGTAAAGACAACTTCACGTAATTGTGCTAAATTACTTAATTCATAGGAAAGCACTCACTGAGAACCAACGCAAATACGAGTCCCATAAATAATGCACGCGCACGGTAAGTATTTTTTGTTTAGAACTTCTGTTTTTCTTGATGAAGTCATCAAGAATTAAAAATACCTCTAACTTATCTTGCCAATGCTGCATGGTGTTGAATTATTTATGGCTTCAAACGAATAACCATAATTTTTTTTATTAAACAGACGTGGACCTTAAGTTTATATCCAAGCATAATGAATAATACTAGATTTTTCCAATATTCGTTATAAATTATTTAATATTTTTTTATTGGGCAAGGGGCAAGTAAGGCAAGAAGGCTCACATCACGTGAAATCGTCACCTTTATCACAGAAGGCCAGCTCGTTGATTTTGTCATCTAAATATTATAGATAAGTATCTTTAATCAGGGCCGGATTTAGGGGAGGGCAATCAGGGATACAGCCCCGAGGCTTCCAAAAACAGGGCCCCCCACAATAGACTTCGGATTTTTTTTTAATTAAATTCCGACTAGTTAACTTTTATTCTATATACTTTTATATGTTTCTTAAATACTAAAAGAATCTATTTATAAATTATTGATTGAAAAACTCGACAGTATTTTTTTTGTCATTTTATTTGGAAAATAATTTGGGTCCTTCCTTCCTTTGTTGCCCCGAGACCTCCAGACCTAAATTTGGCCCTGATCTTAATTACAACTTACAACTTTTGTTTACGGGCCTAAGGACATAAATTTAGGTAACAATTTATTTTTGTAACATCTCTAAGGAGTGCTACGCTGTAGCTGTTGTCGAAGTTCTTTAAGGTTCTTTTTTTCGTTAATTATTAAAGTTAATATAAGTCTCAAGTAGTAAAAAATCCTAAGTACCATTTGATGAGGATAACAAATAGCTAATGCTATCAGGTGTGTGTTTCATACTTCAGCAGCGCGGAATGGCAAAACCAAAGTTGCTCGGAAGTTCTTCGACCCTGCCGGAAGTTCAAACCTGGCTTTAGATTGCCCTCAGTTACAGATATCATGATTGGGTTAAGCATGGGCGTGACAAAGCTGAGAAACAATTGCTTTCCAATGAACTTTGCTGAAGTAAAGTTTCAGTACAAATAAAATGAAATTGGTGTAATTAACTTCGCTCTCCTAATGCATTGATTGATCAATCATCGGTGGATAATCCAAGGAAGTGCTTCTTTGTCGGAGACTTGGAGCAGCATTGTCCGCGGACGTGCTTTCTCAACATACTCATTTGAACATAGACTGTAGACATAGAACTGTCCTGTGGACATAAAAATTACCTTTTGTCCGTGGATTTATTAAACAAAGGTTTAAAAAAACACGTGAATCGTTTATTAAAACCTAAACGTAACAATTAGATATACAATAATTACAATTTTCTTAGCCTACATAGTTATGATAAAAATAATTAAAACTTAATTAAAAGAAAATTAAAAAAGTAAACAGTTTTATTAAATAGATCATAGATATTTTATTTAAAAAAAGAACGCTAGTATATCAGTACCATTTCGTTTCACTCTTGAAAGTTGCCGCGATTTACAAAGTATGACTTAGTATTTCAGCTGTACCACATTCGTAATATATTAAATAATTTATAACTGTAGTAGCTTAAATTTAATCCAGCCAGAATGTTCTAGTCTACAAATAAAATCAAATTGAAAGAAAAATTAAGCAACTGTCACCCGCACTATGCTACAGCGCACATAGTATAGCACTGTACCTAGTCAAAATTTATACGAAATTTGACATTATATATCCCTGGTATTCTTATATATAAGTTAGTAAGTAAATATGTTAATTAAATATGTTTTGTGTAGATAATATTTACAAAAAGATATAATTTTATTTTAATATGTCAAGAATTTTTAGCAACAGCGTTGTTTTATTTCCAGTTCTTTTTCCATTCGTCGATTCTTACTAGCAATAAAAACTATTACGACATCGCATCTGTATCGAATAATCCTTGCCACTAATAGCAGACGATCAAATTGATTCCGTCATTGTATAGGAGTAGTGATTTCAGCAATTGTACAGACTCCCGTACACACAAAACTCGTAATCTCAATAAATCAATGTGGTTCGCTGTTCTATTTTATTTAGATAATTTGTTGAAGAATTGGACTTCTGAATTATGACTTCGAAATTGATTTACAATGGGTATTGTTTAGTTGTGTTTGTAATGTCCATTATATGAAACGGTACTAAGTTTTAAATTTACCGTATTTGTTTGTAATTTTACCATTAATAGGAAATATGTATTACGTAATATATTATTTTGTCATCTACATTAACAATTGCAATAGTAGTAATAATAACACTTTATTTTACCATTATGCTGTTTTTTCCGGACAAAAATATGTTTTAATTTTTCATGAGCAGCGGTGACCTAGTGGTCTGTGGAATGTAGAACCAATGGATTTTCTGTCTGTGTGCGCATTTTACACTTGCCATAAACCATCATGAGGAAACCGGCATGACTTAAAACCAAAAAGTCGATGGCGTGTATCAGGCACAGAAGGCCTACTAGCATATAAGAATTAATGATTACGACACAGACGCAGAAATCTGAAGCCCAGACCTAAATGTTTTTTTTTTAATTTGTCATTTACAAGAAACAGCACTGTGGATACCTCAATACGTATACCTGCTAATGAGAAATTACATGTATCGAAGACTGCCTACAATATAATATATCATTATTTCTGATGTCGTGTAAGTGGCGCCGCGCAACTTCCTCCACTCTCCCCTGCCTTCGGCAAATCTCTGCGCCTGGGTGATGGTACAACCTGTAAGGGCCTTTACATGATCCGTACAGCGAGTAGGGGATCGGTTTCGAAGTCTGGTGCCCTGCGCTCTGCCAGTCACGATAAGTTTTTTTTTTAATTTTCTGGACCTCTGCGTCTGTCCAAAAAAACTCAGGATCCGTTAGTAACTAAGTGTCGAAAGACGATTTTTTACCTATAATTGTAATATGGACATGTGTGGTTTCTTAGCTGTCTAGGGAATCCGCCTCCATTACACATTTCCAGAGCAGCTATTTTACTCCTTTCAGATGTTCGTATTGTCCAGAATTTAGTCGCATAAAGGAAAATCGAAAATTTATTTATCTTTATACCAATTTCTTCTTTGTTTTTAGGGAAATTCTCTGGTCCTTCCATAAACTATATGTATTGAAATGAAACATTTTTAACTTTGTTCCAATTCAAATATTGTATTTGTATTTATTACAACGAAAGGGGTAATGACGAGTTATTAAAAATAATTTATAAGGTAATTGTATGTGTATCGCTTTTACACCTTTCACGTGTTGTCCAGAATTCAGTGGTATAAAGGAAAATCGAAAATTTATTTTCTCTCTATACCAATTTCTTCTTTGTTTTTAGGGAAATTCTCTGGTCCTTCCATAAACTATATGTATTGAAATGAAACATTTTTAACTTTGTTCCAATTCAAATATTGTATTTGTATTTATTACAACGAAAGGGGTAATGACGAGTTATTAAAAATAATTTATAAGGTAATTGTATGTGTATCGCTTTTACTACAGAACACGGGTTTTCTTCGACGTAATTATACAAAGTCCCGAAACAATTACATAATTATCTCTAGTAATTAAAATCGTTTCTAAAAACATTTCGTTACAAAACTATTAATTTCTATTAAATTGAACCTTTACTGATTACTTGATATGCGCATGGTAATTATTTATTGTGTTTTTAAATATTTTGTTAAACTCTAAAATCTATTAAATTTTACTTAGCACTTATACAATTAAATTAATGGCAACAAGATAAAAAACTTGTCAAAAATTTTATTCTAGATACGTTTGTAGTACGACACTAACAATAGAAAATAAATAAATAATAGTTTAACCTTCTTTGAAAACTACTTATGTAATGCACGCGATTTTAAAGCACATCAAACTAAAAAGTGAAAAATAATTCCTAATTTAGGCTGAAAATAGTAATGAACAAAAAATACTGGTATTATTGTGAAAAAGCGTGGGTTGCTCGATAGACGAAAAATATGGCACCGAGTTTTTAAACTATTATTTATTTTTTAGTTATTTTTTTTATATTTTTTTCATTTTTTTTTCGGATTATTGCATTGTCAGCGATCTTTGACAGGTGCGCAAAGTTTGAATTTAATCTGTCCGTTAAAAGTGGGTCAAAATCGAGTCCGAAGGAGTCGGTTACATACATACCTACATACATACAGGTGAAACTAATATAAAGCGTGTAAAAAACTAAAATGTTGACTAAAATTAACTCTGATTATTTTTCCCTAACGCGCCAAAAGAAGTATAACTTCAAAAATATAATACTTATTAGGAGAGGATTTTTTTTATCACTCTTAATTTCAAGTGAATATCTATATACACGAGTTAATAAATATATATCTACAACATATCATAATGCTTTCATGGTTAAAGATTTATTAAGCGCGGTCACGTCCAATATCGATTTTCGTTTAATTCGGCGCGTGCTTGTCCTAACCACGCTTCAAATCTCGACTTCATTATCCCTGATTGAAGGTTTTGACCGGTAGTCTTATTAATTTCTGTAAAGTGGTTTCTAATGAAACGAAAATTATGGTTAATAAACGTTTTTTATAAGCGTAAACAGGGAAATTGTTCGATTGAATATCATTAGCTTTTGAAAGACTTTATATACGAGGCAAAAACATATATCCCCGCGACCTCAAGCCAACGAGACTTACACAGGGAATTCTTACTGGTACTTTAGAGCTGGGAAGGCAATACCCACTAAAACACTCTTTGCTTGATTATGTGATGGAACTGGACCGGACATTCGGGTGTGACAGTTTATGGTTGCGTGGTAATTTCAAATTTGTTTGGAATTTTGCTGCCAAATTACTGTGATATCAAAAGACTAAGTTCGACACACCTATTGCACACATTATTGCACTGTTGTAACTAAAAGCTTTTAACTCTTTCCGACAAATTCTATTAACACTGTGATGGAAAGAGATAGTTACTTTTTGATTGAACACTGATTTAGGTTAGGTACATACGAAGTTCACCAAAGTCTTAATTAATATTATTAAGAAAATTATTGTAATTGCTACTAAAGCACTAGGTATTAAATTACCAATTTGTGTGTGCTGTATTATATATATTTAATACAGGTATCAATCGCTAAATAAGTCGTAAATAATATATGTATAATGTATATCTATGTATATAAAGGTTGTAATAAGAAAAATAACAGCACATAACTATGATAGGTAGTTACTTTTTAAATTATATATTATTAAAATTGTCATGTGTAAAGGTGAGTTAAGTTAGAACTATACATTTTTTCTGATAATTATACCTATTTAGTTATACGCAATGAAAATTTTCCTTCTGACGAAATTGCTTGTGTTTTTCCACTTACATGAAGGAGTATTTACGTTTTGTAATAAACATTTTATCTTTTTTGTTCAATACTATAATCAAATCAACGTTTAAGGCATAACATTTCTACTCAAGTTAATTTCAAGATGGCTTACAACAACCGAAATTAATTGATCGAATCTCGTTCCAAAGAGGAAACAGCGCAGAAGAGTTTTAATTAGCGAGAAAAAAAGGCACAAAGTTCCGATGTAAAAAACCGGGAGACAAGGGTGGGCGTAGAATAAAAATCTCCCGCTCGTAATGCGGGCAACATTTGTGTGAGGAAGACGCTCAGTAATGGAAGACAAATTTCAATATAATTTGCAATACATAAGCGTGTTACTTTAATAGCCCAGAACCACCCTTCAAATTAAACGGGGCTTAAGTTTATTTTTTTCCTCGTAGGCGCGCTACCACTAGTTCACCCCTAAGCGGCCACAGCCGTCGGAAAAAGTATAATCCAAATTAATTGCTGAGACGCAATAGTGCCGAGCCAAATCAAATTAAACACTTGCTATAAAAACCAAATTAGTACTCGCTAAGGGTGGTAGTTACCAGACGTTAGTTCAAATCCCGCCATTTTCATTAACAATAAATATTCTCGTGTAGCCGCACGGAATCCTTATTGTTTTACTTTTTACACCCTTGTGTCTCAGAACGGCCTCCGAGGCTCCGGCTAATTTGTTCTTTTGTTTACTTATAGAACGTAGCTAATAAAAATTTGTGTACCGCGAATTTGTATAGACTTTAAATTTTTTATAACCGACGTCTTGAGGGCGAGTTTTGCATTTAATTGGAGAAAAATTTAGGGTCGGAGAACGCTTCTGTTCGGGTTCTTTTACTAATTGGATAGCCGTTACAACTTTTTTGTTTTAACCGTTCACGCAATCAGAACCGCGGTGGAGGCATTTTCTTTTCCATACTTACAATATAATAACACTTTTATTTTTCGTTTAAGCTTTTGTAGACGATTTTTATTAAATAAATATAGGGAAAATACAATTTATATTGGAGTAATCAAATATTATCTAAAATATTTAATTGTTATTTACTCTTGAAGACTTTACACGCTCGCCTTATGCCTATGAGGGCAATGGACGTAAACGCCAAACACATAGTCACTATTATTACTAAGATACTTTTTTTCTGAAGAAAGAAGATAGAGAGGAAACATTCGTATTTTTTAATCTTTTGTTTGAAACGAATAAACACAAAAATGCAAAAACAAATAGCTCAAATATAAAGAGCCTTTCCTCCAACTTCGATTTTGTTCCTTGGGCCGTAGGGTTCTAGAGCTGGTGCTTTCCTCGTTCAACGAATAAGTATCGCAATACAGCGTGGAAATGCTGCCCGCGTTGAAGTTACACTGGCACAGGAACCAAACTTTTTAATTTGTTTTTTTCTTTTTATTAATTATTTTTATTATTATTATGTAGGTTAAGAAAATTGTAAATACTGTATATTTGATTGTTACTAAACGGTTACGGTGTTAATAAACCATATAATAATTTATAAATAAAAACTCAAAGCCGATTTCCACAATTCTTTTACTATAAGAATTCTGCATTCTCGAGCAAAACTATATTTTTTCCAAAATATTAAAAAAATCACGAGAACGGTATATTTTTTAAAGTCTACATAATAGATTTTCTTTCTTATCCTTGCAGTTCAAAAACATATAGCTTTCTTTGTATGTGTAATGTTTTTATGATTAAAATTAGTACCTACATTGAGCTACATGAGCTCTCAATCGCACGGGTTAATAGAAATTACTTATAAGCGAAAACGTTGTTCCTAGCCAAAATAATACAGAATTTTTTATTTATTCTTTTCATGTACGCAAAGAAGTGTAAATAAATACAGTCAAAATCTATTATAACGGTATCGAAGGGACTATATACTCATATTTGGTCGTAAAAACCGATAGTCGTAACAGCCGATGACGTTGTTATTAAGTACCTACCTAATATGTACTTATTATTGAATGTGTGATTAATATACTCATGTATACCTAATATAAAACTACATTTTATTTATTTCACATGAAAATTATAATAAAAAAAGAAATACGTAGGTACATATCATTATAAAATTTCTACACTAACAATTTTTTTTTATAAGGTGGTCTAATAGAATTCAGCCGAAACCTTTCATTTTGGTAAATATAGCCGGTATCTGGTTCTAAGCGATGTCGTCGTAAACGGTTTTGTCTGTATTAACTCAAGAGTAGAAGAAGACTTCGCGCTAAGCATAACCTAGCGCTGAGTACACCACAGTCGAATATTATCTAGAAAGTTTCTTTATATACAGGAAACGAGGCGGGGCACTAAGTTATACCATCGAAGGGGTGAGTTTTTTTGTGGTAAACCTTAATTACAGGCGATACACTAAATTAGAGGGCGGTGGCGATTTAAAACAATGAAAGCCTCATTTGAAGCGCCTTAATGCCGACTTCACTATAATGTGACGATATTAACTGTTTATTATAAACATTAAGATAACTCTTTTTATATAAAAAATGTCATTTGTTTTCACCTGCTATAAGATACATTTAATATTACGTTCAGTTGAAATGTTTTTTCAATTTTAATATACGTGATGCGAAGTATTAAATCGTGTAGCAAACAATTGCCCTTATCATATGGTAAGATTAATAAAAAATAATTTTCTAATTATATGTGCAGTGTTGGCCTAATGTTTTATTTTTTTTATTTTTTAAACGTTTCCATTCCCCGACTATGTAGTCGTCGGAGGTGTTAAAAAGCTTACGTAAATGTATTGGTAAGCCGAATGTTTACTTTCTATTACTACCTATATTACTATATTACTACTCTACTACTACCTATTTCTTCTGACAACCTCCTGCATGACCCTCACAGCAAATCCCAAAAAGATGCCCCTCAACCCTAACATTGAGCATTATTCTCTTCAAACTCGTTTCCGTTACCTTCATGCCCATAGCTTGCTCAGCGTTATACCTGTCGTATCCATACATGGGACAGTCGGTCAGAACATGCAACACTATCTCTTCAGCTGCATCGCCACAAGGACAGGCAGCACTTTTTCTAACCCTGAACCTGTAAAGATACGACAAGAAGCCACCGTAACCTGTCAACATCTGAGTAATCAATCCCGTTGGTTTCATATGTTTAATTATCGAAAAGGCCGAAGCAACCTAACCTGGCCTAATGGTTTTAACGTGCGACTCATCGCTGAGGTCGTAGGTTCGATCCCCGTGCAATATTGGTCTTGTCTCGTGCGCATTAACCACCGCTCGTACGGTGAAGGAAAACATTATGAGGAAACCGGCATGCCTTAGACTAGAAAACTCGACGGTTTGTATCAGGCACAGAATGATAACAGAACGATACAGAAATCTGAGGCCCAGACATCTGAAATATTTTCGAATCAATTCGACTTAGTGTCCTTCAAGAAAAGAGTATATCAATAATATTGCCTTTGATTGACATAACCTTTAGACATTTAAATAAAAAACTTTTTTTTACCGGATTAAAGTTATGTATTATTATAAATCAGTAGTAAGTATATCAATTCTAAAAAAGGCCGTCATCGCACTCGCGCCCTCTGGCATTCAGAGAGTCCATGGACATATTACTTAACATCAGACGAACCTCCAGCGTTTCTATAAAAAAAAAAATCCCTAAAAGCCTGTAGCTTATAAATAAACAATATAATCTGAATTGTCCGGATAATACCGTCCCGTTATTCCACGGGGCATGAGAAACTATAATATATAATAAACTGTAATATATAATATATGATAAACTATAATATATAATAACTAATTTCTAGATATAACAATGGTCATTTTAATCTTTTAACTGGGACATAATTATTGTTTCGTCTGGAACCTTAAGATTAAACGCCAATGTATCAAATCAGGTATAACGAACACTGGCGATTGTGTTAAAAACTAATTAGATTATTAGCCGTAACTAACATCAGATTTATGAGTAGGAAATATCTTTTTAATTACAAAACCACATGACGTGGCTAAAGACCAAAAAAGGAATATTAATTGTGAGCAATTATTATTTCGTTAGCAATGCTGGTTATGCATATAAAGTTAAAGAACAGAGACCGGTGAAGAGATAGTGGCCGGTAATTGTTCCTACCATTCATTTGGGAGGTTGTGTGTTTGTTTCTGTATTAGTCTTTGTTGGAGAATTGGTTCCTAAACAATAACCATTAACCAAATATATAATTTTTAAACAGGAAATATAAATTTATAAACGACCAGTTATATAGAAATAATAAATTCGCGAAACACCTTATCATAAAATATACAACCATTAATGCGCATGAGACGTATTAAGATACTAAAATTTACTAAATTAACATGACATTTCTCCGTCTAAGTTACATAATTACAGGGCTGAAAGGCCGCCAACGAAAATTGTAATCATATTATTAAAATGAGTACGATGATTGCAGGAAACGTGTTATTTAACGTGGAGCCGATAGCATCTTATCGCCCCATCCTAATGCCCGACGTGTGGATATTATCGAGCTGCCGAAATCGACCGGATATTCCACGAATATTCGACATATTTATATCGTATATAGTATGTTGTTAAGCGTGGATAAACTACGCACTTCAATGCGTCAAACGCGTAAAGAAATTTGTATGTTCTGTTAAGTAAAACAGTTTTATGCATGAATGTGTTTGTATGTAATAAAAAAAAATGAATTTTTTAAGGACATCTTTGATTTACAGCGAAATGTTATGGATTTTATATTTATGATCTATGTGAGTTTTTATTATAGACTAGCTGCCCCCGCGAACTTCGTTTCGCCTTAATATTTATTTTTACTACTACTGGTACAGATATGGTATTTTGCTGTGCTACCCCATAGAGATTGTTCGAGTTTCCGGAATAAAACCTAAGTACTAACTAAAAAAAAATTCTAATTTTTATTTTTTTTCCGATTTTACCTTCCATAAAAACCTTCCTTGAAGTTCAAGAAATAAAACTAAATAAACTCCAATCGGTCCGGCCTTCTTCAAGTTTTGCGTTAAGCAATATATGCGAGTCATTTTTATTTATATAGATATAGTTTTTGTATGAAACTATATTGTGTATCCCTATTTTAAAACCATTTTTGTTTTACTGCATCTGCTACTGGAATCAAAAATCTGGAGGAATCAATGTTCAACTCGGTTTTTACGACAAAATTCCCTTAAAACAACTAATCAAACTACAATGTAGAAAAGTAAATTAAAACATAGAACAATCAATAAAAGCATAAATTACACCATTCTAATAACATGTTACGTTGTCAATACGTAAAACACCCCGTATAGGCTGTTATTACACAGACAAAGCGGTGTGTTTGTCTATCATGATAATCTGTGGAGTTCCAATTCCGTGTTGTGTAAACGGCCTAATGGACGCATGTAATGTGACACGCTTGACGATTTTACTCACAAATACGAAACTCTATTACAATCTAATGACAGCAACTGTCTAATTGCGACGTTATTTTGTCGAGCGGGATATTAGAGCAGCTTTTGGTGATCCTTACCACCGTGATAGTCGTTAGCGCATATATAAACTTGGTTAAATTCCCATTGTTTCAGTTTGGTACAAAGTAGCCTTAACGATTTAAGTTGAGCTTGCGACTCTGAGGGCATTTCAGGAACGAGGCTCGGGTCTAAGTCTGCTGTAAGTCGATATCCCGTTTCATCGTTTCTGAATCTCACTCGGAGGTTGAACCTGGCTGTACCAACATGTGTTAGATGCAAATATCAATGTGTGTCAACAGTCATAGCACAGTAATTTTTGGTAATTTTTGGTCAAACAGTGCAAAAATTTGTCTCGTTAACAAATTAAACATTACAAGTTTTTATTTATAAATTTTATTACAAATAAGATATCAAAGTAAATAATACAATTTAAATAATATCGCCACTGTAAAATGATAACCTCGTATGTCAAAAAACTTTCTTTTTTTATTGTTAGCCTCTTATGTCATTTAATCATGAAGTAAGGACGTTATTAATAAATAAGTCCTTATAACCATATACCTATACTATATACTACCATATATTTCGACAAAATCACATATAGATATATTTAAGAACATTGACGAAATTATTAATTTTTTCGTTTTGTGTAATGTTTGGTTCTTTGGCCATACGAGGTTATCATTCTACAGCTTCGATATGGTTCAAATGAAAGTTATTTGTTTGTTATATGTAATTATTATATATTTTTAATAATATATTTCAAATTAGTGCTATTAAAGATTTTGCGACTATTGCATCACTGATAAGCCACACTGAATACAGATTATACAGATTTCAATGTACGAAGTAAACACAAAAATATAATTATCTCATAAGTAATATTTTGTATGTTAGTAAATTCCGGCCCAAAACGCTCGTATTACACAAATGCAGTAAATCGCATTAGAATTGTGCGATTAGCTACCGGTTGCATTATTTCGTAATAGCCCTGCAGTAATTATTGGGCGAGGTGAAACTCCGAAGATGTGTCGAATTGAATTGTCTGGGTAATAACGGCTCGCGGCCGGATGCGACCGCTCACATTATACCAGTATCAATGAGCGCGCGATTAATTTTTAATAGCTTTGCTACCAAATTGCTAGTATACATTGTTGCTTAAGCTTTTTTTAAATATGGAACCTAAATAATTATTAGAAAATTATCTCTACGTACATAAAGATATTGTAGTTTTTATAATGTAAGGTGGGTGTTAGATTATTAAATATCTATTATGGATTACCTGATATCTCATTTAATTTGTTTGTTAGGCTGGTGAAAAGACGCTAGTTTTGGCTTGGCATTTAAATTTTAACTAGATATTTTTTTGTTAGAACATTTTGCATTATAAAAGAAATAGGATAAAAGTGATTGTTTTAAGTAAAAGAACAAACTCTTAATGTTGTTTGTTAAAATACATATTTACCAATGGCGCTTTTTGGGGGCCTCAGATTTCTTTTTCTGTTCCGTGATCAATGCTAGCAGGCAAGTAGGTGATCCTCCTGTGTTGACACACTGTTATCTTTTTTGTCTAAGGCAAGCCGGTATCCTCACGATGTTTTCCTTCACCGTACGAGCGAATGTTTAGTGCACACATAGACAGAAAGTCCATTGATGCACAGACTGCACGAACCAAAGACTCCAGGGTTGAGAGTCGCACGCTGAAGCCACTAGGCCAACACACCTACTGCTACAGTAACAACTAAGTATATTTTTGCATTTTTGGTAAATCTTTCAAAAGCAATATGCATCTATACAATGACGTCTCTTACCCGAAGGGGTAGAGACCCCGGTTCTCCACTTTATACGTTCTTGACATACCTCCTCGTCCTTTTGACTTGTCCCTTCTCTAGTATGTCCTGAATTTGGGTACGAAAAGGGCAACTCGACACGACCTCTCCATGCCTTGTATATTACTCATTTCCTTTCGTATCCTTATCTTACACTGCATAATTATACAGCAATATAATTCTAAGAATATAGTACGTATGTAGAATTAAATACTTCCCAACTACTGAAACAATGATGTTTGTTAAGCAGTGTATTTTTAGGGACAGGATTGATTTAAGGCACGAAGCGATCACCCGACCCTAACCCAGCTTAACCTTATCCCTGAATTACGCGAACACGCCACCCATCGCCTTTTGAGTCGTGACACTTGCCGACCAAAGATATCCTATGTAGAGTAGGTCTACTTGGTATTATGTTATATACGTATATATATTTATTGTTCGACTTCCAAAATGGATTGTAGAAGTTACGAAAAGCTACGCTACAAGGTCTGGGCTGGGCCTCAAATTTTAGTATCTGTTTCGTAATCATTTGTTTTTCAGATAGTCAAGTAGGAAATCAGACTAACACACGTCGTCAACTTTTTAGATGTAACTGGCAATGGTTTCATGTTTTTTTCACTGTACAAACGAGTGTTAAATGTGCACTGCAATGCCTTAGTTCACAGCACTGGATCGAACCTATAACCTCAGGGATGTGAGCCGCATGTCGAAGACACAAAGCCAACATTCCTTACATTCTAACACAAAAGATGAGACCGTTTCTACAGTCAAAGTTGTGTCCGTACCACCTTTACGAAATGTTTTATATAGTTGTAATATCGTAGCCTGCAGTATTTAATAATCTCCAGCATAAATACAGTTTTACCGACTTAACATTTGAGGTATGTTTACTACGTTAAGTTTTTAAAACTGATTTTATATTTTATGCTGGAGATTATTAAATACTGCAGGCCTAATTTTCGTTTAAGTGAATATAATCACATTTTTTTACGTAAATCATAGACACCTAACGACAAAGAAAACTTAGATTCACATCTCGAGTTTTTAAGTTATTACACCTATTAAGCGAGCACGTGCAGCCATTAAAGTCATCTGAAGAGGTCCAGGCTGAGGTGGATATTATCGCACCGCTTGTACTTCGCGTAAAATAATAACGAGCGAACTTCCGCTTCCTGAAAATTTCCCGGAAAAACGCCTCGCCCAGGGCTATCGCTCTTTATTACATCACATCACTTAATTTATTTACACTTCCTGGGAGATTAATTATTGCTTCATTTTCATTTCAATATAAGTCAAAAAATTAAAGAAATGTTGTTTACACAGTTTAACGCGTTTAGTGTCCTGGAAAGTAGCTTATTTTAAATTTCTATTATATTCTTAAATATGACAACAATATAGTAAAAAAATAAGAAATTTAATTTTTTTACAAGTTTTGCAAAGCCTGTTTAGTTATACCTACCTTAGTTTATTAACGTTAATAGCTTTTTACATATGTGAATTTTAGGGAAATATACTACTTCTATTATATATTATATGTTATCTGTGTGTGTGTATATTTCAGTGTAGTGTTGGCCAGGTGGCTTCTGCGTGTGACTCCCATCCCGAAGGTTTGATGCCTGGCTGTGCACCAATGGACTTTCTGTCTATGTACTCATTTCACACTCGCTTGTACGGTGAAGGAAAACATCGTGAGGAGACCGGCGTGTGTTAGACCGAAAAAGTCGACGGTGTGTGTCAGGCTGGTGTTTAATCACCTACTTGCCTATTAGAACACGGAACAGATATATCAATCTGAGGCCCGGGCCAGGTTGTTGCGCCATTGGTATATATTGGTACCTACATATTTCAACTAATCCATCCTACTCACGACGCATACAAAGCTATATCATTTCCAGTGTCCAGCCGCATTATTCCAACCAGTAATAGATCATGTCAGGTCGAGTCCACTTTGATACTTAAAAAACAAACTGTAAAATCAATAAACCGCCGTGCGACCACGAATAAATACGATACCGACTATCCAATAAAACATTTGTAATTAAGGCTTTAAATCTGCAATAGGTGTTGCCATAAATCGAAGGAGAAAACAATCAGCGGATGCGCGTCGCTCGCAATTAGCGCTGCGTGGCGCGATAAATTTGCATTAATGCTCTCGAAAAATCCGTTTGGCTATAATTTTCACGTGCCTGGCTTGTGTGGGACACAGTGGTGCGTCGCTCTTAAATTCTAGACTTTACTTTGTCTATTGTAGCATAACATATTAACAATTTAAAGCATTTTATAAAAATAACTGGGAATGTCAATAGAACACAAAAAAAGAAACGACAAAATTTTTAAATATAGAATTCCGTATTTTTTTACTTACGTAAGACAAGACTTGTCAGACGTGACAATTAACTTACCACAAATGTATTATTTGGAACATATATATGCAACACTGGGGAGAAATATAGAGAAATAGCAGTGGAAAACATTTGCGTTGCTAGTTAAATTGAAAATATAATATTCAGTGATTGTGAATTTCAGAGCTGTCGATACGAACGCGTGATTTACGTAACGCCCCCCGCCTCACTGCACTTTAACACTTTTGCAGCTCTGCGCGCTTCACCGACCAACAATTGATATTCGATACGACATACACTCGGTGATAATAGTTTTTCAGTTGAAGATCTCAGGCATACGTTACAAATGCGACTCGCAAAAACAAAATCAATTTGTAGAGGATTAAATAAGTGAATATATTCGGATTGGGATGCAATATTGTGATATATTCGTGTAACTCAAGTAGGCGCGCCTAATATTACATCAAGAGATTCAGAAACAAGACTTAGCACGAATTATGACTCTTGTATATTATCTTATATATTATCTTATATATCACTTACGTTCATATTTGTATTCAAAGACGCCCGAAGTTAAACTTGGGCGATGGAAAATGGCGACTTGAGCGAGACTAAGCTGTGGCGCCACCAAATGCACAATTATGCAATGAATAATACAGATATGAATGAATGATGTAATTTAACACCAAAGTCAATCATTCATCATTAAACATTGTAAAAAGCCATTTTTGCAAATTTGATGTTTCTTGTAATAAAGAATAAATCAATTGCGCTACAACCTTTTTAGGTCTGGGCAAGAGATTTCGATATATCTACATGATCATTTGTCAATCTAATAGGAAGTAGGTGATCAGCCTCCTGTGTTGACACGCCGTCGACTTTTTGGGTCCGAGGCATGCCGGTTTCCTCACGAAGTTATTCACCGTTCGAGCGATTGTTAAATGCGCACATAAAAAGAAATTCCATTGGTGCACAGCCGGAGGGATAGAACGTACGACCTCAGGGATGAGAGTCACACGCTGAAGCCACTAGGCAAACATGGCTCTCTATTTCTTGCAATTAAAGATGCTATAAATAAGTTTAAATAAGTTATTTGCAATTGATATACATATTTCAATCTGCCTTCACTAATAACAATTATTTCTCTTTAGTCTACTAAAAACAATACAACCCAGACTTAGCGAAGTTTGACAACAACGTTTCTGAATACGCTTTTGTAAACTAGACTTGGGCACGACTCGACTAAGCCCGACCGTCTTCCAACGTCTTTCTCAATCTCTCGTCATTCTCAGCTCAAGTTACAGAGAACAATTGTAAATTAGTGTTTTAATTTTGGTAGCTATGAAAATCAATAAGGTTTAAAAAAACAGTTTATCACTATGTTTTCTTCATACGATAACGGCTAGTGGACAAATAAATAAGATATGTAGGAGATTTGGTCAAGCTTTTTTCTAGAACCAACCGATTCATTTCATCTCACAGGTGGAATCTAATAAAATAAAAATAGCCTTTATTCGAATACTACACTACACTAAACTACACTAAGTCATGGTTATAATATTTTACACTAGTACTCGACCTCTATTTTTATTTATAAACCAAAACCGGACGACCAAATGATTATTCCTAAATGTTAAAGTGTATTTTGCCTAATGTTACAAGTTAATTTTTCAATTTAAAATGAATGTAACTTCTAATCTATTATAATTAAGTTTTTGGAAATGAAGGCTATTATTATTATTATACCTATTATTAGTACACGACCTCTGAATGAGTGTAGGCCTCCTACAAATTCTATGTCCGTATTCCTTGCAACATTTTTCCAATTCTGCCCTGCTATCCCTTTTATTCCATCTTCCCAAGTTTCTGGTGGCCGTCCTCTCTTTCTTCTTCCCACTGGGCCATTCCAAGTAAGGGTCTTCATGAAACATCTCACACGGCCCATTTCCACTTTAACACTTTTGTATGTACAGCTTCGTATCACACCGTCTTTTGTCTTTAAGTTTCAATCGAGGAAATGCAATCTATGAAGTATTATAATATATCTTGTCTATGTTTATGTTAACATTATGACCTTTTAAACGGAATCTTTTCGAAAACAATTTAGTTATATTTAACTTAATTGAATAGTGTTTAAATGTATTGATAGTGTGGGCGTAATATTTTAAATTGCCCAATATAGCTTGCCTCCTGTTGTGTCGATGTTTTTAAAGAGACATCAGTATCATTTAGTATACGCACTTATTTAAAAAAATAGGCTATTATTAGAAATGGCTTTCATGTTCTGTCTTCATTTTTAAACACTTTGGTAAAGGCGTCGGTCAAAAGAGATGAATACGATTTAATGAGATATTTGAGGACCTTGGTTTACGACAAAATACTAATAACTATATAATCCTAGTACGAACAGAACTAATAAAAAATTGTATAGATAATTTAATCTTTCATCAGTTTTATCATTACAAATGGGTATTACACAATTAAGCGAGCAACGAGCCGCTCGTTTTGACTGTTCCCGGCTGTTTTTTGGCGAATCCTTTGTGTGTTACGCGGTTCAGTCAGCTGTAAAAGTAGTCACGAGCACATGCGCACACGTCGTTGCTTAGTATTATTTCTTGAAAAAATGGAGTGGGACAAAGAAAAAACATTTATATATTTTTTTGTTTTATATTATCAATGACAAACCACTAGATAACGTTTTAAATAAGTTTGATGTCAAATAACGTTTATCTTCTTATTAATTTGGATTAAACAATAATTAAGTAGAATCAAAGAACCCAATACAACCTCGCTGTCGGGACAGCTTGCCTGAGAGTCGCGAATATGGAGCGCAGAGTTCAAACGAGCATGTTACGCCGATTTTAGAACACAGCGTAACATGCTCGTTTCGAATGTTAAATTACACCTCGTAACGTTGGTCAGAACCCAGCTTAACGTCATAAGTACTCAGATGTTGTTAAACCCATATCGCTTTCACGATATATTTATATAAAACGGATGTAATAAGTTAAGGAGTTGTAATAAAAAACTTTACCCAAACGTTAACATTTAATAACGACTCTATTCACCATGGAGCGCCAGAGTACCATAAACACAGTTTGGAGGAGGATAAATTTAAATATTCTCTGTGGTCATTAGACTTTGAATCGTTTAGCACCAAAAAACATCAAATAAAGATTTGAGGCCAGGCCAAGGTTTATAACAATATTAGTTATTAGTTAAATATGTTTTTTCTACCTTTTTAGTACCTACATAGCCATAATAAATATAGAATTTCCTATTCCGGAATAAAAACCTTTTTAAAAGTTATTGTTTTTTTTAAATATGGCCAATTTTTCTCACACACGAATTGGACTAGCCACCTTCGAGTTTTGCGCTTAGCTACATATAATTATATACATAGTGCAAGATTAGCCTGTAAGGAAATTGATCAAATGCCTTGTGAATCACTGCTGGTAGGTCTAAAACATCACAAGACAGAGATCACATACTTACTTGGTGATGGAGGATGTAATGATAATAGGGAGCCAGCCAGTCATCCAGGGATAAAGCCAGCTAGGCATTATCTATTCTTAAATATACACTAACTAGCAAACTCGGCGAACTTCGTTTCGCCACCAGATGGCTTCGTTTTATGTAATATTTCGTTTGGTGATCCCGCTTTTCTATTGAATGAATCTTTCCAACGAATGCAAAACCGTGGAAATCGGTTCGTGCGTTCTGGAGTTATAGCGTCAGGAAGGAAAACCCGACTTATTTTTATATAGTAGATTGTCTTTTGTTCTTTTGCCCATACTTAGGTATTTATAATAACATAAGATTATTAACGTGAATATAAAAAGAAATATTTCAGCGCCGAAACAATCTAAAAAATAAACACATTTAAGTAATTATAATATTTAGAATGGAATTCATGTCATAAAGGAATGCGCATTTCATATTTTACGAGCATCTTCAAATTTTATTTCGAAGATAAGATCTGTCGATTTGATATTTTCGACGGTAATATTATACAGTGGACAGTGAATGGAGGATGTGGCCATGCTGCGTTGTGGACCTCCTAACTTAACACTTAATCATTCACACGGACATTTTATAGTATTCATTCACAGTTTACCACGGATGATATTTAGAAACGAGTTTACCTGATTTGACGATAGATTTAAGTAAAAGACCAAGTTTTGTCTGGTCTGTCGATAGATGGCAGTTATAACATATAATAATAAAAAAATGGTCGTGTACTAGTGTACACACGTTAGAAGTGAAACTTCTTAATGACCTTATTTTTCGATGATAGATTTCGATAAAATTATCTATATGCAACTTTACAGAAATTGGTTAAATAAAGTTAAATTAGATAAAGTTTAACAAAAGGCTTTTAATATCTTAGACTTGAATACAAATAATACAATTATTTCATTTTACCTTATTACCACTAAGATTATTACAGAATTTCATAAATTGTAATAGAATTTTTAGTATCATTGTTATCGTTATTATACATTTTTGTTATTAATGGTTTAGAATCTCTTTGAATCAACCGTGGTAGGGACAAGAAAAAGACGCGCGTAACGGTCAAATGTGACACTGACGCGTAACCGAAACATGTGACGCGTAACGAAAAAATGAAAAAAAGAAAAAATGTTACACTAAATTTTTTTCCAACCCCGATAAAGAAGTTTCACTTCAATAAAAGCCTTTATTAAACTTAAACTATTATCACTAGTGAGTCGGTGATACCGACAACCCATCTGTTTGCCCATTTTGTTTGGAAAAGGCCTCCTCCATTTTATTCCACTCTGCTCTGTTCTGCCCTGCGATTCTGTAACTCACTTTTCGAACTCACACAGCGGTTTTCGCATCGGCGGTCGCTCTCAAATCAGTCGTGAAGCAGTCATTTTATGATTTGGCATTCTGATAAACAATAAACTACAAGCTCCCACCTTTTCAGAAAAGTGAGTTACAGAATCGCAGGGCTGAGCTTTCCTTGTCCATATTGGTAAACATTAAAAGTAAAGTTTTACACAACATTTCTGGTATAAATTGGTAGTGTTGTAGATACGTTCTTATATTATAGTCACAATTTTTATTGAATGAGGCATCAATACATTCAGCTCAAGATTGACATTAGGTTTTTGCTGGGTCGCTAAAACCACAACTTCCGCTGTGATTCCATTATATTAGAGAGTGACATCGAAAAATTTATTACATTTTTATTAAACTCGTAATATAGTATTTTTCTTGTACCTATCTGAGTTTTGGCTGACTTACTTTTGACTTACTACTGAGAGAGCAATCAGCAATCAACTTGGGACTAAATGTTTTTAGGGGTAGAACAGATTGCACGGGCCTGCTTCAAAGTATTTCAGAATCCGAAGGCATGCTCTATTGTCTGATTGGAGCTCACGAACTGTGCTCCATCAGGCACCAATTCAGCTTATGATCTCGCTGCTCAACCTGCTGCTGCTGTCATCAGTTTCCTCAGTTCTGGGAGTACTGAGAGATGAATATAAATTGTTTTTGTTTGTTAAGTAGAAATAAAATAGTAGTTAGTCTATGTATTATAATAATTTTTGGCTGCTGTTAATGAATTAATAAATAAACTTACAATATTACAAAAACGTTCTTTATTTACCTCCAAACGCTTCTCTTACACTACAATTAATTAAATAATTATAATTATAAAGTCATAATCTCACACACACACACTCACAAATGCTTTCACTTTTTACTATTTTTTTTTTATTTTTTTTTATAGGTATATATTTTTTATATATTTCTATAAATTATTTATTTTCGTTCGTTTTTAAAGACTTATATTAGCAATACTTTTTGCAACACTATGTTCAATAGGGACTGGTGACTTGTAATAACAGGTTTTCCCAACCTTTTTCAAGCACCAGTCTCTCAGTATAATACATAGCTTTAAGCTTATTGTCAAGTTTATTATTATTATTATTAATTAAATTAAATTAAGTTAAAGTTAATTAAAGTAAGTTTATCATAAAGCAATGTATGTATAAGATAAATAAATTCTCAATTCTCAATAATAAAAAGCACCACGACATACAATATACATTGTAGAACATAGGTGCACAAAAGGAACAAACCGTAGCTGTCATAAGTCAGGGACTGAGTGAGGTGGGACAATAAATTAGAAGCCGCTTCGCCCCCCGTGTGATGTCGGGCAATTGCGTGGGTTGCAGCCTGCAGTAAATCTAGACTTTTCTCGATTCCAGCATATTAGGTTTCATATTGTGTCCAAAACATCATAATTTTTATACAAGCGCACGTAAAGTGTGTGAATAATTTGCGCATTATTCTATATAAAAAATGTTGCCATTTGTGTAAGTGCATTCGTTAAATACCATCTCTATGATAAGGACGTATTACATATGTAAAAATATTACCTAAATTCAAATGTAATTAATTTATCTCTAAGATAGTCGCATAAGCAGTGTTGGTGGTGGTCATCCCTGAGGTCGTAGGTTCGATCCCCCAGCTGTGCATCAATGGACTTTTCAATACATCAATGATTTCTTTCTATGTGCGCATTTAACATTCGCTAGAACGCTGAAGGAAAACATCGTGAGGAAACCGGCTTGCCTTAGGCCCAAAAAGTCGACGGCGTTTGTCCGGCACAGGAGGCTGATCTACTTGCCTATTAGATTGACAAATGATCATACATATAGAAATCTGAGGCCCAGACCTAAAAAGGTAGCGCCACTGATTTTTTATATCTTAAGGTAGTCACGGTGTCTACTGAATGAATTATAAACTTTAGCTGGAATATCACAAAGGTTTTATACGAATTAAAAGATACACAAAGAACGAATGATATAAAATTGCTTCTGTTCGACACTAAATCTCGCACATTATAGCACAAGTTATTAGTCTCGCATAAAAAGGTTGTTAGTCAACAGACGTACCTACCGTCAGGCCATAACACAGTTCATTATTTATATTAACAGTTTAGCAGTGAGTGGTCAACCTCGGTCCCGACTTATGGTAGCGTGAATACGCGTGGGCATTATTTGTACCCTTGTTAAGCGCTGAGGATATTATAAAAATGATTCCTTTATCCGCTCTGTGACACTCGCTGGAAATTGGTCGGTTTATTTATGACAGTCATAAAAAAGGATTCGAAACCGTACAGGTTGGAATTTCATTCACAAGAAGGTTCACCTTATGAGTATTTATAGATGTTTTCATTAATTTAACTCGGATTTCGGTCTATATCGAATGACGGTGGCCAAGTTGAGTTCGACTACCGTGCTTATGTTACGCATTACTATTATATTTTATTTATTGATTTTTTATTCAATACTGACTAATGTCGATAATAGATCAACGTATAAGGTCGGGCCATTTGACCTATGCAAATAAAAATACAAAGCGCGACGTAAAATCGCTTGCTATTTACATACTAAATCAAACGTCATTCCTTGGGAGTCACGAGCGTGACTTAAGTTATTGCAGCTATCAGTGGGAATATTTCTAAGATATTTCAGTAGAAGGATCATTAGTCATCGGGGAGTGATCCGTGTGGATGGAGGAACGCGGCAGGCGCCCGCCGCGACCGGGGACCGGCGCGGACGCATCATCAGATAAGCGACAATAAGTCGGTGCGCGATCCAAATAAGCTCCGGAGCGCATTAGTCACCGGTGACCGCCGGACACCGACAGTTTGCCTAATCCACTCAAAACATACAGAGACATTTGTCGGCCCGTCGGGGATCGAGTGATCGATAGCGCGACTTGCCACAAAACGATAGATAAAAGCCGATAAGTCAGAAGAAATATGACGCGAACAAAATCGGGAGATATACGTAATAAGATAAAAGTCAAACAATGATTCGACCGCGGATTCGCCGCGGCATAATTTATGGGACAACGCGTGATGGACGAGCGGCGACTTTTGGTAAACTATTTACATACGGGCGGTCACGCTGCTGGATTGGGTTCTGTGACAGAGGGTGGGGCTTACCGAAAACAAAACGTCATTGTTATTTATTGGGTCACAGTACTATTTACCTAAGGATTTTGGATTTCGCGAACTATCCGAAATTCATAAGTTTTACCGTGACTCGGAGACTTTGTACGTCGTATTGCAAAGCGGGTGAATAATTTAACACGTTGTGTGGATATTCTTTAGGCAGGTAGATTCGGAAATGTTAAACAGTAACATACAATCTATATAAATAATATATTATATATTTAAAAAAAGTCTATTGGCGCTACAACCTTTCAGGTCTGAGCCTCAGATTTCTGTATCTGTTTCGTGATCATTTGTTTTTTTCTAATAGGAAAATAGGTTTTACGCGAGTGTTCACAAAAAGTTCACGGTGCACAGCCGGGGATCGAACGTGCAACCGCACCGGATGAGATTCGCACGCTACAGCCTTATATTATAAATTCATCTTTCTGTTTTAGAATATGACAATAATAATATTATGCGACTTAAAAAAGCAATTATGCTTGCTTTCCACTTTTATACAGAACAAGTTGAAAGGGATTTAAAATCGGGCTGAATTTTAAATATTAAGAACTTTTAACTTTGGCATTTATTTATAGCAGTATTGTTAACATAGTAATGATTCGGCAGGAGGTAGGCGTCAGATATGTTCTCTCGTGGCTGCCTAATTGAATCAAGGCGCGGTCTCGGTTGCGTGCACGACAATTCCCTAAACACTTTGGGTTAAATTGCTTCCTACGAAATCTTGGAATTGACTTAACATTTCCTGAATTAAAGTGTTTTATGACTTTGATAGAGACGGAGTTAGTTTAAGGATGTTTACGGGATTCGTAGTTAGTTCCCATGCAGCTTTGAGATACGTTCTTGCACTTCATAAATCTATTTAATTTCAGTTTCATTATCGGACGTCGTTCCAGAACTGAGGGTTTGTTAAGGCATCCGCACACCACTGCAATGTGCTCCCTGCTGCCCCTCAAGGTAATTTCGAACCAATACGTCTTAGGGTCCTTCAAGAAAAGAGCGTACCAATTCTTGAAAGGAACGCACTCGCGATCCTTCTGGCAGTGAAAGTGTCAATGGGTAAAGGTATCACTTAACATCTGGTGATTTGGCCCACAATTTTGTAATATTTTGTAAAAGCTTCTCATCAACTAGGCTGGTTCACAGATCTGGTGAGAATGGAAAATTTACGACAAAACGCTTTGAGTAAAACGGATAGGTACATATTACAACGATGTACCTATGTATGTTCGCCTCAAACACAAATAAACAAATTTTGTTTTGTCATTATTACATCACGAAAGTTCCAAATATTTGTATCTATTATCTCTTCGTGTATGTCGTGTTTGCCTATAACTAATTGTCACATTAAAAATTGTATATTGTGGTTCTTTTACCAATGTATCAGTGTGCCGAGCGCTGGCGAGCTTTTATTAATAAAAAAAACGTGTGTGCCTACTTATGTACAGTGTAGAAGTTATACTTCTTAGGCGTAACAATATAAAAATCTTTTCAAAAATCTTATTCTACGTTTGTAGAAAAAACGACACTAACAATAGAAAAAACTAAAATGTTGACTATAGCTAACTTCAGGGTGTCGAATTTTTGTGACGGTGTGCGCACGCATCGTAAAAATTTACTCTCCTAATTTTTCCTTAAGACGCCAAAAGAAGTATTATTTCAAAAATAAAAAATCTACCAAAGCTATTGGTAAATACAATTTTTGAGGCAATACAAAAACACAGACGTTATATATTATGTTTAATTTGTGTGAAAAAGTAAATTAGGTCGTAGGTGAAAAGGTTAGAGCGACAATCCCCGCGGAGAGGCAACTTCGCTTTTTATCTCCGCTGCGTGCTCGCTCGACCGTATAATTGGATGAGAACGTCGCGATCCCAATACCCTTATCTGTTCGCAAATCCTACCCCCTTTCACCCCAGACGCAATAAGTTTTTAGTGAGTAATTCAAGATAACCCCTTGATGTTGTTCATTTTCACACTTCCTTTGCCGAGAACGGCTCTTTATTGCGTAATGTGTAACTGTCTCTTGCCGACGGGAGTCCCGGGGGCGACTTCCTTGCCCCCTAATGATAATTACCCTTTTCCAAATTATTGTTTGATGATGTACGTTAGCAGATACTTCTGTTATGAACATTTTGATAAGCATCTGCCTGGTTTAGGAAATATTATGTCTAGATTTTACGGTATGAAATAAATAAAGCGCGGTTCAAATTGCGATATAAATGAGTGACAAAATCTAACTACACTTGCTTCCACATATTAGATTTGACTAATCAACATATCTTATCTGTTGGCACATTGCTTTTCTATTGTCTTTTAAAATAGCCATATTAATTTTATTATATCTAAAGATTACCATCCATCTCGATTCTCAACAAAGAAAACTTGTAATACGGCTTATAGAACATACCAATAGAAATCATCTAGGTTTGAAGATTACTAAGATTATAAGTTCAGGATTTTATAATGCGTTGATTACACGAATTAAATTAACAAGTGAAGCTAACTTCACTTGTTTCACATTTGAAAATGGAATTAAAATCGCGTGTGTTTTTTTAGGAAGCCTGGAGGCTGCGAATTGTTGTCGTATTAGCCGGTATCAGACGGCCACTGGCAATCTCGTTTCACCCTTTCAAAACACCCCAATCTCCCCTCGCTAAATCCATCTGTTTTGGTTACGCTACGAAAGCAGGTTTTTCTGTTCTTCCTTTTCTTAATGTTTGTTTTATTTTTAAAACACCACTGTCGTGTTTTTTCTATTATTGTATTAAAATTATAATTTTATTAATAAAATATGAAACCTTTTTTTACGTTAAAAATTGTGAATACGAACAAATATTTATTTACAATTTGCACAATATAAAAATGATTTTAAAAACTGGAAACAAAACATTACGTAGTCTTACGGACGATATTAAACGATATCTACTCTAAATACATATAAAAAAATAAGTGTGAATAAGTTATAACATTATTTTTAAAGTAAAAGGCGGGTAGGAGGCTGACCTAATGTTAAGTGATACCACCCATGCATACACACATTGCCAGAAGCTCGTAAGTGCGTTGCCGGCCTTTTAAAAATATGTACGCTTTTTTCTTGAAGTAACCCTAAGCGGAATTGGTTCGAAAATACTTCAATGGGAGCTGGTTCCACACAGTGGTCAAAACTCGACAAAAACAGCCTAAAATAAAAATAAACCAAGAAACATAACAGTAATGATTAATCAATAACATACAACGTACAACTTATTTTTTGCCATTAACTATGTAACATTTACTTTAATCTTCTTTAAAAATAATTTAGATATATATATGAATAAATCTTGCTATTATTAAACTATATTAAGTTAGGTAAGTTATAAATGGGTTATGTCCTATTACAGATATTAAACGTTTTGTTGCCATGTAGACTGTACTGTTGCGAACTGTCATCATATTCAAGCCATATCAGATGGTCCCCGGGCAATATAACGCGACCACTATATACCCAAGATATCGTGCAACTTGTTACAACAGATAAG
This sequence comes from Pieris melete, assembly GCA_963693345.1. NCBI lineage: Eukaryota > Metazoa > Arthropoda > Insecta > Lepidoptera > Pieridae > Pieris > Pieris melete. Next base: position 1,985,797 of record CAVNZK010000028.1, read on the forward strand.
CATTAAGGTTTGTTCTGCGTTCTATAATTGTATATATCTTTATATATATTTGAAGTCATAGGTCTTCTATCTCGATAAATATACACAGGAGTTACAGGAGCTTAATAAACAATTGTTTATTAATCTAATATAGGATTATATTGGTTGCTGCCAGAGGTCCAAAAAACCAAGAAAGTAAACAAAAACAAAAAACCTGTTAAGTATTTTAATTAAAATAAAACTTATAATTTAAGTAATTTAATATATATTCTAAGTAAGTTATGCTAAAGTGTCCCACGGTTTTTATTACGCCGAGTTTGGACAATATAACACAACAATAATTACAATTTACAATTAATTTAACTTCTTTTTTGACGTTCATAAGTGTGCTCGTGAACTAGATGAATAAAGTTATTTTGAGTTTAAGTTTAACACTCTAAATAATAGATGTTTATCGTATCGATTCTTATGTCTGTAGATTTCTTAACTGTGCGTGTTTATGTGTTGCAATTATTAATAAACTTTACGTTAATTAAACGTGATTCGGTGAATAAGGTTCACAACGTAGGTTTTTTTTTTTATAGTATGGCAACAGCTTCAACTTTATACAACGAAGGTTTTATTTATTTAATGCTAATTTTCTATGACAGAGCAGTGTAAATTTCCTGGTTAAGGATGCAATCTGTACTCCGAGGTGAGTTCGAACGTCTGCAGTGCATTTATTTTATTTTTATATGCGTACCTAACGCATTTAAGGTTTTTGTCTTATAACATTTGAAGGTTATTTGTACAATTCACACGTGTCAGATATTAAATTTAAAAACCAATTAAAACAGAAAACACTGTGTTTTTATTAAAGTCACTGTGTAAAGTTTATTGCATAGATAAATAATAAAAGCATTTTTCGCATAAAAACATTTTATTAAGTAATATTTTTAGAACACTAGACAGTAACAGGTTAGCGTTTGCTCGTGGCTCACGTCGCCAATTCTCATTTAAGGATTCGACTTTTTTTGTTATTTCGAGTGAAATTGCGAGACCATTAAACTGAGTATAGGGACCGGGCCGATTACCGCCCGCCCTGTAATCAACAACGCCGCGTATGTTACAAACACGTATTAATGTCAAAATTAATTTTTAACTGTTTCTACGATTTGTTATTGATTGGTTTCTTCTCTGTTCCGGTGATCTACGTGTATTAAGAAGAATTTATTATTATACATAGTAAAATCTCAGGAAATTAATTTAAAAAAATATTAGAAATAATTTTGTACTATACCTATACAATTTGTCATACACATATCCTAATAAAAAAATTGTAATCAAATTTATTTCTCACTTAATATGGTGAAATAAAATTAATTGCCTACTTTATACAAATATAACAATAATAAAATGTTAAAAATTAATTAAGAAGTATTCGCGAAAGAACATATTTTTTGTATGGAAGAAGAATTAAACGGGCAGGCTCACCTGATGTTGAATGCCAGTGGGCTCGCGAGTCCGTTGCCGGCATTTTCTGGGATTGGTACGCTCTTTTCTTGAAGGACCCTAATTCGAATTAGTTTGGATTTACTTCAGTGTATGCCGCAAAGCAAGTACTGAAATCCAACCATAACTTAATATATGATATAATATAATATATAATATATGATGATACATGCATACTTCCATGTTTGTCATACGGATGCCAAACCTGGATTTTTAACAAGGCGTTAATAAAAAAGATTGGAGTATGCCAAAGGGCTATGGAGCGCTCCGTTCTAAACTTGAAGCTTAAAGACAAAATAAAAAACAAGATGATACGAAGTCGTACAAAAATAAAAGATGTTGTAACTTATACAAAAAGGCTAAAATGGAAATGGGCCGGTCACATTGGCCGCCTTTGTGATGGCAGATGGGTCAAAAAGACCCTTACTTGGAAAGGCCCAGTGGGAAGAAGAAAGAGAGGATGCCCACCGAAAACTTGGGAAGATGATATTAAAGGGATAGCGGGAAAAAACTGGAAAATTGTAGCATCAGATAGGGATAAGTGGAAGAATCTGGAGGAGGCCTTCACTCCATCGAACGTCGAGTACAAGTGTAAAACTTAAAAGGCATGGACTTACTGTAGTTATAGTGTACTCGAATAAAGGCTATTTTTATTTTTATTTTATTTTATTTTGTTGCCGCAAATAATGAATTTGCGCGCTTTTTCATAAATATCTACCATTGTTTTTGTATTATCCATTTACGACTAGATTTTTTTATGATACATTGTTACTTAAAAAAACTTAACTACCGCGATGATCTCAGACGTGCCAGCGGCCTTTTTCAAATGTGCTATCGGCTCGCCGTCCTATAATCATATTAAATTACCTTATTACTCGCGATCAGCATTAGAATTTGCATATTTACCACATTTTATCTGAAGTGTGAAAATCAATTTATTATTTTTGAATAAGGAGGATGTATAAATCGATAAAGATACAATATAATATGTTATGAATGTACAATACAAAATTTCAGTTCCTGTTCATATTAACCCTAATTTGTTATTTATTAATTAACATACAAAAATCTTAAATATATAAATGTTACATGGATACCTAGTATTTTTAACGAATTTTGAATCCGAAGGAGGCTTACAATAAGAATAATAAAAAAAACATGTGTAACAATATTTCTAGAGTCTACTTTTATCAGTCATCTTATTAAAACTATATTTGTTAAAACGGTTTAGTAAATTTGAGTATTGTCATGTATAATTAAGACTTTAATTTTAAAACAATTGCCTTCATTAGCCTCTAAAAGATTTTTTATTTTTAATAATTACCCACTAGATATATAGAATATTGATTAAATAATTAAAACGTAATCTATATTAATGTCTTAGAATTTATATTTTTACTATTTGTTGATACTTTTAAATAAAACATCTTTAACAGATATAAGAACAAATTTATTGTATTATTGATATAATCCGTTGTTCGAGTATTTGATATTATTAGTCTAGTAAAATGTTTTCACATCTTCTTAAGCTTAGGTTTCGGTTTTCTAGAAAAGCGGTGCCGTTATCTAACGGCCGTAATGTAACGTTGGGTGACGTCACCCATACGTTTTCTATAAATAACATCGGAGTAGGTTTTCGAGAGAACGTTGAGTGTCACCGTAATGTCAATTCGTCATTTTCATGAAGGCCGTCATCGCGGTGATAAACATTAGTTCAAAGTTTTTCGATTGTAGCGGTGCCCATATTTAATTAAGAAAATGAGTGGAAACGTGACTTGGACGAGCGCAAATGATTGTTTTTTTGCATTATGTTAAAAAGTAAAGATGGCCTTTATTAACAACCGTAAAATGACGTCCGTTAGTTAACGGCACCGCTTTTCTAGGAAACCTAAGCTTTACTAGCCTAATAATTTAAATACAAACAATAATTTATAAAGAAAAAATAAAAATCGCTATTATAGCCGTTAAACAATTACCATATTATGTAGTACTCGCGTAAACTGACGACATAGTCTTTTTTTTTAAACAATACCAACACATGAGGAATATATATAAACTAATCAACACTTGATACATTTTTGAAAATAGAATTTTTACTTGGGTGGGAACAATTATTTTACTAGCACTTTATTACGGTCTAAATAATGGTTATAAGTGGTTGAGTTCTCTGTAATCACGAGCCGGCCACCAATCACGCACTTCTCACCCGGGCGCGTTGAAAAAATAATACATCTTCAAGTTTTGTCTATAATTTACAATGCCGCCGGCATACTGTGCGTGTGCGGCAGATCCTAATAACATGGGACTATTTAGACATTGTTGTTTTTTAATTCTGTTATTGACATCTGCTATAACGCAATGTCGTTTAGTTATCTACTACGGTAACTTGATAGTTTTGTTTTGTCTCGATTATTTTGTTGTGAATTAGTCATTTGTTTATTGCTACAAATACGTTACGTCATGTTATTTTACTACGTTACGTTAATTTACAGATACCGGCAAACATCTTGAACAAATGTCCTTTCCTGCGCAGAATCGATTTTTAGGTATCACTGGGAGGGGGGGGCGGCCTGCGGTGGTGCGCGGGAGAGTGACGTGTCGATCGCGTGATTGGTAAATCAGTTCACGTTTGTGTACGATGCGCAAACTTTCCCTCACTCCCTTGTTTAATACTCAAGAAGTTTGCCGGTCAAGGGGCCGTTCAAGTATTTCGTAAGCAGATTTACTGTAATTTACTCCCTCCGCCCCTTCCTCGCATCAGAGCAAATAATTACTGTTGACGTAATCACCAAATAAGAAAATAAAAAATAAAAACTCTCCCCCGGTAGTGCTTACGTTATACTTGAATGGCCCCCAAAGTGTCTGAAGAGACCGTTAGCTTTACACAGAATACTATAGCTAACAAAATACGCGATTGTTTTTTGACACTATGAAACTACTAGCCGCTCAGCTGTTTAGCTCGATTCGCATTTAGTATTTTTTTGTAAAATCGTGATGAATTGTGGACGGTCCCATTGTGTTCCGTGTTATGGGGAATTAGGCAAAAATTTCATAGTTAGGTAATATTTTGACATTTGACTGACAGTTTCTTTCAATGAATATTTGGTGGAATGGACAATAAAGCCGCAGATTCCTTTTTAGATGACAAAAGAGTATAAGTTTGTTAATGTTGTTTTGGACACCATTGTTATTTTAAACGTAGTTTAATATTTATGCTAGTGTAGAGAGAATTAAACTTATTTAAAAAAACACCAGCCTTGCGATTCTATAACTCACTTTTCGAACTCACACAGCGGTTTTCAGAACGGCGGCGGTCAAATCAGTCGTAAAGCAGTCATTTTATGATTTGGCATTCTGATAAGGTCCCTCCTTGTAGTTTATTATTTATCAGAATGCCAAGAATAGAATCGCAAGGCTGGTGTTTTTTTAAGAACTGCATGCATTTTGCTTCTGTTTTTTTATAATTTCCTTTGTAGACCAGTAGATGATCAGGCAGTGTCCAACATATTATGTCGTGTCGTCATAAACATGCCAGTTTCCTCACAAAATCCATTCGCAATACGTACATTCTTAAGATAGGGAGAAGTTTTAAGTTAATAATACTCTGAATAAATGGACCAAATCTAGTGTCTTTCTCCTCTAGTGTACAGATAGACTGTCTAGTATATTACCACCACCAACAAACTTCTTTAAAATAAAATAACTTTAAAATATGTACATTTATGAACATTTTGTGAGGTCTAATTTCGTTGTTTACACCAGGTGCCTTTTTTTAAAATAACCTTTCGATATTCCTCAGCCCAGATGTCAATTTTGTAAAAGATGGCAACTTTTTAAGCGTTTTCTTGGCGATTCATTATATTTTATGATAACTCTGAGGCTGGCAAGCGTGACATTGATGGACAACCTATAAATCGATTCGACGTTGAATTGCAAGGTGTTTTATAATATATTATTAAGAATGGGGTGTGTTTTAAATCTAGAACAATTAACAATCTTAAACAAACAACAAACGTTTGTTATTTAAATATAGAACCACTTTTGAATACGCCCAATTTTAATCATGTCTTTATTCAGAGTGATGTCAGAAAAGCTACGGTAATTGTCCCATTAATCTGGAATACACAAATTTCTTTATACAGCTTTTTCGATTTCCGAACTGAAACTAAGATTGATTTCTTGGCTAATCCAATCCAGGGCTTCCATTTTAGAGGGAGGGCACTATACAATCTCTAAATTACGAATTGTATACAAGATACTAACGTTTATGACTGATAGAGAGACGTTCATATCAACTGAACAAGACCAGAAGTCGTAGTACAAGAATAAATAATACCAATACCTCTTTATTTTTTATTTACTTTTCTTAGACTATTTCTACCTTTATTATAGATGTATGTACTTCGATTCGTTTGGACTATATTTTATGTTGTATCTGCGGTGTCACAGTCTGCAACACTGTTTCATTTTTATTTCTTACTTGAAGTTGCGGAAGTATCCGTTCGCATAGATTCTCCAAGTAAATTCTGTGTTCGGGGTGTATAATTAACTGAGATAATGCTTTGTCAGATCTGAGTTTGTTTTCTGCCCTAGTTCGGACATGGATGCCCCACGCGCCGGACAGTCTAGCAGCATATGCAGCGATATTTGTTCAGCGTTGTTGTCGCAGTAGCATGTTGCCCAAGCTCGAAGTCTAAATCAGTGTCAGTCATGGACTATTCGTGCAGAAGGTATTCTAGTTTTAATTATGTTATGTGCTGTTTTAATGTATGTATTTAGTTATCTTTTATAGATATACTTTTAATATACAGTCTCAGACTAATTTAATACGCAAAACTGCAACTGTTTTTTAAATAATTTTAAATATTTAAAGGCATTTCGATCAGTTTAATCGTATTATAAACTATTAATATCACGGTTAATCTTTTAATAACTGGTACTGGTGGTCCCTCGGTATCAATTGTTCGGTAGTCTTTGTAATTGTGACAAAACCGCTTGTCGCTCCATGACGGATTATACACAGTTTTTATGATACTTTTTTTTTTCGACTTCCTAAAGGTTCAATATTTTGTATTTAATAATTTATGTTTGATTGTGACTATTATAGTTAACGTGTGTCGATGTATGCTGTTTATTACCTGAATATATTCAATTCTTAAGGCACTGCATGTTACCAAAAGGCTTTCAAGTATGTCTTCAGGGAGTATTGCAATGTTTCTGTCACGGCCCGGAAACGTCATGAAAAACTTTGATAACCAGGAAAATGGAGGAAAAGAGACGCTCAACACAATGGACCGACCAGGTCAATCACAAAACTTGGAGGATTATAAATATATTTCATATGGAAACAGAGAATAAGATTAGATTATTGTTCTTTTTAAATAATTTCAATATGATTAAATATATAATATGTATAACAGAATAATGTCCGGTTACAATATAAGTATTAAAACATACTAATAAAGCACAAACTAACGTTTATTATTTATGGCAAAGGAATTGATATCCAACCCAATATTACACATACAAATAAAACAATGACGTAGCGTTTTTCACGGTTAAGTGGTCAATAAAATAAAACTTTGCCCGGTAATTGATAAATAACTGATAGGGCTAAACGAATTCTAACAATATTTGTCTCTTGAGACATTCTGTTTTTAAATTATTGAGTTATTTTTAATACATTTCCTTTTTTGTGATTTTAAATGTTACTGTTTCGTTTCTGCCCAGCAATGAATGCGCAGTGTGGTGGAGATTTCGTTGTTACATTGTTCGTTGTAAAGCGATAGAAGTTGTTAAAAGTCGAGTTGATTGGGCCACTGATGCGCACCCGCAAGTCATCCAGGCATCTCGGCGGCAATCACAAATTACAAAGAGGGACAATGAGCTCTGAAGGCAGAAATAATTCAGTATAACTACCATATCGAATATTGAAATAGTTTTCTTATTGTGTTGTATTAGAGTTCATTTTACCATAAACAAAGATGTGAGTTTTGTTGTTCAGCCTGCTATAATCGTCTATGGTCCGCAGAAAGCTAGGAGCATTGTAATCTGACGTCGCATCACGTCCGATCATCGGCTGATCATGATTTACGAATGATAGATTCGAAATTCAAATCTCCGTAGAATAGATTGATAGAAAATTGATAGTTCAAACAACAATGACTATCGCAAATAGTATTTAAAAATTATGACGAAATCCTGGCCACAATGAAGAGAAAGAAAAATAAATAATTGTCAAGACGCAACATAGATTTAAAAAAATCTCGTGGTAGCCGTGACAGAGGATTCGTTCGACGTTCTTCATCAAGATATCATATTCATTTATTCAAAAAAAACATAAGACTTCGCAAATACAAGTTATAAAAATAAAAATATCTTTAAGTTGCTTCGCAGATTTTTTATTTAAAAAGAGTTCATTGCAATATCTACCAACTACTGTATATTTTGAAAATTTCAAATAACGCATGTTTTGTTAGTATCAAGATCTTCGAAACGTGTTAATGCATTTTTTTTGACAATCGATCACATCGCCGTCGTTTTTCGTGTGAGCCCGTCAAGCCGCTGCCGTCAGCTCGATGTCCGATTAACATCACCTATTTTTTACGGGTTAACGCATACTACAAATGGAAATCTATTTCGTTATGCCACATCACGACATACCTCTGAATAGTTGACTCATACATCGCGTGTTTTTGAGGCAATCAACGTGCACTCAACGGTATCAGCATTCCATTATCGTTCAATATTAATAAACAAACGGTCAGTTTAATTGATTACAATGGAATATGTTAATCGCAGGCTGAGGTAGCGTTTGGCCCTAGAGAATTCATTAGGGCCAATAAAATGCCTTTTATTATCGAGGGCTGAAAAGCGGATGCACGCGATGCAATTACTTGATTGGCGATCTGGTCGAGACTGGCTGAGCCGTGATTGATGGGGAACATAATTAGAAAACACTTCAGTGTGTCTTCATCGGTGTTATCTTAATTGTGGGCAGCACTTGCCTCGCTGACTCAATACACGTGTTGCCCGGCAGACGGTTCCTGAAATAAATAGCTTACTAAATCATTACTTATTGGTTATGCATCATTTATAGAAATTAATGACTATATACAACTAAACTGTAAAAAATAATAAAATAAATCAGTGGCGCTACCGCCTTTTTAGGTCTGGGCGTCATATTTCTATATCTGTTTCATGATCATTTGCTAATAGAAAGATCAGCCTGACGGCCTGACACACACGACTTTTTTGGGTTCGAGCGAATGTTAAATACGCACATAGAAAAAAGTCCATTGGTACACAGCCGCGGATCGAACCTACGGTCTTAGGGATGAGAGTCGCAAGAAGCCACTTGATCGACAGAGTTCAACGAACTATAAGATAACTTAATCGAGTCTGCCATACAAAGTACATACACAAATTACTATACAAAGTAAGGGTATAATCTACAAAACCTACTAACACAACTCACAACGACGACTACACAAACTATACAGCTTGGTAAACAATATCAATATAAAATACGCCTTCAAAAGAAGCACTTTGCATACTTCTTGCAAATGATCGAAACCATCAGGCAGAGAACGCGATAGCAGCAGACACTCGCAAATTTATTGCCTATATTGATATTTCAGCTCGCCCCGGAGAAGCATTAAACAGAATCCCTTCTAATTGCGAGTTTAAAGAGCTTCATTAGATTTACTAACGTGAGTTGTAGAATAGCGGTTGGCACTTATATTCTTAACGTTGTCGCATAGTTGCAAGGGATGCACTGTTCCAGACCGTCCGACGGTCTCAAGCCGTTCCACCGCAGGCCCGCAAGTAATCAACCTATTAATATAGGGATCAAGTATAATGCGACCAATTAAAACGACGTCTCCCATCTTAAGACGCTCACAGTTTTTGGGATCGTTCCAGTTGGATTAAGATTACTCTCGCGGCGTTATTGATATATATTCTCGCCGATACTATATCACGATTTTTAATTAGATTATTTGTTTATGTAATACATACGAGGTTTATTGGATAGTCGTTCTTAAAGATGTCGAGCTCGTAGAATACAGGTAAAGTTAGAGGTACCTTAGATATATATTTAATTATGTGATTCGATACAGTATCCTGTCCATTAAATTAGTACATATAGTCATACAAAAATAAGAAACTACAGAACACATAGTTTGTTTTTGTTTGTATAATATAAAATAACAATTGAAAAGATACAGGTGCACAAAGTTTAAAGTGTCCTTACGTTATTTAATTAAACGTATATTAATATATATCAGAATTAGATAATGATAATTTCACATTTATACATTAATAAAAGTATTAAGGTATTACAATTTCGCATACAAGATAATCCTACGTCAGGAAATTTCCTTTTTCTTGCAATACTATGGTTGCAATTTTTATGGTCAACTGTGTAAATCTATATACATATTAATATTCGATATTTAAACTTGGCCGTAACAGCGTGACGGTGTTGACAGGAGTGCGGCATCTTTGTCGGTTTCCGCCTTTGATGATGGCGGCGGGCGCCAGTAGCTTCGAGTGGCAGTTTACGAGCTCGGATTTTATTACTGCCTGCTTCAATACTGTGAATGGCTATTAGCTGAAATCATGAGGCAGAATTAAATGGCACTAGCCAAAATTCTAAATTTAAAATTATGTTGCTCGGAAGTAACTAGGAATATTACGGCAGAATGAACAACAGTATGCAGAAGAACAAATCGTGCTTTCTGTATGTAGGAGTTATTATCGGCTCATGTCGTGTTCCGTGTCCTGTAGCCTCTTCTCTTATATGGGGGTTTGGGGCATACATTTCATAGACTGCTTCATTTATGAATTTTAAATGCTCTGTGTTCGAAATTTAATCATACGTGCGTAAATCTTTTAGCCACTTTAAAGATAAAACAACTCAATACCATCTCGTACCTAAATGAAAGAATTGATCAGCGCCGTCTGCGTATTTGTAACTTAACAATAGCGAACATGCAATACAATTCGTTTAATATATAAATAATCGACTCGAAATTTCACTAAAAAGTCTAAATTTGATTAACAATAATTTATATTTGTTTTTATTCGCCTTCAAGATATATTCAAAGCGTTAATTAGTTAGATAAAAGATCCTTTTAGGTTATTTTTGGTAGTGCTATGTTACAATAAATACGTCGAACTCATAACCTTCTTTAGATGTATGACATTTTATTTATTATTTAACATCAAATATAATGCATTTTCTATTGTATAATATACAATCTATCTATTCTAAAATACGTCATGTATTACGGTGAACATAAACTTTACAAAAAATAATTATAATATTACACTTCCAATTTAAGACTAACTATATTTATTATTACAAATATACAGCATTTATAATTTTCTTAAACTACATAGTAATAATAAAAATAATTAAAATTGAATAAAAAGAAAATTAAAACAAATTTAAAAAGTTTGGTCCCTGTGGCTTCAACGCTGGCAGCATTTCTTCGCTGTATTGCGATAATTATTCGTTGAGCGAGGAAAGCACCAGCTCTGGGGGTCGCCGGTACTATCTACCATGCGCAAGCTTAAATATTTAATTAGCGCCCGTGCACTTGAACCCCACGACCCAAGAGTTTCTACTCCAAAGGGTACAAAATAGAAGTTAGAGAAATGACTCTTATATTTGTGCCGTTTATTTATTCCAATTTTAGTTTTTATTTCTCTATTTAAAAGTACTTATTCGCTTAAAAACCCTTTTTAATTATTTTATTTTACTTTAAGAATTAAGTGTTAAGATCTCTGTTTAAACATTTCACTCTACATAATTAGCTTTGCGTTTAAAACAATTAGGCCTTGCAGTGTGGGAAAGTTGTCAATATATTTAACTTTGGAGGCGTTGCGTTTACGCGCCGTAATCTGGAAAAACAGGGTTTCATCAACACCACTGTACGAGTAATTAGTCTTGATTGCGAATAATCAACTTTAACGGTATTTTTAAACGTTTTTGACTGGATATTTGTTTATTATGATATAGCTATTATGAGGGTTGTGCGGTACCGGGCGAGTGCTTAAACCGTACATGGAGGACACGGTCGAATTTCTAAGGCAAGCAGTGAGTATGCTAAGAAAGGAGACTGTGAAGGTTTAGAACGTAGCAATACGTTCTAGGCCGAGGATGGCAAATTACTAGTGCGAATTATAAAAATCTTATACTTGACGCTGGCTAATGCGCAAACCGTGCCAGAGCCATTAAAAAAAAAGTTAAATGGAAGGGACCCTGCCCACGACACAGGGAATCCTAGTGTTGGGGATATTGCATTTTGTTTTAAATTACGTTAAGTTTTATATCTTTCAATAAATAATATTTTTTTCATAAAGTTCTATAAAATATTTTGTGCACTCGAGAATCGAATACACTACGTTTATAATGCAGTAGAGAACATTAAAGCAAATTATTATCAGGCAAGAGGTTAATATATTTATGCTTCACAACATTTGGCAAGTGAATCAAAGCATTTGATAATGTCTGTATTCCCAACATAAAATCTGTACTCATCGCTTGATATAACAATAGTACATTCAATAATAAAAATATAGATATATCACTCCTATTAAATTATTAACTATTTATTAGAGAGAGAGAGTTTTCCCTTAATAGAGACTTTTTAGTAAATTAGGGTAATTTTTAATTACTTATTAGTCTTAAGTTCGGCTAGATCGTAAAGTTAATCGATTTCAGAGACAATTTATACAAAAAAAGTTTGGAGAGTTTTTAATATTTTAACTCAAAAATTGAACAAAAGGAGCGGGATTATTCTTTCTTTTTCGTAATTTATAATAAATTAATCAAATAAATAACTTTATATTTATTTGAATTAGTACACTTCTTTCCTTAATGGCATCTAAATAGTTTTTATTCAAATGAGAAAGTTGTTAGAGTGTTTTTTTTTCAGATTTAAGAACTCCACTTTATACTAACGTACCTACCTACCCCTTCCTCGTTCCTAATATCATCGCATCTATATTTCTATTCTATACTCTATTATCTATAAATATCGACCGAAAAGGTCTCAGGTTAGGTTAGCTAGAACCTAAATTAAATATATATTAATACTTTAAATAATATTTTATATAATGGTAACTGAGTATAGCCAAATTATCGTCAAAGTATTGGGTGCCTCTACAAGTGTTGTTATTTATAAAACCTTTTTAAACTCTAGTGTAGCCGTCGAGTTGATATAAATATAGATATACGAAAAACTGCATATGCCCCTCTTATCTTAAAAGGAGCGATGCGCCCGCGCACTTGCCTCAGTAATGGGCCGAATCTTTGAGCTACTTTTGGATAAACTCGTTGATTAATGGTTTAAATTAATACATTTCTCAATTTGATGTTTATGTGTTCTGGTTATCATTGAGAGATGAGTGTTTGCGATGAGAAATAATGGTTGAGGGCTGATACGTTGCAACAAATATAGAGGTTCAGTTAACTTTTACAATGATGTAAATGCTTACACATTTTAAAACTCAGTATATTAATTTAGTAACTACCGGACATATTTTCGTACGGTTTTCGAAAGTAAATAGAGTAATAGAGTAGTATGGTTTTAAGTTCAATTATTGAACATTAACGACAGTTATAAGAAGAAGAAGAGATCGCAGTCTTCCTGCCGAAGTTTAAGGCTTACCTATAGCTAGTACATAATAAGTACCAGTTAAGTTCTAATCTTATTGTATAAATCTAAAAATCCCACAAAATATAGTTATTAATTCGCCGAAAAATATTTATTTATGTATTTCTTATAGTAGTTTTATTACCAATTACTTATTGTTTTTTATTTACTATATACTTTTACACACAAATCTTCCAAGACTTCTTTACACTAAATGTAAAATTAGAAGCATTAATATGTATTTCTTTACTGACAAGTCATAAGTGTGTCAATGTGTTACCTATATGATTAAGGGTCGATTCGACCAAACTTCAATTTATACACGAGTAACTATACCAAGAATAATCTATTCCATGATTTTAATCTCGAGTAAATCCATAGTCGTTTGTCCACGTAATCGATAGTATAATTGTGCTAGGAATAACAATACGCGAATATCAAGAGTATGGTGAACGAAAATAAAACTCGGCAAATAAATGTTGTTCTACATACATCATGTCAACTCGATTTTGCCGTATTATAGTGTGAAAAAGTAGCTTTTAACAGGTGTCAAACGAGAACAAAAAGTTTTTATTTCTTGTTTGTTTGAGGCTTTCGTCTAAAAAGGAACTTCTGTTGAGCCCAGTTGAATTTCATTCTAATATTATAGAAAATAAAAAATCTAAGAACAAATAAATAAATAATAAATTGTTTAAACGTTTCATTATACAATGCTAGACTATTAATTTAGTGCGTTGCGTTGACTTGAAATTAAAACACAGAATACATATTTGTGAAATGACAGAAATCAGCTGATTGGACTGACTGACGCCATTAAATTATTCTAGGAATAGCTGTTATTCCGTGCGAAACGGCGCGGCGGTATAGTAGCAATTCCCGAATAAGCCCACTATTCTTAGAATTTGTAGTTGGTAAAACGTAAAATTGATTTACTCTCGATTAACTGACGATTTATTCTAAGATTAAGATTTACTCTTGTTTGGTCGAATCGACCCTAAATGATTTTTGAATTTAAATTTGAATTTTGTGAATTTTAACAATTATTATTTTTCTACTATTTATTTTTCTCTTTTTGCATCTGAGGCGCAAACTAACTGTTGTGATCTCTGGCAGAACGACCAGCGCTGTGAAAAACGTCTGCTCCACAGCATAATGCTGAGCCAGGGCCAGTTACAACCACACATTACACACTTAAAATTTATTACGTTATTTTTCTTTTTTGATTATTATTATTATTGTTATTTTGTTTGTTGCGTTACATTCATTAGCGTGTATCGTGGAGAAAAATTACACACTTAAAATTTATTACGTAATTTTTTTTTTAAATTATTATTATTATTTTCTGTGTTTGTGTTATGTCTGTCTGTTATGTTATCGACAAATAAAAAAGCCGAAGCCAACAAATTAGGAAATTACCGACTTTATTATTAGAGCCGCTATAACTCGGTAAATATCAAATATACATAGCGTCTATACATTTCGTCCCACTCAACAGAATGCGACATTAAATATGTGCATGTGTATACAAGAAAACATCTGTCAGGGAAGCATCTCACTCAGTGATCACCATTGTCACCAATTAACGGCAAAAAATTAGACCACCGAAGTGCTGGGCAAGAAAAAATCATCTCAAACCGCAGGGGTGCGAACACTAATGACGCACGTCGTGTCCAAACACTTGCAAACCTTCTTGAATGAATTTTTGTATCGGCTATCAAGCTTTGACCGTCGTTGACTGAGGCTAGGATTCAAGGTCGAGACGGGAGAAATCTAATACGCTTTTGATACTTAGCGCTATTTACAATGAATCTGAGGGTAATAAATGAATAAATCAGTAGCGTTACAACCTTTTTTTAGGTCTGGACCTCAGATTTCTGTATCTGTTTCACGATCATTTGTCTTATAGGCAAGTAGGTGGTTAGCTTCTTAGTTCTTGTGCCGGACACACGCCGTCGACGTTTTGGGTCTAAGGCAAGCCGGTTTCCTCGCTATGTTTTCTTTTACGAATGCTAAATGTGCACGTAGACAGAAAGTACATTGGTACAGCCGGGGATCGACCCTACGACCAAGGATGAGAACCACACGCTGAAGCCACAAGTGTCTTGGTCAACAGTCGATGTTATGTGAACTGTTCCGTAATCACTTCAGGTTAACTAGAAGTTCTAATGATAGGGGAAAATGAAAGGACATAAATTAAATGTAAGCAACGTGGTTATAGTAGTATTTATTTTAAATTCCAATATAACTGTAGTCTATATTACCTATATCTAAAGACATTCAAATTATTATGCGATTCCAATATTTTTTTCCATTGCATCAAAACAAATGACAGTTATTAACAAACAAAAATGGGAAGAGGAGATTCTTTAAAATCACTACAGAAGATGGATTGCATGATAAATAGATTTGAATAATAAGTTTTAATAGCATTATAAATAGTTCACAGCGAGAGATCTATCTTGTTTATATTGAGTTACCAAAAACATGTCAAATGACAATGACAATTGGCACAATAGACTTGCAACGTCAAGAGCAATTGACATAAAGCCACAACATTCTAAGACATTTAAAAGTCATCCAGAGTACACCTGGCTTTATGAAGTACAATGGATTTTTAGCTATTTGAAAAAGGCGTTACATTCGTTCGCGTGTATCGTGGAGAAAGTCGTAATGTTTAAAAATCTGAATTGATTTTTAATTTTAGTTTTTGCTTAGCTAAGAAGTAAGAACACGTTTTATTGGTATTTATATTATACAGCAAACATCATATATAAAACATATAGCTATTATAGATATACAAAGTTTAAATTATTTATATATACATAATATATATGTATTAATAAAAGAAAATGTCAACTTATTTAGACTAACAAGAATATCTACCCTTACTTTCGTTACTAATAACTTCACTTTATACAATGTAAAAATTAATTTAATTCAAAACAAAACATAGGCCAACCAACTTGTGATATCTGGTTTGTAGCCTTACAAATGCAGTATGGAATGCAAGTCGTGTGGAGCGAATAGCGAGCTATGGATATGTCTTCGTCACAATTTACATAAATGATATATTCGAAATGCCTAATACCTCGCTCTGGTCATTTATTAAGCAGAAAGCTTGCATTGCTCGCGTGCCTACCATGCGTCGACAGCGCACTGGACCACACTCAAATGGGAAACTTTGTTGACGTATGCCTCAAGATCATTATCTCGTGACCTCTTTTTAAATCGTCGAACTGATGACAAAAAGTAAAGATTCGGTCATTGACTATTGGTTTTTATAGGTACGCAAAAAGCAGAGGTCGCCGGTGGCCGATTCAGGGTGGTCTCACGCCGCCCGCAGAGGGCGTGCGCTTCACACCTCTACGTCATTCGGAGAATTCATGATTCGTATTCGAAATTTGAAAATGATCTTTGCGTTAATGTTTTGTCTAGTACCTACTGGAATTTTTCATGGAGATGAAAAATGTGTTTTAATATTTCTTTAAATTGTTGTCCATCTATATTTGATGTGTAAGACTATCCAGCTTAGCTAACTTTCTATCTATGTGCGGAATTAATTCTTTTTCACAGTGAAGGAAACCACCGCGTCTGAGGTCCACAAATGAATGCCGTGCCGTTTATTTGCCTATGAAGAAATATATATAGAAATCTGAATCCAAACTTATTTTTTAATCTCGCAGGACAATATACAATTTACAATCATAGTTGTAATAAGTGTAATTCATTTAACGTCCCCTTGAAGTCGTTTAATATAGAAACTCACCTACAAAGTGAACATTTGTAAGTAACGAAAACACCAGATGGGTGATAATTGCTATAATAATTTTTTGTAGCTTCCGGATAGCTTTTTGTCATAATCAAAGTAATCAGTGTCGAGCGTGTGATCTGTACTTGATTCCAAAGAATCAAGACATTAAAATGTTGTATGATTCGTTGCGTGATTCTTATAATTCGGAGCTTGATTCTCACGGGTGGGTTTATGATACTTTAAGTACCTAATTGAAATTGTGTAGCATTTTACAGAGGATATGAGGTAGAGGTAGAAATAGACATAATAAGCAGTGTATTAGCTATTGAGTAGTGTTTGTCTCGGATTCAGATTGCGATAGGCAGTGCAAAAATGGATTTTCTGTCTATGTGCATGTGTGTCTCTTTAACACTCACCCGTACAGTGAAGGAAAGCATCGTAAAAAACTGCCATGGCTACGACCGCAAAAGTCAACGGCGTGTGTAGCAGAAGGCTGAACACCTACTTGACTATTAGAAAATATGGTATACAGAATTCTGAGGACCTTAAAGGTTGTAGCGCCACTGGTTTTTATAAGCTATGGAAATATCATCGAGATATATATAATATTTATATAAAAATCCAGAGGTGCGAATAGCAAAAGTTCATTATAATAAATATATTAATAGTGCTAATTGCATAATAAAAATAACAATCATACCAAATTTTAAAAAATATCAGACTACCACGATGAATATTTTTTTGCGTAAGTTAATAACTTTAACTATGTAATATAATAAAATATTTTGGACAATTTACTGTCTACACATTTTAGTATTGTCGTCACACTGATTGTTACTACGGCTATCGAAACAGAAATCGTATTTGCAAATGCAAACCAATCGTTACAATTACTGTTAAATATCCGTTCATCATTTAATACGTGTCAAAACTTTCACAAATCTGTGCTCATCCATTTCCGGGTATGTATGAAAAAATTAATTAACGATTTTACGTCTTCGAAAACAATTTGTAATGGTTTACGATGTTCATAAATCACACTCGGTCTCTTGTTTCGGGATATTGGTGGATTGCTGAAATATTTGGGATCGGATCTGTCATCTCGCGGCAACGTTTTTTCTGTCCAGTTTTTGTTGGTTGCCCCTAATAAGTTGAAGAAACATTAAATGTTACAACCGTTTGGTGTTGATATGAGTTTTTTATAGAACTGACTAAATGCCAGAAGTCGGCTGCCGGCTGGTACGCTCTTTTCGTGAAGGACCCTTAGTTGGTCGGGAATACCTCAATACGTAGCTGGTTCCACATAGTGGTGTTGTACGTGGGTTTTCATACTAGTAAAATATACAACAAAAACTTTGAAAAACTAATTATTTACAAACCTGTTTTATAAGAGTCGTGGTAAGTGAAGGGTTGTCTTTCCCTGACCACGTGCTGATCACCTACTTGTTTATAAAATTAAGTATCAATAAAATAGTAGAGAAAAGAGATTATTATTAAGTTTAAATTTATATTGCTGTTAGTGATTGAGTATTTATACCCACCGTGGATCGCAAATAAAACAGAAGAAAATATTTCCCAATCAGAAAAATCCCTCCCACCGCTATATCATTTCAATACGCAAAAATGCAAACAAATGAAAAATCTCCACAAACAAAACCTTACATATAAATCTAGCGATCCTATCGCAAAAACCCACTATTTCCGTAGGCCATATTTTTGTCAATTTTTCGTCTGACATCCTATTTCCTATTCAGAAGGAAAAACACGTTGGAAAAATCGTCTCAGTTGAAACGCCGGATAATTGTGTTACCGCGATGTTTTTCGGTGCACTGTTCAAATGAGATTGCGGTGTTCAGGGCCGTAGTGAACAGTAAATATATTAAAAACAATATATAAACACGAAAAATATTTTAATATTTTATACATAGCTGACCAACATTGTTTTGTTTAAATATTATTACAGTACACATATCGCTATTAATAATGAGGTTTCATGGTATAAGGGTCAAGATAACGGTAATGCATAATCTTGACGATTATACCAAAAATTATAAATAATTTTAGGGTGGACCCTTACCTTTAAGTGGTACAGATACAGAAACGTACTAAAAATTTAATAAAATTCGGCCATGTAATTTCGGAGAATTCTAACACACTGTCAAACAAGAATTTTATACAATATCTCTTGTAATTTTTACATCTATCTTAAATTTATGTAACTTTTTTAAAAACGTTGTTTTTTTTCTGTTCATTGTAATGTTTTCGTTTCGTTGTTTGTATTTATTTTTCAAATTTGTACTGTGGTGTAGCCCTCAGGCACAAAGGTTAAACCCCTTAGTGGTTTTTGGTGTTTTCTGAACTTTTAGTACTTATATATATTAAGCAAAAATAAATTTAAAAAATACTGCCTTAAAAATTATAGGTCAGTTTAATTAAAAATTAAAGAATCTTAAACCCAGAACTGTAATGTAAATAGGACTAAAAGTTAAAATTGTTCAATTAAACTTACCAGGGCAACATAAACAAAAGGACTACCTGGGTGACCGATTTCACTTGTTTACTTTTATCTTTATTCCGTCCCTGCCCAAGAGACAAACAAGGGATGCAAATTCGTGTTGACACCGCGATCTATCTTGTTCCAGTCTCTGGAGACCGAAAACGTCTGATTGAGACCTTGTTCTCTTTATTGGCTCGATTGGCTTTGGTTAAAAACATTGTAGAAGTTATTTGTGTAAACAATCTCGTAGGTAACGTTTTCCTTTGTGAAAAACAGTATTTCTGCGTATTGGGTGTTTTAGTTAAGTTTTAATAGGGGAAATAGGATTACGAACAGTTTTATTTATAGCTACCCTCGCGGTTTTTGGGTTTCTCCGTAAATTGGAAAAAAATAAATTTCTCTTCATATAACATTCCACAGAGTTCAATTAATTTAAAAAAAATCGAAATGGTCAAGCCGCCTTAGTTTTGCGCTTTACATATTTTGAGATTCATTTTAATTTATACAGACGGTTTTTCATAATATAAAATTAATGCATCATAGCTTTCTATCCTTAGAAATGAAAGAACTTGATAAAACATCATCAAAATAAGATAAATAATAATAACTTTCAAAGTCTTTTTTTTTTTAATTTATTTATTAGCCGGATACAAAGTCCATTGGCAATTTTCATAGTCTTTCTTTGATATTGTTGCCAGAGATTAAAAATAAATCCAAATAAACAGTGGTGGCAACACTGTCTTGAAATGAGGGATGGTCTACGCCTCGCTGCACTATGCTCAAATATTAATATGATTTATTCCTTATGCACGATGAATACAAAATGTATTTCATTTACCAGTATTAGTGAAATGGCGATTTTTTATACATTTCAATTTACAGGCGTAAATATGTGTAACATTTTTGGACAATAAGAATGTATGAAATTAGTTTTTTTTATAATACCGTCAAAAATAAGTGATACATAATGCTCATGGACACTCTCAATGCTAGGGTCGTGACTGCTTTGATGGCCTTTTATGAATTGGTACGCTCTTTTCTTGAAACCTGGACGAATTGGCTTAGTGTAATCTCTTAAAACTCTATTTGTATATGACTACCAATTAACTTTTTAAATAGTTTGTAGTTATAATAGTATAATATAAGACATATCGCATAAGACACGTAATCTTTATTTAAAGAAAAATAAACAAATGAACGAACAGATAATGTAACCTTTTCGTTCCTTCGTTTACAAACCCATCTCGATCTGACAGTGTGTTTTAGTAGTCTGTGGGAAAAGAACATGGCGGTTATGCGAACTAATATAAGTTGTTGTTCGAACAAATTCGTTGGTAGGTAGGAACCCTGGCTATGCACCAAAGGACCTATGTGAACGTTTAACACTCGTTCGTTTGACCCACAAGCTAACGGGATATGTCAAACACAGAAGTTCGATTACCTACCTGCCCATTAGAAGAAAAAGAAATAACACGAAACAGATACATAAATCTGAGGCCCAGACCAGAAAGGTTTTTTTGTTGCGTCAACAAAGTACTAAACTACTCAAATCACTAGTCGGTCTTTAAACTATATAAAAACGAGGCTTAAACTGTCTTCATAAAGTGTGAGAATAACAAAAGCAACACAAACGGGGGAATAGATCATCCAGTAGGATCGCGGCTACTGTCCAATAAATATATTGTTTCGCGCAGAGCCAGCGCAGATAAAGCAACCTCGCGCCTCGCACCGCCTCGTTGACTCTGTAATGTCAGAGTGACAGCGGAAAATCGAGTAGTTAGAAAAATGAAATATTGCTTAGTTATGTGTGACTTAGTTTCATTTAAGTTGTCTGTATCTTACATATGTTGCTTTGGTTTTTGTATTGTTAAAATAACATTTTCGTTAGAGTTTGGTTTTTTAAACCGCTACCGAGGGAGGACCATCACCTTGGCTATTTCAGTTATTGCATTGTATCGTATTATATAACTAAGCAGTAAACAAAACAAATTTAAAAAGCTTTCGTTCGATGTTCAGGTCCTAAGCGAACGTAGTCTGCATAGTATTGCAAATAGTCTAAATCTATCTTCGCCAATGATGAATCTGTCAAACCATAGCTGTTTAGGCATCCCCACTGGGCATGTTACAATTGAGACAGTTATATTGAAATTAATAGGTATAATTCAAAAAATAATAAAAATGACAATTGACAAATTGACAATCTACATAGACAATTTTCATAAAGCAAAAATGTCAATGTAATTTTGAACGTGTGTAGCGTTATAAAGCAGTTCTTCTATAGAAGATTCTTTCCTTGATATATCAAGGAAAATAAAACATTAAAATGGTGTTTAAATAGTATTTATAGAATAGTACTTTAATTTTGTATTAATATTAAATAATTGAACAATAGTAATACAATAAAATAGTCTATATCTAATATCCACGATTAATAATGATAAATCAATTTTATGAAATATGTAACTACAGGATTAGAAATAAAATAAATGTAATAGAAATCGCTACAAGTGTGACCACGCGTCTCCACTAACCCGAAACAGTGTCAGCCAAACGCGGAGAGCTTGGCGTTTGCACATTATGACAACGTGGATGTTGCCATAATATTAATTTATACCCTTTACTGACCACTAATAACAAAATTCTAAACAAAATTACTTCATACTTAAGGAAATTTAATATTTCTATAAAAAAGTAATATTTATAGACTGCCACAACAAGAGCCGCGTGATCACCAAAGGCGTTATCTAGGTTTGCACAAGGCTCACTTTGTGTTACTGCGCTACTGAAGTACAGTCAAAACTATTTACGACGACATCGTTTAGAGTAACATACCGTTTATATTGACCAAAATCAAAGGTCCCGGTGAATACTACTGTACCTATTAGGTTCTTAATAACAACGTCATCGGCTGTTAGGACTATCGGTTTTTACGACCAAATATGAGTAGTCCCTTCGATGTCGTTATAACAGATTTTTAGTGTAGTTAAAATAAAGTTTGAAAAACAAGCAGGAGGCTCATCTGATTTTAAGTAATACGTCCATGCGCACTCTCAATGCCAGAGGGCTAGCGAGTGCGTTGCCTTTAAAGAATTGGCACTTTTCTTGAAGAACCCTAAATCTTTTTAGGTCTGGGCTTCAGTTTTCTAATCTGTTTCATTATCTTTTGTCAATCTAATAGACAAGTAGGTGATCAACCTAGTCCTGTGCGTGACACACGCCGCGGTCGACATTTTGTTTCTAAAGCAAGCTAGTTTCCTCACGATGTGTTCCTCCACCGTTCAAGCAAATGTTAATTGCGCACATAGACAGAAAGTCCATTGGTGCACAGGTAGAGATTGAACCTACAACCTCAGGAATGTGGGTCGCACGCTGGAGCCAATACTTATTATTTAAAAAAAAATAGGTTACTATGAAAACCTTTCTCTTCTGATAGAGCTAACTTTTATCGTCGCATTCATGTGACTCTCCTTTTTGATCTTATTTAAGAAAAAACAAGACAAAATCATCAAGAAAGGTACAAAGCGTAGCAAAAAGGCTAAAAGGTTGGGCAACCATATGATTTAGTCCCGACGGAGCCGTCCGTATTGTCACCCCACCCGGGACAACACAAGGAATCGAATGGAAGATTTATATTGTTTGTATTGTCTTTAATCTTGTTTTTCTTTTACCGCAGTGTGAGCCTTTTAAATATATTTCTTTATTTATATACCCAACACGATAGTGTCATACAATTAAAATTCCTTAAAAGTAAAAAAAATATACCTATATGTAATTATAACGAAAAAGTTTTTTTAATATACGTGTCTGAACACTGAGACATCATTCACGATCTAGCTTAACTTAAGACTAATGAGTCATTTAAAACTCACCTAATTTACTAAAAAGTATATTTAACATAAGAAAGTGTCCAATAACACTACTTAGTGTCTATTAAGGGGAAGACTCTATTTTTGCGTTAGATTTTTATGTTTTTAATAGTATTATTTTTTTCTCATGTCATTCTCATGACATGTCTATGTTTTAAATGAAAATAAACTTCTTTAAACATAAATTTTCTGCCACGTTGGTTGCAAAAGAATGTTCGTATTAATGTTACCGAGTGCTACAGATGCGTTACCCTACATGCAGTAGAAATCCTTGTATAATTTCACTACCAAAGCAATGAAATTTTAGCATCGGCCGATATTGAAACACAAATCTTTCGATATTTCAAATATTCTTCTGATTGTAGATAACCTTTGTAAGTTATGGTACAAATTTGGTGGGATTGTGGTTTTAAATTTGTTTACATTTTGCTTTATCTGTAATTTTTAATTTTATAACATTTTTCAATACAGATTAGCAAAACAATGAGGTAATAACGTTTGTTTTTTTTTAAATGTTGTACTGGCAGTTAATGAAAATCAATTAGTTGTTAACAACAGTTGTTACTATAATCTGTGCTAGGATATAATATATTCTATATTTAAATATTGTTATATCTATGCTCTTACAAATAAAAAAAAATTATTCCGTCCAGTGTCTAGGAAATGGAAATTGAATGTCACATTGATGATACTGTGAAGAGCAAGAAAAAACACAGCTTATTACTACTTAGCGGGGCCCTATGCACTATAAATCGTCATAGTACAATTAACTCTATAACATTTGTTATAAAGTATAAATTTCAATGGCAAAATGTTGTCCCGCCTCAAAGGGGCGTCTCTTCCCCCTTCGAGAGAACGATTCATACTTTTTAATTTTTAATCAGTTTGTTGATTTGTAAAAAAAGTAAGTGACAACTTAAAATAGTGCCCAGTGACATTTTTAACATAAACTTTGATTTAAATGTAATTAATTATAATTTTGCCGTAAAGAATTATAAAAACGATTGTTATTTATTTGAAAACCAACAGTGTAAATACTTCTTTGTACTTGATATAATATATATATGTATTTTATAATTGAGAAGTTATTGTATCAAATATGATCTGAATTTGTTTCACTATTTCGCTACTAGATACCTACCTATAGATAATGTGTATTTCACCGTTTTATCTAAAGTCAGCTGTCATTTTCAATCACAGACTTGTTATATGATATATACTATATATACACACAATTTTGTAAATATATTTTTAAATACATATATTATAAACTGTTAACGAACCAACTCTTATTAATTTAGTATACAATGTAAGATATGAAGTAATTTTTGATAAGACATTATTACAATGATTTAATATCATTACTCAGACTTTTAACGCTTTGGCAATTGGGGAAATTACGCAGATTTGATTTCTAATTGATTTTCCTCTAGCGATCTAATACAGGGTTTTTGTAATAACTTATCTTATTTTCTCGTTATTTGGCAATAATATATACATTTGTATTTCAGATTTTCACTAGAATATTTGTTTAATAGACATTTTAAATACTGTCGACGTAATAAGTCTAGAATATTTCACTCATAGAATGAATTAATTAGCTGGGCACTTAAATTCACAATTTAAACGAAACGCATAAACAATTACTGATAAGATTTACGACAAACCGATGTGGTTAGTTTAACTCTATCACACTTAATAAATTATCATAAACATGCCAAACAGACTTTCAGACTTTTAATTTTCCGCAATTTTCCTTCGTCTATAAATAGCACTTAGTGTGCGACTCGGGTTCGATTTTCGGTAAAATTTCGTTTCACTAAGGTTGATGTGTCTAGTTTGATGGCATTCACAAATGTTAATTTTTTAACAGTTACTTAATCAAAATTATGTTCAAACGAAATGAAGTGAAATTAAGCCTAAGTTTTTTTTGTTAAAATTCATTTAACCACATTTTAATGAATGTATGGGCATTTTGATAATATTTTTATTACAAGTTAACATATTATATATTTGTTTAGTTAAAAATTATTACATATAATTTCTTTAGCTATTGTATAGAAATCAAACCGTTGATATGACCTATTAGACGGGATATCAAGTTAATAGACAAATACGTTAATTAAGAAAGAGAAAAATTCAAACCTAATCGGTAGATAGGTAGGCTAGATATTAGGAATAGTTTACTATGACTAATGACTATAGTCATTTTTTATTAGTGATTAGTTAATAATTTGCTTGATTAAATTTTTGTTAGGCCGTATTTTTATCTTTGTCAGCACTGAATAAGGCTTAATAAAACTAGCTAAAAATTTGGTTTTTAAGTAAAATTTCCATGAATTTTTGTCATGGAGGTCAAAATAATTTTAAAAGTAAAGTTTAATATACAAATATCAGTTTTCTTTAGCAACAATGTATCAACTTTTAAAATATTATTATTCCTGATATTCTTTGAGACGAGAACTGAAGACGCGAAGTAATACGGCATTTTATCTCAGCCCATTAATGTTTTACATCGTTATAGCCGATTAAAGGCTGCCATAATACAGAGCTATTTATTTATCCTATATAATAGCGAATAGTAATCGCCGGAACTTGCTGATCTCAAAATGCATCAAGTAACAAATACTTTGATACGATCGACTCACCGTTTAACAAGAGGCTTTTCAGTGCGGCGGTGAGCCATTTAGCGAAAATAGTTATCACGCGGAGAAAAACTCGCGAGAGAGAGGACACGAAGTGCCGCCAGTGCGAAAGAGACGGCGGATATAAGAAAGAAATAATAAAAAGCGTGGTCGAAGTGTGGTGGCGTAGGGCGGGATGCAGGCCCCTCCCTGCGACGCGTCGCCGCCTCGGCGCTACTTGACGCCTCAGTCTGAAACACAGCGCGCTATCTCGCACGCGCGCTCGCCGTACTACCGCGCGTAAAAAGTTTGACTATTACCGAAACTTCGCGAACTATGTTATTTTAGAGTGGACGTCGCATCGTTTCAGTGTATTGGTTATGATCTGTAATGGGATGCACGGTCGGTGACGTGTGGGCCCGTAGCCGGTTTCCTGAGGTGGCCAGCTTGATGCTGCTTCAAGGTGAGGGCCGTGAACGGCCAGTCATGGACGAGGAATGCTCTGCCCGGCCCTGTGCCACTGACTTTTCTATTGCGGCTATTATGGCCAGAGACAGGCAGGAGAGACGAGAGAGACGAAGACATAGAGACCCTAGAGAAGATACTTTGACGCCATTAGGTGAGTCTTGTTGGATGTGAGAAATAATAGGAGTTAAAGATAAACTCTAAAGAAAACACAGCAGCGTCTTTCTAATAAAACATCTTCGTCTGTAGTGAAAATTAAATACAAAATGAAGTTTTAAAATTATTATAAGATCTTAAAATTTCTACATTAACTTCCGTTTCCGATTTCTTTTCATTTGGTACCCTTGCCATATATTTCGATCTTATAATTGAGTTACTATTTTGATAAGTATAATAAAAATACATATTTTTAGACTGTTTGGCACGTCTTAAGTGTCAGGGTGTGCAGTCCTAATAAATACCTAATTAC
Source organism: Pieris melete (assembly GCA_963693345.1). Classification (NCBI taxonomy): domain Eukaryota; kingdom Metazoa; phylum Arthropoda; class Insecta; order Lepidoptera; family Pieridae; genus Pieris; species Pieris melete. Next base: position 2,012,605 of record CAVNZK010000028.1, read on the forward strand.
TGTCGTAGATATTAACTTCTTAAAAGGACTTACGAAATTATTAGTAGATACCATTACAGTACCGTGTGAATTAAAGTCAAACATTGTTTTTCAAAATAAAAGAATTTTTGGGATCGCAAAATTGAGGCAAAACTTTAGTTAAATTTAATAGGTTCATAGGTCAAATCATGACGGAGATTTTTATTATAATATGAAACTAGTTAACTAAATCTAGTAAGATATAAAAAATATAATTATCTAAAATTCTTGCCAAATTTACAATACAAAATATTCCAATTGTCAAATATACCAGAAATTTTCTTAGACAATTTATTAACTGTTATCCGTAGATAAAATATTAATTCAAGCACTTCGAAATAATTATTTCGAAGTCGAAAAATAAAATAACTAGAGAAGTAGAATTTTAATATAAAGTATATTTATTCCATTTACAAAGATTTTGTAAACATTTCAAAGGAAGATTTGATTAACAAAACAAGTGAATTCGTTTTTGTTAAATAGAAATTGTTGATACTACACCCCACGTTTACCCCCGCATTAAGATGGGACAAGAGAGAACCAACTTACACTAATTTCCTATAGAACGACTTTATTATTAGATATCATAAATGGCTGTACAGCCCCTGGTGGACTTTTGTCTACGCAAGTATCTTTCGCCATTGCAATCTCGTGCTTCTTGAGTCCATCTATTGTTTCGAGGTCCCTGACAATCCCACCAACGCAGCCTCGGTCTCGGGTTTTCTCTTGCCACCGGGTTGTGACTTCAGTAAGGGCCGTTGGGTTGGACATCCGCCATTCGGTGTACGTCCCAACCATTTGAACCTGTTGCATTTTATGAATTAAATCAAATATTATTTTACGAATCTATTTAAAAATGTAGCTACTTTAAATATGGTATTTACGACTTACTTCCGGAGTCAAAACTAATTAAATGTAAAAAGACTGTAATTATGTATTCTATACGATATAAATTTTGATTTCAGTTTAAACGTTAATTACGTTTAAGTTCTCTAGATTTTATGGCGAAACAAACTTAATTATTTTACATTTTATTTAATTAATTCTTAAAGATATATATTTCCTCAGTTGAATTTCCATATTAGAATTACTTTTATTGGAACCTTGACAAGTCGACAGCCTCCAAAGATGTTTTGTTCCTTCCCTTGTAGCCCCAAAACCTCCATTATACAACCTCCACTGCAACCCGTTTTAGTACACATTTATAAGTCCCATAATATACATTTATAACCTTATTATGTCCATAATTTAAATGTTATAAATTAATCATGTTTTTACCTCTGTAATTTAAATTTTTAATTACTTCACCTCTAACTTAAAATTAGTTAAGAATAAATCTCGTAGAAGGCAAGTCAATCAAAGTCCGCAAAAGTAAAAATCCTCCTTAATTCGTATACTGTATAATATATATGTATGTGTATAACTCGAATTTTGTAGCCTATCCCTTAATGTTCGACTTATAGAGGTTCTACAGATGTTAATTTTACATAATAAAATGTAGTTTAACTTCAAAGTATTATACCACACTTCATAATCAATTATGAAGCAATATATTATAATAATTATACAAGGCATATTGTAGAGTAAACTAGTATTAATTATTAAGAGAATTTCGACTTTTAAATTTTTATTTAATATTTGTTAAGTGTATATATGTAGGTAAACGGATAAAATGAGTAAACAACCTTTTAAATTTTTACGCAAAAATACAACCTATTAAAAATATTCGTAGATACTTATAAAAAATCAGTGGTACAACCTTACAAGATCTGGGCCTCAGATTTCTGTATATGTTTAGTGATCATTTGTTTTTTCTAATAGGCAAGTAGGCCTTGTGTGTTTGACACACGCCGTTGATTTTTTGTCTAAGGCAGGCCGGTTTCCTCTCGATTATTTCCTTCACCTTACGAGCTAGTGCTATTAGTAGTTAGTACCTATTGAATTAAATATCTTTTTCGTCACTATCTTTATGTATTAGATATTTAGCCTTTATTAAGCCAGTGTTTATTTTACGCAGAATGAACAATTATTGCGAATAAATAATTTCTGAAGACGGTTTTACTACAATGCCCTCTTAGATAAATATTATATTACATATTTCAATTTAATAAATAAAAATAAATTAAAAGAAAACACTTTTTAACCGGATTATATAGATTATAGATATGTATTATTATAAATTTACAATTATTTTACATAATTTTAAATTTACCGACGTTTCGCGTGCTTTACAGCGTGCGTGGTCACGGTGACTATACGGTGAAATAAAAATAATGTTTAACGAAAATAGGACAACGGAACCTATACCTTTTAAAATTATTACAGAAAAATTCGTGGATGCCACCGCATCAGCGTCTGGGTCACCATCACCTCCTCTACCCGAGTTCGACAGAGATTCCCCCGTTGATGTCTCATCTACGTCAGAGGCTGGTTCCATGAGCGGAGGTCCTGGGGGCTCCAGGGCTCTCTCCCCTACCCCAAGAAACCCCTTGCTCGCCGAACGATGGTCCAGCGAGGAAATGAAACACATACAATGTCATTTAGAAACGAAGGAACTTTGGGATAAATTCAACGAATTGGGAACAGAGATGATCATTACAAAAACTGGAAGGTGAGTGTTTTTTTAAGTGTATTTCTTGTTCCAACTGAGTCTAAAGTACAATAACAATATTTATTTTATAAAACCGCAATGTGTGTGGCTAGGACGGACGCAAGTATTATGAAATATAGTATAATTAAATAAAAAGAAGGCCTAATCGCTTTCGAGCGATCTCTTCCAGGTAACTACTATAGGTATTACCTACTGTTTTGGGTCACTAGGCTACTCTTCCGTGGTAACAAATACCACATGTTTAATGGTAAATCTGTTTTATACAGAGGAAATAAATAAAAAGAAATTAAGAAGCTAAGAAACGTTTTGCCTCTTGTCATTATGATTAATTTAAATAAATTTAATAAAACTTCATTAACTAAGCGTTAAGTAAGCGCTAATTTATTGTAGGAATGTGTACGAACCAAAGACAGTATTGTTATTATCTAAAGGCTTTTTGATTAGCTCACCTCTTTAGAAATGAAATAATGAATAACCAGTTGTAAAAATAAAATCAGTAGCGCTACAACCTCTTTAGGTCCTGGCCTCAGATTTCTGAATCTGTTTCATGATCATTTTTAAATCTAATAGGCAAGTAGGGGAAAGTTAAACAACAACAACACCGTGTCAGTGTTGCCTGCCACTGACTTTTTGGTTTTAAGACATGTCGGTTTCCTCACAATGTTTTCCTTAACCGTTCGAGCGAATGTTAAATGCGCAAATAGAAAAACAGTCCATTGTTGCACAGCCGGGGATCGAACCTACGACCTCAGGGATGATAGACGCGCGCTTAAGCCACTGTAAAACTTGTAATTTTTAGCACGAACCTCAATTAACACTAAGACTTGCAGTCAACAAGTCAAACTGTGATCGGATTCCATTACTTAACTGTTAAAATGCACATAGATTTTTATATAATTTTATAGTATATGAACAACAACACTTTGTTCATTTGCTAATATTGATTTAGCAACTACTTTGTATAGTGTATGTGAGTATATTCTGTACATAGTTGAGTGGAAAGTATCTTGCACGTCTATAATCCAATGTAATGTAGGTAATCATCAATATTTATGGTATAGGCATATTTAAAACCCTGGTAGGTAAAACATATTCTGATACTTTAATGAGAATTCTGTGTTTAGCTGACGGTGGTAGGTCAGTGGTAATCGGAAGCGTGTTTGTAACGAGACGAAGGCTATACACGATAGCCGTTATGGTAGGTGGTAGGTTTTCAGTGGTGCGAGGCATGGCCGTCGCGCCTCGGGGCAGAACAATGGGCAATTGCCCAACACTGCCCGCGATCGAACAAACGGAATCGGTGTTCAAATCGAGCTAATTAGCTCGAAGATTTTGTAACACTGTTAGATGACTCTTTATAATTGTGTGGTCCATTTAACTGGTCGTTTATTTCTGTAAACTAATTGATAAGCCACTTGGTAAATAGGACTGAGAAATAGTTGTAGGTTTTTGCAACAATATTAGTAGCAACAATCTCTATGAAGAAATTTTAAAGGGGAACGGGGAGCATCCATTGCTGTGGGTGTCTGAGTAAAAGGGGGAAATAGGACTGAGAAATAGTTGTAGGTTTTTGCAACAATATAAGTAGCAACAATCTCTATGAAGAAAGTTTAAAGGGGAACGGGAAGCCTCCAGTGCTGTAGGTGTCTGAGTAAAAGGGAGAAATAGGACTGAGAAATAGTTGTAGGTTTTTGCTACAATATGAAGAAAGTTTAAAGGGGAACAAGCCTCCAGTGCTGTAGGTGTCAGTGGGAGAAATAGGACAGAAATAGTTGTAGGTTTTTGCGTAGCAACAATCTCTATGTCGGCGTGCTGTACGTTATCGCTACGACGTAAATCACCGCGACAGCTCACCGATCGTGACAAATTCGCTAACGCGGCCTTTGATAACACCTGCCGCCATTTTAGAAATACGCCTTATCACATTTATGACTTTATTCATACCTCATGATCAAGAAGTGTATCATGGTTTATGTATATAGGCTTTCACCTCTGAACAAAGGGTTATCTGTCAGCGTAATTAATTTAACTGTGAAAAAATAGGCCATAAACGAAATCCCCGTCACAAAGGGATAATTTGCCACACGCGCGCTCTGCCCCGTCGATTAGCATAAATCTCGCCAACTAACCGTCACAAATGAACGTTGCCTTACTCAAAATCTGCGTGGCTAAACAAACAGCGGTGGGCTGTGGGCCGTGGGACGTGGGCTGCGGCTCGGCGATTCGCACGACGTTCGCGTCGCGTCCCCGTGACGCGGTGACGAAGCGCGACGAATCGCGGCCGTCGCCCGCTCATATAAATCAGCATTATCTCGCAAGATAGCCACGGCCGACCCCGCTAGCTCGTGTCGTTCGAAAAAATTAATGGCTCGGAAAAACGATTCGCTTATGAGGGATCTTTCAATGTAATTGAATTGTTCCACTGAGATCTCATTGTCGCAATGTTTTGCTGAATCAGGTGCTTTCGTTATTACTTGCTTAACTTAATAAGCCTGAACTATCTGTAGTAAACAACGACACAAAGCACATAAAAAGTACCGATATAACTATGTACTGGTACATGTGTAGTACAATTGCACTGACTGAGTCTAAATGAACACGGTGCACTTCTTGACATGCTATATTATGTTATTTTTCTATACATTATTTAAAAAAAAACAATGGAGGTCTGATTTCTCTATCTGTTTCGTGATCATTTGTTTTTCTTAATAGGCAGGTGATAAGCCTTCTGTGCCTGACACACGCTGTCGTTTTTCTCTAAGACTGATATGGGTTTTGTCGGGATCTTTTTCATCACCCTACAAGTGTGAAATACGTACACAGAAAGGCAATTAGTACCGGGGATCGAACCTACGACCACGTCTACTATCTTATCTATACATATTTGTGTCTTCATACAACTGTATTATAACTTTAATACTGTTTTATTTCTTGTTACTTTATACTCAGAATCTACTAAATAACAAAAACTCGAAAATTCAAATCAGTTTTCACTATAAATTCTTAATTTGCATATGGGTCACAATAAAAATGCACACTAGTCCGGCTACTGCATTCATCCCCATGAGATTATCATAACAGGCGTAATAGAATGTAAATATGTCCGTCTGTGTGGCTAATGCGGTAAGCTGCGTTTTAAAACCCGTCTCATTGTTGCTTAAAGCGATCATTTTTCATCCGCTCAGCAAATATTTTGTCAGATGCAGTTTGTTAGGTAATTTATATATGAATTGGACGATTAACACTGTTTTATAACTAAGCATTACCTAGTAGATTGTTCGGTTTAGTATAGGACTTGAGAATCTTGTACAATATCCGATTTTTTATAAGACAAACCTTATCGTCCCTGTGTCCGTGTGTAGGTAAAGAAAAGTTACACTGAAAACATAAAAACAAACTAGCTAAAATTACTAAAAATATAGAAGTGTTATTATTTTTTTTTCTTTATTGCCATATATTTTAACGAATCGCAATAAAGAGATTTTGTTATTTTTTATTATGGCAATAGTTTTAACTTTATGAATAAAGATATTCGACTTAGTAACGTTTAGCTTAAATGTCAATTGTCATTATCGTAAGTCTCAATTCAAATTTTTGAGATGCTTTGATGATATGATTATAGATATATGTATATAATTGAAACACTAAAACTGAAACCCTAAAATCAAATATAAACACATAAAAGACAGTTATTATTTTCATTTTTATTGCTATATTTAAATAAACGCAATAAAAGAAAGAGATTCGACTTTTGACGTTTAGATTAAATGGCAATTGTCATTATCCATGTTCTCAATTCAAATTTTTGAGATGCTGTGGCCATATGAAATATAGATAATTGAAAGCTCATAGCTCAAATGATATCAAAGAAATACATAGTGGAGATGTCAGTTTGCCAACACATTATAATCACAAACTTGGCACACGACAACTGTCTTGATTTACTTCTCACCACTATCCTTTATATAAATTCACATTTCGATGATAAACGCGAAATATTACGTTGCGACAATATTACAATTTAATTGTTTTCGTGCTTTGATGTTAATGTTTACGACTTTATGAGTATAGGAAACTTTGATGAGAAAGATTCACTAGAATCCCTACTGTAAATAACATAAAAGCGACGATATTATCGAAATTTTATGACTGTGCTGTCAAATTATTTAGATCAACTTAATTTTTTCGCATGTTTCTTTTGAATTCATCAATTGTTTTATCTATTGTCTATATCGTAAACCTACTGTATAATTGTTGCAGTTGTCTGTTCTAGGCAAGTTGTGAAGGTGGAAAATAAATAAATTTGTGCAAATAAAATAAATTGTGATAATATTCGTCGCGCTAGGTGCACCGCGCTTACACGTACGTTGCAATTTATCGCACTCGTACGATAATTGTTGATATACGATCGCGATCCGACACTGTAATTGTCAACGCTTAATCTTCTAATTGGCTCGCATTTGCCAATGCCAGCGTGTCGCCTCGATTCGCGATAGTCCGCGATTCGAAAAAAAAAACATACCTACCATTTTCGGTTATCGTAAAGCGCGATCCCGCGACGCCCATAAAAGTTGCGAGGAAGAAAAGCAATTCGCGACGCCAATTTCGAGAACAGTAAAAAGTTCGTTTCACAAGTGCAACTTGAAACGGCGTTTAAGAGCGAAGCAGGGCGGCGCCCACCCGGCATTAAACAATTTGGTATTTTATCGGCGGTGAGGAGGCGCGGGTGACCGTATTGCTGATTTATATGCGCATTAGTCGACTCCGCGAGGTGAACGCGCGAAATGCAAGTGAACATCGCTACGTGTTAGATTACCCTATCGTTATCAGCTGGTGATTGTCTGCTTTCTCTTTACCTATGTCATAGTTTGGTTGAGTACCTAGTATGTAGACTTATGTAAAATTTTCACATAAACAATTTTATTCGTTTCAAATTATTGTTTTATTTTTTGCTTTCCAAGAAAATTGTCACGTAGTTTTTGACGCAATAAAACATCAATTCAATAATTGTAATAACGGAAATCTTTTATCAATATTAATTTGCCGAAGCCGCGTACAAATTATTTGAAGAAGTCTATTAAGTATGAGAGTGTGCAATTACTTAATCAATTAGCGACTAAAATTCGTAATATTAGCACGTTTAACCAATTCAAAAGGGCATTAAAGAGACATCAGAATGAGCCTAGTAGACTAAAATTGGGACGGCTTATGGCGACGTGTATCTCGTTCGTATATACATATTAAGTTTGTCATGTAAATAAAATACATTATTTTTGTATGTTAATTAATTAACTGTTATCCTAATCCAAAATTAAAAAATCAAATAATAAGTTCATACAATCTAATTTACTTAAATGAAGGGAGTTTGCGAAACGCGAACATTGTTTAACTCGTTCCAAGTTTAAATTGAAAACGCCAGAACTCCTTAGTCCGAGTCAAATTTTGAACTTTGCCGCTGAATTGGAAATTTCTTTATAAATATCTTATTACGTTTAAATTTTGTGTCACGCCGCCGACACTAATTTTATTCTTGAGAGACGGCGTCGTGAGGGTGCAAGCCCCGGTGTAAATGTATGCAAACGGGAAACGCGATGTTTGAGCTGAAAACGACAAAAGAATTGGGGGGCACGGCGCCCCCTAGCGACGTTGACGCGCCGACACCGCCCCTCTAAAGAGCTCGCTGTCTCATTGCAAATTCACTTTACTTTGTGTCTTATTAAGAGATTAGCTGTCACTCTACCAGCTTTGAATTTAATTTTGTTAAAATATTATTCTAAGACAATCCTTTTCTTTGTGCACATTTTAAATACTATCTTAAGACAAATACTGTTTATTACAATTATTGTATTATTAATCAACGAATCGATAATATACCTATATATGCCTTAAGTATATAAATACTATTAAATTTACAGGCAGAAATTAAGACTAAATCTTGTTTTGATCCCGTGGTTTTTGTTACCTTTAAGTGTCTCTTGATATTAATGAATTTATTAATAAGCAATTAGGTACTGTTTCTAGATGCCTATTGTTAATAATTGATTCATAAAAAATGCAATCTAGGCTATGTGAAGAGAACACATGCCTTACTCGAAGAGTGATTCATGTAAATATACCCTTAGCAAGTCGGGCTAATCTGCCCCCCCAACACCCACAATATGGCGAGGGGTGACAGGGCGCTACCGAGAAAACGTGTAAACTAATTATGTACATTTTCGTAGCCAGTTATTTACATAACCCCGCTTTCACCGTGAATATTTCATTTCTTGTGACATAATATGACATCTGCTGGTTTTGTTTTGAAACTTTTAATTTTCGTATCACCCCATGTGTAATGATAGGTTATTGTCTGTAAACGTTTTTTTAAATACATTTGGGGTTTCTTTTTGTTAGGGTATGGGAAAAATACTGATACAGGTCATAGACCCAATTTGAGCATAAAAACTGCGTATGATTTTTTTTTTATAAGAATGTAAAAATTCAAACATTTTATTCAATAATAAGTAACATTTTAAACAGATATTATATATAGAGCCCCTGAACTAAGTCTAGGGAGACCTGTACATCAGGGTACTCGGCTCTTCCAATGGTATAACGAAATAGTAACTTAACGATTTATGAAACTAAAATACTATATTATAAAGAAAAACAGAAATCTAAGAATAATTACAAAACTTAGGATATAGGTTTACATTGTTGAGATTTACAGAAAATGAATGAATTAATAAATTGAAGAGATCCTTCAATCGTAGACGGATTTTGTACTAAATTTAGTGTATTCACTTTTATCATCAAAATATGTATACAAAATCTATGAATTATGATTATTTAATTATGTGTAGATATATGCTTGCGGTTAACATAAAGGACTATACCTATACAATATACATAGTACCTTATTAACCTATCCTATAGTCTGGAAGTAAGATTGGTTCAAACGTGAGCATCGTACCTATATTTTTACTATCTATATCTCACCTAATACTATATTAAAATTAACTTTCTAATAGGTAGTAACGTCACATAAAATATTTTTATAATGAGGCCAGTATTTAAAAAGTATGTCCATCGAAAAATTTAAAAATGGAATATCGTTTTCGCGGTTTGCAAGTATTAACAAGTGAACGTAAAGTTTGGTAAAGGAAATATCAGGGCATTCATCCAAGTTTTAATACACACAGTTCACGCTTATTTATAAATCGTCTTAGCTGGAACTAATTTATGGAAGTAAGTACGCGGAAAATGTTTATTTACTTAGTCCACCCTCCGTTGACATCCGCCGTATATACGCTTATGTAACCACATAATCACTTATGTCAGCCATTATTTGCATTTTTATCAGGGCCGTCTTAAACAAGACTGGGGCCATTGGGCACACAAGAATTTGGGGCCCTTTTGGAAAGTAAAAAAAGCTAATTATAATAAAAAAAATACTAAGTATATCATTAAATACTGTATGATATATTATGTCATTAATGATAATAGAATGTTGCTGGTTTTTTGGTTACGATAGCGGTTTCTTTTGAAATTTCTATTGAGTCTTTTATTATATCCTTATTAATTATTACAGTAGGAATAGGCGCAGTTATCGTCATAATATTATCTTGTAGTAGGTATATGCCTTGTAAATACCTTCTGATAACTTTTTTGATTAGGGTAAAAGCCGGATAGTTGCCTCGGTCGGATACATGCCCCGGTGTTTAAAAAACTATGTTAAGATTATAATTTGTATTGGCGCTTTACTACAATAAGTAGTGACTGCCCCTCAGGCCTAAATGCCACGTAAGCCATTGGAATAGGCCCAAGTGTTTTGTCCGAGTAAGCAACACATTGATGATACTGATATACTGATTTGTGAAAAAAGTGTAATGTGCCCGACAAAAATGTTTTGTGAATAAATGTGGGAGAGAAATTATCGGTCCTTCGGGGCCCCCTGAGAATGGGGGCCCTGGGCACGGGCCCCGGGTGCCCTTATGGTGAAGACGGTATTGATTTTTATTATATACCGTGTGTTATAAATATATTACTGATGCGAATATTTTCTTCACTTATCATTTTAAGCATGTTTATCTATACTTTTTCGGAACACTAACTTATAAGTCGTGTGTCGTAGTCACGGTAGCAGTTATTCAGAATCAGGAGGCAGCTTTTTGAGCTTTTATGTTCGGCGGGAATCGGGCTCATACTGAGTTAAACGCCACATAGAAAGCCGTAAAGTAGGTATTTGAGAGTTGTAATTAGTTTTAAAGTACCTTAAATAAAAATAAATCAGTGGCGCTACAACCTTTTTAGGTTATTTCTGTATCTGTTTCATGATCAATCAAATAGGAAAAAATCAGCCTCCTGTGCCAGAAACATGCCGGCGACTATAAGTCTAAAGCGGTTTATTCATGATGTTTTCCTTCACCGTTTGAACGAATGTTTAATGCGCACATATAAAGAAAGTCCATTGGTAGACAGCCAGGGATCGAACCTATGATCTCAGGTATGAGAGTCGCACGCTGAACCACTAGGCCAAGTTGAAGTACCTTACTCAGTGTTAAAATTCTTTTAGGTAATTAATGTATGTTTGAAAATAATTTTGGCCTATTTACTGTACAATAAGATCATTTTCCAAATTAACGAGTCTAAATTACCTAAGACAACAAATTAAATGAATATGTAGCTACCGTAAATTTACAATAATTTTCCATTTGTAGGCATATTAACTGAAACGTTCTTCGGGTAAATATGTACAAATTAGTGTCATTCCGTTTGATGTTCCTTCAAAGAAAACTGTTTGATGTAACAGAAGCATTTTATTGGTAGATATACCATGGTCGTTCGGCTGAATTTGATTAAATTTGTAATAAGTATCGGACTTTTACATATATTTGTATGTGTTCTAAAAACTGTAGTTCATAACTTAAGTATTTTATCAAGAGATGCCGCACAGTACGCTTTTAAATTGCAATGCACACCTTGAGTCACATCATATTATCACAGTTTTCATTAAACATTTTCATTTCAGAACTTAATTAAAAAAACGCATTTTCGTTTTTTATTATTTACTATACGAAAACATTACTGGCTAATAGGTAATTAGCTAATAGTAGCTTATATAAGGTTTTATTATATGACGAATTATAAACACCTTATTGATTAATTAAGCATATAAGGTGTTTAATTATTAACCCCCTTTTTGATAAATGCCTTGAAACTTTTAGACAGTATTTTAATGTTTGTTACCGAAAAACAAAATTAAGCTTGATGTTTAAAAAATAGCTATTAATAGACAATATGGCCGATGTTTATCTATGATGAGCTTTCTGCAGAGACTATTTGATATAAATTGTAATACTTAATTGAATTAATATGAGTTAATTAAACCCTGCTTGGATAACGAAAACGGTTTAGCTTAAAGTAAACATTAATAACAACGTAAGCATTTTTTAACGGAGTCAAAAATTTTCTAGTTTAATTAATATACTTTGGCGAATTCAATTTTCGAAATTCAAATTCCGTCACGCCCACATATCGCTATTCTGTATTAACGCTGTTAATATGCTTCCAAGATCGTGACAGAAGTGCTACTGCACTGCCTGTTTTAGGTATCTGAAGAGAAGCACTCATAATGCGTATCTGAAATCCTTAAATAAGAAAGTTAGTAAATATGATATCATGAAGCAAACAGATCATAAGAGCGTGATTATTTATAAACTGGCCAGTGTTGTACATGTATTTCTTTGTTCCTTCTGTTCAATGTTTAAACTGAATTTTCGCTTAACGCCACCGAAGAGATAGCTTGTATATACCTATTTTGCTATGTTCCGCATTATATGTACATGTCAACGTGTGGAGGCGACGTGCCCTGAGCTAATGTCGTCGGCTTGACGCTAGGGGGCGGCACGTAGCCAGTTAAAACGGAACATGTCAACGATAGATAACTTGTGGAAACATCTCTTGATAAGAAACCGGGTTTATATAATTTGATTCAGTCACTACTAAAACATACACTGAACTTAACACAGTTCCGTCTGTTTCCATCTCAGCGTGAGTATTATTTGACTGAAAGAGACGAGTAATTCATAGTAGTTATTGGTATAAGCGTTTTATTGCTAAGAAAGTATTTAAGAAAAATCTAAAAACATTTATTACATATCTTATACATCCATAGGAATTGGTAATTAGTTTTAGACATTAAAGGCTAGGTTAGAAGTTTTATCAGTGCCGGATAAAGCCAGCGCGGGGCCTGTAGCAAATTCTGTCTAGGGGCCCTTGGTTAGACTTTAGGATTTAAATAGTTCGCTTTTTTCCTCGAAATACTTATAATCGATATCATATTAAAATCGATTAGAAAGTACAATCTCGGCTACGTAAACTTCCAAAATAAATATATACCTACCTATATAAAAATAAAAATCTGATGGGTACAAAATATAACATGCTAGTCTAAATATGTATATCGATTATAATTAAAATTTGAAAATTATTAACGTTAATTTTCAAATTTTAAGATAAATACGTATTTTTACGATTATACTTGACGAAGTCGAGTTTATTTTTATGTGGAAGTGAAGCACAGACTAAGCGCTTCGCGTTAAAGGTATGCAACATATTATACGCTACTATCTAAATTAATACCTACTTTTTTTATTACGGTCAGACAGGCTTTGGAGCGCGGGGCCCGTAGCATTTGCTACTCTTGCTATGTGGCTAATCCGGCACTGAGTTTTATTATGGTTAAAATTCTATAATTAAAAACTGCCAGGCATATGCATCCATCCATAAAGAAAAACAATCAAAACTATATTAACACTAACTACACAAGACAGTACTTAAAAAAGAATGAAATATTTTTTTTGTACATAGTATAAATGTCGAATACAAATTTTAAAGTCTTTTCTAACATCTTTATTCTCAGATATTTTAAAGTATTGTTGAAAAAATAATACATTGCGTAGGTAGTGAATATGGATAACATTATAGAATATTTCTATTAATTGTAAAAGATTTTTTACTTGCATAACACCATTATCAAAATTATTATTATATGTATAATAATTGCATTCTAGATATGCGTGTGAACACATTTCACACCGGCGTTCACTCGAAGTGAAAACATTCTAAGTATAGACTATTAGTATCTTTAATAATATGTTCATTTACTAATGACGCAACACTCAGTTTGCGAAAGAAACTTAATTATTACCTCACACTTGGCGATAATGACTCTCGAATCTTTTATTAAGGCTTTGTGTCTGTAATGTACTCAAAATTAATTAGTCTGCTAAAATGTAGGAAAACCATGTTTTTTTTATAAGACGTTGAAACTGCTTTAAATTTAAATATTACTTCAATGATTCATAAGCTATGTACCTAAACATAGGTATTTATACTGTTTTAGACTGTGTAATTTACATATAGTACTGTTATATAATCTGAGTCTTAAATGGACTTATATTAAACATTATTAGTTAAAATACGAAATACATTAAAAATCTAAGATTGGTATGACTTGCCTTGTCATTTTAATTATTTATTTACACGTCGAAAATAATAAACATACAACTCACTAATTAATCGAATAGCTGACTGGAATGGGAGGCTTTGTGGCTTATGAGCGTTCTTCCTTGGGCAACCTGTGCTAAAAGAGATCTAAACAGTATCAAATATTTTGCAAAAAAAAATTGGATAATTTATTTAGAAAACTGGTAAAAGACTTGTAATACGTTAAGCAATATTGTCAACAAAGTTTCCGATTTCCGTGCCGACTTAAGGAACTCCTCACAGGTGTACCATAGCGAACGATTACGTGACTAAATTGCGGGTTTTGCGGGCATTAACGCGGATTCGGGGGAAATTATTTCGACACGTTCTTGCTTACGTTTTTCACCCGTGTAACCTAAAGTTACTTTAAGTACAATAGTAATGTAGCAATTACCTGGCTACAAGGAAACCGTTCAGATTTTTTTACATTTATTACTGGCATTACTGAATGTTTTAAATATAAAATAATCATTAATTGAGAATTAAAATAAGTTCATCAATCGAATTACAAAAGGCACTCTTTCGTATACTTTCTAAACTTAGTAGTTAATAAATCGAACATAAAATTTCGTAGCTGAGTTCACTTTTAAAGATATCTTATTTATTATATGTTAAATATCTCTTGAGATGAATAAAAAGTTTGCTGGTAAGTCTGTCAGGGTCTATGATAAGCAGAAATACCCGTTATTTCATTTAAGTAATACACACACATTCACAAACTGTTAAATGGTACCTACAGTATATTTTCTCAGAAACAAAAGAGTATTTCGATCATCTTTTTTTTATCAATGTACTAAAAATATTGTTGAACTTTGTATACTGTCTAGAGCAGTGTTGGCTTAATAGCTTCAGCCTGTGACTGATCTGATCCCTGAGACTGAACTTACGATAGGTTCGATTTCCGGCTGTGCACCAATGTGCTTTCTTTAATATTCACTCGAACGGTAAAGGAAAACATCGTGGGAAAACGGCTTACCTTAAACCCAAAAAATTCGACGTGTGTCAGGCATAGGAGGCTAATCTTCTTCTTGCATATTAGACTGACAAATGATCATGTAAATGATACTGAAATCTGAGACCCTGATCTAAAAATCTTGTAGCGCCACAGATTTTTTGTATACCTACTGTCTAATTAATATTGCATGTATAGTTTAAAAAGAAACCAATGGCGCTGCAACTCTTGCCCTTGGTAAGATTTCTGTATCTGTTTCGTGATGATTTGTTCTTTCAGTACACACGCCGTCGACTCTTTTGGGTCTGAGGCATGGTTTCCTCACAATGTTTCCTTCACCGTACGAGCGAGTGTTAAATACGCACATAGACAGAACAGTCCACAGACAGGACTTAAAGGCCGGGCCTAGTAGGCAGGCCCAGCTTAGCCTTGGCCAAAAATGCTAATATATAAATATTTACATAAATAAGAAAATATCAGACTGCTTAAAGGTAGACAGAATTCAAGTTTCAGACTAAAACGAGAGCTGAATGTGGCATGCAATGTGACACCATTAGTACAGTGTCGACAATAAAAGCAATTCCACGCGGAATTTCGCGCAGTGCGTCGCAAGTTCCAACCGTCTACGCCCTTTGAATTGTAAATTCAGAATACAAAAAGATTCTTAAGTCAGCCTTATAAATTAAAATTTAATTTCGTTTAGTTACAACCGGAGTAAAGAGTGAGGACATAATAAAATCATTTTTATACAAAAATTATCTGCCAATGTTATTGTTATCGTAAGTATATAAAAGATTCTTCATCGCTGATAACATAAAGTAGAAGCTCACGTCCTAGCATCATTGTTCTCTTCCGTTGTTCTTGTTCCTGTGTTCGTTTTTCTTTAAAGACACGGAGACCTTTGTGTCTGACGCACACCGGCGATCTTTGGTCTAACAGATGGCGCTGTGTTTAAAGTACCAACGTTTCACATAAGCTACAATTTAATGGCATTACCACCAAAAAAGCATGGTGGTCCCCATAACTGGTGTTCTCCTACCGTTTCCCTTGAATAGGTTACTACCATCTACTATATAAAAATAAGTCGGGTTTTCCTTCCTGACGCTATAACTCCAGAACGCACGAACCGATTTCCACGGTTTTGCATTCGTTGGAAAGGTCTCGGGCTCCGTGAGGTTTATAGCGAAAATTCAGGAAAAACTTGAACAGAAAAGCGGGATCACCAAACGAAATGTTACATAAAACGAAGCCATCTGGTGGCGAAACGGAGTTCGCCGAGTTTGCTAGTGTAATATAACTAAAACCTTAGCCACAGCAACGCTCGGCCGGTCTGCTAGTGAGTTTATATAAATTTACTGAAATAAGAATAACTGCTGAAGAGGTCGTAAGTCTTAAACCCATGCAAAGGGTAGTAATGGAGTGAATCATAAGTTAAACATATTTTATCACAATCTTCATACATTCTTAACAGACTTTAATATAGACATATAATTCGAATCGTAAATAGGTTAATATCCGTTAGTCCGCAATTACAAGCAACCATTATAAATTTACTGTGTAATTAAAGTACGCATGTTTAATATTTGTTTAAAATCACTAATTATTTCACCACAAATTAATACGTATACATCTGCGGCCGTGGTTTTGTTACCTTATAATTTTCTAGTTGTGTCAACATGGCGTTTGTTTTATGAGCTATAATTGAAATTGCATTAAACATATTCTACAATTATGTAAATTTTACATAATATCTTACATGCTCATTGCCAGTAATTAAAGTTGCAAGTTTAATTATAAAGCAGTGTTGGCCTAGTGGCTGTAGCATGTGACTCTCATCCCTCAGGTTCGATCCCCGACTTTACACCAATGGACTTTCTACTAGTATGTGCGCATTCAACACTCGCTCGTAGGGTGAAGGCATATCGTGAGTAAATTGCAGTAGGCCCTAAAAGTTGACGGCGTATATCACAGAATAGGCACATCTACTTGCCTATTAGACAAAACAAATGATCATGAAACAGATAATGAGGCCGAGTATGCATAACCTAAGTTACTCTTTCAGTTGAATTGTAAGTTTTTATTATTTTTCTTCATCTTCATGTTTTGTTGATGGATCTCTCAACATTATCCCTATAACTGATATTTTATTGTTATTTTTATATTGAAATCTCTGATGTTATTACCAACTTTAAATTTGCTATTTTCCATATTTTTGTACGTATCAGAGTACTGGTTAATTCGTACAGCAGACCGAGCGAAGATAGAGGCTCCGTAATGACCACATTACGGAAGCAACACCAGTTGGAAGTGAATGTTTTTGTAGGAGAATTTTCAACCAACTAAAGATGACTATTTATTTATTATGACAATATGTTGCCAGGAAAATAGTCTGGTCTTGGCAAGGGGAAGTGGGGGTTGATAGCCTACTCTTACCAAATTACCACCAACCAAAACCACTAACCAAATTAAGACAGGCACACCTTCAGTAATGAAGACTACGAAGTAGAAGAAGTTGGTCTAACTTTAGGCTCTTTAAAAGTTGCATTTAAGAGTTGTTGAGATATATCTTAGTACATTAATCATAGGATTGACAAAATGCAAGGATTTGAAGCTAAGACCTCCCAGGAAGAACAATATTTCACTATGCGCCAAGCCTCGCCACGCCCAATCAGCTCATTAAGCAACTAACTCTCATCAACCTTTCACGCATCCAAAAAAAACATGAATTTTGAAACGTCAAATATCAAACGTCAACGAGCTTCAAATTTCACAAATAGTTTAACGGATCGTATTGATGGGAATGAATAATATGTTTAAAAGGAATAAATACGTTTAAAAGCTGGAGAATTAATTCAGAAGGTTTTATCCGATGTTTGAATTATTATGATGAGAATTATGGAAATTCCACTCCTCCATTTCTAAAAGTTTTAAAATTCACTAGCCATTTAATCTATTTGATATAAGCTCCTTTTAATTAGTTCTAATAGAAATCTGGAAATGTTTCCAAAATTAAAAATCTATCTTTTGACTACATCAAAGCTCACCACAGATTACACATCGAATAACAGATTAAAATATACATATATCGTGTTCAGTTGGTTTATTCCGAGTTAATTGTTTAAGTCAAAATATCTGAATCTTTGGATAATCTCAAGGTCACCGCTGAAGAATGGAAGTGTGAATTAAATTCCAATAAATCAACTCTAACTTTACGTCATGCTTAGAATGATTGGCAGCCCATTTTCCAATAATCTTATTACACATGGTAATTTGTCATCGCGTACAGCCCGGACCGCCCAGGCTCATCAGGACCAAAGACATTACTCAGATAAATTAGTCAAAGTGAATATTAGATGTTATTTTCATACTTGTCATGACACTAGAGCGATGTTGGATGTGGTTAAGTATACGACACAAACACAAAGGTTGTGAGTTCGAAACGCGGCTTAAACATCGTGAGGAATGCCTTAGCTGTTCAGACATTTCGCTTATTTTGTAATTATTGTGTAATGCTTTCAAGGGGAAGGTGATTTAATTTTAAAGACAAATGCCTTTCTAGCGTGAGAGAGAATTTAACGAATTATTATTATTAATTATATCGCAGAATTATCGAGCAATCGACACTACCAATATTATAAGAAATCCGAGGAGGCTGTAGCACCTTGTTGTGTGAATGTTTATTAAATATGCTTTAATATTTAAATGATAATACAATTATTTCCACCAATTATGTATCACTGTTTCATTTAATATTCATCAAAGTATCAAAGTAGTAGAGAAACGTTGGTACAAAACATACAATAAAACTAATTTAATTAACGATTTATATAATATTCAATATTTAACTTTAAAAAACACCGGTAGTAATTAAATAGAAATTAAACTTCGTCATTAGTGAAAAGTGTAAAATTACTCCGTCAATCGAGTAGGCGACGAGACGTAACCACGTCGAGTTAAACAGACAAGGATGCCCCGTATCGAATGCCCCGGCGCATCCATCACAAATCCACGCACCATATCGGCAAAATGATATCTGTGCCCCTTTTTCTACACAAAGGCACCTGTTTATTGCCACCACATTACTCTGCTATAAATTATAAGTATATTTTGCTCCGGTAGATTATAGGTGAGCGTATTTCACACTATTTGTTTTCAGTAGACAATTAAATAGACACGTAATAGTCATTGAAACAAACGAATTATAATTAAAACGTATATAAAGGAAAATATTACTAAACTAAACAAAACTGAATATAAATAATTGAATTACAAAAACTTTAATAAATCTTCTAAATAAAAGACGAAGAATTTGTGTATGGATCAAAGAAACCATAAATAAAATTAAGATAACTATCTATCGTGTCTACAGTACAAATAATTGAATATACAGTACCTATATATAGATAATATCATTGACTAAGTCATTATTATCGCATTACGTGAATAGCATATCCCTAATTCCATCGAATATACCAGCCATAAAAATCTATTGTCGCCCAATGTTCATATGAATGGTAATTTGTCGCATAAAAATTTATAATTTCACCTAAACAATCATTCAATGCATTAGGTACATAGTTCAATGAAATTAGCATATATATAAGTATTATTTGATGCTTAGGAGACTGAACAATAGTTTTATTTCAGTAATTTTCATAAGTATTATCGCTTGACTGTTACATTGAAGACATACCAACGAATGAAGACAAAAAAAGAATTCACATTGTTTTATTTGTCAGATGACGTCTCAAATCGAAGACGTTCTTTATTCAAATAATTCAATTCCAAGATTCTTAAATCTAAATATAAATCACTTTACATTATTACTCTATGGTCCTAGAAAAGAAAGAAAAACTTTATTATGTATAATAAAAAGGAGGTTTAGTTAAAAAGTGCACTAACCCCCACACCCATTCCCTGTGTCGTGGGCAGCTAGTCTCTTCCATTTGACATATTAATTTTTACATAAGACTTACAATTGTATACAAATACTGTTGCACAAGAAGAATACTTTCCGTTCCAGCATAGGAAAGGTTGATATGTTGATTGATTGATGTTACTAACAAGTAACAATACAGTATTATATCGTTAGTGAAAATTTTGTTCTAAGAAACGTGTATGTGTTTTGTTTCCAAAAGGTCTGCCTAGTTTTTACAGTGTTCTTAGTAGTCACTAAAAGTAGATATAAAAATATGTTTTCCAATGAGTCGGCAATGACATTAGCAATACATAATAGATAGACCACTATATGTACGTTTAATAACCGTATGCGGTGGGGCACAGGGCGGCAGTGACCATAAAATTAACTGTAAGTAGTACCATTATTGGATATGAAATATTCATTGACCAGTGCGGATTGTTGTCGCTTGAATTATGCAGCAGAAATCACTTAGTACGGACTATAGCACTAATACGTTGTAATAGCGGGCTTATCATTAATGTGTACAGGCTTTTATACTATTTAATTTGTGAAGTTATTAGCTTTATGTATTCTTTGATCAAATTTATTATCAATAATTTAGATTCAAACTGCATGTTATATATTATTCGTAAATTTGAATGTGATTAGTTTTAGAAGGAAAGTTTCATTTAAATTCAGGAGAATTATAATAGAATAGCGGACCCCACAGACTTTGTCTTGCATTATACCTATTTCAAGCGATTAGGATATTTAACAAAGTTTGAAGTACCGACTGCAGCGCCATCTACCGGGCTGATTTATGAATCTAAACCATTCCCAGATCCCCTAGAACACACACAAAAAATTTCATCAAAATCGATCCAGTCGTTTGAGAGAAGTTCAGTGACATACACACTCACAGAAGAATTATATATATAAAAGATATGAAAGAGTAGAATTAGAAAAGGTACTTTGTTTAATGTGTATTATTTTTATTAAAATAATTGATATACAACATACAATAAGGAAAACAGGAGGACAATGAGGGAGGAATTTGCCCGTAGGCACACAGAATCAGTTATCGTAGATTAAGAAAAACAATAGTTATAATGTATATATTTTGTATTTCTGATATAAGGCTATAAATAAATAAAAAATACAACATAGGTACATTATCACATGTTAACGGACCGCATTGTCGTTTGCGTGTGCACACACATTTTGTTATGTACTTTATTCTTAGACTATAAATATCTTTTCTGAAAATCTTTGGTTCCTATCTGATAATTGAAACGTTTCAATCATTTATATATTTATAAATCTTTTGGTTATAAACTCTCGCCTGGTTTTGATGCAGCTTGTTTAAGTGGATTCGAGACTGTTTTTTTGTATTTAAAACGTATTACAGGACGTCTGACGGGTCTGCTAGTATTATATATTATTTCTGTTAGGTTTTATCAGTTTGTATATTATATACATGGTTTTGATAAGATTAGGCAAGTGGCGCTTAGTTAAAACCGCCACATGTCTAATCAGCGAACCGAGTTAATTAAATCGCGTTGGCAATATGGCGGTATAATTGCTATTAATAAAGCGCGTTCCTGTATAATTAGACGGTCGCTGATTGGCCGGGAGGACCCTAATCACAGCGTGATAACCTTGCACTAATGGCGGAACCTATTTCATAAACTGCACTCATATTTACATCCGGTATCTGTTACCACGAGTTATGAGATAATTTGTAAATAGATAGTAAACTACACTGCGTATTATAATAAAAAATATAAATAAATCAGCGCTACAACCTTTTTAGGTCTGGGCCTCAGATTTTTGTATCTGTTTCCTGATCGTTTAATTAATAATTAAACCTTTTTTGTTCTTTAAACATTCATCTATTTTTACAAAAGATACACACACATTTTACACTGAAACAATTATGTATATTATGTATTTTTTTTTTCAAGGTAAATCAAGGTACTTTTATAGAGTATATGCCTCCTCCAACTGGGTTCCTCTCTCTCTATCTCGAGCATGTTTTTTCCCAATCATCTCCACCAGCTTCTATGAGCTCGTCAGTCCCACGTATTTTTTATACGTGGCTTTTAAATCTCTATCATTATTATAGAGGGATCCAAAACCGCTGTGGGTGCCTGCATGTTGCACCACGTATTGTTAAAAAATTGTTACGCCGTGGCTATCAAACTATTTAATCACCTTCCTAGAAGTTATAGATCACTGCCGTGTAATGCTTTCAAAGGCAATACAAATTTTAAAAGGCAAGGTGCCTTGGCAGAGTATTTAGACCATAATTTTTGACAAAAATTACTAACTAAGTTAACGGTTCTTATTATTTAGACATCGTTATAATTGATATGACATTTGCATGCCTATTGTTATATGGCTAATTGTGCGGACGTTTTGTAATTAATCAATCTGAATATACTACTATGCAAATAAACGATTTTTTATTGTTATTATATCTACATATCTCATTCAAGAAAAGAGCATATTAATTCTTAAAAGGCAATGCACTCGCAAGCGCTTTGGCATTGAGAGTGTCATGCCATGCCATGGGCTGCGATAGGTATCACTTAACATCATGTGAGCCTCTTATCTGTTTACCCCCTGTACTATTAAAGAAAATCTATTTATTTATATAGTGGGTTAGGACGTGCCGATAAATGCGCCGAGAAGTCACCCATTTAGATTTAAAACCTAGGTTGGGCCTAGGTCTGATAAAGCACGTCAAATAAATTGTATCCAAAATGTATGTGACCCATATTGATACACTTATGAAAGCGTAATTATAATTAAAGAGAGTAATTAAACCCGCGACTCTTATAAATGAATTATGACAAGGATTCATGGTCTAATAGTATGCAATAGTGCGTAGAGGAGATTCATCAAAGCCGTCACGCGGGAACAATGATTGACGAGTTCGCACCTCGCTCCGTGCCGCTAATTAAGACGACATGTGCATGCGCACCCATGCAGCCCGCTTAACGATCAAGTATGCAATATTTGTTTCAAATGTCATTATAATTGTTTTAATTTGTAATGAAATACTAATTAACCATTCGTATACTATCTCGAGATCTTGTTTTGCGATTTGCTGTCATTATTTTTACAGGGAATAATTGGCTGTATATACTGGCTATATATTGTAAATAATTATATATTGACAATGACAGTTGACAATTAACGGTAAAAAAATACTAGATTTCTCATAAAAGCTATTAAAAAAATATGTCACGCTATTCAATGTATGTACCTATACAATAAATAAAAATTTATTTATTTACATTTTATTATAAAAATACATCAGGGGCGCTATAACCTTTTTAGGTCAGGGCCTCAAATTTCTAACAGGCAAGCAGGTGAACAGCTTTCTTTGCCTGATACAGGCCGTCGACGTTTTCCTTCAGGCGCACATAGACAGAAGCTGCATTGGTGCACAGCAGGGTATGAACCTACGACCTCACAGATGAGAGTTCCATGGTGAAGCCAACTCTGCTCCAATCTTTGGACCATACACGAAAATTATTGAATTCGTAACACGTATTGTACAAATACAATTTACAAGTATCAAAAACAAATAGGAAATATACTACATACAACGCTTTTAGCTATTTCTTCCGGGCAACTTTTAAAGTTACAAACATATTGTGAAGATATTTTTAATTGTGCACTATAAAACATAAAACTTTGCCTACCGTCCCAAAACAAGTGTTTCGCCGGTGATCGAACACAAAACCACTATAATTTCAAGCCAAGAGGCTTTTTACATAGCCTCCATTAATAATGAATTCAAAGTGGACTCACAGATCAGCGCAAGCGCAACTAAACGAACATAAATCTTGTTAATGGTATTCTTATTTTCGTCCTCCCTGAATCTTGTTCGCTACAGGAATGAATTTCTTAAACGTTTAACGAGAAAATCTATACAATTCGATAGATTCTAATATATTTTTTTGTTAGAATATTTACTGATGTGGTCAGTTCCTTGCTTAGCGATTGCTCCAGAATGATGTAATTAGAATAATTTAATAATATATGATAAAATAATATAAGAATTGGCATGATATGATTAAAATTACTATGTAAAATGCTACTTTTTAATTGTCAAAGACTAATTTGCACGCCATTGTGTGTCTGAATATGCGAAGACCACACCATAATATTTTTGTACCATTTTCTTGAAAATTAATTATTATTAATATAAAATAATTCTTTAAGATATAAACGCATTATGTAATTTTAAAGCCAGATTTTTAAACTATGAAATAAAGTCAACCCATGACAACGTTTGTTTTGTATCAGAACATTTATATATAAACGCGTTTATGCAGTAATTATATATATATATATATCGCGTAAAGTAATGAGATTATTATACTTTATATTATATTATACTTAAATATTATTTATTTATTTAAAAACAGGCACACTACACCAGACACACAGAACACACAACATACAAAAACACAATACATACGCATCAATGACAAGTGTGCACAACATTTAAAGGGAAACATTATAATGATAATTATAAATATTATAGATTAATCTTTACACTTTAATTAAAATAAATACAATACAGCTACGATAGCTAGCACTAGTCTAGAAAGCACATTTTATCCATAGATAAAAAACGTTATTTTGAGTGTCATAATCAAACAAATCTGGGTGGTCATGAAATTTTTATTCTGTTAGTAAAAACAGCGACTGACAATCATTTATATCTAAAACGTCTCGTCTTACGATTTGTTTCCGTTCCCGCCTCAATGGCTACCATTTTATGTCGATTAGGAGATAGTGTTTCACTCGCTACTGACACCACTTTCTATTACAACAATGAGTTTATTATCATTTTAGAACTCTCTGGTTCTTGTTAACAAATTATTGAAACTTAACATGCGTACTTAATAGAATGGGCAAGCGACAAATAGTTTTATAAAAATATAGAAATCAGTGGCGCTACAATCCTTTTAGATCTGGGCATCAGATTTCTGAATCTGTTTCATGATCTTTTGTCATTCTTATAGGCAAGTAGGTCAGGCAGGCAGGTATCAGCCTCCTGTGCTTGGCACACGCCGTCGACTTTTTGGGTCTTAGGCAAGCCGGTTTCCTCGCGATGTTTTCCTTCACAGTTCGAGCGAATGTTAAATGCGCACATAGAAAGAAAGTCCATTAGTGCAAAGCCGGAGATCGAACCTACGACCGCAGGGACGAGAGTCGCATCCTGAAGCCACTAGGCCAACACTCCTCTAATAGTTTTATGTAATCCAAAAATCGATAGGTTGCCAGCCTTTTTGGAAGGTTAAAGAAGGTGTAAAAGTTGTAAAAAGCGGATTAAATACCTCTAAAAACTAAGTTTATGCTCTTAAAAGAACAAACTCTTACAAAAGAAAATATAGCACGGCAACGCAAATTCGCAATCGATGGAAGTCATGATGAGATATACTAGTATTTATAGGTAATATAGATAAGTCCTGTATTATAATATATGTATTAGCTTTGTATGTTATGCCGCTTAAGGCTTACAATAACTTAACACATACATACTGAATAAAGAAATGATAGTAAGTACAGTACAATAAATTACACAATTTTATCCGCTTCTATCCACAAAAAAATAATAACGAGTATCATTTATATGTAATCTACACAAAATAAAGACACTATAAGAAATATAGCAGGAAACCGCATCGAATGAGATTTCGACCAACCACAAACAATTTTCCCAAGTAGACAAAAACACAGATAAAAATGTGTACCCATCTATCTTCCTCCAATGGAACGTTAAAGAATGTTAAGAAGGGGAAGGGGACGCAATGTGTGTAATATAAATACTTTTATTACAAATTATGCTTACAAGAAAATAGCTAAGCTTCTGTGAGGTTTTATTTTTATTTAAGTCAATTTGAAGTGTCAAACAGATTTTTGAATTTGGAATAATAGCTACGTATGTTTGTCATTAAAATAAAATATAAACATATTTTATTTTTATTTTATCTAATCATAGGTACTTTGCACTAAAGGTATACCACATACCCAATAAAGGGTAGGAATAATGAATTGTCCATCTAGCACATCAAACGCCTAACCAAAGAGACAGGTGTTCTATATATAGTATCTATATTTATAAGATATATTACAGTACTTAATTTTGTATATATGTTTAACTTAAAACCTTTAGGTACAAATTATAATTACTTGCGATAATTGGCGATAACCTAAAAGGCGACGACGATTGAACTCAACAACTCGGCCGAGTAATTGTTGTATAATTGCGTTAACGTGAAAATACACGGTTTAATTAAACAAAAGAATGAGAATTTATGCATGAAGAATTGTGTTAAATAAACAACGTTTATGGCGGGGCAATTTTAAATGTTTTTAAAAATGGAACGGATTTTTTTCTGTATCGTATTCATTACTTGCTCGCGTACTTGTTATGAGCAATGCGTAGGCCTGAGGTTCAAATAGATAAAGATGTGTACTACCAGAGCAACATACCTATTATATACGTTGCAGCTTAAATCAGTTCCATTTTGAATGTCCGCCACTTATGAATCTTACTTCATCTGTCAACCCGAGTTGCAATGTTTTGAGACAGGTGTTCCATTTTTAAATATTGCTTCGTTTTGTCATAGACGCATGTTCCCGACGGTGCGTGTCTCTTTCGCGGGATGCCGCGCAGAGGCGCGTTATGGCGTTCTACTCGACGTGGTGCCCGTGGATAGCAAACGCTATCGCTACGCCTACCACCGGTCGTCATGGCTGGTGGCGGGCAAAGCGGATCCTCCCGCGCCAGCGCGTCTTTACCCGCACCCTGATTCTCCCTTCTCGGGCGACCAGCTGCGCAAACAGGTCGTCTCTTTTGAGAAGGTCAAGCTCACTAATAACGAAATGGACAAAAATGGACAGGTAATGATAAAGTTTTATTTTTAAGTATAATATCCTTTTTAATAATAATAACTCATTTATATTATATTAGGTATAGCGATTTTAGTTAGAGTTAGTAACAGCACGGTCTTAGTGCTGTAAACAAAACAAAAATTGGGGCATGTAGTACCGTAGTTTACTAAATAGCAATCAAGACAGTCTTTTGTTTCACTAACAAAATATTACATTTTGTTTCAGTTGGTGCTGAACTCCATGCACAAATATCAGCCACGTATCCACCTAGTTCTCCGACGGGAGGGCGCGGTGAACGCTCCCATAACAGATCTGGAGCAAGAGGAATTCAAGACATTTATCTTCCCGGAATGCGTATTTACTGCGGTCACAGCTTACCAAAATCAACTTGTAAGTATAATTAAGATTTACTAGACTTACGTAGGTACATAAAAGCTTAGCAACGTTGCGTTTGTTAAAAAAATATACATTTGTAGAGGGTAGATTCAGTTTCGTAAAGGACCGGCATATTAACTAAACACTTGGTCCGTTGACTTGATTAGAGGGTAGATTCAAAAACTTCTTAAC
This sequence comes from Pieris melete, assembly GCA_963693345.1. Taxonomy (NCBI): domain Eukaryota; kingdom Metazoa; phylum Arthropoda; class Insecta; order Lepidoptera; family Pieridae; genus Pieris; species Pieris melete. Next base: position 2,040,103 of record CAVNZK010000028.1, read on the forward strand.
GGACCAGCAATTAAACTTTTAAATTAACCTCTTGATCTGTTGACGTTGTTTTTACGGATTTTACATCAAACAAATGCTTAACCGTAACAATAATTCTCTTGAAGACCTTTCTTTTTACTTTCGTCCACAAGCATCCAGTGACATAAGAGTAATTAACTATTATTAGATTAGATCAATCGTGATTTGATTTCTAAAATAGATCACAGAACGAATGTTTGTAATTGCTTAGTCTGAGTATCGACACGTATTTCTGTCTCACTAATTGCAACTCGGTGAAAGGTATGTCCAGTGGACAAAGCGACGTGGCACATTTTTGTTTATCGTACGGCCACACGCGGGCGTGCACGTTGACTGACGGACACAAGAAGATCGTCTGTGACGAGTTTGTTGTCACCCAAAATATCTCGTTTCTGTATTTGCTAATGTATTAAGGTTTCGAATTAAGCTTTAGAGTTATATATTTACGACTAAAAGTTTTACGTTTTATCGAATCTCCTAATCTTATCAGATTTTATTAATTTAAATTATTTTCTTAATACATCAACCCCGTGAATTTCACGACCCACTTTTCTACCTAAACTATTTATTTATATTAAATTTGATGTCTAATTAAATCATTTTGACATTCGCTCGAACGGTGAAGTAAAATATCGTGAGGAAACCGGCTTGCCTTAGACCCAAAAAGTCGACGCCATGTGTCAGGCACAGGAGGCTGATTACTTACTTACCTAATGATCATGACTCAGATGCAGAAATCTAAGGCCCAGACCTAAAAAGGTTGTAGCACCACTGCTTTTTTTTAAATAAATCACTATCAAAGAACCATCATTTGCGGTGTCAATTCAAAAATATTATTATTAAATTCGACAGTAAGTTCCTGTCTTTGTTTTCCCCGGTTAAATGGTGTCTGGTGTTCTAGCTTTCTTTCGCTTAACGCCTCAGTAGCGGGCCGCACATGTCGCCACGAGCAATTAATTCTCTGTCACAAAAGCGTTTGGGCGTCGCGACGCTCATTTTGTTCCTACCGCGAGGTAATTAGGACGTTTTGAGGTTCATAAAGGAAGCGTTACTTTATATCGACAACGCGGTACATAAATCTTCATTCGTACGTTAATTACTTACTTCGTTTCTGTAAATTTTTTGTTACAACTCGCAATGCAATCCTAATTTTAGCGTTAGGTCATTGAAATGCGTTTAGGAGTCTCTTGTGTGTAGTTCGGGACATTGATTCTAACGTTCCGTGTACAGGCTATTGATAATAACGAGAATAATGGTCTGTGCATATTGGGATCTGTTCCGTGCTTTAAATCTCTCATACAGTACAGATTATTAATGTCTATAGATGGCGCAATTTGCATAAGAAGTTAATAGTTCTATATGAATAATAGAAAGCGTTTTCTATTATTGATATAGAACTATTAACTATTTTGTTAAGAATTTTATATAACACGGTGCAAACGGGTACCTCACCTGAAGTGATACTCATGCGTTGCCGCCATTTTAAGAATTAGTACGCTCTTTTCTTGAAGGACCAATCAATGTTAATTATGCACTAACTCTTTTAATTTTTATCATTCCTTAAAGTTATTATAACTTATGTAAATTTAGTCAATTATAAATTTTCTTTTAAATGCTCTGATTACTACAGCTTTAACTTTAGTTTATAAAAATAATTGAAACCTTAAAACGTTAATTTCGGCAGCTTTTGCACACTCCAAATTTTAACTGACATAGCATATTGGAATTCAATAAGGCTACCTCATATCTTTGATCAGGAGCTCCGATTTGGCTGACGTCACACTTCTGACAGCTAAAACATTTGTCGAACCGCCGAGATAGTGTCACTGATAACCCAATCCCTTACAACAATAAGAAAACACTTAATGTGTTTGCACCTGCGTCTCTCGATATATCTTGTGCCCGCATAACTTGATGTTTTATTTATTAAATTTGAATTAAAAGGGTTATTTTTTTATATTTAGAGTATTTTTTCTTAAAGCTTAGCGGCAATCTAGGCCGAGGAATTTCTAGTGTGAAAAATAAAGTGTTATTGGGAGTAATATATGTAAATACATATTTGCCGCGCATCACCTATACGTGCAACCAGCTACCCACTGAAGTAATTCCGAACCAATTCGACTTCTAGAAAAGAGCGTACCTATTCTTAAAATGCACGCTCTCGTTAGCCCTGAGACATTAAGTATGTCCATGGGCGGTGGTATCAGCTAACATCAGGTGAGCCTTCTGCTTGTTTGCATCCTGTTCTATAATAAAGGATTATAACTGGTAAATAATAATTTGTGAAAAAATTCATAATTATAAATATTTATTTAATAATAAGTTATCGTAAAAACTTAAGGTTGTCATGACAGTACATTATACGGACTGCGACGCCTTCTATAGAAGTTTTGACGGGTTAAAAAAATTATAGGTTCTATATTCACTAATAATCTTAAATGGTTTTTAAAAAGTCAATTAGCCCCTTCACATCTAGGGGCGAATATGATAGTGCAATTATTGTAGACTACTTTTTCATTTAGGGTATTCAGTATACCATAATAAATACGTAGGTCTTTGATGTCTATGGTAAATAATGTAATTAGGTTTTAGCTCTCTATTAATATACTAATGATATATGCAAACATCACCAGCTATAAATATATATTTATTTACAGAAAAATATAATTTAAAACTAATGTAATACACCATACATTTGAAAACTTTGGCTTGTATTACTGTAACAATAGAAGTCTTGTTTAGCGCAACAAATGCATATAAAAATACTTCTTCAACATTATTTTTATGTTGCTTATCGTTAGGCTATCTAACGTAGCGTGACTCTTATAAAAAATCGTAAACTGAATGAATAAAATCACTAAATCGAAAATTTCAGAATAACTCTTTGAGAATTCGATTCATTTCTACTTGTCATAAAAAATCTGTCATTTTACAGTATACAAAATGAAACATCATTATTGGTGCTTTATCATTCCTGGACGTTGATATAAGACAAGATAAGGTATAAAAAATATGAATTGCTTTTTTGTGTGCGCGTGAGACACAGCGTCGCCGCGCCGCGGGGAGGTTTCCCGGGAAAACTCTAACCTGCTCCAGCACACCCACTTGCATTTGTTAACAATCTTTTGTTTGCTCTACTGAGGTGACAATGTTTGTTACAATGCAGTTTTTTCAAGCCGATGACTTGTGAATTTGTTATGATTGATTGTTCCGCTGAGGATCGCGGCAACCTGCCATGATGGATTGAATGTACAAACATATTTACACACTTCATTGTGTGTGCAACGAAAGCAACGGATATTAAGGGACTTAAAATAAAATCAGAAAATGATTTTGCTCTCAAATTATCTTACTATAAAAATAACTCCTTAAGAATAATATAGCTTTAATTTCCCGTATATTATAGTAAATTGTTTTATTTTAATCATAATATATCTATTATTTATTTGGTACTACTACAGCTAACATACACTATATGCAATAAAAAACAATTATGCTAATTATAGCCAAAGATGGAATACATATATAAAAATGGTTCAAACATTTTCAAAACTTAGAAAGGAATACCTAAGTAAAGATCGCATCATCTAGTCTATCTATCTATTTGTTATTCCAAAGAATTAAAAGATAAACACTAACATTTATTAAACTAATGCGATTAAAAGCTACTTAATTGAAATTTATATATCATTTCTCAGTATCAATAATCAATATTCAAAACCCAATCCAAAGCTATTCTCGCATTGAACATCTAAACGGGTTTGAGTCTGACACAATCGAACAATATAAAGGAGTTAGGCAAACACAATTTCAATAACAAAGGGAGCCAAATAAACATATTTCACGGGCCAAAATGGCGGTCAGGTGTCATGAGGTGTCCTTCCCTCCCCGCGCCCTACTTCACCCCCGCACATCTCTTCAAATAATCGATTCATTCTTATGAATGTAATACTTTTATATTTGTCAACGCATAACGTCCATAAGATTATAAAAGCTTAAGGTGACAAATACATCGGACCCAACGCACATATTTTAACGTTATTGACAGAATTTGCATAATTTAATAAGGCCCCGGAAAAATTGGTAATTATATTTTTGTATATTAAACCGTAAAAAAATCACGTAGTGTTTCTGGGTTGGTAATTTTTCACGCATTATAACAGGACGATAACACGGAACCCACATAAGTCAAAAATACAAGAAGTCAATGTACTTGCATAAGGGAATTTAAAATAATTTAACGTGAAATTATTTATTGGTCAGCCGTCTCTTTCTGGCGTATAATACTGGTAGGAACTGTGTGAGTGTGATCTCTTTCTTACTTGCCATCGATCACACGAGGTGTGACGTCACGCAGAGCCGTCGTGTGCGGCCGGCTTGAATTTATTGCGTCTGCGCACCCAGCCACCACAGAAGAACTACATTTATTGAACCCTTTAAGCTTTATAATTATTTTCATACCTTTATTAGATTTCTTTACGCCTCCTCCTTTTAATAAATACTAGACCCTTCTCGATACTTTAAATTATGACGTGTTTTTTTATTTTTATGCGACCGTGTTCTATAATCCCTGCTATTGTTAACTATGGGTAGTCAAAAGTCAAAGTATGATTGGATAATCTATGATCAATGACAGTACAAAATGTGTGCTGTCAATTTGATACTTGTCATATTTCGAAAGTTTTTCACAAAACATTTTAATGATAATTAATTAAACGGGCTGTGCATATTGAAATGTGGCAGATAACATACTCGATAATATTCAGAGTATTGAATAATAACTTCGGCCATGAGTGCAAAGTTGATTTCGTACTAACAGTAGGCGCTTTAAAGGAGTTAATCCAGAAATTACGGGACGGTTCTGAAAACACGAACAGTCCACGGAGATTTCTAAATGTGGGTTGGTAGAGTGTTAATAAAGATAGCAACAGAGATCGCGGATAATTTATACAACCTACATAGCATATCATTTATTATATCTATTGGAACTGTGCGAGAAAGTTTACAACTTATCGACATGTTGGATGAAGACGATACAATATGAGGTGTCGAATTTAACAGTATTTGTCTTGACAATCTAATAAATATACATTACAAATTGTTCTTATTGAAATGAAAGTAGCAACTGCCAAAAATACATTTTGATTACTGATTTAAACGTAGACACAAAAGCCACGGGTTAGTCAAGACTTTTCAAATGAGACCATTTTTAAAACTGCGGATATTGGAGACAGAAAAACGGAAAACAGCTAAATAATTAGACCCCTGTTGTACGTTGTATGTTGTCAAACTAAACGCGACAAATTTATTGTATGTGAAATTGTTATTAAAAATCTCTTCCAAATATTTTTCATTTATCTCGTTTCGTAATTCGTTCCTAATACTAAAGCTAAATGTGTATTAAATATGAATAGTTCTGCGAGCTATCAATGCCACATAACTCGTAATTCTTGCGCACTTGCAAAATAATAAAGCATTGCTTTTCTCGAAAATCCCGTTTACAACTCCCACAGCTGTTGGCCATTTAGAATTTATTGTTTTCGCCATATACTGCGTTACGTCTTACTGAAAATTTATTTTAATACACACTAATCATTCAAATATTATACATCAGCTTTATGTGACAATTATTATAGTAGTACATACACACCTTCATATAAAACATTGAAAAAATATTTTTATTACGCGAAACCCTGGAAACTGATTCACAAGACTAAATATAATACATGACATTGTAGCTTAAATTATACATAGTATTACTAGATAGTTTATACAAATATAATTAATTTATAAATAAAAATTAATCGCAAAATATGTTGCCAAGCGCAAACACGAAGACGGGTGGAACAATTCGAGTAATTTTTATTTATTTCTTGAACTCTGAGGAAGGTTTTTACCGAGAGAAAATTTGGATAAAAAAAATTAACAATTTATTAAGCATAGCAAAATGTTTCATATAATGGTATGTAGCTACCAAAAAGGTAGGCTTAGTAAAACAATACAAGGCGAAACAAAGTTCGAGGCAGCTAGTTGTAATTAAACTGATTTTTAAAATGTATTGAAATTTTTATTCAGATCGTAAAAAACATAATCATTCTTAACTATTACTTACAGTATTCAAATCAGACAATTGTTTTTTAGATACGTCGCTCGGAATTTTGTAACAACTTTGAGTCTTAAATTAGAATTTTTACACCCCTATTAGTGCTGCAGCGATATATTATAGCTAAGGACTCACAGATTGAAACAAGTAAAATGTGCATCGTTCATCACGGCTGTGTATCAGTCAATGGCGGTGTGGAGCTATGACATTTATTTATTCCTCGGAATACTCCCGTTTATCCTCACCGCATTCCCTTACATGACAGGCGACAAACATTTTTGTATCTTGACATAATTATAACGACTGTACGCTTAATTAAAACGAGATTGTGACGGGTTTAACTGTCTTATTTGATTTTACTGTAACTGTTAAAAATGTATTCATGTTTATACATTTGTATAGGTACTCACTGGAGCACCCAAGAACAAGTTTGTTTTTATCTTAAAGAGATTAATTGTTCATCTATTTTCGATAACATAAAAAAATTAGTTGAGAATGACGTACCCGAGCTGTAACGTAAGTTCGGCTATGTACTTCGAGACCGAACAACGTCTATGACGAGAGAACGTTCAGGTATTTCCTACCACGATTAATAAATGTACTACCCGGTCAGTTATTAGATAGCCTAAGGTAAGGTAATATGAAGAGAAAGTTGAAAAACTATTTTAATATGCATTTGTCGCGCTCCTAAACAAAACTGCTATTGTAACATTCATACAAACCACACTTTCTAATGTAATTTTTCATATTATTCTGTCAAATAAATAAATAAAAAAATATGATGAACCGGTAACAGTTTCAATATATTAGTAATATATTCTAAATAATGAGTCTACTTATAAAAATTCACATGAGCGGCGCCAGTTTCCCTCTTTTCAAGTTTTTTTTGTTTCCCGCGCGAGAATAATGTCATTAAGACGCCTTTAATGTTGTCAGTGAACAGGCATGCCGCCCAAGGCGACCGTTTGTTGATACTTAAATTAGGTTGTTTTGACACGCCTCGTCCTTATGTTTGTACTAAATCTAATAAATGTCGGTAGCGGATCCATTACTGCGTTTGTTCTTGATACGTTTGTTAAATTTCTTTGTTTTTCTTTAATAATAGGAATTGAATAAACTTCTTCATTACCAAACCGGTACTCTGGTCATAAAAAGTCGACATAAATATACGCTACAAGCAACGCGCACTCATTATGTCACTGTGAGGCGCGAAGGTATTGTAGTCAATCGAACGCCAGGTGGGTGTGCAAGTGTAAGTAGCATGACCCTCGACATCTCTTGCTTCCCAATTTGACGAACACCGTGTCCCTCGGACAATCGCCTGCTCATTGTTGTCACATGACAAGGCATATGACCTCTTTGGAGTCTAGGCGGAACTTCCAACCTCATTTCTCTGTTTATTAATCAATAAGGAAACAAGATATAAATAAGCTGTAATTATAGAAGTGTCCTTGAATTGTTTCACAGATAACAACTATAAATAACTAAAATAAAAAGAAATAAAATAATACACGTGTATTTATTAGTAATCATAACTAGCAAATATACAGTATTTTCAATTTTCCTAACCTACATAGTAATAATAAAAATAAATAAAAATTAATAAAAATAAAATTTAAGAAGTTTAATCGGTGTACCTTTAACGCTAGTAGCATTTCCTCTCTGTATAGCGAATAGCGATACTTATTTGTTGAGCCAGGAAAGCACCAGCTCTGGGATCATCGGTACTACCTAGCAGTATTATCTAATTAGTTTATTACTTCCTTTATATTACAAAATTAATTTACAAAAAATATATAAATGGTGGTGAAATTGCGACTCGTTTGGATTTGTAGAACACGAAAAGCGTTAAAGATGAGTAAATAGCTGAACCAATCAAGCTAGACAGATCACTCGGCAGATAATTACTGACTCGTCATCAGTGGCTCGCGTGGAACCCGCTGAAAGATTGACACACGCTAGACGAGTATTCGATGACTTGTTTATTGCGAATATGTTGCGTCAATCTTGCACTATGCCAATTGGATCAGTCCTATCTGGTCGGTGCGTCTGGCATGCCTGCTATACACTGGTATGTTTGTGTAAGAACATCTAAGAAGTTGTTCAGATGGTTACGCGTGTGATGAAAGGAAAAATATCTCGGTTAGTCAACTGTATAAACGCGACAGAAATCAATGCCATACTAATGTATTCAAATATTTAATCCAGCATTGCAATGCCTTTGAGGATATTTGTCGTAACTCGTAAATATTACTCACAAATTGTGCGGACCACAGCGGGAGCGCGGACGCAGCGAGGGGGCGATTTCTCATGTCAACTGAGCAACGCCAACATTTTTTAACACCTTGGACTCTATTTAAATCAAACAAATTCTTTATGAGGATGATAGCGTATTTTAATTGGGTTTATATTTAATTGAGTATATATTTGGGTGTGGCAGAGAAAGATTGAAAGCAGAAATAATTGCTGTGGAAAGCGTTAAGAAGTATGTGTGGTGTAACATTGCGTGATAGGAATCCTATCATAAGTAATAGTGAAATAAGTGAGCCGTGTGGGTTAAAAGAGGATGTAGTGATAAGGATGGGAAAGGAAATGCTTAGGTGGTTTCACCATGAAGTTCGGATGAATGAGAAGGAGGTTAACGAGCAGGATATACAAGGCAACCATAGATAGTGAAATCGGGTTGGTAACTAGGCCTTGTCGAACATACCTGGACCAAAGCCAGGAAGTCTACTACTACTAAAAAAGGGACAAAGTACCTATTATCAACTAGCATGGATGGTGAATGTCATGAAAGTGGATGAAGCGAGAGAGGTATATATGGACCGTAGCAAGGGAAAAAAATCCTTGTTCTCTGACTATTTGGAAAAAAGCCGTGATAATTTAAATGAATAATGGTTTATTATTTTTTTGTTTAAATACGGATGTAACGTCTAACATGTTATATAAATCGACTTCTTTGTTTCAGATCACGAAGCTTAAGATTGACAGTAATCCGTTTGCAAAGGGATTCCGCGACTCATCTCGTCTTACGGAATTCGAAAGGTATTACGAATTACTTTTTGTCAATGAAATTGATTCCTACCCGCGAATACTGTGTGTAAACAGAACTGAATATCTTAGATTTCACAATCTTCCTTGTATCTCCATGCCAAAATTCGTCTAAGTCAGTAACATAAGCATAATATTTTTTTGCTCTGAAATTAGAATAGTAGACCGACACTGATTGATGTATCTACGTGTACAATTACGACTTCTACTGAATTTATTCGATGCAAATGATCTCTCATGTTATAATTTTCCTAACGGCCCATATTTTCTAGAACTCTGCAATTTGTCTCTTACACGCAAATTAACGTTTTATTTTTTATTTTCCTTTGTTGAGATTCTATATCACCGGAGAGCACGAAAGACCGCCAACATTCTCTGACGATGCGCGTTTCGGCGCTTCGAATTATAGGTAGATACTTTAATTTATTACGAAGACTTGACGTGTAAGAATTTTTAATTAAATTGTAATCTTTTCAGGGAGACAATGGAATCCATGCTGGCGGAGCAACATTATTTGCGGTCGCCGCTTCGGCCGTTCGACTTGGATCAGCATAATAACAATTTGACGTTGGAAGAGAAGGCAATTTTGGCAGCGCGGTCGCAACTCTTCCTTCGTGCTGCGTATCCTCTGTATGGGGTTCCAGCTGCCGCTCTTTGGGGACAGTGGGCTTGTTTAGCCCCACAACTCCTGGCTCAGCAACATTTAGCGTCGGGATCGGGGCTTCAATTGCCGCGACCGGTCTATCCGGGTGGAGTCCCGGCTCCTCTTTCTCAACACCGGTTCTCACCATATCCCCCTCGAAGGTCGTCTCCGGGGTCCTCTCCTGACTCTCTGCGGGACCCAAGCCCACACCCGCATCCATCACATACGCCACACACACCGCACCCGCCGCATAGTCCCACTTAAGACACGGCTTTTGACGGAGAGTTGTACTTGTATTTTATTCAGATAATAATTAGTTTAGCAGAAATCGTTGTCGCAAGCACAACAGCTTCTAGGAAAGTAAATGTTTGATCTATAAAGAATAAAGTTTATAGATTTTATTTTCATTCCAGTAGGCATACATCATAAAAAGATTCGTAAGCCACTTATGTAATATATTGTAATATAATATTTAAATGTTATATAAGACTGTAATTATTGTTGTAATAATGTTCCTAATAATTTTCTGTAGAAATATGTATTTATCACATTCTTAGTTAAGGACACGGAGTTGTGTGGGATTGGTGTTAAAAATTAATGAATCACAAAAGTTTATGTGCAATACAACAATAGCTTAGGTGTTAGTTTAGTATTAATGTAAGGTATCTATGTAAAAATCATGAAAATACCACCTAAATTACGATACATAGATGTCTCCTTGTAGGGAAATGGTAGATAAAATAGTTATTATAAATAATATATTAATAACATTGGAAATTAAATGTTTGTTAACATATTTGTTACTTGTTTTATTTTCCCTGATTCTAGAATAAGAACCGAAGATTCAAAATTTAATAAGAAAAATCCATTAAATATTAGCTTAATTGAATATTTTGGACTTATTAATAATTATACATATAAAGAAACCACTAATAAAAAACTAAAAATAGCTCTTAGTGACTTAGACCATTGCGTGTAGGTATCTAAGTCACAAATTATTCAAAAGAACCCGAAAGTAAAAAAGTGTCCTATTGAAATTCAGTAACTTTAACTCTAGTCGTGAAAATATAATAGAGAGAGCATCTAATTTATTAGTATAAAAGTTTGCATAGATAATACTTATACAATTATTATTCTGACCAAGTCACAGCGAGAACCCGGGATTGTCCATAACCGGTTGTAAATACGGAATGTTGTCACTAGATGGCGCTAGTATATCTAAACACAACGACGCAATATAACAATTTGCGTATTTAGTAAAACATAATATGTATATATTCTTTAATTATTATAAACAGTATATATTTATGTAAGTGAGTATCAAGTTTACTTATACACGTAGAACACAAATACTTTATTACTTATCATTTACCAATTAATTTCTATAAGATAATTCCTGTAACCTACACAATTTTTGAAAACCCGTGTTTCTTTAAAGAGCAGGTTTATATCAAAATGGTGGTACTAATATTAATTATCTATACAGGCAGGAGACTATAGTAGCCCATAGACAAGAGCGCTCTTCCATAACTCCCAAACTTGATTAGGATGTGATCTGTGCATCACACGTTTAAACACCGCGAAATTCCTAAATTCTGCCACCATTGAAATGTTTTCATATGTATAGCATACTATATACGGCCCAGTATGCTAATGATGTTAATAAGACTCCGATAATTGAAATAGCGTGACAGATTGAGGATTTATAAGGAGCGTCACGCGTCCAATTATGTAAAACTATAATGTTATCTCGGAAAACAACACCCCAACTATTCAATTAAAATGAAACTGCGTCATTCGAGTCACATAGAAGGGTCGTCCTACGAATTAGCCCGGCGCGTGGCTACATTACTGGGACAAATTCCGTGTCCCGAGGGCCTTGGGGATGCAATGCTAATCTAATCTGGATTGTAGCTAATAAATGTCCCGCGGGTTGCACAAATTTATTGCTTGTAAAACTGTTTCCAATCGTAGAAATTGTTCGGATGACGCCGTACTTTCGACATGGTCTGATTGAATTTGCCATTTCGCTGGTTTTCTCATTTCGATTTGACGCCGCAGTTTTATTTGTGATCTAATATTCAATTTTACTAGATGGCTCAGTGTTTAAGTTTGTTAGACTTATGAAAAAATTATGTGTAATTTACGATAAAATAATTGTAATGAGATAATGTTATGTACTCTCGTAGTATAATGCAACTGAAGAGATTAATAAAGTGTACATAATGTCACCGAGGCACCGTGGTTAACGCACATACTTAATCACGCTGAGGTTCTGAGTTTAAAAATTATTTCTAGTTACTAAAAACCAATTACTAGAACTTCTCTCTCCATCCATGTTATATTATAGTATTACAATAAGTTTACGTTTACCAAAACTATACCGGAAATATTACCACAGATTATTTTTAAAAAGAAAATACACTTCCGTTTATGGATATACCTACTACAATTTATGAATTGAAGTCTTCGTGTACGCCATGGTCACGTGTCCAAATTTAAGTAAAGATACTTAAAAATATTACAAAAAGTGTAATACTTAGTTACTCGGTGAGTTTTCGTAATAGTGTTTAAAATAGAAAACAGGTAAGTGGCTTATGGCAACCTTAAACAAGGCATTATAAGGTTTCTCGTACATGGATCAGATCGCACGTAAAGCCCTCTTATTGGCCACTCGGCTCCTAATCCCCATTTAACTGGGGTGCTGGGATCGAGGAGACGTGCCTTGAATATTATTTGATTTTTTTTTACATTCACGCTGTTTCTCCACAATCGTTAGGCATAATTCTATCCAGAAATACTGAACGTAATGTATTCTTATACCAATAACATTCTTTGTAAGGAACTGTATCCTAAGAAACTTTGGATTCCAGATTCCAGATTCTTTGCGTTAATAATAAAAATGAGTACACTGCTGACACTTAAGCGCAAGATCTTTTACATGTGAACGCTTAGAAGTGCTACCGATTTACCCTTTTTTTAATAGAACAGGGGCAAGGGCAGGAGGCTCATCTGATGTGAATGCCAGAGGGCTCGCGAGTGCGTAGCCGACTTACAAAATAATCAGAATTGTATATATTCAATTCGATTCAAAGTTTATTGAAGAGAAAAAATATATCCATAAACTCAAAAAACATTAACTTAACGACACAACCGCTAAGACGGTTTTTATGTTTGTGTAGATACTAAACGTGCGAATAAAATTTTATCACTCGCAGGTAGGTGTCTAGTACATAGGGAAGTTACTTCACATTTCGCGAGAACTGCAAATGTACGTAATAAATTCACGTTTATCACCCCAAATGTGTATGACGAGATGGATCGCTTTAGATTCGAGATGGATATTAGTATGTTTTATATGTACTAGTATATATTTAATGTGCTAGTACTATTATATATTGTAACGAGTCTCTAATTTCAAAAAAATTAACCTTTGATGTAAATGTATGATATTCTAATAGTCGAAAGAAACTGACGGTTTTTAATTTACAAAACAAATCAACCGAAGATGACCTATCCTATCACGTCCAAGCACCCGAATGGAAAGTAAATCTTTTGTTTCACCACGCAACGTCCCGTGCCGTCTTAATGACATTAGGTGATCACGCTAAAGCCTATCTATATATACGTATATATAAATGTTATGTTGGTTTGTGTACGCATCAAAACCTCAAAAAGTTCTGCACCGATCGAGTTGAAATTTTAGCATGATAGGTATATTCGCATTTTTATAAATTTCTTTTATCATTTTTTTGTTTTTTTTTTATTTTTTCATTATTTTTTTCCACAAGTATTGCAAAATTAAACTTATATGAAATGTTTTCTTTGTTTTGTTTCTTATTTCTCAACCATTCTACACAACAGCTAGTATTCTAACATAAATGTATATTTCGTTGCATTTATATATTCTTTGGTTCTTCTTCGGTTCAAAGTATCTTTAAACCGAAGAAGCTATGTGCCGTTGTCCAATTCTTATCTTGGAACCTATGGCCTATAGGGAGTTTGAAACTTGCGCACTTAAAAGCAAAACTTTAAAAAAAAGATGCATTTCGAATTAGATTATTCTAATTCGAATCTAAATACTTGTAATTCACAGAGCTATGCATTCGATGAACAACGAGAGCTTAAATATTCAAAACTCCTTATCCACTACGGAAAATGTTATTGTATTTATTCAAATAGATCTATAAAATCCAGCATATTGCCCGATAAAGATATTTGCGTTCAATAAGGGACGGACTTTTCTCATTTTTCGTGCACGATTGGCGTCTCCCACCACCCCGTTGCGGTGCAAAGTTGAGGGCATTAGTGTTATCGGCGTGAAGACGGCGCCCACCTGACTTCCTACCACTTCCACAAATTACATATAATTACCAGAGCATAAAACTCATTACGCTTCCCTTGCTGTTTTTATGCACTACATATTTTGAACAGCCGTTTTAAACCAGCGATGTATGATTCGATCGGCTGAGTATCCGCACATATTCGCCCCCAGAGGTGTAACAGATAGTATCTATAAGCGTTGAGATGTGGGAAAAGGTGGGAAGCGTGAATGTTTTGCAAACCAGCCGTGCAAATAAGCTGCCCCTAATTTTACATTGTTTTAGCGTTGGTGGCAGCATATCTAAATTACTGCGGCAACGTTTTGAAAGTATCACCTTTTCGTGTTGTTATATATAATACATTTTGTACGACTTTGTTATATATATATATATGACATGTACTATAAATGAAAAACTAGATGAGTGACAGTGAGTACCTGCCTGTTGCCCACTGACTGTTTTAATGGATTCTCTTATACAGTTTTGATTGATAAATATCGCGTTTAATATTAAATAGTTTTGTTCTAAAAATAATTTCTTAATTATCCTAGATTCTAAGGAAAAAGTATCTTAAAATCTTTGAAATCGAAGATTATGACACCATTACAAAGCCATTAACTTTATTATTAAGTATAAGTATGCAGATTGGTTGCTCTTACGGAATATTTCGCATTATCTTTTGTTTTTAAGGACTCTTCGAAATATAAGCAACGGTCATACATTTATATTGATATGAAATAGCAAAGACAAATTGGCGACTGAATTAAATTGGTTACAATTCACACGGTACAATTCTAATCGAATCAGGGTGACCGCGAGGTGGTCTCCCGGGCCCAAAGGATCGGGGACCATTGACAGGTTATTGATACAAATAACCCCCGCCCCTCGGCGCACCCACGATAACACCAATAAAACCTGATTGATATTGTGTAAGTGCGCCTAGAAAATGTGGGAATTCGATTGATGTTACAGCCAAATTCGATTGGAGGAAAATTGAAAAGAACGACACAAACAAACAATTTACGACTCTATTTTTTACTAGGCAAAGGCGTTATTGATTTTGTGATTGTTGAGTTATGCTATTTTTGTTTTGTATTTCGTGATATTGATAGTGGCTGTAGGCGTGAATTGTATTGTCTAATGGTATACACGTGCCTCTTTGCTACATGATGTTCGATTTTTATATTGTTTTTCCATCAAATGATTACACGATAATTACTCTACTATTATGATGTTATTAGATATGTCAATCAATAGATTGTAAGCGAATTAGAGCTACAATAAAAATTGTTTTGAAATGTGAGTGACAAAGACCGGTTTACAATTGTATGAAACTTACTTTTTATAGAAGCGATGCTTGCGGAGTTTCATTCCTTGAAAAAGTGATTAGAATTAAAAAATTGTATGGATTGGTTCAAATTATAGTGCGCTATAAACCGGATCCTCCAGCACTCAAAGCAAATGAAAACTAAATTGATTATCTCACTGAAGCTAAAGTGTAGTATCTTATATCGCACTTCGCAACTAGGTATACTAACTCTAGCAATAGTCGGAAATACTATTAATTATTAATCATTGGAATAATCAGTATTTTATGAAACTATTTTATGAAACACATTGAACCATATAAAATTGTTATATTTCAGTAACAATGATTTTCTTTTCAATTTCGATATTCTATACTCTGTGTTTAATGTATCATAAATCGAATCGAAACACTATTTATATTCAATTGTTACAACAACAATTTAAAACAGAATATATAATACAAATCGTACATTGACTGTAATAAGAAAGTCTGCAAATACGGTTTCAATAGTAGCTCTATACAAATATGAATAGTGTTATTGTCATTATCTTGTCAACTTTCAGAAGCATTTTGTGTAGGCGTCACTTATTCTTACGAATCGATTGCGGTGTTGATATGTCAAAACTGACAAATGTCCTAAATGAGAAACGGGGGCGGTAATTGACCAGTATTTTTGTACGACTAGAAACCGCTATTCGCAAAATAAATTACTATGAAAAAGAATAATAAATAAGCATCAAAGGGCAGGGAAGAAGTATTGTTTAAGATGTGGGCACCGCTAGCTTGCTCTTATAAGACGTGCCCAGTAATTGTGTTATAGAATATATATCCTCGCTGTATTATGCTTTTTCGTTGAGCGAAAGCACCAGTTCTGGGATCATCGGTAGGTACTATCTACCAGCGCCAACGTAATCTTTAATTAGCGCCTGTAAAGGGAATAAAACATTACGTATTGATAGTTTTATTAGCTTATCATTATAATACACTGCATTGATACATCAATATAATGCACATGGAAAACTTCATATGCAACGGCACGTCTAAGGATGAGTCAGCATCCAGAGCCTAACTTTTGTATTTCAAAAAACATAAAGATAATAAACATGGCTATTATAATGAAGGAACAGAAGGTATCAGAACATTCACTAGAAAATAGTATAATTTAAAAATTAAAATGTTTAATAAAAAACTGCCCGATTTTAATAGACCCAATCTGTCAACAAGTGAGGAGAATTCAATTTGCTTATAATGTAAAAATTATTCCTCGCGTTAAATAACAATTGTTATAAGTGAAACTGGCGGATAATTTAGCTGTGTAAGCTCTGAGGGTTGTAAAAATTTATTACATTCCGATCAGTAGTGTTACAGCGCTCTTGAGGGTTAAGGGGTGTGAATGGCCACCCCATTGTGGGAAATGTCTATTAAATATTTATGACTGGAATATCATGTAACAAAATTTTCTCGATCATTTTGTCTAACATTCATTATTAGCTTTCGTATGACGTGAATGTGGTTCTCATAAGCCGGAATTACATTATGAAATTAGTTGCATGAAACTAATTTGCCCAAATAATCGCTTAGGACACGAAACTCAGTTGTATTCATGAAATTAACGCGAAATTATTAAATACGAAATATTTTATTTTTATTCATTACGAAAATATTAAATTACACTTCAAATGTGTTGGTAAAACCTAATGTCACGAAATTTATTTCGTAATGTTACTCCGGCTTTTATCACACTTACATTTATACAGATACAGATTTACAGATTACAGATTTAGTCTATCGAAATCTAAAGTAACTTGAGCTGTAAAATGATATAAGAATCCATATATATCTTTAAAAAAAATATTTATCAAATATGAACATAGTCGATAATATTATTTAGATTTCAAGATATTGTGGAAGCCGTCGACTGAGCTGCTCCTTTATCTTAGATAAAGTAATGAATAATTTCATTTATTGATCTTATTATCCACAGGCACAAAATTGTTTTGAAAAGCAAGCAAGATCTGTCAATGTCAGATGGCGTTATGTGTACCTACAGTACGTATTAGACACTACGTATTAGACAGGTGAATGTTTTTATTTCCCCGAGCATCGATAAAGAAGTGTCTGTGGTAGGCAACAATTTAATGAATTTAATATATTTATGAAATTAGTTTTGCGAGTAACCGTAGTAAGGGAGTTGGTGTTTAATACTGTCTTGAATTTAAGAATTTATTAATTATTATAATACATTACAATAACCAAAATTTAAAATAATAATATTCTCTCCTATTTGCGTACTTACTCACCTGTGGTTTAAAACTATGTTAAGGTAGAAAGCCTAACAAACAACCAAACATATTTTAACAATGCAAAAACCAAAGCAACATAAGTAAGATACATACAACAAATACAAAACATAGCCATTAATGCCTCTGTCGCACAGTGATCTAAGCCTAATAAAAATATGTTGTATTGTGCCTTGCCTGCAATCAATTTTTTTTCATCTTCCCATCTCTTGTACTACTTTTCCAATTTTTGGGCACCAAGTCATCTTAGTATTATTCCGCTTCTCAGCTCCAGCTCCAAGGTTTGTCCTGTCCATCTCCACTTGTTGTTGTTGTTGTTGGCAGCGGAACTACTACATCCAATTATTAAACAATGAATTTTTTAAGAACTTTATATTCTTAAAAATTAATGAAGATTATAAATGCAGGTTATAAATAAACAAATCTAAGTCAAATCATTGAAAAATTACACATTTGACACATAATAGTGGAAGAATTTGATCAAAATTACAGATAAAGTATAAAGGATGCGTCGCATTCGGCATCTCCTTGAGGGCTTAACGGTGATGGATTGGTCGAAGGCTTTGGGCACAATGGTGTACTCAGATGGGAGATAACTTTCGGCAAAGTTGCACTGTCATCGTGTATTACTGAATTTAACCAAAAACTGATTTTAAAGAATGCCTATCGCTTAAAAGCACATTTTCCTTTATTTAATATAAATAAATTAAATGTAATATAATTATG
Organism: Pieris melete; assembly: GCA_963693345.1. Taxonomy (NCBI): domain Eukaryota; kingdom Metazoa; phylum Arthropoda; class Insecta; order Lepidoptera; family Pieridae; genus Pieris; species Pieris melete. Next base: position 2,058,575 of record CAVNZK010000028.1, read on the forward strand.
TATATACATTTGACTGCTTTTCGTTGGTACAGAATTTACGTTTTTACCCGTTAAAGATTTGTATAGATTAACAGTTACTATGTAATACAAGCATTGATATCGAATTAAGACAGTTCGGCTACTGACATACTTTAAGTAAATTTAAATTATATTCTTTTGTCTTTATTTTATGCAGTGTTGTCGTAGGTTCGATCCCCGGCTCTGCTTTCTGAGCTCCAATAGACTTTCTGTTTACGAGCGCATTTAACATTCACTCGAACGGTGATTGAAAACATCGTGAGGAAACCGTCTTGCCTTAGACCCAAACAGTCGGCGTGTGTCAGACACTCTGATCAGCTACTTACCTATTAGATTGACAAATGATCATGAAACAGATACAGAAATCTGAGGTCCACACCTAAAATAATTTTAGCGTTACTGGCTTCGTTTTTATTCAGATTTTTTGTGATGCTTTAACAAAAACAAAATATATAATTTGATTACATTCGCATTTATTTCATCCTGGTGCACTAATAGGTAGGTACCAAGGCCATGGGTATCTTTTATCTTTGAATAAGCTAGTCCAAATCTTTCTGTTAAGACCTGCCAACAACCAATAAATAAACACGTTCGGCAAAACAATACACTAATATCCTTAAGTATAGACAATTCAAAACAATAGGCCGAATTAATCAGTAGATAATGCAAAGATCTTTAATCAGAAACAAGTCGTGTTGTACAGGCGTGCTGATCGCAAGATGTGGCGGCAGGTGGTGCATTTATCTCACATAAATCGCAGGCGAAATTGCCATTTAATAGCCTTATTATAAGATTTATTAGCGCTTAGCAAGATCAAGCCCGGGGTGACAGAGCAATTGGTATCAGCTCATCTCCATGCATCCAGGTTGCGGTATCCTGTATACAGGTATTGTAAGGCAACTTATTTTAAGTACATATATAGCAGTGTTGCCCCTTTCAGTTGAGCACATTGAGAGGGCCAGCACTGCTGAGGTCGTAGGTTCGATCCCTACCAATGAACTTTGTCTATGCGAATTTAACACTCGCTAATACGGTGAAGGAAAATATTATATAAGCTTAGACCCAAAATCTCGACAGCGTATGTATGTCACAGGATCTCTTACTTGCCTAGAATCTGAGGCCCAGACCTAAAAGCGTAACTGGTTAACTTTTTTTATTTAAATTATTTCTAGAATAATGTATTCAGTCTGACGGACCTATTATTCTAGATATAGAACTATTAATAGTCGATTTCAAATAGATTGTCAAGCTTGTTTATTTTGGACTCTTTAAAATAAATAAAATAAGCTCATTTTTCACTAAGTCAAGTTCAGGAGTAGTTTTTTCTTCACTGACTTGTTGGTCACGACATTATTTCATAATTGAACCTGCATAATCATTGGACAATAATTTGGCAGAAGCCTGACTTCTGCTAACACAGGCTAATAACAAAAATAATCTAACATGAGCTAGAGGCTCAGACCGATTGAGGGCACTTATAGTACCATCTCCTTTCGAAGGTTGGCGATCATCATTACTACTTTAATTTTGGATGCCGCGCTTGTGAACCAATGGTGCTTGGACCAAACCATTGTTGAAGATTCTTCAACCAAGACATGCGTCTGCGGCAAAGTCTCCTTCTACCTGCCACTGTGCCTTGTATGATTAGAGGAGGAGGAGAATGTTTAGGTGTACGTAAGATGTGTCCGAAATATTCAAATTTCCCTTTCTTAACCTAGCACTTCTTTGTTCTTCAGCATTCTGTCCAGCTCGGTTATTTTTGGTGTGCGGTCTGTCCATCTTACAAACCCAGATTTCAAACGCTTCCAGTTTTTTGGCTATGCCCAAGTCAGCGTTCAAGATCCTACGCCGTCGAGCAGGTACATTCATAGCACTAAGTTTCGTCTCTGAATCTTAATTAACCAATACTGGTACTAACGAACGTAATAAACGAGTAAGATGATATAAAATTACAAAAGGTAACATTTGCTATTCGATGGATTGATGTAACTCGCCCCATTAATTGACGATTAATTAAAGATACGGTTGTTAGCATTCACGGCATAACGAAATATTATCATTTTTATTGGCAATGGCCGGAAGTTCCAATTAAACCTTCACATCATTCATCGCTTTATTGCTAAATACACCCCTACGTTACATGATTCAGTTATAGAACGCAATTTTAACGATACGACAAAGAAAAAAAACTATATCTTTAACCTTATACTCATTATTAGATACTTTTCTCCATAATATATGTTCAACATTACAAAATTTCCTTACCAGTCTAAAGACTTCCAAGTCAAATGACGTTACATAACAAATTATATGAAAATTGTATTTTAATTCTGTTTCTAAAAGTTATAAAGAGTGAGAAGAAAACAATAATAATTAGATTAAGCAAGAAGGGCAAAAATACATAAGACATAATTATAGTTATTAAGACAACTAACAAGGAACAAAGCAATTAAATAATATGTAAACAGTGATCTTTACAATATTACAAAATATTTAGCTATCGATTCACTTGTTTCTTAGATTATATATACTAAGAATGAAGAAATCAGTGCAGCCCTGCGATTCTGTAACTCACTTTTCGAACTCACACAGCGGTTTTCGCATCGGCGGTCGCTATCAAATCAGTCGTGAAGCAGTCATTTTATGATTTGGCATTCTAATAATCAATAACTACGAGCTCCCACCTTTTCAGAATGCCAAAAAAACACACGACAAAGCAGTCGTGAATCGAAACCTATAAACATGACCGAACTGCAGCCCTTTGTAAAAAGCATACATAGACGTAATAATGGCTGTAAAAACCACTTTGGTTCATAACACTTGTAAAAATATATTGCCTTAATCCCCGAAAATGCAAAAACATGTAGAAGTGCAAATATGGATTACTCGAAGTTCGACCGAGTTCAAATTAAATAATTACTTAAATATTCTTCAGATAAATTTAAAAAATTACGATCATTGTTTGTCGCAGTGGCGGATTTATAGATTTGCCGCCCGTAGGCTATTCAATTTTTGCCGCCTCTAAATTTTGATATCTTAGTCCACAATCATATCAATTTTCTATCAATAAAATTCCAACTTTATAATTTGTGCTCCATCATCCTCGTTACATCAACTTTTCCCATATAGTTATTATTATTGAGAACTATGGTACCGTGTTAGATCCTTGGTTATTTTTACAGAAAATAATTATCAAAAAACATTATTTTAAGGAAAAAATATCTCAATCGTATACGACTTTTAAAGTAAGGTAAGGTATGTCTTAAAACCACAATACTTATAAAATATGAATTAAGCTTACGTAAAAAACATACATTTGGCGAACTTTGATTAACATTTATTATTACACTCACTAGATATTGAACTAGTTTTTTATTTAATAAAAATTAGCCAATTTTAGTCAGTATTTTTATTAGACCATCGATATTATATCGATTGAATTGGGTAAGCAGATCTCATAATTATTAGGTACACGGAGAAAAAAATATAGCAGTTATCAGTGAAGAATATATGTAAAAACTACTAAATTTCGATTACAATATCGAATCGCAATATTCTAAAAGTTCATAATCATTAATGTATAATTAGTAAAGCGTTTAGGAATTGTTCATGCATTGATGTTGAAATATTTATTAATTAGCACTGTATATGAGAATCTTTCGATTTTTATTAAATACATATTTTTATTTCTCTCCAATTTTCGAAATTCGTATTATGTGTGATTAATAACTTTTTTTTAAATTTGTAAGCCGAAATAAATAAATTATGAACTAAATTTGCCGCCCCTTAAAATTTGCCGCCCTAGGCTCCAGCCTACTCAGCCTGCTGGTAAATCCGCCACTGGTTTGTCGGAACCTTAGATGTATACCTTTAGTAGTGTTGTGAAAACATAAAAAAAACATGTTTGTGTTACTTTAACTTAACTATATTAAATAATCTAACTAGGAATATTGCTCGGTGGACTGATATTGTATCAATAAGTGCAATAGAAGATAACTGCCGATTTTGCTTTGCATGGAACAATGAGATGCCTAAAGTTTTGCTTTGTAGCTTTCCCCAGTTAAGGCACAGGTTAGTTTTGTATTACAGAGTTATAATAATAACATGTAATAAAAATAACAATATTTGAAAAGTGGTCTAAATTTACATTTACTACCAAATCAAGGGCCTACAACGAGAACTGGCCAGAAACTCCCGCTACTCTATAAAATCGCCAACTTCTGGTAAAAGGAAATTGTAAGGCAACCATTACGCCATTCATTTGACATATTGAAACAAAATATGAAATGCTATTTTCATATTTTGTTTTAATATGTTGAAATAACCCTTAGCAGCAGTAATAAAACAAGAAGCACGCACTTACACTTTAGTAAGAACAAATGTCAAAACATATAAAGCTATCTTATTATCGTTTAGGTATTCAAAAAAATCTAGAATTTTATTATCTTCTCTAAGGATTATTGATTCCACTCCTAAATGAGTCAATTGAGTAATGAGCGTTTAGGTGACACGGTAGACATTAAGTGAGTTTTTTATTAATTCAAAAAAAAGCACTCGTTGGTCTCTGTCTGTCAAATTCGGTTTACGCTGTGATGAAAAGAGACAGTTAAGTAGTAAAACTGTGCTGTAAAACTAATTTATTTTATCCATACATTGACGTATTGTTTAATATTTTGAAGTCTGGTTGTTAAAATTCCTTTACGATCGCCCTAAGTTTCGCGCCCGTACACTTACGTGTAGTTAAGCTGTAAAATTTATATGCTTTGTTACATAAAGTAACCGTCACGATATAATCTAAATTCTTTATAACGCCAACATTAACACGATGTATTAGAATTTAAATCTAACTACATTAACAAGCGTTTTTGCGTTTTATGTTCCGGGTTTTTTAATCGTAATTATTTCCTGTATAACACATGGCCACGTTCATAAGTGTTGTTCAAAGACGTCGTTTTTTTAGGTATTTGTGCTAAATCTTTTTATTCTCGAACACTAGCACCGGGGAATTCCCGAGAAAACATGAATAGCGGAATTATAATTAGGTATATTGTGGCAATATCTATACGTACGTTTAAAATATTTTTCGGTCCAAATTTAACAATTATTTTTTTTGAATGATCTCAGTTGAATAAAGACATAACACGGCCTGAGTTTGATTATCGGAAAACGATAGTTTTTTCGATTTGGCAGTCTATGCATACCTATAATTAAGAAATCTTCAGTGAATCAGACGAAATTACCTGTTTGCCGCAAATCCCAATTAAGAGTACCGTTGTTACAATATGTTAATTATTATACAAGTGGTTGCCTGGAAGAGATGGCTCGAAAGCGATAAGGCCGCCAGTTGCCCTCCTCTTCATTTAATTTTGTTATGTTATTGCAACGAAGTATTAATAAATAAAATAAATTATTATGCAACATGTATACCTATATATATAGTTAAAAAACAATATACTAGAGATATAATAAAAAATCCCATTATAGGAAATATTTCAAAACCTTTTCCCAATGTATTTTATTTACTAGTTAAAACCAGCTTTCTTAAAACACCAATCAAAGGCCGTTATGAAATCTTAAAAAATGTTTTACCGATTTCTGGACTTGTTTTAACACAAATCTGTTATCAGACAGCATTCCTCAAATCTTACACAAGGCGTGGTCACGAGATCTTATCTCGACCATTAGTGCGAACCGCGTTTAATATCTATCATGCTGATTTAACCTGCATCCTATCAAAAAATCTCAATTGCAACATATCAAATCCAACCTTATATTTATACAAATACAGTTTAATTTTGTCTTTAACTATCGTAATTTGGTTACTGTTTTGGTGGAAAATGTTACAACTAAAGTTGATTCGCGGTTCTTCTGCTTAAAAAAGATCGAAAATCATGGAATAGATAAATAAGCATTTTCTGAATGAAATGGTCATTTCAAATAATAATAAGCCTAATTTATGCACATCTAGTTTACAAGAAAAGAGCGTATCAATTCTTAAAAGGCCGGCAACGCACTCACGAGTTCTCTAGCAGAGAGTGTCTATGGATCACTTAACATCAGATGAGCCTTCTGCCCGTAGGTTCTATAAAAGATATGTACAATTTTATTATTCTAAAATGCGGCTCCGTTCCTCCAACTTTTTTCACCTTATCTTATCTTTTGCCGTCAGCATCAAATTTTTGCCAGCTACCCTTTCAATCTCGTCGACACATCGCTCTTTTCGTCTGTCTTTGTTTCTTTTTCCTTTTGGGCCCGTCCATTCGGTTCCATATTGACCATATTCCATCTGTTAACGGGCTATGTGCTCTGCCGCTCTCCATTAGAGTTCTAGAACATGCTGCTTAGCATCTCTTAGTTTAAATACGCAACCTATTTTGACGTGACGGTATGCTTTTTAGTTGAAGTATTACTCTTTTTTGTGCGGACATGTTCTGTCAGTAAATTATCATCATTAAAAGTAAAAGTAAAGAAAAAAATCTTTTAATCACATAGGTAACATAATGTACACTTATGACATGTCAGTAAAGAAATACATATTAATGCTTCTAATTTTACATTTACTGCCAGTTCTCAAATCAGGGAGAAGGACTGGCAATAAACTCTCCGCCACTCTTTTTAATCGCCATTTTTTTTGTTTTACAAAATGTTTGTAAGGAGCTGCAACCATTACACCATGTCCCATGTGACATTTTAAGTAATTAATAATAATAACATACATTAAAAACAAAGATTTGTCCTCTATCAGCAGGAGGCATGGTGAAATAAGAGCACGCACTCTCAATTCTCGTGGGAACAACGCGCAAACACATAGTCGAAATAACCAACATCACCACATACACGAATTCAAGTACGACCAGTCACCACAATCAGCACCCGTTCACGAGCACGACGCATGGCCATCCATTCTTGACTACTTCTGAATAATGACTTTGTCGCTTCATTTGCCGGCTTCCTCTTCCGATTGCTCACTTTTTAGCGTCGTGATGTCCCCAACCCCGCTGTGGAGTATGAAGTCGCTGGTGTCCACAGCAATTACCACGCAAACACTGCGGTATATGGGTAAACCAGGTAACATAACGGAGGATATTGAGCGACGGATATGATGACCCATACCTTGGCCAGGTATACCAAGAGAGCAGAGGTTACAGGCGCCTTGAGGAAATATTAAACCACTCAACAATCTGCCTTGTATCAAGGGTAAACCATTTCCAAGAGAATGTCTCAACCACAACTTGCCGCCATCACTGTAATATTAAAAATATTTTTTTAACAATTCCACCAGCAAATAAGTAAATTGCGTAGTCGATTAAAAGGTATCAAAGTTATATAACTTAAGATGGTATAACCAAATAAACTTGAATGCTGCCAGCTAGTGCCACAGGGACTAAAGTTTTTTAATTTCTTTAAAAAAAAATTTAATAATTTTTATTATTACTTTGTATGGTAAGAAAATTGTAAATACAAATTATGTATACGTATGTAGCATGATTAAATGAATTTAACTTAAGATGTTTTCTTAATACCTACATTGAACCTTTATGAATCTGTAGACCTCAAACATAGGATAATGTTACAAGTATTAAATGTAATTATAATTTTCTAGATACGTCTCGTATGAGAATTTACGATTGCATTTCCTTCTTTCCGATATTGAGCATAGATCGATATCGTCTTCCCTACACTAGATTTATGAGGGCCACCGCACTGCAGTTTCGTGCCGTAAACATTTAGACGCAAGACCGCTAAAGAATCGTCTTCAAAAATAGATTCTATTTCCTATATACAATTCAAAAATGATTAGCGTTTAAATAATGAATTAATACTTCAGGGGAAGTTTTAGTTAAGTAACTTTTTTACTATATTTCTAAATTCAATTGTCGGTGAAACAATAATATATGTAAAGCTGAAATCCATGACGTGACATAGAAAAACGTGTTTTGTCGATGCCGGAATAAAGAGATACAGATTCACTTTACATGTTTATCAAATAAAAATCTCTAAAGAGATAGTTGTTTTTAAACGAAATTTCGCTAATGTAACGCTTCGATCGGCGTTTTACCCGCAGTGTGTTATCAGCGTTGTGTAGTCGTGACGGGGGGCGGGGGCCAAGGGGATGTCGGTAAGAACAAAGAACAGGTTCAAACATACCGCGGTCCGCTAATAAGCAATAAACAAGGGGGCGGGTCGCACGCGCACCCGAGGGATCATATTGATCTGATGAAGTACGCTTGCACACGTACAACACTGCTTTTTATCCATAGTCGAAACAATCGTGCCAATTCTGATAAACTCTAAACGAAATATCTCTAATTTAAAAACTTGTTTTAAATCACATCTGGTAGTACTAGTACTGGTATTAAACATATTCAATGCGGATTTTGAGGATCTTTTGCCAAAGGTATCTACTTCAGTTGTCTTTCTGTATATACAAAATTGGGCAAAAAAATTTTTTCAGTATTTTATCATGGAGGTACGTGGTACACTTTTTACGGACTACTTACTGAAATCAAAAACAAACGTTGTCAACTTAGGCCAGCCGGACTGGTAAGGAAGAACTGAATTGTAAATTAATATTCAATAGGACTTTATTCCTATAAAAAAAAAAAATAGTCACGATGTATTTTATGATTTGATACGATAATAAGTTTGTTTTGAACACATCCTGCATGTCATTGTCTCTATAAAAAACGAATAAATCCATTTTTTGTTAGTTTAGCGGCAACTATGTTTGGCAAAATTTCTACGGCACATGAAATTGTTTGATTATTACGATTATAATCAGAATAACTCTAGCGCTTTCCTACCATTTTTGACTATGACGTTTATTAATAAACACATCACACAAGTTTAATATCGTATTACAGTTTGCGTAGAGGCTCATATATTTTTCAAGTAATATTTAAATTAAATAAAATTTTGTTGTTGTTTGTAAAATCTTCGTGCAATAATTTACATAAAAATATAAAAGTCGTTTCACCGTTGAAATCTCACGCGGTCACAGTCGGCCGGTCAACGAGCCGTGGCGCTTTCATTGCAATTAAAAGCCTATAAAACTGTTACACAAGACATTAATAGATACAGATGGTGGAAGCAAATGCAATATTATACAATGTATTCTAAATGCGAAATATATTAATTAGATACATAATACGAAAAAGTTACCAACTTTTACCTGAACACGCAGAGAAAGCGGTGTTGTTCGATGTATTTTTTTAATATTGCCTTCCAATTTTCTAGCTGTACGGAGAGTTTTACGAAGTATTATGTAGCATTAAATACGTATGTGACAAATAATTATACGAAAATACCATACAGACGCTTTATATTCAAAGTTTTTTTTTATTTATAAATTGTCTGCACGAAGATATCGTTTAGTATTACGATCTAGCCTTATTTACTAAAAATGATATTTAACATAAGAAAGTGTCCAATAACACTTACAGTCTCTTTTAAGGGGAAGACACTCTATTATTGTGTTCTTTTTTTTCACATACTGTTTAGCACTTAATACTAACGTGCACTTGTGTATAGTTCTAAGTAATATATTAATTTTGTATATGTCATGTTTGGTAAGTAGGTATATGTTGTTATCCGCGGGTTATATATACAAAATATAAGCCGCGATATTTAAGACATTGGTACATTCAGATTGATTAATTATAGAAAAAACCGCGCTATTAGCCACATAAAAATAGGCATGCAAATGTGATATTAATTATCATAATACAGTAGAACCTCGATAACGTAAACCTCGGTAACATAAAAACCTCTGTTACTTCAAAAAATACTATGTTCCCTTCCCATCAGAGCCCAAAACCTCTATAACTTAAAATACGCAACCTCTATAACGTAAATAAATAATCTCTGTAGAGGCCCTCAGTAACTAAAAGAAATGTTTCCACAACCTCTATAACATAAAATTGTTTGTGAATGAGTCATTTTATAAGAGTGTCAAAACAAATGGTTTCGGTATTTATTGCTTGCACGTGTTTACTAATGTATTGTTAACGTAAACAATACATTACCTATTGTTTGCTTTATCTAAATTCTTCAAAGCTTTGCGGCGGTTAGCTTTGTGACAACGACTTACTTGCATCATAAGTTAATGTGTTAATGTATTCTCCTCTCTATTTGTCATTGAAAATCAAATCGATTATAAACAGTGAATTTTTTAAAACAAAAGAAAATCACAGTTTTTTTTAAGTAGACTAAACCTTTAGTTGTTGTTTTATTTTTATGTAATGTAAGTAATGTGAATAAATATGATTAAATATTTCATTTTCTATCCTTCTGATGCATTCAAGTAAAAATGGGAGGAAGGGTACATAGAAACATGTACATACCTCTATATTAGCCTTTACCTGACATAGAACCTTGATAACTTAAAACCTCGATAACATAAAATATTTTGTGTTTCCCTTGGACTTTATCTTATCGAGGTTCTACTGTATCACAATAATAAGCACAGTTAAGGTATTTATAATCGTTGTCAAAACTTATGGTCTAAATACTTGCCCACACTATAAAGGAACTATGACTTTGAAAATTATTACCCTTAAAGGAGCCACACAAATTCTAGAACACTAACAAAACTAATTAAAATGTGAACTAAATAATTAATTGAAAGCTTTAATAATTATAATAAAAGCAAATAGTATATGTAACGGGTGACACGGCTCACGTGGCCTTTCTATATTTTAAAGGTTGAAGACGCGTTGCACCGACAGCTCACTTATTTTATTAACACCTCGTTACAATTATAAGAAACATAATACATAAAAACTATAAGGGATGCAACGGCCTTATCGCTAACAAGCGATCTCTTCCAGGCAACCCTTGTAAGGGAAAATCTCTAAAAAGAAATATGATGGATAAAGTGCAAGAAGTGAATAATCAAATCCTATAACAAAAAAATATAGAACCTTCATCTAAAATAATACAAAAAATATTAATTAAACAAATTTAAAAATGTATTATTTCAACATTACCCAACTGCCGACACGGACCACGTGGTTGTTCTAAATTTTAACAGCAGAAGGTGCGTGATACACTAACAGCTCATAAGAATAATGTTATGTACGTATGTGTGAATAGGTGTAAGTAGTACAGGATGTCTGAAAAGGAACTTCATTATTAGTTGATCGATTAAAAAAAGTAAGTTCTGTATCAAAAAATTTTCATTTTTAAAGTACCTACACATTTTGGAAATTTATTTCTTAAATATAATACCGATGAAATGTAGACCGTAGCGTCATCGCAGTCATTTAATCGAACAATAAAATAACATATGAGCTCGGCAGGTGGAATCAGTGATGGCTGCCATTTCGTGACGGATATTTTCTTTCCATTGCACCAGAGAAGTCGGCTTATTGTCATAGACTTTAGATTTAAGATAACCCCATAAGAAAACATCCATAGGGCCTAGGGGTTAAATTAGGATGCGTCGAGGCCAATTTATGTCACCTCTCCACCAGGAGAACCTGGAGATCAATTTGCCTTAGAAAATTTCACGAACTCGTGGCAGAGACGTATTGGACGTGTGTGAGGTTGCTCCGCCCTGCTGGAACCATGTTCTTTGGTTATAGCCAGTTAAGTTTTAAAGTTCAGGCACCAAGAAGTAGTCTAACATTTTCACATAACGCTAAATAAATCTAAACCTTTTGAGACACCTGTTGTTTAAGATATTGTTTTATAACATATATACTTAACTCATTGTTTATTAAAATAGATATGTCAAAACCTTGGTATTCAAAGATTTACATGCCTAAAGTTGATCCATTAAGCTGTCTTGTGTCGATCACAAGGTAAAGACGGCAGCTCTCCGCACCACCAGTCACGATACCCATAATCACTGTACTTTACACAAACCGCCAGTCTCTCAAACCCTACAATTAACTACAGCTCGATTTGTTCTAGACTAGCCTTGAAACAAATCTTAAAAGGGAATATTATAATGTTACAAAGAAGCGCGCACAATAGCTAATCTCCATAGTTCATAGTACTAGTTTGACACACCAGTTCTGTTTTAGTTCCAATTATATCGAAATTGGGTTCTGTTATGATGTCTTTATATTCAGTGCAAGAATTAGTTAACTAATATTTAAAAAATCAGTGGCGCTACAACCTTTTTAGGTCGGCCTTAGATTTTTGTATCGGTTTCATAAACATTATTCAATCTAATAGGCATGTAGGTGATCAGCCTGTTCCTGACAAACGCCGTCGACTCCTTGGGTCTAAGGCAAGCCGGTTTCGTCACGATATTTTCCTTCAACGTTCGAGCGAATGTAAAGTGCGCAGATAGAATGAAAGTCCATTGCCCAGCCGGGGATCGATCCTACGACCTCAGCCACTAGCCACTAGGCCACTGCATAGTTGACAAATTATTGAACTATAAAATATATCGAAGACGGTTAGTTTCCGGAAATCAATAATAATTGTGTTTTATATGGTTACAGTTAGGTGTAAATTAACTCCAAAGCTTAACTTATTACTCTTTATTTAAAGTTTCTATTATAAAGATAAACCTGATGCTAAACAGCAAATTGGCTCACATAAACATCGCATTTGCATTAATCCTATTCACACACCCGCAGCGGCCAAATCGCATCAATTTCATCTATGCGAACAAAGCAATAGCTGGTCACACTGTGACGTAGTAATTCGTCGTTTCCCGCGCTAGACGCGACGATTAGTCCTCTATTTACTTGTCTATGGAACAGAGTGGCAGCTGACGCCGGACGTGGCCGACAGCCGGACACCGTTACAATTGCAACACTGACTTAGAAAAACGTTAGCCACGCAGCTTGTCCATGCTAATTCGATTCAGACTATACCTAAGCTACAGCTAGATTGCTCCACACGGTACTTGATTGAAAATGGGCATTTGCCGAGAATTGCTTCGATTTGGACCAATTTCACGTTTCTTGTCATTGGTTTTTCATCATTAGATTGTGAATTGTTTAGTTTAGATGTGTAATTGAATGAAACTAAATAAATAATTTTAAAGCAGCGACGATTACACGACTTAAGGCACAACATTGAAAACTTTTAGCTCAATTATATAATATATATTAATAAGTCCAATAGATTATCTCTATATAAATCTGTTGAGTTTTTCTATATTTCCTGACTATATAACAAATAATTATATCAGAAGTTCCCACAGAAACAGATATGATGTAAAAAGATGTAATCTCGGGGCATGACCCACTGAAGATCGCACATGAACTTAGAACCCTCCAGCATGTTTAATCGTTCGATCTGACGGCTAAGAACAATACTCAATAATGTTTAATAAATGAACGTAATTAATGTAACTAGATGATACCTTTCCTATAAGCCATATGAAAAATACCTTGCGAATAACTCGGAGTCACGTCTGCAAATTATTATAACAGTTTTCATCATAGGTGTCAAGTTCAAGGCTCATAATGTACTCGAACATCTTTCAACCCACAATGCTCTATTGACGGTACTTCACCTCTGACAGAATATTAAATGGCCCAGACCTTTCCTCGAACTAGTGTTTCCGTCGAAAACTAATCAACGCAAACCATTATGGAATCACAGTTGATCTTTACGCTCACTAATATATCTCGGACACACCTCGGGCGAGAGGAACGTTTAAGGGGAATTAGCTCAGACAACGCCACAATAGTCCATAATTATGAAATGTGTTGTGATTCCAGGTGGATGGCAATTTTTCTCTGGAGCCGAACAATGCGAATGGTAATGAAAGGAGTCAATCAGCCGGTGTCTGCGAAATACGCTCGCGTTAATTTATGCTCTGCGCAAGCGCACCTCGCATAAACATGTTAAGCTGTTCCTACGAGACAAAGGGAGATCGCGTCCTTTGATGTCACCTCACATTATTTCCGAGATAAAATTAAAATTAAATGAAAAAAGCGCGTGTCGGTCACGCGATTCCCGACTCGTTTAACATATTCTCTAGCCGCGTATGAATTTATAGCTAAGGACGTATTATTTACTAGCATTATACGCACAATTTGCGGAGCTGTCGCAAGGGCTGGCTATAATTTCCCGATGGCAGCAGATCCATCAATACATGCCTCGGGCTGCGGCCGCTTTCAATTTGTAGGCCGCTACATCGTCGGCAATTACCGGCCGGACGGAAGGTCGATCATCGATATATGAGCTTAATAATGCCTAATGACATGTATGAAGATCTAAAATGGAAGTGTGATGATTATTTGCTGTTTCCAGACTTATAACGTCTCACCTAAAGAACATTGTAGTCGTAAAGGCTCAGCTATTATTGAAGAATTGCAGTTTTTAATAGTTTTACGAAATAGAGTTTGAATGTAGAAAAGTTTGGAACGAAGTAAATCTATTTAAGATTGCCTTTTCTAAACAGGTTTAAATTTGTTGAAAGGAGATACTTCTGAAATGCTGTCTTAAATAATAATAAATAAAATATGTTTATTATGAAACATAAGATACATGTATCATTTATTAAATTTGAATTTGTAGGCATCCCTACTCATCGGCAAAGAAGACAGAGGGTGTAGGCCGAGAGAAAAGCCGGCGTAAAAAACTCTCGGTACTTTTTTAAAATAGCAAATCATCAAACAACACTTATTTTAAAACAAATATCGCAAATTAATTAGAAGTAGCCTGTCTAGCACTAGTAAGACTTTGATATATCTGTATATATATATATATGATGTAGTAATGACGTCTACGGAGTTAATGACTGTCTGACAAATGGTCTCCCAAGAATATGTTTTCAAGAGGTTACCAAAAAGGAATAGTACGAGTTTGAAGTTTAAATTTTAGGTTTTCTAATTTAATTAGGTATGTTTAAACCACAAACGTAAAGATTTTGTAATAAAAAGTACACTCAATACGTAGTTAAAAAGTGATAATAATTTATTATTGAATATAATTTCCATAACTTTTATACATTAGTTATAAATAGATTATTAAGGTTGGTTAGTTGGTGGCGCCACTTGTCTCCCATATAAAAAATCTTTCATAGATATTCAATATTCAATTTTTGTTCACCAGAAACGTGGTGAGTGATTCTTGTTTAAACTAAAACACGAAACTCATGTCCTTATTAAAATAAAACAACGCTTTAATTTGATTTCATTTATTAACACTTAGGGAAAGACCCTGATATGTGTACTACGACGCGATTTGCTCACAAATTATCTTACAGGAACAGGTTAAAATACAACGAAATGTGTACAAAAACACCTTAAAAATCCATAAACAGTATTTTATATTTAAAGTGTATTTTATTTTGAATTACACACAAATTAAAGAATGTTAATTGAGCCTTATCTCTAATAATTACTTCAAAATAACCCATATAACATACAAATAAAAAAACAAATTCGATGTAAAGGCGGGGCAAGTAAAAGCCAACTTTTGAAAATGGAATGCTTTGTAATCTATGGAGGTTCACAGAGTATTTAATTTGGAAATAGGTATTTAAACAAAATGTCTTAAAATAAACACTAAACATCGATTTCATAGAGTTATTTCAATTTAAAGCGTTAAACATAAGTCAAGTTTTCAACTGTTAATACGGTTATCAAGTTTGACATTTGACAGTGGTCATTTGTCATTGTGTCATACGCCTGAAATACTGTGACGATGACATTTTAATTAATAATTGTAATCGAAATGTCGTAAATACTTTTATAAACCATTTATTTAATTGTTTATAATAAATAGGATTATGAGCAATCGCGTTATCTACATTAAAACTTTATATCAAATAGAATTTTCTACATGACCCCTATATACAATGCTTATTCTAGAAAAATAATTTAATCAACTACTATACATAGGAAATATAAATATATTTTACACGCATTAATACTATTAAATTGTATCACTGGCTTACCGGGTTTAACTAAATACTATGTCTTTTTAACTTAAACAGTAAGATTAACAGTTTTACAGGGATTAAAACTCGTTTTCTATATTATCTTATGTATAAAAAATATGTATCGTTGCATTTATAAAGTGTACTTGTGTCTCTTTCGAACACAGCATAAACGCAATTTGACAGAAAGAGACAAAAGCACTTTCAAAGAAGTGCAATGACTGGTTCAGTTTTTAAGTATACGGTATGTTTCGAGGAATTTGGAGTTTTTTTAATGTAAAATTAAGAATAAACGTGTTTTAATCCAGTGGTAAAGAAGGGTTTTAGTCAATGGAATGCTTTTTAACAAATCTTTGGTTAATGAAGAAAATTTACAGAAACAAATTATTACCTAGGTTTTAGATTTACACTGTGCCCGGACCGGACAAATTAATGAAAACATTGAAATCTATTTATATGTATATGTGCTTCTTTTAGCCCCCTTTATGTAGCTCACTATTTTGTCTCTTTCCATCACAGCGTAAATAGCAATTAACAGAAAGGGACAAATGATCACATTTAATCATAATTCTAAATGAACATTTTGGTATGAGATTCATAAACCTTATTTCCGGAACCAGCACAGTGGGGACACGCCCTTATAGTGAAAGTATACTGTGCAGGTAACTATTGCTTACCAATCTAACTATACAATTAATTTTGGGGTAGGAACCATTATGAGCCCTATTGCATATGAAATAAAGTCTATCACATTAATTAATTTTTCCAGGTTATTCCATATGCAAAACGCCAGATTTATGTGACAATTATAAATAATTTTTAATTAACAATTTCAAATTTCGTCCAGCCGCACAATCAGCTTACAAGGGATGTCTTGGAGAAGGGCTGTGATCTGGTCTCTGCGGGGGCGGGTAAGGGCAATATCGAAGGGGCGGCGTCGGCTTCTGCAGCCACAGATCTGGTGGTAGGTTCAAAGGCTGTGGCCAGGGCCAAGGTCGTCCAAGGGCAAGGAGCTGTAATGCTGGTGGTGTACGAGCCCAGGCAGCTCGCTTCTCGGCCTCTTCGTCGCCAGATCCAGCGTAGAGGCGTAGTGGTGACCGGAGTAATTGTTGCTCCATTAACATCAGTTCCATAGGGTCTCTGAAATGAGATGGGTTTAGGTTATTTCGATATCTAATACACTTTAAATATGTTCTATTTTGTTACCGAAACCATTAAATTTATCAAAATAACAGCCTTAAACAGGAAGCTTTTATAAATATGAAGTTCTGTAGTTCACAAACAGTACATGCTACGTCATGGTCTTCGTATCAGAGTCAAATTCATACATCATTCTAACTAGGATTTGTAATTCAAAACCATTACCTTCACAGGTAATCGAATATTTAATTGAATAATCCAAGTAATAATCATATTAATTTAGAACCTCCTAAAAAAGTATTTATATCACCGCAGTTATTAACGTAACGCCAGACAATACAATCATAAAAAAATAATAAAAAGTTATGATCAATTAAAAAAAAAATAGTGTAGGCGACTCCGGTAACTCTGCTACAAATTAATAATGATAACCTTAAATAAAACAACCATATGGAAAGGACCAACGGTAAGAAGATAGTGCCCCAAAAAAGGTGAATAGTAGAGTTAGAAGAGTTAGCATAAAGCGAATGGAGAAAGACAGCCATGGAAAGAGGTATTTGGATTAAGCTGGAGGAGGCTTTTACCCGTGAAGGAGGTCCGATCAACGGAACTGAAGGAAGTTAGGATATTACAACAAGAAAAAAAATGGATATAACAAATCTAAGCTGTATATTCTACTTTTATTATTATTATGCCTAAAAATCTATCTTCACAGCTTCCTCCAAACTTTTAATATGCTAGGTATTGTATTTTCAAAGCAAATAGGAAGAAATACTATTTCAGTCCTTTAGCTTATTACTAAGATAGATTCCTCGAAGGCAATGTTGTGTGTTCGTTAGCTTTCATCAGCCCATAGCCAATAAAATGTGATTCGCGGAACTACGGCCACCGGCGGGCCACGTGTTTTAGCCAGTGTTTAATTATGTTAATAGCGTTCCTACTGCTTAACGTAAAAGCTTTAAGATGAAAATGTTATAAAAAACAGTTCAGTAAATCTGAAATACTTGTTTCCTACAATTTCAACTTTGTAAATTAAAGATGATACCATTTATAGATCTACGTAGATATGTATTGTGTTTGATCCTATGGAGGATGAGCCGGGCTTTGGTATGGGATGCTATTTGTGTGGACACGTTAGCCACGTCTCACCTCACAAGCACACAAGACAGAAAATAATAAACGGCTCAAATATAAGAGTCATTCCTCCAACTTTGATTTTGTTCCATTTTAGGTACTGTCTTGGGCTGTGGGGTTCAAATGCTAAGGCGATCTACCAGTGACCCCAGAGCTGGTACTTACGTCGCTCAACGAATAATAAAATACAGCAGATATGCTGCCGGCATTAAAGGTACACAGCTACAGGGGCCGAACTTTTTAAATTTGTTTTAATTTTCTATTTATTTATTTTTAATTATTCTTATTGTACTATGTTAAGAATTGTAAATACTGTATGAGTGGTTGGAATAATATCATTGTTATATACTAACAATAGAAATGAACGATATAATTAGACCTATTAGGTTCATATGTACCTACTTTGTACCAAGCCATTTACTGTTAAAACTTAGTGAAAATATGCGTATGGCACATGCCTAGCGTGAGAAAAGTGTGAGTACATCTTCAGTGTCGATTGTTTCGCCGAAGTATGTTTACGATTGCTACAGTTAACGAGGCGTTTCTCTCTTTATTGCAATGCATGATCCCTTTATCGGTTCTCGGATGCGAGCCCGCCATCGGTTTTCACGCTAACCAGCTATTTACAACTATGAATTTAGTGAAGGAATTCGTGTGAAAAATCATGGGGAGGTGAAATCTGTCAATTGTCGTTATGAACATTGCTTCAAATATACATAAAAACCTTAAAGATTTTCTCGTGGGATTTATTATATAATTAAATAAAAATTATATATAAGATGTATTTGTAAAAAAATAAATGTGCGTATTTTAACTAGTCTGGCCATAAATACTTTTACATAAAACTTTTCTTGTTTTCAATTTTTAATCATTTTGAATTTGGAACACGTATATTATTTTAAAAACTGGATTTGTAACTGAACTTATAGCTGAGATGGTATATTATGTTTGTAGTAGCTGTATTTGGAGTATTGTCCTTGTGTCATCGCCCTAATTAATTTTAAATCTATTTCAAAAGATCCATAAATTCTTTGCGTATTTTTTTTGTTATATACAAAATGTATAAATAATAATTCTTTAACTACGCGTCACTATGCCTACATTAGCCATCAATTTTATGCAGACATAAAGTATTTTTCGTCATGGCCATTAGATATACGAAAACGAACCATAAAGGAACCATCTATTGTGTTTTTATAGACATTAGTGGATACCTATACCTGTTAATACGCGGCGCCCGAGGCTTGGTGATAGATTAAATTCGACACGCCATCTTGTCATGCCAATTTTGAACGGAATCCCGTCATGCTTATTTATTAAATCAAAACGCTTAATAACAGTTTCAATACAGATAGACCCTTAAAAATAAGGTAAACGTTTTTGAACCGACAAAGGTAGTTTATTATTAAACAATATAATACAGTAAACCCCCTTTATAACGCGATACTTTTATAACGCATTTTCATATTACACGGGTATTGCGCCATATAACGCGGGGATTGCACACATTATATTTCTGTACTGTGATATTTATAATGATTTTTGATATTTCGTTCATAAAATAGTGTTTTCTTATTATTTAAATCCCCTCTAACGAACATTTGTACATAACGCGTTATATGGGGTCATACAAGCGCGTTATGCGAGAATACTCCTATAACGCTAAACCAAATTTTGAATTTAGCTGTGTTTGAATCAGAGTCGAGAGTTGGAGATAAGTAGGTACATTAGTATATTGAGTTTAATTTAAGTAACTCAAAGCTAAGTATTGACTGGTACATAAAGGCCATACTTAGAGTCAATTCAAACATATTTAACAATAGTACAGTCATAAGTCTCGATTAACAATGATAACTTGGCTCTGTTGACGTCATTGATTTAAGGAAACAAAGATCGATAAAATTCCTGTTTTAGTTTCAAATAATAACAGCCAAAGTAAGCAATTACACATCAACAACTCTGGGTGTTAATTAACAAAACAAAAATTGCATAATGACTAGCTAATGTGAAAAATGGATGACAAATGACAACTCCAAGATGACAGGACTTCACTTATTATATTTTTAATGATATTTATACTCTATATTTATCCCGGTTTCGGGTGCTACGGGGCGTTAATGGTGATTATGATTTCACTATCAGCCGTAATGACCGACAAAGGCCGACACTCGCCGACAAATTACAGGGCCGCCGCATTGAGCCGAGATGGAGCTATCGATTCGCAATAATTGATAATGTTTTGACATTTACGTAAATCGCGAACACGAAAAGATTGAATGGGGATTTTAAAAGATCAAACGCGTTATTTTTTAAGCGTTTGATTAATACCTATTTATAATTTATGTAATAAAACAAACGAGGGCAAGACTTGACTTGATTGGAGAATTGTACCTTTTGAAACGGCGATAGTTTCAGTATTTTTTAGATTGAGATGTTACAGCTGTTCTTAGTAGAATATTATCACAATGCTGTGTTGACTTAAGAAATATTTTGAAATTTGTATGTACAAACAAATATTTATTATTTTTTTAACTTTTATAATACATATCTACTTTTAAACTTTTTTACTTTTATATTTAATTTTAAAATACTTTGGAAATGCTAAGGTCATGGAAAGTGTAGCATTCGTTTTTAAGTTATATTTTTTTACTTTATTTAAATAATCAATACAAAAACTTTCCTATCTATAATGTAGTATAGTATATATATAATAGTATCAAACGCTTATACTGGGAATAAATAAGGCGCAACTGCGTTTCTCTGTAAATACAAAAGAAACAACATTTAACGCCTACATTCTAGGTTTTATAAAGTAAAATAATATAATGAAAAAATTAAAATATCTTACATATATTATGTCAAGTGACATAAATTAAACATCGTCGATCAGACGGCAAAGACAACATTACAAAAGAGTTTATATAAAATACAATATAGACAAGAGTTTGTATAGGAAAATATATTATGTTTTCCTTACATATATACATAGATAAAGATAAGTCGTAAAAAGTACTAAGCTTATCATGAAGTACGATTAATTATAAAATAGTAATATTTATTGATTAAACACCATAAGGTCAGACATTTAACACAAAACTTTATCATTGATCAAAAATAAGATTCGGTAGTTTATTAATTTGTCAATATTTAATATGTTTGAAAGATCACGTGTTTTTTTTTAAATTGAAAAACAATTAATCAAGCTCTCATGTAATTAATTTAGGTATGAATGTATTGAAGATGATATTTGTAAACATTTATAAATAAATTAACATTTAATGAGAGCCGGTGCTCACAACTTTATTTGTGTAGCAAAGAAACAAAACATCTTATTTTTGTAGAATAGTAAGCGAGTGTAGTTGTGGAAACATGTTGCTAAGCTCAAAACTAGAGGACGGTTGGACCAATAGGTATTCCTTGAACTCTGACGATGGTTTACACAAATAAAAATTGGAAAAATTGCGTGGGGAAAACCTAAAACCCTTCGTTTTCGTAGGCTAAGTAAAACAGGCTTAGAAATTCGTGGTAGCAGCTATAAAAATGAGATACGAGTATATTTTAGCTACCTATATGGTTAACTTAACAATTAACAAGAACTCTATTGTCGTTTGACACAATGTGAAAAACGTACCTACTGGCCGCCTTTATTTGTCATATATCTTGTTTCACTTATTTTTTTGCAAATATTATTATTTAGACAAAAGTTTGTATATTATTTATATACGTGAAATTGCTATCGACTGCTTTATCCTGTGTCACTATAAAATAGATAAGATTTTTTCATACAGGCTGGAGGCTCACTGATGCTAAGTGATATAAATTCCCATAGACATTCTAAATGCGAGAGGGCTCGCGAGTGCGTTGCCGGCCTTTTACAAGTTAGTACGCTCTTATCTTGAAAGACCCTAAGTCGAATTGGTTTAGAAACACTTCAGTGGGTAGCTGGTTTCACATAGTGGATGTTTGCACCAATAAAGCTCAGCCTTGCGTTTCTGTAACTCACTTTTCGAACTCACACAGCGTCTATATTACTACATAGTATGTAGGCGAATATAGACATAGACATAACATTTATTACTTACAAAACACACACATAGATACACACAAAATAACAATAATACAAGAAATTAAAAAGAATGAGAGATAATATATTTTTTTTCTTTTAAAGGACAAGGTACCTACGTTTTAAGTGTGTAATGCGTGTGTGCTGTGGTTGTAATAATATCCCGTGCCTCTCACCATGACCTTGTTGCTTTATAACACAATAGCATTGATTAAATTCGTTCGTTAATATCTTCAACATTAAGCCTCAATAAAGGTCGAAACTGTCAGATCAACTCAGTTTAAATGACATAAAGAAAAGTGGCAATTTACTATGAGATACAATCAGTCCATTGAACTGAATTAACTCACGCGCACAGTAGCAGCCATCGATCTACGAATTCCACTTTCTAATAGACATCTTGAAGTATGTGTGAATGAACTGTACCGGTTTCAAGAGTTTTTTGTAACTTAATACTTCGAACCGTTAAGCATAATTAATAATGCTCCCTACTGTTTTGCAGATTAAATGAGCTTTTCAATTTTTAAGTATGGCAATGATTCAATTGTTTAGACTGTAATCTTCATAAATATTATAGGATATATATATATAATGGAATTGATTCCCTTTATACAATTTGTTTCGATAGTGCTCCTATTTTTTCTTATTAATGATTTATTATTATTATATTGCTGTGAATGGTTGCAGCTTATAAACCTTTTTTATTTCAACCTTGGCGATTTACCAAGAGACGGACAGATATTTGCCGTCTTCTTGTCCGTTCTACGCCCTTCATGAGAACTGGCTAAATGTAAATTTAAAAGCAATTTTTTTTACTGACGTTCATCAATGTTAAAAAAAATTTTTGAATGTTATTTATTACAGTAGTACCTACTTAAAATACGTTTATAAATCTTACTTTATTTAAATTTTTTAGACAATAATTGGATTTCCACAATCCCTTCTGTAACCTATTTTTTCCTTTCCTATGATCTTTGGTCATAGCACTACTTGCTATCACTAAGCACTAACTTCGATAAACTAAATGAAACAGTAGTCTCTATATAGTATTAGTTCTAAAATAAAGTATCGTGATAACAATGGTTCAAATCGAAACAGTTTTGTTTTAAACTATTAGTGAATACTACGTCACTATGTTACTATACTATGTTAGATGTTACATCCCGTCAATATTTTCATATTATATTGGGATATTTATAAAGAAGATTCTTCCTCTAGATCCTTACAGAAAACATTAATTTTATTATTGAACTACACTTATCAATTTTAAAAGGAGCTTTCACTATAAATTATCCGCCAGGTCCCGAATCAAGGGCGTAGCTTGCAAGAAACTCTCCGGCACTTTGAAATCGCCATATTTTGGTGTACGTCATGCTTCACTTGACATGTTGAAAGAAAATGTCATAGCTAAAAACTAACAAACTATTTAACGCTTTTTTACTTGACCAAAACCTATTCCAGTCGTAATGCAATCAAGTGGAAGAATAATGCACGACAGCTAATTTTATAACTATAAAAACGTTTTAATATTTCTAAACGTAGTAGCATAGCTGAACGCAGTAGCAGAGAGCCAGTAATTGTGCCGATAACATCTCGAATTAGCCGTCAATCAGTCGAGTGGTGAACTATCAACGCCGACGCTGTATCAATTAATCCAAATCGGTAGCCACGCACTGACGTGCACCGAGATTGGATTATTAAAAGGTTCACTAATCTGATCGCTCTATAACGTGACTCAGACATTTCCCAACGTAATAATTCATTTTGGTTAATAAACTTCTGTTCCGCTTTTAGTTATTGTGTGTTCTATTTTCAAATTAAAAATTGAACATTTTCAGTTAGATGTTCTATTTTCAAATAATTCTATGACCTTGCTTATAGTTAAAAACGTTCTAATTTCAAATAATTTCAAAATTAAATATTTAGTATTGGCATAGCTGAGAATTGTCAGCATAGTTCTATTTTCAAATAACTGTATTCTTATAATGCGCGTATTAACTAGAACTAAAATAATAACTAGAACTCATGGTACAGCTGATGAAACGTGAAACCATTTTTACTAACTAAATTCATAACATACCTACATACATGGCTGGCAAGGCGTGGTGTTGGTTTTAAGAGCTGATTAATAATTTAGGTAAGTCAAAATCACAAAATACGTATTAAATTCGTTCGTATTTTCAAGGATGTATCAAGCTAAAATTATCAAGTTGGTGAATATGGCATGTTTCGTGTTCACAGGAGAACCGGTCGGACGATGGGCAGTTAATAGAAATGCGCTTTAATTTGTCGTTTAGGGTATAATGAGCAACGAGCCCTGTGATTACGCGCGCCGCCGCCGCCGGCCATGCTCGCTGTTGACGTGCGCTGTTTCCACACTGAGTCCGCTATATTTGTCCTACTAAATGTTCTCGAACATGAAAACATACGTCGAGTGGCGCTAAACATTTCACCTCGCATTTCTGCATATGTTTAGAGCTCGTGAAGCCAGAAGAAGTGGCCTTCTGTGTACGAGGAAATTGGAACTTACTAGATTTTTAAATATAATATAAGTCTTTCATCTTTACATGAATCTAGTTTGGTTTCATTTTTCAAAGAGATATTAGACCCACTTATTCTGAGTTTTTCTGTTCGAAATTAGACTAGTTATTTTAATGTTGGTTCTCATTATTTTCAACGTGACTCCGTAAGATTTATAGAAATTTAATAGTAATGACTTGTCTATAAGAATGATTCTTCAAGAAACGACAAGTCGTTTTATGCACTTCATAATAATTGAATTTGAGCATTCATTTGTTATAATTATAATAATAGGACCTGTTGAAATCCTAAAGCTATATGATATATTAGTATAATATATCACCTAAATTTATTTGTATCAAAACGTAATTCAAACATTTTAAAACACACAAAAGAGTTCGAACCTCATATTACAGCTATGAAACACACATTTCTGAAGACATCTATCAATATATCACAACTGAGTTACATTTTTTTGTTCCAAAAACACAAATACTTCCCTGAACTACTTCAAATGTTTCAAGATCATAATTAGCGGAATCGTGCCAAGCAAAATATAGTAGGTATTTAGATTTTTTAAGTTTTGGCTTTATAGCATTTAGTGTTAAAATAAGTACAAAGATACGTATAAATTTGAAGTTTAATTTGGATAATCTACAATCTTAAAGTTCGCTTATGATATTCGAGTCTCAACTCAATTTGATCATAATAAAATCGAGTTCCGATGGTAGTAGATAGTATGGGAACGCCCGCCATGGGCTGCCTCCGGCAAATTCTCGCCTCGTACCGGACGGCACAACTTAAGCATAATGAGTTGAAATCAAAATTACTCGAAACAATTTCGAATGAAACTCGCATTTAAAGTGCAAATATCGTTTAATCACTGTCGTATTACACTTGTCTGCAGTTTAATTTTTGCGAGTAGGTAATTCGATTCGCCTTTAGTCACAAATTAAACGACTTTCCACTGCCATTTTCGAGAATTACAAATTACTATGACTCCGTAACGGTTGTCGAACATATCTCATATTCCCGGTGAATTAACTAATGCTAAAAAACTATTTTAAATTTAGTATTCCCCGAGCGAACTAAAGTGTCATAAATAAAATTAAGACTATAATTTCATTTGGAGGTTCGATTAAGGCTCTCAAAATCTTCGATCAGCATTCGTACCGCAATCAGCGAAGGCATCTTTTATTCATGTTGGTAACACCGCACAAATTGCAGGGCGGCCAACCTAATGCCTTTCAACTGTTGCTAATAACCTGCCAATTTATCAAAATGCCTCCAGCGCATCGATCCCGAGCAGTTTTGATGTTACCTTGACTGACATTGTGTAAAAGGTGCCAATTAGAGCATAATATGGGCTTTTAAAAAGTGATGATTAATCGGTTTTGGATTGCCAAAGCTTTGATATAGGATATATCAATTTGTTAGTCGAGTGAATTAGCTTTACGTAGATAGACCACAACAAAGACGCCTGCCTTGTATAGGGACGAGAGTGTTTTTGATAAATATTATATTATTATTCCATTGCCACGACAACCTTTTAAGTTTTGGCCACAGATTTTTATTGTGTTTTTTCTAGGCAAGTAGATGGTCAGCCTTCTGTGCCTGATACACGCCGTTGACTTTTTAGATTTAAAGCATTTCTCACGATAATTTCTGTCACCGTACGAGCGAGTGTAAATTAATAAAAACAAAAATTCCATTGGTGCAAGACTTTAGTGAAGAGGCGCGCGCACCTCCACTCTCCACTGTGCCTGATACACGCCGTTGACTTTTTAGATTTAAAGCATTTCTCACGATAATTTCTGTCACCGTACGAGCGAGTGTAAATTAATAAAAACAAAAACTCCATTGGTGCACAGCCGGGGATCGAAGCCACTAGGCCAATACTAGATCTAAGGTTATATATTTTTCAGTAACGAACCCGAAACCTTTCTTGAACAAACAAAACGTTCAGTCCATCATTTCCAACGAATATTAATAATATTTTGTACTGGAGTTATCCATTCCCCCAAGCGTTAGTGACATTTAAATTACCAACAGTTTAATAAGCATTGGTAATTAACTTTCGTTTTATGAGAGCTTATAATTTATTCACGCCGCAAGCTCTTCTAAACCGTCTAGTAAATACTTATGTACCTATTCAATTTGAGGCAACAGATGGCGCTACCCAATTTGCAGATTAATTTTTAGTAAATATTAAAATATTCGTGTGGAGTAGAGCCTCTTGGACCGTGGTGTTCAAGTGCACAGGCGCTAATTAAAGATTTAAGTTGGCACCTGGTAGATAGTACTGGTGACATCAGAGCTGGTGCTTTCCTTATTCAATGATTAAGTATCGCAATACAGCGAGGAAATGCAGCCAGTGTACAAGGAACACTGCCATAGAGACCAAACTTTTTAAATTTGTTTTTACTTTATTTTTATTCATTTTTAATTATTTTATTATTACTATGTAGGTTAGGTTTAAAGACATTTATTCTCATAACAGACAAAAGTCACTTACATAAGACCTTATATACGTCACCGTAAAATTGTAAACACCGTTAGATTGTAATCTATCTCGCGAGATTGTGAACTGTCGAAAGATTGTGAACCTCAACGAACTGCTTACAATTTAACGTATTATTGATTGTAATCTATCGAAGTGAAACCGTCTAATTACAATCTTAAAATTGTAAAATTGTTAACTGTCCGAAGGCTGTCCCTGATTGGTCGGTGAATATTGCTGAATTATTAATTACTGGGCTGTGAAACTTATTACCAAACCTAATGAACCCTAATGAAATTACCTTATTAAAAAATAATAGTTATGAACCTATCTGTCCAGATTAATAAAATATATTAATAATAATAAGTCCCTTCGACTTCTATTAATATTGCTGCTATTTTTTTAGTATAGTAACATTTTCTTCTATTTCGCTCTGTGTAATGTCGATGTTAAAAAACTGTACTCAAATGTCAACTCACCTATCAAAATCTGTCAATCTCGAAGAATCTCGGAAGCCTTTTGCGAAAGGATTGGAGTCAATTTTAAGTTTCGTTATCAGCTGGTTCTGGTACGCCGTCACTGCTGTGAACACAGTTTCGGGGAAGACGAAGGTTCTATGCTGTTCTCTGGAGAGATCTGTGATAGGCCCACCTCCCTCCCTGATCTTCACCAAGTGGATTCGGGGCTGGTATCGATGCATTGAGTTTAACACGATCTGTGGAAGATGTAAATAGGATGTGTAATTAGAGATTTTTTTATTTTTTTCCCCATTTAATTGTTCTATCTAAACAGATAGGTAGGTACTACAAATACATATATGTCTTTATAAAATGTTGATTAAAACCTAAACATAACAATCACAAATTTACAATTTTCTTAACCTAGTAATAATAGAAATAATTAAAAATTAATAAAGAAATTTAAAAAGTTTGTTCGCTGTGGCAGTGTACCTTTAACGCTGGCACCATTTAATCGATGTATTGTAGTACTTATTCCTTGAGCGAGGAAAGCACCAGCTCTGGGGTCACCGGTACTATCTACCAGGCGCCTACTTGAATATTTAATTAGTGTTTGTGCACTTGTACCATACGGGCCCAAGAACTAATTAAAAACATACCAAGCAGGTCTTGTGAACTCAGCCAGTGTACAAACAAATAGTAGAAATCTTATTTATTACTAATATTGCAATTATTAATATTACCTACTTTAATTTAGGTAAAAAATCTCTAAATGTTAATAATTATTCCTACCTAAGTAACCTTCAGTAATGAGAAAAATAATAGGACATATTTGTGCCTATAGAAGATTCTGGTCTCTAGGCTAAATTGTCAGAGATGTTCTTCATCATTTGCTGGTACCAATGGAGCCTTTACATTATTTACATTTTACTTAAACTTCGTCTCCTTAGAAAAATCAACATGTCTTGTCTCCTTCTCATTAGACTGTTTTAGTTTTAATGAATGGAGGTATTCGTTAAAACAAAAACAGTCTAAGTGCATTCTTTCAACTAAAACTCTTCGTCTCTTTCTTTCAAATTGTGTTTAAACTATGGTAAAAGGAGACAGACGAATACTTTAGTTATTACAATAAAAATTTTTTTATAGGCGCCTCAGATATCGTTATAGTTTGTCACACGTGATCGCCTAAGGCATGCCGGTGTCCTCACGATGTTTTCCTTCACCGTACGAGCAAGTGTTAATAGATACACCATGGTTCGAACCTACGACCTTAGGGATAAAAGTCATCGCACAGGCCATTAGGCCAACACTGCTCATTAGTAAAGGACTTCTGATATTACGGCGAACAGTGACCGAAACATTCAAAGGGATAATAATGCTTTATTAAGTTTATAGCGCACAATATCTTATACAAGACAGATGTACGAAATGGCTCAACCGGCGCACCAATATGCAAATTTAGTCATTAGGTACACCGCAGACACGCATACGATTAGACAATTACCTACAATATAGCTACATTGTATTTTATGGTATCATTACAAAGGCCAACGGACGAGGCATTGCCTCTAAGTGTCGATAAATTTAATTACTGACGGCTGTTGCAATAATAAAATACTTATATCCCGAAAAAATATTAATTTGGGAATGTTTAGGCTATGCCTGTATGAATAAAGTTCATTTTTCAACTCCTCAATTTGTTCGTGTAGTCCATATTGGAGAAATATTTTTTACCTATGCAGATTACGTACAATCAGTATGAGAAACACGACGATTTTGTACCTTTAGTGACGTTTAGAAAACTCATAGTTCAAATGAACTCCCTAAAGCGTAATTTTTTTATGAATTTTTACGCTTATTTATTGATTTTTACGCTTAATTATTTTTTTCGGTTAAGGGAGTCTTATTCAATGTTATCTGTAATATTTTCTGTTAAATTATGTTTATTAGAACAAATCGGATTCCGCGGCGGTAGTGTTAAGTGTTACTTAATAATAATTTAATTGACAAAAACAAGTTACATAACAAACACACATATATATATATACTCCTTATGTAGTAAAAACTGTAATTGTTAATAACATTGCCTTAACATTGTGAGACGAAAATATTTCTCATACTCTATTAATTTTAAAAAAATAGATAGAATGTACTTTAAAATATTATGATTACATTTTTATATCTCAACTGTTCATTACTTGTAATCTGTGGGTCCTTTTAAAGTCCTCCAATTCCCGCCATTTCTGTTTGCGCTACTGTCACAAGCCTCCCGCTTTTTCTATAGTCTTATCTACCTACTAACTTGCCTTCCTCTTTTATTGTAACTTGAGATGCAGTTTAATACTTTGTCTTACCAATTGCCCCGCCTATTTCCACTTAACTTTATTTATTTATGAAGACTGCTGAGTTCTTCTTTGAATAGTGTTCTTATTATATATTCTGAAACTGGGTATAACCCAAGTACGACTATTTTCGTCCATTTTTAATTACGTTTAGACATACTTTAGAAACTTAATTCCCTTGTTAATTAATTCATTAAAATGCGTTATCTAGTACATAATGACAGGCGGCGTTCTCTCATTCACGTTGTCGGTAATTAATTTGTTGTAGTCCTGATGTGATGGGCTGATAGTCGCCATGTCGGCAAATTGCTCTGACTTGCCGCTGATGATATAATTAATACTACGTTATTAGGTAATGTTCAAATTAAGATCTATTGAGCGTAAAGATGGTAATAAATGTTTTTGTTCTAAAGAGCCGATAGAGTTATTATTCCGAGCCACAATAGGAATTTATTTGTATTCAGTTTATTTTGAGCATGTCTCATCTCTTAACAATGGATTTTCCTATAGTTTTATTCATCAATGAGACATGACTGATGAATAGAAGATCTGTTAATAAAAAAAAAATCAGTATCAGATGGTTGGCACAGGATAGGAGGCTGTCCTGTGCGTTACAGACGTTGTCGACTTTTTGTGTCTAAGGCTAGCGTTTGAACGAATATTAAATGCGCATATAGAATGAAACTACATTGGTGCACATCCGGGTATCGAATCTACGACCTCGGGGATAATAATCAAACCGTGAAGCCACTGGGCCTAAACTAAAAAGGTTGTAGCGCCTCTGATTTTTTTTCTTAATTTCCTAAGGTATAATAATTATAAGACATAAATAAAAATACTAATTATCATTATTTAACAAATCTACATTTATTGTTTCCAATTAATACACTAGAATTTACCATAGATATTAAAAACTTAAAAAGATACGCGAGCGATGCGTTGCTACGTGCTAAAATTTAGAGTGTAATTGAGATTATTTGACTTCCACATAACCTTCGGTGAAATCAAAGATCCTGGGCGTGGCAGGCGTCATTAGCTCGCCTCTAATTTTCACACCTGCGCTGGAGCCTTAATGAATTACGTCTGAGGGACCAGCCCATGCTCTCCGATAATTACTACCTACAGATCTGATGATAACAATTCATTAGTTATCCGTTTCTATTTTGGGTTCCATTCACAGATTACGATGTGTTATTTAATTATATAATGTATTTATTTATTTACACATCGTTGCAGTAATACAGAAAAACAGGACAATTAAAATTTGTCATGTAGGAATTCATATGACAAGTAGTACCTACTTGACATATGAATTATGTCAAATGGAAGAGACTAGCTGCCCACGACGCAGGGAATCTTAGTGTGGGCGCTAGTGCACTTTCGTTTAACTTAATGTTTTTTTTATTGAATAATAAAGTTTTTTGTTTCTTTTCTTTTAAAAATAGTAAAACAGGAGGCAACTGGCAGGCTTTGGAGCGATCTCTTCAAGGCAACAACTGTGAGAAATAAATAACTTATGAACAATGTACACGTACGATTATTTAAAGATCTAAATTGACATTTTCAAAGGTAAATTTTGTGTCAGTAAATTTTCTACCTGACTTTGTCAACAAATAAAAATATTTCCATTTTATCTATATACCTAGGTATATCTTTTTACACGTGAGCCTTATGTGAAGTTATAAGATATATGTATTGATCTAATTTCTTATTTAAATTTAAAGAAAAAAAAACTTAATATTAATAATTAGCCCTAGAGTAGGTATATAAGCATCTAACACTAATAATAATTCTGGACCAACATAGGATTGAAGTCCAAATTACCTACAAATGTAGCCGTGAAAATGAATTCAAATTTAACAGTCATAATAATAATTAAATAGAATTATTTTAGTGTTAAAATTAATGTTACTAAAATTTCCAAGATTATTTACACATTTGATTAATTCTTTAACGTTAATTGTATACATATTTGGATAATTAATTGTCTATAAAGCCTACGCGACCTATAAATTACCTTTGTCTTAACTAATAAATCAATACAGCTATAAATTAATGTCTAAACGGCAGTAGGTGTATCATTTTTTTTATCACCTGCAACTATTGCAATATTTAAAAAGCAAACAAGTCATCTATCGTGTTGATTTATGACTTAAATCAAGAAGTTAATCAAAGTAGGTAATGTAAAGTCACAGATTATACATAAAACATATGGTATAATGAACGATTGTCTTTGTATCTGTGGTCGTCTCGTGTCGAAGTATGTTTTATGACTTATAGGTCCTTGTTACCAGGTCATAAAATTAAAAAAAAAAAAGTATGTTTTATTGCAATTAAATCAATCAAAGTTTTAAACTTTAAAGTTAAATAGTGATTACCATCACATAAAATTATCATGAATGAAAACTAGACGCAGGTTCCTTTATAATTGTATATTTCTACATAATACTTGAAAAATAACTCCTATTTTTACCTAGTTATATAGATTTTTTCCGTATTTGTTAAAGATTACAAATTTACAGATATACCTGATGTTGACATTTTTTCTAATTTCAAATTCTATTTCCCGCCAATAAAAAGAATAATTTACAAACAGCCAGCTATTGAAAACACCAAAATTAAAAATGTTATGTATAATAAATTATCTGTGCATTTTAAAAATCGAATCCCAGTCTCGCCACAGCTGCGTTGTTGAACGTGCTTAGTATTCCTAACCCCGTCTAGTCTACTGAGGCGTGAGACACGCACCGCATGGAAGCCGCGCCCCCAACTAACGAGCAAAGGATATTAATCTTTAATATCTAAGAGGTAAGATAATATATGGCCTGCAAGTGAGTGCGATGGCAGATTATAGTTGCGGTGGGGAGGCGTTGGGTAGTCCGTTGGGACGAGGGGAATGGTTTACGGAGGGGGACAGATGCTTAGCGAGCGTTGAACGGGACGGACGTTATTACAAGTTTAAGACTCTAAGGTTTGCTTTTAATAATATGTATAAGTGTATTATTTTATTCAACGTTTTAATAATGAAATTATTTGTAGAGAGATTAATCTTGTATGCGTTGAAATGAGTTTTTCTTACAAAGTTTTGTATTAAATGATTGGGTCTCGTAATGGACTTTGACCGCAAATCAGTTCCCGCGTTATTTATGAATAGCCCAGAGATTATACATGATTCTCGGGTATTGAAAACAGATTAAATTGTACAACTTATACGAGTTATGTTGTCATTAAATGGTATCTGTGTCGTGACGTGTTGGCTTAAGAGAACAAAACAGTGAGATGTCATCCCGGTGAACCGGTTGATATAAGCCTTGTCGATATTTCGATTAGCGCGCGAGGCCTCGGATTACGGCGGATTGTCGCCTCCGTGGCGCACCGACAAATTGCCTCATTTGTACACCTACCGCCGCCACATCCCTATACATTTTGCTTTATTTTCGCGAGTCTAATTAAAGAGTTCAATCAAGGCTTTAAGGAGAAAGCTTAGTAGATTTTTTTTAGCGAATTTGTTATGACTTGACGTTTTTAAAGTTTTCTTAACCAACTTTTTTACTCGCGCTACTGTTTTTAGGACTCAGATTTGCAGTTTCTAATAAGCAAGTAGGTGAGTAGCCTTCTGACAGACGCTGTTTAGGGTATAAAGCATGTCGGTTTCCTCACGATTATATGAGCGAATGTTAATGCGTAATACACACGAATAGTTCTCAGGCATGAGAATTGCACCCTGAAACCACTAGGCCAACACTGCTCGAACTGCTGCTTTTTTTACTTATAAAGAGACAAGAATTTTACTTTCACTTATAAGAATTCAATTTTTTTTTACAATTTCAACACTAGGTACATTGTCTCTGAGTATCGGCATCCTTTCTACAAGTTTACGCGAGCCCAACGATTTTATGCTTCTGGTCTCCAAAGAAAGCACCAGCTCTGGGGTCACAGGTACTACCAGCGCCACATACAACTACAAACCCACGGCCCAAGGTGAACGAAGGGAACAAAGTTTGAGGAAAGATTATATTTGAACCGTTAATTTTAAATTAGAATGATTGCTACAATAAATAGCTTTATTTATTTAAAACTACGTCGAACTATGACAGATGACCGCTACTTAATCTATAAATATACTACCTACTATATCATTTAGATTTAATATGCTGTTTTTATTTAGAAGTTAAAACAAAAATCTGCTATATTTATAATGTAAAGAATTTCATTGTTACCATACAAAAATCATGCAACGGAAACAAAATTAGCAGTTTCTATATTTCACTGAGACATTTTAATTTTCTCATTATTTTATGACATTAATTAAGCATCTCTTCATTCCCACGAATAAGTAAATGATCATTAGTTGAAATTAATTTGTTTGTTTGCCGCCGGCGAAATCGATCAAGGTAGAACCCACCCGACTTGGAGTAACTGTATATTATAGTAACAATAATTGTAATTCACCTGGAACTTTTCATATATATTCGAATCGATGATTTCCAGGATATATAACAGGGGGCATACACTCAATGCCTGAGGACTCATAAGGGCGTTGCCGTCCTTTTAAGAATTAGTACGCTCTTTTCTTGAAGGACCCTAAGTCGAATTGGTTCGGAAATACTTCAGTGGGCAGCTGGTTCCACATAGCGGTGGTGCGCGGCAAAAATTGCCTCCAAAAACGCTTAGTCGTGGAACGGCGGACGTCGAGGTGATACGGGTG
Organism: Pieris melete; assembly: GCA_963693345.1. NCBI lineage: Eukaryota > Metazoa > Arthropoda > Insecta > Lepidoptera > Pieridae > Pieris > Pieris melete. Next base: position 2,093,314 of record CAVNZK010000028.1, read on the forward strand.
GAATTTCGTATTCTGCCTCGACGTCCGATGATGAAACTCAGCTGCAGGTATTAATATGAACTGCGTCTTCCACGGCACATTTTAAAATATGTTGGTAATATACTGAATCAATCACATCTTTAATCATAAGGATCTCGTTCGAAAATACCCACTGAAGTATTTCCGAACCAATAGGATCCTTCATGATGATAGCGTACCTATTCTTGCGAGGTTTCTAGCAGGGTGTCTATGGATATCACTTAACATAAGACTTTCTGTCCAATTGTCCCCTGCTCTATAAAAAAAAAAAACTAAAAAAAAATGGTACCTATGGATTCGCGAATGTTTAAAAAAACCGGTTAATTTGCATTGAAGGCTATGCGCATGCCAAGTCACAGTTTCAAATTAAACATTAAAATCTCTCTTTGTCAAATCTATCTTTTCTAGATCTAATAATATAACTGTGTTTAACATTGATTAATACAAGTTAATACGAATCTATTACGAAATGATTTATCGATCACAAAAACAAATATTGATATTTAATAAATGGGGATTAATAAATTGTTCTTTAAATATTCATCTCGTTCTCTAAAGCTGGGTTTCGTAACATTTGGTCGTAAATAAGTATAACGTCAATATACTTACTTACCTGACTTATCTTGGGTTGTTATTAATTGGTTTGAACTGAAGTAAGAAAATAACTAAGTACTGTTAAATGACGATTATGATTTTAATTCATAGAACATTTAATAATAATTTATTTGCAAGAATATGGTACAAATAGGTTATGGTGGTACAATCAAAAGTTTGCATATTCTGCCATACAAAATTCTTAAGGAATTTTACATTATGAATAATAGCATTATAGTCAATTTGTATATTATTTGTAATGACAAAATATCAAATTATTAAAATAGATTATAATGAAAAAGAGTTATTAAAGTAATATTAATTATACTGTTTCAAGCAAATAACCATGAATAGATTTTTTTCTTCAAAAGTAGTACATTAAATCGTTTTTAAAAAGTCTAGTAGGAAGATCTTTAATGTTTTTGCTAAATTATTATATACATTGATTGCCATACAAAAGCCGTTCTATACAATTCCAGATGATTTTTTGGCACAGCCAATTTCTCCCCTTGTCTACTTCGACAGATGTCTATTGCCGTTGACAGTCATAGACCAATAAACAAGTACCAGTAAATATAACGAAGTAAGACCCGTATTTCAAAAGGTATCTCAAGTCATAATATCCGCTTGAGCACTGTCAATATGTCAATGTTTAAATACAAATTATTAGACAGCTCTTAAGCTTAAGACTACATTGTATTTAAGTTGGAATAAGGCTCGTTTTACCTTTTTAACTGTTAACATCTTAAAACAAGGGCCGTGTTGGCTTCAGCGTACGACTCTCATCCCTAAAGGTAGTAGGTTCGATCACCGGCTGTTGACCACAGGACTTTTTGTGTATTTAAGCTCGAACAGTGAAGGAAAACATAGTGAGGAAACCGACTTGCGGTAGATCCAAGTCGATGCCGTATGTCAGGTACAAGAGGCTGTTCCCGTGATACAGAAATCTAGTCTATCTATCAGTTTTGTTTAGCTTAGAATATACATACTACTCTCGTTTCCTTTCTGAATAAAAAAAGAACACCTCTGTAATTCGGTTGTTTTGAATCGGTGTTTGTTTGAAGAATTTGTATTAATTCATAAGAAAGGTTGAGGAGCCCTGACTTACACACTTAAATAATGAATTTATGCAAACAGCGTGTCAGTTATGAGATGTCAACAGACGTGGGCGATGAACAGTCAGGCTGAATGTGTTCATTTTAATATTTTTATGGCAGGATTATTTAAATATAATCTGTAATTAATTTAATTGCAAATTAGTTTAAAATCTGCTGAGGTAGCCGATTCTGGAACGATTTTTCAAAGTCGGTTAAAAATATCGCATTTTGATCTCCAAAAATCAAAGCACTGATAAACGTTGATAAAGGCAAGTGGTTGGGCTATCGTGGCACACGGCGACTTCGGATCTTTATAATATATTCCTATTACCTACATTTCAAAGCGAACATATAAGCAGTGATGGCCTAGTATAGCGTGTGACTCTCATCCTTGAGGTTGTGCACCAATGGACAGTTCTATGTGAGGTATACCTTAGACCCATTCGACGGCGTGTGTCACCGCCGTGTGACCAAGAAACAGATACACAAATCTGAAACACAGATCTAAAAGATATACTGTTTACAGATGATGAAACGTGTATAAACGTGTATAAAGCATGTCAATTAACTTTCAATATTTCCGAACCAACTCGACTTAGGGTCCTTCAAGAAAAGAGCGTAACAATTCTTAAAAAGCCGGCAACGCACTCGCGAGCCCTCTGGCATTGAGAGTGTCCATGGGCGGCGGTATCACTTAACATCAGGTGAGCCTCCTGCCCGTTTGCCCCCGTCCTATAAAAAAAAAACATAAAAAAAAGTTCACACTAGTTTGGATCCCCAAAAGTTGACCGATTAACAGCTAGAACCTATAAGGTGGTCTAAAAATTTATAACATAATTCCATAACTCCAACTTAACGAAGAGATATGAGGTATTAAAACCATTCTTGGAGTTTTCATTTATCCGTTGGGCGATAATACCTTTTTATTATAAACATACTTCAATGCATTATGGTCGAGTGATATTTATTTAGAGGAATTTGGTTTGTTAAATACGTATTCTAGAATAAATACTTGATTCTACTTGCCAAAGGTTTTTATATTCGCAGAATCGAAATGCATTCAATAAAACTAATCATATATGTATTAAACTTGTTATAACTAAAAATAACTATTTCTTATCAGTGGTAGGCAAATAGGCAGGTGGCTCATCTGGTAAGATGGACACTCACACTGCTAGGAGGCTCGCAAATGGTTGCCGGCCTTTTAAAAATGCGTAGTCTTGAAGGAACTTAAGTCCAATTGGTTCGGAAATATTTCAGCGAATTGGTATTTGACAAATTGGTCTTATGAGTTTCTACAAAAGCTGTGTAAAAGTCAACAATTGTTAAAAGGGCCTGGGGCTAGTGCTAGACAGGCTCCTTCTAATTAATTTGCGATATTTGTTTTAAAATAAGTGTTGTTTGATGATTTGCTGTTTTAAAAGAGTACGAGTTTTTTACGCCGGCTTTTTCTCTCGGCCTACACCCTCTGTCTTCTATGCCGATGAGTAGGGATGCCTACAAATTCAAATTTAATGACGTGGAATAAGTGATACATGTATCTTATGTTCCATAACAAACATATTTTATTTTATTTATTTATTTACAATAAGAAGATAAAATTATTTGTATATACAGCTTTCTTTAAGTGTTTAAAGTAACAACAATTTTATAATTCAATCAAAACGTTTACAATTGACACATTGGAGATAAAGCCAATAGTCTGGGTCACTTTCGATGAGTCAGAAAACAGTTTTGATTGGCTTCCGTAAGCTCATTCACGTGGATTATTTTCGCATAAAATTTATATGAGTGTAATGAAATAAATACATTTTTATTCATTTGTTTCTAAAGCAAAATATGGCGCGTTTCGTTTGTTTCAGATTAGTCAATTGTCACAGACATGTAATTTCTCTTAACTAATAAGAAACAGGCGAAACTTCACTCTCTATCTAATATAATTTCAGATTATTTAGATTAATTTATCAAATATTTTAAAATATTTCATAAAACCAGAGTTTACTATACTAATAATAAATATAGCGACAAGTGTAAGAAACATCGCGTCGGACCACTGAAACACCATTATCGCTTGATTAATACACGACTTCGTATCACTGAACATGGTATAAATCTTCCATACATTAGCATACAATGAAACTACTAGAACCAAATTCCATTGACGACAGGAACAAGTAAATATTGACATTCATCATTTTGTATTAATGATATTGAGAGGACGGAGGAATCCCATATTTTGGGTGAGGATCATCTTAATAGCTAATTGTTTGCGCAGTATAATCACCTACTCATTCCACTGGCTCAGCGACCAAAAAGTGGCTTGGCCTCTGAAATGAGAATTTTCCAGCGCTCCCATTCTTTGCTACCAGCGGAGTGAGTGTAAGTGTGTGAGAAGAATCACCGACACACTCCGCTGGCTCTGCGACCCAAAGAGTGTCTTGGCCTCCGAAATGAGCATCGTCCAACACCCTCATTCGTTTACTACTAGCGGAGTGAGTGTGAAGAAGAATCACCGACACACTCCACTGGCTCTGCGACCCAAAAAGTGTGATGCCCTACGAAGTGAGAATCGTCCAGCGCTCCCTGGCCTTTACTACAAGCAGAGTAAAAAAAAGAGTGAGTGTGAGCGTGTGAGAAGAAACATCTATATACCAAAAAATGTGTAAAACCGCATCCATGGTTTCCAGATTTGTTATGGCGTATACGTTCAATTCCCTGCCAAACAATTCTTTCGGATTTCACAGAAGTCAAAAAAAACTACGAAAGAATGTACGGGACTTCAAACAAAATAAAATCTCACTAACAATATGCAATAACTCCGTCTTTCAATACTTCAATTAACTTCGCTCATAAAAATATAGATACGATTCTCGAAGCGGACATGTTTGCCTAGAAACGATTTCTATCGGCAATAATTATCAGGTAAGAGTGATTTGCAGTCGAGTTTTTAGTTGCTAAGTAACGAGAGAAACATTTTCCTGTGGAGCATCGTAAAATGTTGGATTTAGTGATCGCGCGCCGGCTGTGGAGGTGACAACCTACAGCTCGTAAACTTGCCGCTCAAAACAAATATGTATAAGTTAATAATTTTCTTAATGTTTAAGTCAGAGTTTTACTGGATTTCTTTTTACTAAATCTTGCCTATATTCTTAGTTTGTTGCAGTGATTTTGTAGGTGATCAGTGACTTCCTTTTTTGGTCTAAGGCATTCGTGATGATCTTCATCGTACTACTGTTATACCGTCAATATTAGAGAAACTTCTACTCTTGTCCGATCAATAATACGTGGAATAGTTAGCTCTGTATTTCTGATGTCATATCGAAAAAAAACTTTAATCTTTATTTTTCTATTTTGTTTTCAACTGCACGACGAACTTTTCAATCTGATTATCAAGAAAAATTGCGCTTACAAAATGTGAAATCGATTTGACGAAATCTCTTGTTTATAGTAAAAACGTTTCACTTAGAATTAAAGGTAGGGTCACAATTATTAAAAACTCTACAATATGTCATTTAAAATATTTATTCATTATTCATATTCAACTCTTCATCCCTATTTCCTAGGAATAAAAATAATCGTCCAGCGTCATTACTATCCATCTCACTATTAAGAGCCGACTTTAATACATAGCAATTTCAGAGGCATAAAGTCGAATGAGTACAAATTGGTGTATTCCTAGGCATTAGGTGTTATTAGGCTCCATTTCATTTTTAAATAATATGACTTTACACCTTTAGTTGTGCTTAATAATAAGCTATATAAAACCTTGGTAGTTCATTCATTACTCTTTGTGTCCGAGAGGTACTTTGTTGGCTGGATTTTATCGACTAGAAAGTAATTTCACTTACATTATTAGACAACTTTTGTTTTTCAGTTAGTTGTGAATACATTTTAACATATTCTGTTACTGCGTAGTCATATTTCCAGTATTATATATTAGTGTTAAAGAGTATTTTTGACTTTCACTTTGGAGTTAGCGACGATAAAAAATTTGTAATCATCAGAAAAATAGACTAGTAATGAGGCAGTCTTCCTCCGACTTCGATTTTATTCCCTTTTTAGTAGAGACTCTTGGGCCGTGGGGTTCAAGTGCACATTCGCTAATTAAAGAGTTAAGTTAGCGTCTGGAAGATAGTACCGGTGACCCCAGAGCTGGTGCTTTCCTCGCTCAACGAATAAGTATCGCAATACAGCGAGGAAATGCTGCCAGCGTTAAAGGTACACTGCCACAGAGACCAAACTTTTTAAATTTGTTTTAATATGCTTTTTATTAATTTTTAATTATTACTTTGTAGGTTAAGAAAATTATTTTAATTATGTTATGTTTATAACAACATGAATAAAATGTGACTAGTATGACAGATACCAGACATTGGAACATTTATTTTCCCAGGTACTAAAATCAATTTTGGGTAGCGTGATCAAGATTCCGACAGATCACGAAATCATTCTTCTAATCAAGAATTATTGTTGTTATAAACGATAAAATAACCGTCGCAAATATCAAAATATCTTTGTTTATACAGTAATAATCGAAGGTTTAACAACATTAAGTGCGTTTGCACCTGTTATAACATTCGTTATGATTTACTGCGTTAACCACGGCACACCCGCGCCCATTAATTTTGTTTACAACTCTTAATTATGACAGTAATATCCGAATTCTAATCTAATTTCCTAAAACTTTCTATGAGAAAAAGTTTTGCATAATTCTAAATTATTACCCAAACACACCGTTTCTATTATAAAATTATGTTGCCTATTAACATTTTGCGTCTTGTTAGTTACTTGTTTTTGTAGCAGTTGTTGCCGTTTTTTATTCCTTTTGGCTTAATACACACTAACATTTTTGACCCAGGTGACTTCAATACAAAGAGTCGAGATACTCGATTGTGAGGAAGTTTGGGTATTGTCAAATTGCTAGCAGAGCGTTGTATGACTCCCGTGAAAAACGTATTTCAATTTGACATATGTCATAAATCCCGCAAAAGTCCCGCAAGAATCTTAACCAAAGTATGTGAGGATAACTTTGAAGTGGTATCGGCGTATCAAATCAATACTTTATTTAGTAATATTATCAATTTAGTAATAATATCGTTTGTATTTCATTAATTTCGACATAATGCATAATTGTGACACATTTTTATCCCAGCAATTACTATTCAAATGACTAACTGTTTCTTGTTTGCGTTTTTAATTACTGTTGATATTTTTACGCCGTTAACGTACACGAACATGAAGGTTATAAAAACAAACGTGGACAGGTGATTTCAGTAATATAAATTAATAAAGTTGCATCCTGCGGCGATGCCTTCCTATTAAATACACCACGGGAGCAAACATCGACGCTCATTACAATCACCTATAACTATTTTATGAATCTCATATAGTCTAAAAACCTTTCTTAGTGTATTAGACGATAAAAGTTCTCATTCGATCTTCAAGTGACATTGAATTTTCACATTTTTGGAATTCATTTTATAAAACGAGCCGTAGCTATTATTATTACATCAAAACATATAATTAAAATAATAGAAACTATTGCGCCCCATGTAATTCAGTTTGTTTTGTAAATGGTGAAAAACAAGGAGAGATGGATGAGCTAGAGTAATATGAAAATTCCTACCTATTTATTTATTCATTAAATAAGTCTTTTGAAAATCAAATAAATTTGGTAAAATATTAAGTTACATTACATTGTATACTTTTAATACTATAGCTATACTTGTATAATTATTTATGATGTAATAGCAATAAGTCAGTAATTGATAAATATCAATTACATTGAAGAAATTGACGTTAATGCGTTTGTTATTTTTATTTGATAACAATATTTCCGCGCAATTATATACAAAACATTGTGACAAGACGTTGTCCTGTCTTAACTCTGAATATTAAATTGAAATTGGTATATAAAAATAAATATTCAAAAACTTAGTGTATATTAATATTAGATCAATGATCTACGATATTTTCAGCGGTTATTCTGTCAATCGCTGACAGTTATCTAAACTTAATATCTTCCTAAATGGTCTGAGATCCCGATATACAACGACATCTCACCTAGATGCTTATTTAATGAAACGTATTTTATATTTAATTTATTATGTCAATAAATATAATCCATATGGGTTGCCTAGCAAATTTCAGTCCAGAGTGTTTAATTAATATAATTTTTTTTTTTTTTTTAATTTTACCGGTATGATTATTAGATAAATTCTATACCAATCGAAAGTATGAAGCCCACAGAATATGCAAACGTTAGGTTGTTTTTAATCAAATAATTATTTATGTGTATATTTTTTATGTGGCACTAAAGTATATACAGGGTGGCCAAAAAGTCGTGGATCAAACGCAAACAGGGGATAGATGAGGTCATCAGCGGCAAAAAATTGTTCTACGGGAGGTCTCTAAGGTCAACCCCTGCAGAGTTAAGATTTATTTGGTTTTTATATGAAAATTGACTTTTTTTTACTAATTCTTCTTAAAATTCGAAAATATCTACATCCTGTATCTTTCTAATAATATTCACTAGATTGGTACTGATGAGTTCTTGCGTTAGACATACTATTTATAGTTGTTTATTGAGTGTATTGAAGATAATATTAAGTTATACGATATAAATTTTTTTCAAATCAAAACTTTTTGTTTATTTCGGACCCCACTGTGAAAAAAAATTACTCTACCGAAAAGTGACCCTGTATTACAACTTTTGGCGCATTTAATATGGATTTTGAAAAGGTATTACACATGGCCATGAGTCGCTCTAATATCTTTCTAGGACGAAAAAACAACAACGATTCGGACTTATAATAGATTATTTACCTACCTGTGACCAGTACTGTGTGAATCGGACTAGATTAAAAAAATTGGACAGATGGCTGGAAGGTTACGTAGGAATTTGATTAGACGGTGCAGATTAAGTGTTATGGTCAGAGTCAGGAATTTTGAGCATATTTTATTGTAAAATATTTTGTTTCCTAGAAACAACCATTGAGAAATAATTGTTTTAATACAATTATTATTTCACAATCGTTGTTTGTAATTCTTCCTAGAAAGATATTAGAGCGACTCATGGCCACGTGTAATACCTTTTCAGAATCCCTATTAAATGCGCCAAAACTTGTAGTACAGGGACACCTTTCGGTCGAGTAATTTTTTTTCACAGTGGGGTCCAAAGTAAAGAAAAATTTATGATTTGAAAAAAAATTATATCGTTTAACTTAATATTATCTTCAACATACTCAATAAACAACTATAAATATAATGTCTAACGCAAGAACTCATCAGTACCAATCTAGTGGATATTATGAAAAAGATACAGGATGTAGATTTTTTCGAATTTTAAGAAGAATTAGTAAAAAAAAGTCAATTTTCATATAAAAACCAAAATAAATCATAACTCTGCAGGGGTTGACCTTAGAGACCTCCCGTAGAACAATTTTTTGCCGCTGATGACCTCATTTATCCCCTATTTGCGTTTGATCCACGACTTTTTGGCCACCCTGTATACATCTTTAGTTTAAAAGAAGGTTATAGTGATACATATATAATACTACCCTGATTAAAAATATTGATTGAAAAAAGTTCAAAAAATTTACTACATGCAAATTATAAAAAAAAAATTTTTTTTTAAATATTAATTAAACATACTCTGGACTGAAATTTGCTAGGCAACCCATATGGATTATATTTATTGACATATTAAATTAAATATAAAATACGTTTCATTAAATAAGCATCTCGGTGAAGGTCGTTGTATATCGGGATCTTATATTTAAAGTTTTCTTTCATAAGAACCTTTCAAACAATAATAAACACGACAAAAAAGAATTAGCAAAATTATTCCATCCGTTCACGCGTGAACCAATGGATAGATATTTATAGATGTATCACTATATAACAGATAAACGATTATTATTTAAAGAGTTCTTCAAAAACATAAGCCTATTTTAACATAACTAGCTAGAGTGCAATCTACAAATTAAAATTTTATGTTAATTTTGGGAAATACGTTTTTAATTACAGACGCAACGGTATACTTGTAATTTTAACAATATTCATTAGACTCAAAGAGCCATTCATTAATCATTAACATTCTAACAAGTAGCAATTTACTATTAAATGGTATTTTCAGTTTCGAAAGAATTCACACACCATTTGTATGAAATGTCGATTAATCCAAAAGCACGCCAAGGTGATTATAATTATAATGAATTGTATGAAATGATTTTTTTAGGTGACAAATTGTGCACAAAAAACTAAAATTTTGTATTCATACCGATAACAATGTTTTAATATCAATTAGAGTAGCAGCCCTTGAGCTTTTGGAATCACTTAAGTATTTCCCTATAGAATCGCTATTAGCGTCCATAAAAAAAAACTATCAGAGCACAGCCAGGTTTGAAGGTCGACCGACCTGCCGAGTAGGTTTATCACACCTTAACGCTACAGTTAGTCTAGTTTTTAAATATTACAGTAAAATTAAAATTGTGTTAATTTTTTAAAACATAGCTCACACTTCACAATAATTATAATGATATTTAGTTATACTCAATTGTCTTCTTAATTTAAACCCATAAATTTAATTGATAACTAGATATAACGTTGAAATTTGAATAATTAAAATCTTTTTCGCTTAGTCAAAGCTTTATCAAGGCCCCTTGAACTACAGGCCCTTATTGTACTAATCTGTGGCTTTCTACAAACGCTAATAAAATTATTCAGCACCATTCACAGAGGTAAGTTACAAGGCTCGAATGCTATTTTTATTGGAATACCGGGGGTTGATTAATTCGTCGGTTTCATGGACTTTTTGTTCCACAATTAGGCACGATATACACGCATAGGCTGCGTGGATATTGAACGCGTTTGCGAGTGACCTACGTTATTTCCGGGTGAAAATTTATTGCTCATTACAGTAAAAAACAAAAATTTTACATTAAAATGCTAATAATACAATCTTGAGGCATTTCAATTAAGTAAATTTAATTTGTGCCATAACGTGGATAAGATCTTATGGAAAGCTAATTAGGGATAGTTTTTCGTCAGTTGGTCCATCCATCATGGGGCCACGCCCTACCGGTTCCACTAGGCTGCTCTTTGCTCTCTCGTACTGTTTACTATTACTTTTTACAATTAGTAAGCTAATTACAGCCTTCGGGTTGCGTTTTAAATTGAAATAAGTAGATATTAATAGCTGTTTTCTTTGTGTCTAGAAGATTTGATTTTGTTTGTGTTTAGAAGTGTCTACGTCCGTATGTAGGACACCTCAATAATCAATTAGGAAAATTAGTTTGAGGTATGAAAGAAATTGTTGCAGTGTAGTAAATTTTTTATACCTTTTTGACTGATTTTTAACAAGCAGGGGGTTTAATGTTTAAAATTGTAATTACAAACTAAGAAATTATTTAGGTATAGAAATTCTATTACGTAGTAACTTTTGTATTAGTAAGTTTTCATTTGCATTAATATTAAGATACGATCAGAATAAGTAAAAAAATGCATGAGCGCTGATGTATAATACACAAAGATTGACCTTTTATACGAGAAACATTCGAATAAATAAACAATTCTGACAAGTAACAAAACGATATTGATATTATAAACAAACGGTTGTCTGATAATCAATTAATACCAATCTATCCATTTAATGTGGATAAAGATTTCGTATGGCAATGTATGCGGCAGGGGTCTGTTAACACTGGTCGGGTGATGCCATTTGATTGCACCTGCGCAGGTATGCTAAGCCGGCTGTCATATGACATGTGCGATCGTTGGCTCTCATTATGCTACCCGAGGTGTCCGCGATGCAAGTAATTTCAGGTAATTCTATTAAATTGCCCAAAGCTATGTAATATCAGCAAATACTGACGCTTTTTGAAGTGAAACTTCTTTAGATGAGGGTAAAATGTTCACGGAACGTCACGAAGATGTGCAGCGTTTTTGTCGAACAAAAGGGAGAGTGCGTTTGCGACCGATTGAGAGAGAGTGAGTGTTCACCTTGAATTACCTTATAGAAACTCTTTTTAAAATTAAAATTTCGTAAAGAGAATTTATGAAATACATATTAGTATTTTATATTTTATGTAAATTTATTTATTGAAATTTCAAATTAAAATGCCACGTGTTATTATCGAAAAAATAAATTTAAAAAATTAAATTTATTATTTGAATGAATTTTTGACATTTTTAATATTTTAATGACAATTAAAGTCCTAATATATCTTACTGTTTACCTCCCTCTAAGTCTCTTAAATCTAAAGTTTTAGATTTGTATAAATAAGACGAAGAGTTAAAAATTAGTTTGCCAAAGAAGTTTTACTTCTGACACTGCGTACTTTGTACGCACGCACTTTTTTTCCTAGAACAAAGTTACTTAATCATTTTTCCCTCTAGGAATCCGTCAGCAGGGTCTTTCTGTAAGACGAATTAACATCAGCTCAATAGTACCTACCGTCATTTAACATACAATTTTGATGCTGATGTCACGAATATTGAGAGAAGATGGGTTCGCTATTGAAGTACAGACTATGCCTGCATTTCCTTAAAAGAAAGATGGGACAGCAAAGTAATGAAACTTATAGGAGTTACACCCTTTCTTCAACTAGATTTTTATAGCTTCCAATTTAACGATGTATGTCTTGCTTATTCTAGAATATTCTTCAAAACAAAGTAAATCATAAACAAAAACGAATATTGATTTTGCTGATAGTACATGCAAGTGACAACATTTATGTAAAACCCACGCGATGCCTACAATTATCTTCAGTATGAGAAACCAAATGTTCCTGCAATTATGAAACTTTAACTACAGAGAAATATTGTTTAAGTACATTCTCTAAGTAAATTTAATCATCATAATACTACTTGTTAACGTAATATATAAACATATAGGTAAGTCGCGCTACAACCTTTTTAGGTTTCTCAGATTTCTCTGTATCTGTTTCATAACCATTTGTCAATCTAATCGTAGGTTTAGTGCCTGACACTGGTAGCCTTCTGTGCCTGACACACGCTGTTGACTTTTCGGGTCTAAGGCAGGTTTCCTCACGAGTTTTCCTTCACCATTCGAGCGAACGTAAATATGCAGAAAAAAAGGCCATTGGGGCACAGCCGGGGCTCGAATCTACGACCTCAGGTATGAGAGTCGCACGCTGAAGGCACTAGGCCAACACTTAATATATTTTAAATATTCAAACTACTTTTATTATATGTTGCACAGTTATTTTTGAAGAGTCTATCACTTGTGTAACCAGAGTCAAATTCGAATATTAAATATTAATGTCTGTTATAAAACATAATTTATGTAGGTAAATAAACCTATTGGTATGTTAACGATTAGAGTTCACTTACAAAACACACTTAAAATGCAAGCCACGTACTCCAAGTAATTAATCATTCAATTAATTATGAGGACTCCATAAACTTTATAGGATACTTTTTAGACCAATACAATATAAAGTAATTAGGTATAATAAGCGTAAATACCTGTCCGTTTTTGTCCATTTCGTTGTTGGTGAGTTTGACCTTCTCAAAAGAGACGACCTGTTTGCGCAGCTGGTCGCCCGAGAAAGGAGAGTCAGGGTGCGGGTAGAGACGCGCGGGCGCAGGGGGATCCGCTTTGCCCGCCACCAGCCATGACGAGCGGTGGTAGGCGTAGCGGTAGCGTTTCCCATCCACGGGCACCACGTCTAGTAGAACGCCGTAACGCGCCTCTGCGCGGCATCCCGCGAATGAGACACGCACCGTCGGGAACATGCGTCTGTGGCAAAACAAAGCAATATTTAAATATGGAACAGCTGTGGTCAATCATCTCGCGGTTGACAGGTGAACTAAGATAACGTCTGTGGTAAACCTAATACATTCAAATACATATGTGGTTGCAATCTGTAAACTATCAACTGTAACGCATGATCGACACGAGATCTAGGTTATAAATGTGCAACACTTTGACGAAAGACTACAATATATATGTCCTAGATATTTGATTTATTTGATTTTTTTTTATTGTCCTTTTCATTGTTTACATATGTTTTAATTGCATTGTTTTGTTCCATTATTTATGTCTAGTAAGTATTGGTACATTTTACGTAGTTATGCACTTTGCACCTGTGCTCACCTTATTCATTTATTTTTCAAATTTCCTTACAGTGGTTTCCCTCCTTTCTATTTAATTATTGTACTTTGTATTGTACTTACAACGAATTGTCAATAAATAAATAGAACAAAACGATAATGCGTGGTTGTAGCTTTGTGTATCGCAGTTTTACTGCTAACCGTCAAAATTAAGCAAAACACATGGTGTTTAAAAAAATGTTAATGTATCTCGTCAAAAAACTAATAAAGATTCGGCAGCGGACGGTGACTCGTATAATTACAGGGTGAAACGCGAACTGGGAAATCAAACAAATATGATGTATTCGATTTTAATGCACCCCTAAATGGAGCGAAGCGCTTCCTGCCGGCACACGGCGATAACATCGCTCAACATTTTTTATTGTAAACGCTCTTATAATTCCGAAGGCTAAACACGAAATCATAGATAACCTCAAAATTGTTTGGACCTATAGATTGTAGAATCATAAAGAGTGAAAGGATGAATTATAAGCGTTCATAAAACACGGACGGTGTCAACCATCCAATAGCGTAATAAATGCGAGAAACCTATAAAATTCCTCAACCCGACGATAAGGCACGGTATTGTTGGTATCGTGGTCATAAATAAATCGTATTAAGGAGCGTTTTGAATGTTGATCCGTATCCGAGATGGCCGTCGACAATAAGTCGCTGTCAGTGTCGTTTATGAGTGTGTCGTTAAGCGGTGTCGCGGGCATGCGCCACCCAGCGAGGCTCTCTAATGAGATACATCCATCACGGGTTGCAATCGATCGCGATTTGAATACCACAAACAAGTCCTGATTAAACGGGCGAACTCAGCGAACATTTTTCTCCTCGTAAACACAATGAATCACATGTGTGGAACATCTTTTAAGACTAAGCAAAAGTATTTTTAGTTTTGGCGAATACTTCTGTGATGCGTAAAGCCTTATTCAAATGTATTGTTTTTTTTTTATGTAATAGGAGGCAAACGGGCAGGCTAATCAGGCTTTGCGATAGAACTAATCCACGGATGTTAATACCCATAAACCTGTTGTCGAGAGACTACTTTGTAATATCATTAACATAATAATAAAAAACGTTACACGATTTCTGCTGATAAGCGTTATAAATAATGGAGAATTGTTAGGGAAGTTAAACTGCCTACTGCAAAAACTATGGTTTTTATTCAAAGTTTACAAAAGGTTTAAATAAAAATGATACCAACGGTTCATAATAATCTGTGCTCGTAATATTCTGCAGTTGGCAAATGGATGACCAAGATAATTGACCTTAACTATAAAGTGAACTCAATAAAAATTATTCGAGTGTAACAGTCGAGAATAAGTAATTACAGTATTTAAAAACCTGCTTACACGAAGAGTCTGATTAATAATTACTGTAACGGACAAGAGCTACTTTGACTACAAAAACCATAGATATGTTTTCATTTTTAATTTTTCGAGAAAAATTGACATTTGTGAGTACACCTACAGAAAAGTTGCGCACATGTTTCAATATTTGTGCTGCAAAAACCGCAAGTGACAAAAAAGTAATGTAAGGGATGTAATTTGTAGTTGAGACAAATTATACCTAACCACTTCCGGTAGAAGGCGACAAAATTACTGCCTTTTTCTATACGTTTCTTATAAGTAGATGTCACGACAACTTTAAACTTACATTGCGGTCACGTTCTTTATTTAAATATCGTATACACATTCGAATTTTAAAAAATGTGCTGTTCATTGTAGTACATTTTATTTAATCTTGCACCATCTAATAATAAAAAAATATATACATAGTTTATTGAAGATTTATTTATAACTAATATCTAACTGTATAACAAATTAATTCAGTTAAATTGAAACATCGCAGGAAGTATCCGATGACAATATTATATAGAGAAATCGTGAAAAGCCACTTGTTACATACAACACTATTAATACTTGACATAGAAATATGGAACGTTGATAAAGCATCGCGTATTATTTTACGCCAGTCAATTATATACACGGCTCATATTAGAAGCATGACTGGTTTCCATGAAATGTCATCCAGCAGACAGAACTCGCACGCAACTCGATACTGCATCCCATTTACACTTAATAATGAAATGACTGTGACCTTTAGATAATGATAATTACTAGTTATCATTATAATGTGAAGATCTTATGAGAGTGCTTATTTAATTGGGAATTAATGTCAAAACGCACGTGCGGTGTCAACTGTGTCAATCCTGCATCGCATTACATCGCCTCTCACTATGCCACGTGACCGTACATGATACTTCTCTAATCTAGAGGGTGTCAGAATATTTAGCACTACGCACATCTTTGTTATGAATGATCTGTGTTAAAATAAGGTTACTACAATAATGGAGTATTTTTTTATTTAAAGACATTGTTTTTTTAAATAAATTACGTTAGGTGATTAGATAAAGGTTTATTTTACGTCATTTTATATTTATTATATTATTGTGTCGTGTACTTAAACAGCCTATACTAAAATATCAAATTACGTTTAAGTTATAACGTATAGAGCCTTTATTCCGGAACTTGTTTAATAAGTTGGAAATAGGTTTAAAAATTCAAAGTCGCAGTCACGCAAACTGTCAGTTTCAAAGGCTCAAAATACGCGAGTTGTCGGCTGATACGTTTCGTCGTCTCCCGGGTAATCGTGCGAAATGGGGCTCTCGTTTTATTATAACCGTCTTGACGTTTAAATAAATAAGAGGAACAACCCGCCATTCGCAATTTGTGATTGAATGAGTGACAGGCGATTAATTGGGCGAGGAAGACCTGTTCAAGACATTTACGGTACACATGAAAAATAATGGAGACATAAATATTGTGAAAAGTGACGTTTTGTTAACGACCAGCGCAAGTAGCGGCGCAGCGGGGCGCCACAGGCCGACCAACGCCTAATTAAAAATTCCTCTTTGTTTTTCCAAGACTATATATGTAATGTTTGATTATTTTAAGCTGTTAAACATTAACATTCTAGTCACCTTCAACACTTGTGTATTTATGTTGTATTGGGTTTTTAGGTTAATTAAATTTTGGGTTAAAATCGGATATTTAAGCACTGTTCAGTACATTTTAGTACACCTGACTCTCTCTTTAATCGGCAGCTCATGTCTGAGAATCGTAGTCAGCAAGAAAGCGTCTGGAGCGGCCTGTTCCCACCGGTTTTCAGCGCGTCCCTTATGACAGTGTACAGTTTTGAGGACGATGAGTCTTTCACTCGATCGGTCCATCTGGTTGGTGAACGGCCACGTGATTTTCTTCCTACTGTGTTATTATGTATTTTTTATTTATTCGAAATATGCCGATTTCACGATGCTTTCCTTCACCGTACGATCCATTAATACAGAGGTGAGGATCGAAACTAGGACCTGAAGGTTGAGAGTCATACACTAAAGCCAACATGCACTGGTCCAATCATTGACCTATACACAAAAATAATAATTAAATTCGTAACAATAGTCCCGAAGAGTGCGGTCAAAATCTGCAAGTTTATACCATATTATAAAACCTTTGAAGGCAGGTGATTTCCATGTCTAGCAAAGCAAATCATTGTATACAATTCACGAAGGCGGTTTAGAAATTTAATTAAGATGATTCAATAAATCAATCGCAATTAACAAGAATCTAATCTGCTAATCAAGAAGTTCACCGGGCTTCGATTTTGACATTAGTAGTCATAAACGGTTTCCGATTAAAACATAACACTAATTAATGTTAAACACCCATCATAAAGCAGTTAAAAGTTAACAAGGTGCTCCTTAATACTTTATCGGTGAAATCTTAAGTTCGGCTTCGTTCGACCATAAGACGTTTCCGGTTCCTTTACGACGAAAACTTCTATTGTTATTATCATAAATTTGGACTGTTATAAATGCCATTATCTTATTTTATAAAAACTACATGCTAATACTATAAATGCGTAAATTTTTGAAGTTATACTTCTTTAGACGCGTTATGAAAAATTGAGACACAAAGTTGTCAGAGTGATTATAGCGTGCGCGAGCGAGATGGGAATAAGACAATCTACAAGTAAAAAGAAATAGAATATGCGTGAAGTTCGCAGCTATGCCAAGAATTTTGAATGAACATAATGACATTTACCTTTTAAATAAATAATGGAGTTTTATTATTTTTTCAACGAAATTTAGCAATGCTTTTTCATAAAGACCTTTTGTTACCTAGGTAAAAGGTTATGAAATATAGGTAGTTATTAAATGGAATGAATAATATAATAAAATAATAAATAATAATAATTGAATATACTAAATATTATTAAATTATTAACGTTAAATATTTGTTATTAATTATTTAACATTTAAAAAAAATAAAGAAAGCCAAAGAACTACTGTAGGTAACTACTTACGCGCGTACAAAAGTACACGCACCCTTTTTTTTTAATAACATCAGCTATACAACTTCTGCGCAAGAAAAAACCCGTCCTTTTTTATCATATTGTATCGCGTAATACTGATTTTATTTTTTGTTAAAATACAGAACAAAAAGCTTTCTCCAATTATACTTACTAGAATGTTAATAAAAACTGTAAGAGATTTAGGATTTATTAAAGTTCATTAAAAACTTTATTATCTGTTGTAAATCCGAGTCCTCGGGCCGAGATTACATTGTAATTATCTGTTTTACACGCTCTTAACGGCTTCATTTTGCTAATGACTGTTCCTGTCCTTTTTGTTCAAATTTGCAAAACATTTTCTGAGCATCTTAAACGTTATGGAATTTACCGAATCAAACAGTTATACTGTCTTTCATTTGAGGAACGACATATAAACTTTGCATATGTTATTTTTATTAATATTGTCTACTAAATAAAAACTAGTCTTCCTTGTATTAAACGCAAATAATATATTATCCGAACTACTTTTTTAACTTGTTTTTAAGCGGTAGCGTGTTGTCAACAAAAAACTCGACCTAACACGAAACTCAACACTATTTTTTATCTATAGACACATAATTACGGTCACAGACTATTAATTATTTGAAAGAGTTGGTAAACCTCTTTGGATATATGTAAAATTAAAAAAAAGAATTAGTAACCCGCCATGATGTGCGAAAATTATCTGGTTCGTTGTCGGCGCTTCAATTATCACATCAGCATAATGCCAACTATAATAATATCACGCACAATTATATGTGCATTAGCGTCACCATTTATCGCAAACCTGCATATAAAGGAAACTAATTATTTTATTTTTACTTTATAAAACAATTTACACGTCCAAAGATTAAATTAAAAGCAAATTATGTTCTTTGCGTTTGATATTTGTTAAAGGGTTAAAACAACGAGAAAAAAAAGTTTCGTTGGAGAAATGCATTTGCAGTAGCTTTTTTATGCTTGACACATCGTTTATTTTTATACATTAAGTTTTTCTATATCATACGAAATAGTCCACATAGAAAGAAATTTCTATTGCTTTATTTATTAGTAATCCTACAGCTAACATACATATAATAAAAGAAGACGATTAGACAATATTCAAAGCCAAAACAGACTACATACAAAAACAATATATATGTCACCGTAAAATTGTAAACACCGTTAGATTGTAATCTATCTCGCGAGATTATAAACTGTCGAAAGATTGTGAACCTCAACGAACTGCTTACAATTTAACGTATTATTATTCGGTAGTTATATGAAATTGTTGGAAAGTAAAATTAATCTGTAATTGACCAAAGAAGTTTGAATGATAACTAAGTTAGTGTAGTACAATCTACCGAATAATAATACGTTAAATTGTAAGCAGTAAGCTGAGGTTCACAATCTTTCGACAGTTTATATTCTCGCGAGATAGATTACAATCTCACGGTTTTTACAATTTTACGTTGACATATACATATATGAAACAGAAAACATAACTAAGTTAGAGTCTCACACTCATAACCACTATTGTTTAATGATATTCAATATTTAACAGAAATTCTTGTAACTTTGAAATAGATAATAGTTTATACGTTGTAATTACAGAATAATCATTTTTTGTAGCTGCAATCAACCAGCCCATGCATATTAAATGCTAGTATAAAATATTTACTAATAAACATATGTAGATTACAATATATCGATTAGTTTAAAGTAGTTCAAGCGTAAAATCGTCATAACAGTTGATGGAGCGTATCAGTCTGACAGCGGACAAGCGCAGGTGTCTTCGTCAAAATTAATATTCCGCACAAGTACGTGCTACTGACTCAAGCCGCTTGCAATCATAAATGATAGAACAGAAATTTAAATAACAGTTGAAGTTTTTTTTAATGTTCTTTATTTAAAATTTATTTGTCTATATTGTAAAGCTTTATACTATAGCAGTCTATGTAATATTCGTATTCAACTTAAAATTGTTGTACGCTGTTGGACGCTTATTTATTTATTTTCGAGATAAATATTAATTATAATTCTTACTATAACATATTCTTGCCGTTTTTGTTACCTCTTATTACATTTCAAAAGAGTTTGTAGTTTTTTTTTTCAGAGAGAATTTAGACAAATAGTATTAATTTCTTATTTTTATTATTTTTTTGTATAGGAAAAAATAACTCTTTACGGCATGGAGTTTTTTATACATAGAGAAAAAATATCGAAAACAAAACACGACTCGGTTGTATATTGTTTATATTTTTAAGTTCAATTATTTTTTACATCCGTCCTATCCGTATGATAATGAAACATTGTTTACATAGCTATTACGGCCTACCAGGAGATCCGTAGCGGAATTCGTCATAATCGAGTCATTACGTCAAAAGAACTACACGTGACATGAACGGTTGTCAACTGTATGATGGATCGTTGTACCTCCGCGGGATGAGCTGAAAAACGTAGGGCTACCTCACATATAAAATATTTGTAAGCATCACTAAAGTATTAATCACAAGCATAGAAACACACGTTACCCATAGAAGAGTGACGTAAAAATAAATCTACGCACAATACGGTGAGTCAAAAATCATGACTGAGTGACAAGAACGGTGGCAATAGATTATGTAAATCAAAATAAGTATCGCAATACAGCGAGGTAATGCTGCAAGAATCATTAAAATCTATATAACAAACACGAACGAAACTTTTTTTCACAAACTCAAATCCATACATTTAATGTAAAAAAGGGTTTAATGGTGTGAAGACATTAGCACAGAAAATAAAAGACCAGAAAACCTGAACTGGTAACCCTAAGTGAGGTGAGCTGTGACCGAAGCTGAGGTCGTTATGACCATTACTGGTGATGGATCACCACCGCCGGCGCCGAACATCGACAAATTTAATTTAGCCTAATGCTCTGATAAAGTGATTATAAGCATTGATTAGCTTGCAATAATTAAGTTGTTACTAACTTTAGTGATAATAGGTTAAATGTAAAGACTATTTATTGATAATAATGGACATTGACTAGGAATGTTTGGTTGTTACGTTTAATTGATGTACAATAAATTACGATTGATTAGACTCAAAATAAATCGGACAGGGACCTTTATAGACATTAGAAAAATAAAAAAATGTGCTTGCGTACAAAGTACACATGTCAGCAGTGACACTTCTTTGGAAAACTATTTTTTAACTCTTGTTCATATTTATACAAACCTAAAACCTTAGATCTCCGAGACTTAGAGGGAGGAAAAAGGAAGATATGTTAGGACCTTAATGAATTTAATTGTCATTAAAATATGTATTAAAAGTGTCGAAAATTAATACAAATTATAATATTTTTCTTCGATAATAAAAACACGTGGCATTTTAATTTACAATTCGTTATTTGAGATTTCAATAAATTAAATTGCATTTTTTAAGTACACAAGGTGTAGTGTTCCTTCAACCTAACAGGACGTTCCTCGACCAGGCCAACCTCTGACTGGCCAGCCCCCATAGGCCCCAGTGACTAAAGTTCAGTTGTATATATCTTTAGAGTATAAACTTCTTAAAAGGTATGACGTCATCGTTATGATTTGTATGTGTCGCTACAAAGGTTTCCAGTTCTGTCGTCTTTCGTGCCATAGGAGCTATATGGGCTCTTTAATTTCCACGAGTGTCAAGTAAGAATACACGCGTGTTAAAATACTAAAAGGATATAAAGTTATCTCTAGATTCGACGCTGCCCTATCAAATGTTCCGCACGTCATCTCAACATGCACGTTACGATGTTTAACACGCAAACATTCCGTCGTATTCAATTTCACACAATTATTCCCACACCGCCGTTGAAAAGTTTATATTGTATAATGATTTTGCTAATAACATTTATAACCTTTTACATCTGGGCCTCAGATTTCTGGGTCTGTTTCGTGATCATTTGTTTTTTCTAATAGGAATCTGTCTGTGCCTGCCGTCAACTAAGGTTTCCTCACGTTGTCACCTTACGAGCGAGTGTTAAATGTGCACATAGAAAGTCCATAGGTGAACAGCGGGGGATCGAACCCATGACCCTAATATAACCTACCTTATAACACCTGTTACGTAACACTTATAATATAAATTTGAAACAAGGTTTCTTGTGTCATTGAATCAATTATATATTTCTGGAACATTCTCTAATGTGGGCAAAGAATTAGAGAGCCCCACAAGATAAGAAGATGCCACGGATACCACGGTTTGGTATCGTTGGGTAAAAGAGTAAAGAGCTAACTGTGAGAGATCACTGCCACCATTAGCAGCAAGAAGTATTTACTAAATACTATTTAGCATATTATTCCGACAGCGGCAGGAGCATTTTTGTGAGTCCCGAATCAAAACCTGTTTCATTTTCATAATTATTTAAGCAATTAAAATTGTCACGAGAACAAAGGAAAATTTTCTTACCGCACAAAACATTACAGCTGTTCAAGATTTGTAACAGAGATATGCTTATAATATATATCTGTTATATCAAAGCAAAAGTTGACATATATAAGTATATGACATATTTATGAGAAACCATGAAGATTATATATACTAGCGGACCCGACAGACATTGTCTCGTACAAAAACAACTAAACCATTCTCGAATCCACTTGAACACACACAAACAATCAAAATCGGTCCAGCCGTTTACGAGGAGTTTAATTTTAGACACACGCACATTTATAGATCTTCCGAATTATTTTGCTTATTTGTGCGTCCTTATAATTCAATTGGTTATGATTATTTAAATATTGGTTTTAATATATTAATAAACACTGTATTACAGTTGCAGTTTCCATAAAACATCGGTTTAATTCCTTGACATATAAAATTAATACCGTAATTTCATTTTAATGTCATAACGTTTACAGGTCGCAAAGTTACTACTTTATATTGTGGCAAAGTGTTATAAACTTTAATTGCTCTCTGTAGCTACCGTTGAAAATCAACACCAACATCAGAATAACATTGACATCGTTTTTTTATTAATTTCCACACGATATTTTATTCCATAACAAGACAGTAGAATTGAGAAATGAACTGTCACATAGACAATACTGTTATATTATATATACCTTCGTAGCATTTTTAATTAAAAATATAAGCAGGACTCCGTGGATGTATTTGAATTAAATTGATGCATATAGTAGAACTTTGTTCGAAATTCAAATATTATTCGTGTAATACTAAATTCTTATCTATGCTTTTCTCAGCAATTGACAGTATGGTCAAATTAATACTGGACGAAAATTTAAACCATCTAGGAGACTAAAGAAAAGAAAAAAGTTCTATACGGGTCAAACAGGTAATATAATTATTACATAAGCGCAATTTCATTTCTAAAACTGTTTTCTGTAAAACAATTGCTTCGCGAAATATGGTAAATGTCTATGTATGAAGGGTGGCGGGTGGTAAATGCAGTTGGTTGGGGCGATAACAGGCGGTGTACGGGGAGGCTTTGGGGTATGGGGTGCTGGGGTAGACGTCGTCGAGGAGCGTCGGAGGCTGCGATCGATGAAGCGCGGACACGCCTCGCGCACCTCGCGACCGCAGCCCACACCGCAACAATGTCGATTCTCAAGCCTCACCAACGATATTCTCAAGCCTTCAAGCTTTCAACCGCTTTCGACTAGTGGCTGTCATAAATCTATAGAGAATTTTGAAACCTTATGAAGTTAAAACTACATGTGTAATAGCTGATTCCAGAGTTCAGGACGCTACAAAAAGGTTCTTAAAGTACTGCGTTATATCTAAACGAACATACTATATGGAAAATAATATCGAATATTAAAAAGCCACAACCCATCAAGTGGCACTCCTAATCTGAATCTCGTAATAAATCTGAATGTTTGCAAATATAATAAAAATAATCTCCGTGCGGCTTGAATTCATAAGTGCTGATTACAAAGCTAATTCGAAATTGCCCCTTACAAATGAGAGGATTAGTTTCTTAATAACTTTATCAACCTATCTGAAACTGACAAAACGGTTAGCTAAGAACTCGATAAGTCGACAGGGACAAAACGACCAACACATCACTCAAACCGACATTCAGTGAGATGAGATTGTGTATGCCATAAGCAGCCGAAATCATATAAGCATAAAGTTCACATTACAATGAAATCAAAAGAAACAAGGTATTGGAATTCGAAATTTAAAAGGATTCCGATCTGTCACCGATAACGTGCTAGAGTTTAGTGACAGTCGGACGCGTACTTGTAAATCGAGAAAATAATAGTCTTAATAATGAAGGCGGATTTGCGAGACAATAATATTTATCTAATAAAACTATCAAAGTTTTTTGGTGCCTTCATTATAATCACAAAGTAATTACCACGAAACTTAAATGTTTAATGGGGCGCCTGTCAAAATTACCGCAGTGTAACGCGACTAATGTACATGAAATACCTCCTTAGGGTTGGTAAAAGCTTGTTTATACAGCCCTATGTAAGGTTCCACTCCGCTTGTTAATAAGGGCTGGCTAAAGCCGGGGACGAATTCGTTTAAGAGGGATTTTCTTTGAAAATCTGGAGACTGTTTGTCAGGACTTAAGGAACATATTCTTTACCAAGTATTTTCACTACTAACTAAAAAAGAGTTCGGCAAAAATTTAAATATCAAACATTAAAACAAGTGACAGGAATGTAGGCTACATCGATTAAGATATTCCGGCATTACAAAATTTTAGTCGTAATTATTATGAAGTGTCAAAAACTGCTATAATTATGAGTTAATTATACTTTTAATGACTTGCAATTCGCGATCATAAAACGAGTTTCATAATTGGCAGGGGTTTTGAACCTTTGCACCTTGTGAATAAATCATAATTGACTACTGGGTTTCTTCAGTTATTCAATTATAAATTTAAATCTATTTGTAAATTAGCATTGTTTGAATATGATTTTTAACTTATGTAATAATACAAAGCATTCCGCGTCTTATGTTTTTGCTTTAAATTCATTACATGCGCCACATATTTAAACACTAGAATCTTGTGACTGTGTCTAGAATTTATTTTCTCTTTCAAATACTGTTTTGTTTCACTGTCTTCCGTCAGTCTGAGATCAGCCTTCTGTGGCTGTCTAAATCTTGTTAGCTTTTAATATTTATTTAATTAAATTCTAAACATTTTTTTATGAAACATATTCTTAAGAATCTTGCTACAAGCGCGCACGTGCAATAGTTACTCATTTGACTAGTTCAGTTATTTACGAATTGTTACGAATTGACTCAAACAACTGCCAGAAGTGAGATGGTCAGGTCGGAGTAGGGAATAGGTTATAGAAGAGGTTGTAACACATGCGCACGGGCAATTCCTTTGTTCAAGTTTGAAGTTATCGAGTTTACGTAAAATCAAAGTGAATTATAGTGAATCAAGTCATCATCGGAGTGTTTAATTTCCTACCCAAAGAACTAGATCAACAGCTAGCCCTTACTAGTCAGAAGTGGGATAGCAATCTTTAGCAAAATTTATATTAAATATAGCGGTTTCATCGAGAAATAAACACGCTCTCGCATTAAATTTTTTTTCCTATACGTATTTAGCACAGTAATAGTATGTTTTTAATGTCAATCGAAAATAGCGGTTTTAGACCCTTCTAGTGTCCGTTTTCACCTGTTAAAATGTGGGTGGCATGGCCTACAATGGTGTTTAGGTTGGCATTCGTCACGGGGCGTCACTCCGGCCATGATTGATGACCTGCCTTCACAAAGCTATGTGAATATGCATTGCTCAACTTTTATCTAGAACAATTACTAAATAAGGAAGTACGTTCATAAATCATCTTTGTTTTTAAAATACATATTCATAGGATTATAAAAATCCAAAACATTTTTAATCATTTTTAATTTAGCACTGGCTTGTAATTAAATATGTTTTTCAATTAAATCTGACGACGTGTTATATAAATATTAACGGTGTTACAATTTTTTACGATCGAATTATAATTACAAGGATGTAAAACTTGGTAACAGTAGCGTATGGAATAAATTTCCGCTGGCACATTTCGCGTTATAGCATTATAATTAGTGTTGCCCAAAGGCAAGACCAAGACGAGACTTAGACCAGTCTTGGTATTGTCTTGCGTCAATACACCTGGTCTTGGTCTCGGTATTGGTATTGCGCTCTCCGTCTTGGTCTTGGTCTTGATCTTGCAGCAAGAGTCTTGCAAGTCTTGCGAGACTTGCAAATACCTATTAGCCTATTGCTATTTGTGGGGGCTTGCGGGCTATCCTGGAGCATTCACCAATGTACAATGTTCTTCAACCAATAATAGCTGGCAGACTACAGGCAGTGTGTTGGGATTAGCAAATGTCATTACAGTGTGCGTAGGTACATTTTTTAGGCAATTTGTCGTACTCGTGACTGGCGCGCTTTGCTACGTAGGTACTGTCGTTAAAGTATGTGTAAGTAAGAAACGATGTAGGTACCTACTACAACAAAATTGTATTCCTTAGAAAAATAATCGTCGTACCTACACGACGATTATTTTTATTTATTTAGTAAATCATCGCTGAAGACAATAGTCGCTACTAGAGTAGGTACGATAGAAGTTGATAAACCGACACTGCAAATCTCGATTTTTGGAAGTGTGTGATTTTAAAACAAAATGCGTAAAGCAATATGACGTCGCTCATATTTGGAGCTTTTCCACGTTTCAAGTTTGTTAAAATCACCCACTTCCAATTTTGCAGTGCAATGTCTTTTAAAAAGGTATAATAGGTAACAATAATATAAACTAGGTATATTTTTATTACTTACAACAATTTTTATAAAATCTACCTATCCTTACTACATTCTTCCTTTGGAGGACAACATAATCTATTTGCGTCCGTTCTGAGCACCCGGAAACTTATTTTACTCTTTAGAACATGGGCAGTAGCGGCGACCTTTGACATGAAAACGACGGCGGACTAGAAGCGGACTAAATTTTTACCTATTTTGGTGGGTTGTCAATGTTAGCATTAGCACAAAAAATAAAATTAAGTAAACACAACGCTTATCCACTGTTCAATAACTAGGTATCCACGATAGAATATTTTTTCTACTTATTTCCTAAGTACTCAGTCTAAATATCTTTTTCATAATTTTTGTTTTTCAATAATTTGTTGTGTTTAATTTAATGGTAAACTCTAAATCTTACTAGAGAGCTTTTTTAAAATAAACTTATTGAAAGCACTGACATGGCATATACACTTTTCAATCTTGCTGCTCACATTTTAGTACCTAGGTATCACTCACTATCTATCATTTACCGATATTAACAATGATTATTTCGAAATCAAAATATTCGCAATTCAATAAATGCAATACCTACTTAGTTATTAATTATCATCTCGCCCGACAGCTACTAACGCTGTAGTGTTCGAATTTAAGCCAGTGTGAGAATGTATTTAAATAAAAGAAACTCAGAGCATTCAATTTATGCCTACCTACTGCTGGGACATCTTCAAGGTCATTTAATTTTATACTCCTGTACCAAACCTACCTAAATAGGTAAAAATTGGTGGGCCTCTGTCCGTACTCTTTGTCTGCAAAAGCGGCGCTCAAACAGTGTCAAATGCTGTGATACACTTGTTGCAAACCGCGGTGTCTTTGTCGGTAAATTATCAAATAAGTAGGTATATTACACCGACCGACCAACAGTTTATTCGCAGAACGTCACATTTCCCCAATCAACTTTGAACCTTAATGCTTTAGCGATAAACTTGAAAATCTGTTGAAGAAATTTGATAGATTGTAGTAGCTTGATGTGCTGGCGTCTGTACCATATTATTGGCTGCCGTAGAAACTGTTACTAGACCAACTCGACTCGCTGTTAGTTTTAAATTTTGCTAACTAGAAGAATAATATAAAGTTTGAAATATAAGTTACACACCTACATGATGTTTATATAATTTTGTTAGCTATAATTTTAAGCACATACCAACCTACGAGTACTAACGTTAGATCTGCACATTAGACATTAACAAGCATAACATATTATTATAGGTAGATACCTACAAGGTATGAACTTTGCTAGAAAGTTATTCTAGGTAAATTTTATCACATGGGATGGTGGGAACAGATTTGTGAGTATTGACACGCTACCTACTTAATAAATTGTTGAAATATAATAAGTACTTACCTACCTAATCAATACAATACGTTTCAGGGTGCTTTCAGACGAGCGGCACGTTGCCAACTGCAAATACAACTGCAGCCCTTAGTTTAGTGTTATGATATGTGATACCTACGGTTTTGATACTGGGGAACGTTTATCAAAATCGGGATTGAAACCAAATACCTACTTATTAACGCCCAAATCTCAGTTTGTTTTAACTGCAAGACGCAAGAGTCTTGCAGGCTTAAGTATTGTCTTGCTCAAGTCTTGCAGGGTTCAGTCTTGGTATTGGTCTTGCTATAATAAGGCGGTCTTGGTCTTGTGGAAACGCAAGAACGAGACCAAGACTGCAAGACCAAGACCGATTTTGGGCAACACTAATTATAATTAGTCAATTGTTTTTGCCTACAGTACACCTCAGTAAAGCGTGATTATAAATTTGCTAGGTGACAAAACTAGTCCCCATGGGGGATGGGACGGATTTTGAAATGGGATGCTACTTCCGTGGACACGTTAGCCCCATCTCACCTTCCCCGGAAAAACACAAATGCAGGCGCCGCGGCAGTGCAGGATAACGGCTTAAATATAAGAGTCTCCAACTTTGATTTTGTTTCCTTTGGGGTTGTCATGGACCGTGGCGTCCAAATGCTAAGGCAATAATTGAAAATTTAAGTTAGCGCCTGGTAGATAGCAACGGTGAACTTAGAGCTGGTGCTTTCCTCGCTCAACGAATATGTATCGCAATAAGGCGAGGAAATACTGCCAGTGTTAAAGGTACACGGCAATGGAGATTAAACTTTGAAAATTAATTTTAATTATTATTATTATTACCTACTATGTTGAAATATATAATGTATGTTTGATTTTCCATAAATTTATTACAAGTGTTTTACGAAAATATAGTTAATCTTTCGCAAGTACTTATGAAGTGAGACTTATTTTATGTTGTTACTCGACAGCACTAGACACTTATTAAAATAACAAAGTACTCATAGCAAATTATTGCTTCAACCTATTTACAGCTTTTTTGCGAGTCATAAAAATATTCTTTGTCAACTATCTGGCCGTGTACGTTGTTTTGTATACTTAGCAATGGGATTACATCACGCGATAGTGTCTATTTGTTTGCGAGATGCAGGTGTAGGTTGAATTCGGTCCGGTTAATGAGCCGAATGAACGCGTAACCCGACGCTCACCTGCCTTTATGAAATAATTTTTATTTACGTAGCCCTCCGGGGATTATGAATATTCCGGTATCAGTTCCATCGGACATATTATGTTACAGGTAACCTATGAAGATCCATAATTTACTTGGGATGACGCGTCGATATTTCTAACACCTAAGGTAGTCGGGTTTTGAATTTCGAATTATGTCATTACTCTAAAGCTATCGCACTGATAAATAATATAAATTGTTGACGTCTTTGAATACGTGTGGTCAAATAAATTTTAACAGATTTAATAGATGTTCTTTGTATGGGGATGTGTTGAAGTTTTCAAGCATCATATCGTAACCGTAAGTGTAAATATTTTCTCTTTTTTTTTTAAATTAAAATGAGGTTTCAGGGAACGGTTAAAAAAATTTGGTCGTATACGTGTCGTATAATATAAATCTACCTAGGTATATGTTGACAGATATTTTAAATTTTACTAACAAATTTTCTTTTTTTTCTCAATATCACGTGCTAAAAGGTTATAAAACATTTTGAATGTGCTTTCACACTTACAATGAAAACAGCAATCTTTCAAAGCTCCACAATATCGTATTGTGACGTAATTAATGGTGGATAGTGGTGAGTTTCTGAGAAACACTCCCGTGGCGTAACATTGTGTTAAGACTATTTGCCACACGCATCGATACGATATTGAATTCTGTATGAACGAGGCTGTTTATTTGCTCACTCAGGCTTTCTTAGCTTTATAAGCGTAGTGATTAGGTACCTAAATCGTCGGAGTTACGCCCCGAGAGTATAGCCCGACGCAGGCACTCACTTCAGCATTTTATAACTGTTAAGAGAAGTTGCTCGATTAATAAAAAAAAATAAAATAAAAAATAAATCACATTATTTGACGACATTTTGTACTTACATTCTAAAGGTTATAAACATACAATATGCAACGAATCGTTGTGTTCTCACTATTAATTTTGATTAACCTCGTACATAAAATAATTCTATGTGCACTAGCGTTTAAACTAGGCCTAGCCTGTATCTTAAACGCTAGTTCCTTCCAGTGTCTTTAACAAATAGGTTAAGTTTTGTTAGATAGTCATTAGATATTAATACGGGTTATATTTTTTTTTTTTAAATGAAGATGAGTTTTATAATCGGACGTTGCGGCAGAATACGAAATTCCACCAGTATCACCTCGACATTAACTGTGAGTTTTTTACCGCGCACCACCATTATGTGGAACCAGCCAGCCACTGAAGTATTTCCGACTCAATTCGGCTTAGGGTCCTTCAAGAAAACAGCGTAAAGCCATGGGCGGCTCTATCATTTAACATCAGTTGAGCCTTCTGTTACCCCTTGTTGTATTAAAAAAAATACATAAACATTTACCGTTGACCCAGGAACCGTATGTAACATTGAAAAACGTTTAAAATATTTAGACATTTGTATCATGATTAGAAAATATGGTTGGGACAATATTATCAAAAGCTTTAACTTTTAAAACAATGCTAGGTTACGTTGATTACCATTACTTGGTGCATTCTGTCGCTCAGCATGTTTTTGAGTCTTTACAATACAAATTTAAAATAATGTGTTTTTTTATTATAAGTATCCATACAATGTATAAGATTTGGTAACCCTACTAATAATAATTATTACACATAATTTCGGTAGTTGGGTGCTATCTCGATAAATGGACATTCAATTAGATCCATACCATTGCGTATTATTGATTGCATTTTTACTATAATAAAAAAAATGTTATCCAAAAAATAAGAATAACTTTTTTGGGGTGGACACCCTTTATCACTGAGGGGTTGAAAGATAGATAGTAGCCGATTCTCAGACTTACTGAATATGCATAAAAAATTCATAAGAATCGGTCGAGCCGTTGCATTGCGGAGGAGTATGGGATTTTATATATATAGAGATTAGACTATATTTAACACAAAACAAGTGTGAAAATTCGTTTATTTAGCTATATATTAGTGAAGATAAAACCTAAGTGAGCTCGTTCGCTTTCAATAGTCCAGTCGCCAGAGGCAAAGGTATGTGCGATTAATTGCCTTATCGTACAGGTTTATTGATTCAGTAAGGCGATACGTTTTAATTAACGCCATCGCTCATTTGCCGTTGATTGACTTCGAGAAAATCTCAACTAGAATAAAAACTGTTTTTAACTACAATTTCCGTATTCATTTTTAAAGGGTAAAGAACCACGAAACGTCAAAAAAGAATTCGATTTTGATTTAAGACATAGTACGCGCTTAGTCTCCAATCTGAATCTGACTCTAAGTGTCTTTGGAATTTGAATATTAAAATGATCATGAGGGTCCCGTCTTGAGACTCAGTCTACGGAACCTACCCTTCCCAATCTAGCTTAAAAATAACAATATATAAGCTTTTCAAATGGGTCTGATTACTTTTTTCGTCTCATAATATGGATACAACAGTGTTGGCCTTGGGCTTCCAAAGTGCGAGCCTCATCTCTGGCTGTGCACTAATAGACTTTCTCTATCTACGCACACTCGCTCGTACAGTGAAGGAAAACATCGTGAGGAAACCGACATGCCTTAGACCCAGTTGACGGCGTGTCAGGCACAGAAGGCTGAGGCTCTAAGAAAAAACAAATGAACACGAAATAGAAACAGTAATCTGAGGCCCAGACCTAAAAGGTTGTAGCGAAATTGGTATACGTACACAAATATATTTAAAATATATCAAATTTTGTTACACACGCGTAACCTAACCGCACTATTAGTTAACTCCGGGGTCATTGGCTAGTGTTAAAAAAGCATTTAAAGGGAGCATATGTCGCAAAGAGCTAATTATAAAATTATAGCTAATGAATACTCAGAGACACACGGCTATGTTTACTATTTCTATTGCTTTGTCACCCTTCGCCTAATTATATGTAACGCTTCAACAAACACAACCCCTTCCAATTAGGTAAAAATACATTAAAGTTCAATTTTTGTTACTACATAAGTAGTAATCATTATTTTATAGTCTGTGGCCGAATGCGTTCAAAAAAACAATTTAATATCTATATCTAAATTAGTGAATAGGTGAATTAGTGTTAGTGCAAGTGCAAGTGCTTATTAAGTTCTAAACAGTGATTGAAAAATAAAACACAAGGACAGAGTGTATTCCCTTTAATAGAGACTGTAAGTACTGTTATTGGACACTTTCTTATGTTAAAAATCCTTATTAGTAAATTAGGTTAGACATAAATTACTTATTAGTCTTAAGTTTAAAGGTCCGTTCACGTATTACGTATGCAGATTTACTGGAATGTATCCCCCCCCCCCCCCCCACCATTCCTCAAGCAAAAGTAAGCAATGCCCTCAAAAATAATTGTACATAAAAGTATTAATTTTTTGTAGGGATCCTCGAAAATGCATATCGTTTTCAAGCATAGACAATGTGTGGGTACCTTATATGTGAAAAAAAGTAAATAGTAACTGTTGACGTACCCACCAAATATGAAAATCAAAGTTCCCCCCTAACCTACCCTCTATAGTGCTTACGTAATACTTGACCGGCCACATTAGGCTAGATCGTAATATTCCATGATGTCCTAGTAAACACATGTATAAAAAAAGAAAAAAGCTATCTAAATCTAAGTACCCGTTAACAGCAATCAAATGAAGTTATCAATAATCACAATTTGGTTAATCGGGGGCGGATAGATTTACTGCTCATAATAAAGCTCATATAATAACTCCGGGGTGCGCTCTCTCAAGGGTGACGAATACTCGACCGATTAACTCTTAAACGACAAATACTCCCTCTTCAGGGAAAACTAAGCCACGGCATCCGCTAATTATCTCGTGTGTCTATCTCGCTCGCACCACCGATGCATCTGCAAAAACTCTGAAAACCAAAATTTTCCCTCTCCGTAGGTAATATTTCTTCCCTCTCGCTCCCATTAAACAGGCCGTAAACGCTTTCCTTTTTTCACGCCCTCTAATAGAAAGGCAAATTACGAGCTTACGGGCGCGGACGGGTGGCGATGTACGAAACCACCGACCTCCTCACGCCGCCATACTTCCCCGCAGGGAAGGGAACTTTCCCGTCATATGTTCCTATCTAAGCTACAACGTTAATATTGAAGCGATTCCGTTGCGAAATACTCTGTCGGGTTAGATGTTTTCTAGCACATGTTTTATTTAGATTTAGAAAAGATTTCAAAGCGTGTGCACAATGCCACAGAACCAAGCTTTTTGTATGGATTTGAATATCTATATATATGGATTTAATCCAGAAATGGCATTGAACGCATATAGCAAGATACACAGATAAAAGGTAGACGGAGGGTAAGGAGAAGAAAGAGCCCAAAAAAGGTGGATAGAAGAAATAGGAGCGGTAGCAGGATGGAGAAAATTAAAGTCAAATTTTAGTCGCAGCTATAAGACACATCTACTTAACAAAAATCGCACGATATCTTTACCCGCCCAAAAATATTTTTTATTTATCTTCTTAACAAATATTCTTATTTTTAACTTTTAATTTTATTTTATTTACTATACGTCTTTACACAAGACTTCATTACTTACATTGCTAACTTTTACTATTATTATTATTCTACACTAAGTATTATTACATTCCATTTCTTTATTTTTGGGCGACTGAGGTGCAAACTAGCTGCCGTGGTCTCTGGCAGAATGACCAGCGCTGTGGAACAATCTGCTCCTCAGTATGCAGCAGCTCCTAATGCTGAGTCGGGGCCAATTACAACAACAGACCACCCGTATTACACACTTGAAACGAACCGAAAGGGAAAAAACTATTTCTTTTTTATCTTTCATTAGGTATATTTTTTTTTTTCTTTGATTATTTTATTATGTGTGTGTGTTTTTGTTAGTAATAAATGTCATGTCTATTTCTATGAGTAAGAAAGCCATAGACAGATTCAGTTGGAAAAAGCTGGAGGAGGCCTTTACCCGTGAAGGGTTTCCGATCAACGGTACTGAAGGAAGCTAGGATATTAGGATAACAAGAAAAAATGTATATAACAAATCTAAGCTGAATATTCTTCTTTTGTAATTATTGGATATCAAAGCTTGTATTATTATTATATGGTTTTAATCCAAAACTGCATCCCATGATGTTATAGCGTGAAGCGCTCAAATCATAAATCTTTTGATGACACGGTTCATTTATAAAACATTGGTTGTCTCTATTTCGTCAATGACTGTGACGAGTGTGAACCCCGGATTGTTGATGACCGCCTCGCGTGTTATAGTGTCATCGAATGACACGTAGCTGTGGTAGTCATTTGTAAGGCATGTAATAAGCCAATTATGTTGCAATCGAATTGTTTTTAAAAATGTCTATGGTTCTATTGAAAGTTCTAAAAGTGCAAGAGCTTTGAACATTTTTAAGTCTATGTAATATGTATGTATTGTTTAATATGCCTCTTTACGACTAAGATATATGAAAAAAAATTAGTACTTAATTTTAAGAAACAGGCAGAGAATCGTTTTAGCAGATTTTACTACCTATCTTAATTTTTAAATTTATTAATACCCTACTTAGAGAAGTGTCAAAACCTCGATTCTAGACATAAAATAGCCTATTGGACAAGTTATCATCTTGTAACTATAATAAGTGCAAAGTGGTCTTCTCGGATTGCTATTGACCTCTAGGTACTGTTAGAAGAATGGTATAGTTGACAAGATTTTAAAAACCATAAAATTAATTATTAATAAAATGTTCATAATTTCAACAAAATGCCCGCCAAAAAGCTTCACTAGGCAAGATGGCGTCGCTCTAGTCCCAGTAACGTACCATGCCCGTAAAGACGTAAAAACCGTCAAGAATTTTACGTTATTCTTATAGTACACATATTTTATATTAAGATCAAAAACAATCCCCAACTAGATTAAACGAAGACATTATTAGTTGGCATGGGTACGTCATCGTCAAATCGACTAATCTGTGACCGCATTGTGACACATGACAAGACAGACGTATAAAATCAATATTTTTAATAAATTTATTTTTTAATAAATCGATTATTTTACTCCATAACTTATTAAAGCCATGTCTAATACAGATTAGTCTCAATGCCACTTATTTTTCCCACAAGCCCATCTTCTAAGTACTGTACGAAACATGGACTTTATACACACTAGAGGTCCATGCTTCATGCATAACTTTTAAAGCCCAAAAATAAATGCAACATTCTTCTAACAGTACCTAGACTATAATAAAATGGTAACAGATTTAGTTTTATCTGTATCTTTTGATGCGGAGTTCCCTACCTCTTCAGGTCACATTAATGACTTAAACTTAAGGCCATGATTCAGTAATGAGGCACATAGATCGCCGGTCGTTACTTCACCCGTCATTTTCGAGTTATCGACTTGACGCCGCGGAAATGGTAAATAATGACTTCATTGGGCGGTGCCGGTAACGAATATAATTTTGTCGCATTAAGCGTCATTTGTAGAAGTCGGCTTGTGCGTGACGGCTGACAGTTGCTTTATTGTCGACATAATACGATTATGAGTCTTTGTAATGTAGATTTCTATGGTACACGATAAGGCTACCAAGTTGTCAAAAAATACCTACTGATATTAGCACCTGTGCGCTTTTTTTTAAATTAGATGATGATATTAATTTATCCCTAATAGGAAAGGCAAAAGACTTAGTTCACACAGCCAGGTCTAGTTCT
Source organism: Pieris melete (assembly GCA_963693345.1). NCBI lineage: Eukaryota > Metazoa > Arthropoda > Insecta > Lepidoptera > Pieridae > Pieris > Pieris melete. Next base: position 2,129,486 of record CAVNZK010000028.1, read on the forward strand.
TGGTAATAATTGTAGAATTTTGGTAGTTTTAAAGGCCGATGATATTAATTTATCCCTGATGGAATTTTAAAGGCCGAAGCCACAATTCAATTTTTAAATTTTTTCAGTCTTTTTTTTTACTTAGATTTTTAAGTTTATTTAGATTTTTTTAAATTGACAATTTGATACAGATGCACCAAGGTTGGCTTCATCGTATCCTAAATTAATTTTTAAATCGAAATTGCAGTAGGTACCTACAAACGGCCAAGACCGCTGTCGCTATAAAAATTTACAGAGCCGGCGGCCTGTGATATCTACATCATTATTTGGGTTTCATCCTGCAAAATCTCACGTCACGCAAAATTTGGCCAAGATACCTCACAAACTTAAATTACTACTAACACCCTTAAAACTCACCGATACCCAGATTGAGCATTCTGGTAAACGAGCCAGGTCCAGGACCTATAAGGATATCCAGATATCCATAGCCCTCACGGGCACAGGTTAATATTTTTATTATCTCTTCTCATACCTATGTTATGTTTGCCTAGTTTCTTGTACCAATGTATCAGTGTGCCATGCGTTGGCAAGCTTTTATAAATAACTAATATCATTAATTTTTCAGTTAAAACAACTGCAAGTACATCTGCTGATCATTCAATAACTTAAACAACCCTTACATCCGTGGATTGAGTTTTTGTTACAACGCGCCCACCAGCAATTGACATAAACATAACTTATACGAAGGGTAGTGAAAACGAAAAAAGTAGGGACAGTGAATCTGTCCTTTACTAATCTGGATGGTGTGAGCGAGATAAAAAGCGGGTTTAGTTAAAATTTATTGGGATCACGGTGCAACTGCTTCCGTAATGCAAAGTTAAAAAACTTAACTTATTGGATTTATGAGTTAGGTTATTTATAAATAGTGAATGAATGAATTCTTGATACACAATATTGGTGACGTTAAACTTATTAATATTATAATTAACTGTCAAACAAAAGAAGCGCATACTGAAAACCAATTTTCCTAATTTATTATTCACAATAGAGATTTAGTTTAGCCTTAACTTTAGATAATATATCTCCAAACGCGTATTTCTATTTTTAAGATCACCTAAAAACACATTGTTTGTATTTTCTTCGCATATATAATTATATATGATATAATCCATTTTGTCTACTTAATTTTTTTTTTTTTTTTTACTATTTTATTTAACAGTACCCTAATCCATATAGAAAACGTTCAAACACACAGCGCACATTCTTACCAACATATTTGGAAACAAATTCAAAAACGGATTCCAAATGTCACAAGTTAAAAAGATTGATAGATTGACACGTTTGACATGATCTGTGTTAGATCCTGCTAACAAGAATTTCGGAACTGGAGGTCGGTAGGGCAACGGTAACGAGAGGGTCGCGGGTACAATGCCTCGTTTGGTCACAATACCGCCCCCTAACCCACTTCATTACGCACGTATTGTACGGCCAAGACCTGATGTCTATCTAGGTACTAAACAACGCTGGTGGTCTGCTTATTTCGCAATTCTACACAAAAATATTGTTAATACTTTTTTGCTACTAAACGTGTTCTCACGTCTTTATTAATAATTACCGACACAAAAAACCGACACCCTGAAGTTAGGTATAGTCAACATTTCAGTTTTTTGAAGTTAAACTTCTTTCGGCGCATTAGGGAAAAATGATGAGAGTAAATTTTTTATATTGTTAGTGTCGTTTTTTATACAAACGTAGAATAAGGCGAAAGATAACATTTTCAAAAAGATTTTTATCTTGTTACACCAAAAAATATAACTTCTAACGCGTATACATAAGTACACACGCATTTTTTTTTTACATCACTATAACACAAAGGAGAAAAATAAAATTAAATAAATGACAAGGGATGTAAATGGGCGGTATTAGTTTCTAGTATTAGAAGTTATTTTTAACTTAAAACTACTCAATATAAAAATAACAAAAGTTTATTGGTACAATATTGTTAGTAGTTTCTTAAATGTAAATATAGCTAGGTATGCACGGCTACAGAGAATTCCCAAATCAAATAGCAATGACAGTAAAGAATTTAAAAAAGTTGGATCCGGTGGAGTGGAGGAAGACTGGTTAAGTAAGGAAGGAATATAAAATTAAGTTTCGAACTAGAAATCGGACAGAACATATATTATGTAAATCTAGCACGGTCTATAATACAGTATAAAATGAGGAAAATATCGATATTGAAGTCGATAATCACCTTGTTTATCCTATAACCAAAGATTTAATAACATTGATCACATCTCGACCTATAGATTAATTAGTCAACAATGAATTACGTAACAGATTAAACATAGGGAAAATGTTTATTAATCTCAGCATCAGCTTATAGATAACATCTTTAATAACCATGATAGATCACATTGCGCGTAGGAGTGACCGAATGAACTGCGCAAACACTTGCACACAATGGCTGGCTAATTGTGCGTCGACAGACATTGTTGCCAACGAGAGGCTGTATGTTTCGCGACACCTTTTAAACCTTCTGGAATGTGACATGACCTTTTGATGACCATATCTAATCAGAAGCGCGTGAGATCTATCCGAATTGCAGTTCGTAATCAATCAACGACTTTTAGTGGCATACATGAAGAAGCCGTTCTAGTTGTAAAAAAAATCCAAAACCCAATGCAAACAAATAATCAAAGAATATATGCATAAATTTTATGATAAATTATTGATTATTTAAGTTATTATACCGTATACGCAATGTATAATGCAGATTCCTCTAAATATCATATATTTTTCACATTTTGACCGTGTTCTATGTACTGTATGAAGCATGGACATAAACACTAGAGTCTATACAGACTATACTAAAACATTAACAGATTTTACAATATAACTATTTATTAAACTTATAAGGTAGTAAATGGTGGTTAACAATAATATAGATCATGTAGGTAATCAATCTACGTCTTTGATATTTTCAGTGGCATAAGTGTGGGAGTAGTAAAAATCCTTTCAAATTGTAAAAATTAATAAGAAAAGCAATACAAACAGATAATCTAAATGCTATAGAAGAATATGAGCGTGATTTCATAGCTGGTAATGTAGGGGCAGATACAGACAGTAGCTGACAGTTCGCAGCGTGGTGAATCGCAAAGTGTGTGGGCGCATCCATTGTACTCCGAGAACACTTCATTTCTATTGAATTAAACCTGAGATTAAACCGCACCAGTAGCGATATAAGCACATTAATCATTTCTCAAAATGGTCATTGAATCACGGATCGAAGTTATTTCCCACATAAATGAGACAACAATGGATGCAAAATGAAGATTAAGTTTGAAATAGGCAGATCAAAGTTCATTAATACACGCCCATCTTAGGTTGGCAAATATTATGACTAATTCCGTAAGGTACAGACTACATTATAAATACGAAAACGTTCATAGATTATACAGAAAAATAAAGATATACTATTCTAGTTTTTTTTATTATATTTAATATGTGGAGGAAATTTTACTGTTTCTCCAACCTCGACCAGAAGGTCCAGTTGAATATCCATAGCGGAATAACTTCGTTAGCGCGTTTTAGGATATGACGTCATCGCAGTGATTTGAAAGCGCAGATTAAAAATATAAAGATTATTAGGCGCAGTTATTAAATAGACCGCATATTATTTTATCAGAAATAAATTAAGTGAAGATGCAGGAATAAGACACCACAGACAACTAGAGAGCACTAAATAATTTTAAAACAAATCCTTATTAAGAAAAATGCCATAATGTTCTATAAATAAATCTATGACTATATTCCAAGGCTATTAAGGGTGACCTTTTTAATGTTATAGCACTTTATATAGGTTCATTACAGAGAAATATCAAAAGAGCCGACCCAAGCGCCAATTAGGAAGAAATTACTATATACCTGCCACATTATACCAATTGGCGATATAAAACGAAAGGATTTCATGACCTCAATAATCTTTGATCATAATTTTTGATAAATTTTATTAAACCCTATACTTCGACGCGTATTATGGTTTGTAAGATGGAAAGTGTCGTTATTAAATTTCGTAAGTACAAAAATGATTTAATGGACAGTAAATTTACACGCAATTTAATTTGATACATGAGACAAGAGATATTAATTCAGATTGATCAAAATCGTTTACCAATTACTTGGGAATAGATTCTCACACGAAATTCGAGTGGAGACTGAGCAAACTGTGACTGCCGTATTAAAAAAAACGACGGGTTGCACTCTGGGAGTGCCGGCCGAAGTGAAAACTTGAATATTAACGTTGTGCATTTTTGATATTTTGGATAGTTAGGTAATAATTTTGCACGAATAGCTTTAATGATCAGAATAAAAGTACTATCATTTATGTGGTAGAATACAATATATATTTATTGCGCTATCGTACACAAACATGACAATTTATATTACATTAAATATGCCGCGCCAGCTGACCACTCTCCATCCGTCTTATGAATTTTCGATCAGGTCACGTGTCCTGACGCGAGTTTAACTCTTTTTATCCATAATAAAGTGTACAACGCCGCTAAAGAAGTTTTCACTTCAAAATAATTGTTTTTGACATACAGGCATCATTATTGGCGCAAAGGCCTTTTAGCTTTGAATTCTACACTAATTTTAAGTGTAAAGCATTCTCTTTCATACGTTAAAATGAATAAATTAATCTGTGTTTAACTTCATAGCGATTCTAAAAAGGTATATTTTTGTTTTGTTCGGATACCTGCAGAATACCTGCAGCTGAGTTTAATCGGACGTTGAGGCGCAAAAATCTGCCCGTATCACTTTGACGTCCATAGCAGACGCAGTTTGGCCACCACTATTGGAAGCGAGCTCCACTGAAGTAGTCTCGTTAAACGTAAATTAATCAATAAAGCTTTTTATAAATTTGACGAATATTTAAATGATCCTAATCTTTCGGATTGATTTAGACAGTTCAAACAATTTGTATGGCCCAAAACTAAACGATTAAAAAGAGTGGCGGAAAGTTTCTTGCCAGTTCTTCTTCTTCTACGCCCTTGGCTTGCGAATTGGTCTTAAATGTAAATTTACAATTAATTTAACTTCTTTCTGACGCTCATAAGTGTACTGTTTTACCTATATGAATAAAGTTATTTTGAGTTTATTTGCAACCAATTCGACTTAGAGTTCAAGATCGTACCAATCCCAAAAGACAACGCGAGCCAACTGGGAATGTTAGTGCCCATCGGTATCACTTAACATCAGGTGAGCCTCCTGCACGATTGTAGTATAAAAAAATTTTCAAAAAATCATCATGACCGAACGAACATTGACCCCATAATCTTGTCAGGTTGAAAGGTGCATTAGTGCAAAATAACATGTAGCCACGAAAATTTCAATTAAGTTTAATGCACATGTCCGGCACCCCCCACCCCCATCCCCTCGAATAAGTCGAGTCACGCTTTATCGTCGCACTTTAGCCGAAAGCTTTATAAAACGATTACTTATAAATTATGAGTAATTTAAGGTTACCTTTACTTCAGTATAAGTAAATTGAAATGTGCGTCATATTTTATAAGATGTATTTCGCCTTAATATTTGATAAACAAATTTTAAATCTATCCGTCGGCATTTCATCTCTCATTCCAACACTTCGCGAATATAACGGAACAGTGCTTATCCGGTGCTTGATATATTTGGTAGTGGGTTAATCAATTTAAAAAAATGCTTTGTTGAAGTGCGTATTTCCTTATTTGCTCGTAATTTTTTGCTTGAAAGCAAAAAAGAAATTGTATTTTTTTCTAATTGTACTATCGTAATCTTAATATATATAAATTACGTGTCACGTTGTTTGTCCGCTATGGACTCCTACACTACCGAATCGATATCAATCAAATTTGCACACCGTGTGCAGTTTGATTTAACTTAAAAGATAGGATAGCTTACATCTTAATTTATACCCGCAATATTATTTTATAGCTAAATATTTGTTTATTATTTGATAGTCACAATTGTAACAGATGGCGCTGTGTTGAAAGTACCAACGTTTTTCACATAAGCTACAATTTAATGGCATAACCACCAAAAAAGCATGGTGGTCCCCATGACAACGGTAGGAGAACACCAGTTTCCCTTGAATAGGTTACTACTATGAAATATAACTAAAACTTTAGCCAAAGCAATGCTTGGCCGGTCTGCTAGTTGTCATATATTTTAATAAAAATAGCTTGTAACATATACAGTAGATATAGCACTATGTGGTGAAGTTCAATAAATAAAAGGCATTTTAACATTTTGTTGATTGATTTTCCATCTAAAAATCCCAATATGAAGATGACGTTTCCTACTTTACATATTAAAAATAGACTTAAACTATCATTGTATAAGTATCCTCCAGATCAGCTGTTCATAACACCTGTATGGTTTATTAAGAATTGTAATAGCCTCTCCTAATCGCCAGTAATCATTGGCTGCGATGTCAGATCGGCACTAAATAGTAGATATTGTTAAATGTCGTATTTTTTAAACGATCAACACCTTTACAACGCGGTATACGATAGGGTTGCCAGCAATTATTTGATAATACTGTATAATTCGCGTCCATTTATTTTCCAATCAAATCAAAATATAATTTTGTTATGTAGGTATGTATGTCAACTTTGGAACGTCAGAAAAAAATAACTGGTTCTAAATTTCCTGCCAGTTCTCAAATCAAGGGTGTACTTAGAACCACGAGAAGACTTACAATAAAAAAACCTTGGCTATTTAACAGTGAGGTTATTTTTTTTAATAATAGCTACAAATAGGCATTTTTTTGTCAATATGACATATATCATATGACCTAATTGACATAAAAATATAAACTGAAATATTAATTTGACTATAACAGTTTTCTATACAAATTTTAACAAATCGTTGCGTTATAGATCGTCATTTAACTATCGGACTAAGTAATACACTACAATTTAATATTAAATATAAATTAAACATTACGCTTTATTAAAATTGACTTTAAAAATTGGGATAACAAATTCTGACAGCCCTAAAGCAAACATTTAAGTACGCGGCTGAGAGGCCAGGTGCTTACCGCTTAATTCGTGTAATTTTTTAAATAATGTTCTTCATTTAATATTCAATCACACGGTCGTGGTTAAGGAAGTGATATCAATAAATAATAACTTCATAACTTCGAGATATTAATATTATTAATTAAACCTTTGACCTTTATATTAGTTAGGTCTGTGAACTTTTTATTCAATATAAATTTATCCAACGTTCCACGAATATTGATTTATAGGAGTTTTCTGGAACTCTATATCGAGATGGACTCATAGTTGCTACCGCTCGTAATCAAAAACGTATAATCTAGTAGAGCAATCTATTAAATTTTCTAGAATCTTCTACAAATTGTACCAATTACTAATAGAATTGTCGACGGATGAAGACATTATTATAAAATATAATTAATATAATAATATATCTATTAAATTCTGATAAAATAAGTTCATACGAAAGGACGGCGTGTTTCGTTTGTTTATGATTGGTCAAGAAATTCTAGTCCAATCACAGACACGCGACGATACGCGCGCACGAATACGCAACGCGTTTGACCAATCACAAGTAGCCGTAACGCTCTTGTTGTCGTCATTCGTTTTGCATCACTTCAAGGAATTTTCGTCATTCTACCTTCTGTTTACCATGGCATCCCTTTTATATTCTGTATAATATGTCGGCGTCTTTATTCCTTTATTAATTATACAATCAACACATAATCTTACAAATACATAGTTAATAAATATGTATCGCAAGTCAACACGTAAGTAACGTCCGGTGACAATTGTCAAGGTAATTATGAATTAATAAGATAAGATAAATGTAATAGCTACGGAACGGGTTAATTTGTTATTTAATATGGAAATTTTTAAATCGGATAAAAACTGTATTAAAATAAGTATTGCGTGTCTTTTTCAATTGCTCCTATACGTTTTTTTGAATACTCTGCGGTGGACTTTTATAGACCGAGAAATAATCAATAATTTTTCCATATACATATATAAACAAAATCATTACAAATAAATGATATACCTATTAAAAGATTATAAATATGCTTATGGGCCAGAACGACGAAACTTTGAATAAAGTGCTGACTGCAACGCCGGGTATTGCGTGTGTGATGCCGACCTTTGAATGATACGCTATTTTCTTGAAAGCTACTAAGTCGTATAGATAATACCTCTGGCAGCTGATTCCATAATGAAGTGGTGCGCGGCAGAACGTGCCAAAAGCTCTGTGTTGTGGAACGCCAGGCGTCGAGATTAAAAGGGTGTAATTTCGTATTCTACCTCGACGTTCGATGATGAAAAAAATATTCTTGGTTACTCTAAAATTCTCTGTGAACCATTGGCCGGTTTCAATAATAATTGAGCCATCTACGGACACAATTTGAAGTAATACATGCAATGTTGATTTCGTAAACTTGGAATTTCTGGTATGAAAACAGAACATAGAATTTAAAATCAGGATCGGAATAGTTATTGAAGTTACTATGTACCGGTCATTATTCATATTTTCTGATTCAAGGTACTACTAAATATTTCTTTAAGATAACACTCCTTAATAAGATAAAGAAAAGACCCAAAACACGCTTCTGACAATGTCACAAAACTTGTTAACACTAAATCGGAGCGTAAAAAATGACAATTCTGACACATCTCAAATATTTTGAGCACTCATTGTCCTCCTGCTCAAATAATCATAAATCACGGGTTAACTTTTCAAAAGGGTTTTGAATGAATTTTGACAATGTTGCAAGTTTATGTTGATTTTATTTATAACAAGTGACTTTTGGATGTTCTTTAAATTGCGTTTGATGTATATTTACCTATTAACTACAAAAACAAGTGGCGCTCTTGGACTCTTTTGGATATCTTTGACACATGCCGTTTTCCTTCACCGTATGACCGAGTGTTAAATGCGCACTTAGAAAGCCGGTTGGTGTACAGGGGGGGACCTTCCAGAGTCCCACGCTCCAAACCAACGCTGATATAAGCTTTAACTAGGCACTTTGTCAATAAGAGAACAGTTAGAGTAACACTGATTATATTTCTACCTTATTCGTTTTGCGTAAAAGCTTATTAAAACTGGATTTATTTATTTAGCTACTGTTTGCGTAACGTATTTATTTAATCTTGATAATTCTAATTAGCATTTGAATGAATAATAATATTGTGTATAAGTTTTTAAAGGCATGTAATGAATTTATGACATTATATCATCAAGTATCAAGATCTATCGGATATACCTACACACACACACAAAATATTGTTTTTCATTTATGTTTTATGAATCATTTAATTATTCGCATTCGCATTTAAATATTAACGCTTTTAACGGCACAAAACGAAACAGAAGTAAAGCTGAGAAAAACTTCAGCTCAATTTTGACAAGGTGTCCCGATCGTATCTGCTGGAGTTTCTATGCGTATCAGAAGCAAGCTGAAATACTGGCAAATGACATGAATAGTCTTCAGTATTAAAAAAATAAAGAAAGTATCCTAGGCAGGCAGAAAGCGAATAGAAAAATCACTTTCTTCCCACAACGGAGGGTAAGAAACAAATTTGTTAATTCCTATTATGACATGTGTCAAAAAGTAGCGAAGATAACTCTAATAAGAGGGTTTATCTCAAAATTAATAGACCCTAATGTAATGCATTGTAAAGCAATTTAAAAACACGCTCCGCCGCCCTCGCTGATAAAATTTGTCCCTTATATCCCGTTTTGATTGGACGGGTTGATTTATGTGATGTTTAGACATAAATAGAGCGATTGGACAGTTTTAATACTTCGAATTTCTGATGTTTTACATATATTGGTAAAATAACATTCAGGAATAACGCAATGTGGTTGGTTTTATTTTATACAGAAAAAAGTTTCATATATTAATCTAATATATAGGTCATTATTAATTCTCGCTACAGTATTAGGTACCTTTATACACTGGTAATCGGTAAACCTATCTTATATCTAATCCGCTATTTTGCTGGTAATTTCTTTATAATTTTTTTACAAAAATTGCTAGTATTTTCTTATTTTGTAAATATTATTTTTGTATTTTTTATTTTGTTTACCGAAACGGTCATATATTTTTAAAGATCTTGTAACATATACCGAAGATATAGTATTATATATGATGTGGTAAAACTACATAAACAAATAAGGCGTTTCTGAAAATAGCTGGTGTGCGCAGTGGTGTTATTTTATAATTGAAAAAGTTTCCTAATACGATATAGGAATTACATTATACAATAGACTGACACATATATATTTGCAACAAATTATTATTTTTCATATCATAGAATTAATTACGTTAAGTCTAACGTAAATCTGGCTAGATTTCTCATGAAATGGCTAAAATGGCCGTATTATAAAAGTCTGGTTTGATTTTCACGTTTAATAGTTGTTTTCTGTAGGGAATCTAGGCTTCAATTACTATACGTTAAACATCAATGATCAAAACTAGGCCGTCACATAACATACGATGAGGGGTATAATAGAGACATTTCCCTCGAGATAAACTCCTGCGAACCCCCGAGATTTAAACTAACTGCACTTGTTATTGAGAATGTTAACTTCCAACTCCAAATGGCCCGTAAAAACAATTTAGCTATAGCAATTTAATTCGTAAATTAAATCTGTAATTATCTTGTAATAAAGCTTAACAATGTCTAGGGATATTCGAATATACTGAAAATTGTACCTTAATAAAATTCTCAAAGTATTTTAAGAAAACAATTAACAATACAACTAGCAAAAACTTTTACAAAGAGAAATCTAAAATCTTTTTGAATATAGAATAAAAACCGTGAGTAAATACTCTTCAAAGACATTGTTGTTGGCGGCAAACACTCAAAAACTCTATGGTAAAAATTCCATTTTTAAAAAGATGTCAAAATGCAACAAAGGATGCGCCCGTAGCCAATTTTCCGGTCACCGCCACTACGCAATTATTTAGATAAACCTCTCCTCTCCAAACAATCTCCCCTCCCGTCTTTTGGGCTTTGTAAATTTATAGCCGGGCATTACGACGGTTAGGATAAAAATGTACTTTTAATTTATCTCGTTAAAGGGTTGAAGGACGAGCGGTTCGCGAAGTAATTATTCCCGAATTGGCCACTTTAGCTGATGAATCCATTTCCAACCCTATTGGTTGAGCTTTCATTTTGGGGAGCGAAAGATTGCATTTGTGATGGAATAAGCTAATTATTTTCAAGTTATCGTAATTAAGAACTCATTAAACCGTCGTAATTATACAAATCGACTATTATAATTAAAAGGACATCAGTTTACTTCATTAAAGGAACTTATAGCTCCCTAGCCCATGCTACATTTATAAGTGGGTGGTCCTTGTTTAACTAAACATTTGATAATAATACATAGCAAAGATATCGTTTTTTGAACATTTTATTGAATGATTAATAAATTAGTGTATTATATACATAAGAAACTATATTAAATTAAGAATTAAAAAAAATAATGAGTTTAGTTTGAGGTAGAATAAAAAATAATGTTACGATTTTTTTGTTGTAATGTTAGTGTTGCACAGAAACGTAGATAGGTACCTACCTACATCCATGCTGCGTTCGAAATATAAAACGAAATTCTTTTTTCTTACTTTACTTTTTAAATTAAAAAACTTACCTGCCAGTCTTAGTAATAATCATTTCAGTTCCCAAGTCGTGGAACTTGTCCCACAGATCCTTAGTTTCCAATTGACAGTCCACAGAGAGCAGTTCCTCACAGTTACATGAAGTCGCGGGTGGCGCCAGTGGTCGCGCTGGTGAGGGGGTGTCTCTTTCACCTAATTCTGTTACAAGATTAAATTTTTTAAATGATTTGGAACACAAATATTATCATATGTGGAATGTGTTGATAATCATTATATTATGGGTTCGATTGCCGAGACCCTAGGCTAAAAGTAGATTATTAACAGAGCGAGCGACTAAGCTAATTACCTAAAGTTCTTTTATATATTTTATAAACACGATTTAATTCGATTATTATTGGTAGGTACTCACGTAAACGGCAATATTATTCAATTTCTACTTGGAGAACAAACACAGGTACAAACTGATGTTTAACTTCACGTTAGGTATACTTAGTTAAACATGTATTCTTAAGAATGACGCGTCTATTCAGTACTTGTATTCTTAAGAATGACGCGTCTATTCAGTACTTGACAATAAGCACTAGTACCTACCTATAGAATCATTAAATTCTCGTAGGATTTCACGTTTACTTAGGTCAGTAAATACAACACATAAAACAAATATTTAACTCTATGGTATATTCCTATTCTCTTAAATTAGTATCATGTAAGACAATGCAATATAAATATAATACTCAAGTGTTAATCGGCATGGCAACAATATTAAAAAAATTAATAAACAAACAAAGACCATAGACTATATTAAAAAATTTAATGACATTTTTATGTAATGAATCTGTTAAAAAGGAATGTCGATATTGCGACTGTTAAACATGTGTGCGTAAAAAAAGTGTGCGTCTCGGGCGCCCGACAGTTATCACTTCTGATAACTTAAACTAACCTAAGTTGAAGTATTTAATTCTATAATGTTGCAAAGATCATCTTCTGCTTTATTCATATTTTTTTATATTCACTTTCAAAAACGGTGATATTCATGATCGAGACTTTGACATAAGCGAATCATAGTTCCCGCCAAATCTGAACTGAGTTTTACCCGATTTATTGCTACAGATACAATCACGTCATTGTGTATTAAACAGTACATAAACCCAGCAAAATTTTCAGACAAGAAAACGTGTATGTCACCGGATTTTCACTACCCCCATGTCGAACGTAAAAAACCAGTGGTGTTACAACCTTTTAGTTTCAGCCTCAAATTCATGTTAATTTGATTTTTCTCATAGGCAACTAGGTGTTCAGCCTTCTGTTCCAGGCGCTGTCGACATTTTGGGTCTAAGGCATGCCCGATTTCTTTGCGATGCTTTTCCTTTATCACACCCGGGAATCGACCCTACGGCCTTAGGGTTGAGAGGAAAAACACTGGCCTTTAGTAAACCCGGAATATATCGAAATATTTAAGTGAAGACCACGAACGTGTAACATAGCGATTTTGATTATTCTCATTGTATGGAACATTTATTTCGCGTGGGGAAAGCAGGTAGTCACTCCAACAGTGGCAATTCATCTAGCAATGCAATTAGTAGGAATAATTAGATGATTTATATACACTCCGCATGCTATTGTAATTGAACTGTTATAAACTGTTATTGTCTATGTATTGTAAATGTCACACGCAATAGCTTCATTTGTTTTGTCTACCGTCTCGCGTCACGACCACTACAATCATGTATCTGGTTAAAAAAACGTATTTTAAGCCTAGAATTTCGTGGTAGTGAAAAGTTTTGGCAAACGCTAACTTACGAGGCATCTGCAATTCTAAATACAAATGGTATGTTTATATTGAACTTAATATTCTGTGACGACATAGAATATTTAAAAATCTAGCACTATATTAGCACACAGCTTAATTTTTTTTTTAAATCAGCCAGTGTGTTTTCTTAAAAACAAAAAGGTTTCTTTTAGTAATGTCGTAATTTATTTTGATACCGAAGATTTAAATATATGTTATTATTAAAGGTAAATTTCTATAAATATCCCTATTATCCTACTTCCGGTTTGAGAGATTTATTGAGTAACTGTGAGAATACGGTGTGTGAAAATATGTTTTTACTAGCCATTTTGTAATCACAATTTCAATTTAGTTTTTGCCTCAAGAATGGTATTGTGTCAAAAGCGTAATTAACATGCACTTAATTTAAGCATTTTTATAATAACGGAACACGCTTTCAAACAGATACGATTGTTGCCAAGATAAAAACACATTAAAATAACGAATTTATTAACAATAAAGTAAGTTAATGTAACTTTGAATTGCACTTAGCTAATTAATTAAGAATATATTTCCTCGTATAAGAAACAGAGTAAAGCTTTCACTGACCTATAGTGAATAGGTAAATTATAAATTATAATAAAGGTCTATAAAACAAAAGACGGCTCACGAGAGTGTTGCCGGTATAAAAAAAGCCGTCTATCCACTAAAAAATCTCGGATGTTCCGATTTTTTAGAAAGAAAACAATTATTACTCTATACATTTACGAAAAAGAAATATTATTCTAAAGGTTACCTGAAGATGGTGCAGGCGAAGGTATAGCGTCGGAGGCATCTCGTTCCCCATCCGAACACTGCTCAACATCCACCTCCACATCCTCATCAGGCACTGGTGACCGACTAGATGCACCAGAACTTATAGACGCTGGTGAACTTTGTCGGGAAACTTGATCTGGAATATAAATGTCTTTTGAAGTATGTATAGGAATGTTTCAAAGCATATTGAGTAATGCTCACAAAAGCGAACATTATACACCTGGAAGGTATCCCTAAACTAAAAACTAAATCAGTCCAATTCCCCTTTAACAAATCTCATTTGTCTCTTTTCATCGGTAAATATAATTTGAAAGAAAGAGACCAAAATAGATTTGAATTATGGGTCCTATAAGTTAACTTGCGTTAAAACTTAATAGTAGAAGGAGCCGGTAATAGGACTCTCATATATATATATATATATATATATATATGTATGAAATGTATAGCAAACATACAAAAACTAGGTTCGCATTTTAATAAGGAATAATTGTTCCGTTTATTTAATTTAATTCAAACTAATAGTTCCTAGTGGCTCTTTCGACGTCGGTCGTTCCATAACTGAGCGTCATTTTAGCACACCGCGCACCACCACTATGTGGAATCAGCTACCCACTGAAGTATTTCCAAACAAATTCGACTCAAGGGTTCCAGAAAAGGTACCAATACTTAAAAGGCAACGCACTTGCGAGCCCTCTGGCAATGGATGTCCTTGCTATATCGTAACATTAGGACCCCTGTTCTATAAAATAGTGTGTAGCTAACATAGTAGGCGAACAGAAAGTCATTATTAATGAAAACACTAAAATGACTTTTGTTAGGTTCGTATTTATCGGACTATACCATGTGTACTGATTTTGCTGACAGTACTAAACACATTTGGATTCCTACTTCAACTTTATGACCATTGACTTAAGGAAAGTCGTTAATAATTAAGTATCTAATACCTTATTGTAGAACTCGAAATATAGTAACAAAATCCTCTAGCTTTGTAATATTAGTCTAATAAAATATCTAAACTACTGACTTTAAGTATTACAC
Organism: Pieris melete; assembly: GCA_963693345.1. Lineage (NCBI taxonomy): Eukaryota > Metazoa > Arthropoda > Insecta > Lepidoptera > Pieridae > Pieris > Pieris melete. Next base: position 2,144,749 of record CAVNZK010000028.1, read on the forward strand.
CTTATCGGTAATAAGCGATGGCACGTAATCCACGATTTGCAGTTTTATTAAAGTCGCCAATAAAATCGACATTTAAAAGCATAAAATACAGGTAAAGTTACAACATACAATAACTTAAAAATCCCAGTTTAAAGTCATAAAATAGCATTCCACAGTGTGAGTGGTGTCGTATATGTTCGGTTCCGCACAATTAATCCCAAATAACGAAGTGACCCGCAACATGACGCCTGCGTCGGCGCAGGTCCCGCCAATTACCCACTTTTACATTCTTGATATTGATACGGTCTATATGTATTTTTAAGAGTAAAATAAATACGACAGTCTTTGTTTTTACTCGATATCAAAGGAGGTTTTAATTAAAGCGTAGTTTTTTTTTTTAATTTTCGGGTTACACCATTTTTATATCTTTATAACTTTTGGCGCTTTAATCGAACCAATCACCCGTCACGTGATTATATTTCATTTAAGTTAATATGACACTACAACACTGACTTAATATCACATTTTACTAAAAAAAACTAAGAATAATTTACAAAGTAAAGATAAAAATCATATTTATAGCAACCGACTTTATGGTCTTCCAGGTCTCTGGGAATAGGCTATTTAAATTATATGTCAGTAGTGATCAGTGTCAGTGTAAAAAATAAGCATAGATCATAAAATACAAAGAACTACTTGCCTATAAAGAGAAATTCGAAACAACCTAAGGTAAGTTCCCGCGTCAAACTCGTATTGGATTTGACATATAGAAGTAATACTACGCTTTAAGTCGTAAGAATCTTACCCTAAGAAAGAGGACTGCCTTTTTATGTATATTCTACGAATGCTAGAAACCCTCTATACATTTGTAAAACGTTTTTATATCGGACACCGAGTACTAACGCCAAAATTCTGTAGAGGACTGCGCTAATTACGTCTCTTGTACGTCAAAAATACGTTTTTGACAATCGTACTCACCGGCCGCGTCTCTAAATCTGAGTCATATAGGATTTTATTTTTTATATACAGGGGAGGCAAATAGACAGTGTTAATAGACATGAACACTCAATGAAATTTTCTCTTATTCTAAGTCAAATCGGTTCAGAAATACTTCAGTGGGAAGCTGGTTCCACATAGTGGTGATATACGGCAACTGTCTTTAATACCGCTCAGTTAATGACGGACGTCGAGGTGATATGGGTAAACATTTCATACCTATATTAGATAGATTAGATTCTTATTTTATTTTTCACTCAACTGTCCACATTATTCATCTGATAAATAATAAATATCCATATGAAAAGAGCATAAACTAACTAAGGATATAATATTTAAATGTCTTGTTTGACGTCAACAAATATATAATTAACTTGAACATTACAAACACTGTCACTCAAACGAATAAATAAATCATATTTAGATATTTCAACTAAGGTATCTAATAGCATTGTGTCTGTTTAAATTCGTATATTTAATAAAAACTAGTCACAACCTTGTTTAGGGCCTCAGATTTCTGTATATTTTTCATAATCATTTGTTTTTTTCTAATAGGCAAGTAATAGGCCTTTTGTGCCTAACACATGCCGACTGGGTCTATGGCATGCCAGTTTCGTCACGATATTTTCCTTCACCGTACGGGCGAGTATTAAATGCGCACATAGAACAGTCCATTGGTGCACAACCGAGTACCTCAGGGATGAAAATCGCAGACTGAAGCCATTAGGCCAACACTCCTACCATTAATATATTATACTGTTACTAACATATTTTAAACTATCCTATGTTATACCTACGGTAAATGGTTATTACGTAAAAATAATAATATGCGTAAAATTAATTTAAACAAAATTACAAAAACGTGAGTAAATTACATACTAGAGCAAGTCTAATTAATTATTTTCATATTATGCCGGTATCCCAGTTAAATATTCTATTTCCATAAATGATGTAACTAGATACAATAGCCTATAAAAATATTAGTTGTTAACCAATTTATAAGTCATTGTTATTATATTACTAGATTTTACGACCTAATAGGATTTTACTCCTCTATATTATCTATTAACTTCTAAATGGCCTTAACAAAGTTTAAAAGTAAAGATCCAGGTGACCCTTACGGTCACCTACCAACCTACCAACCATTTCCGTTGGTTGAAGTTCAAAAATAAACAGAAAACAATCGCTTAGTTGTAAATACCAGCCCTTTCCATTATAAAGGATTTGTATGTAATAGTTGAAAGATCTGGACGATTTTTGTAGAAATTTAATAAAAAATTAAATAGTTCCAATAATATCTTATTGGCTTACGGTATTTCACTCTCACATTGACACAATCCTAGGAACACCAAGTAAAAATGCATTGTACATAATATAAATCAAAGCAGATAACATAAAGACGTAAATATGTTTTGACGTCGACAAAATTATTGCGGTTTCCACATAGGCCTAAATTAGATCGTGTAATATTATAACTAAGTTAATGCTTTTGAAACGCATTTATAAAGTTATGAATTTAACATTGCAGATAGGTTAAGAATATTTTTATACGTTTAGTGTTAAGTTAGGAACAAAAACCTTGGCTTCTTTTAATCTTTCGAGTCAGTTTTAGTAGAATCTCTTTGCCGTTTAAAAACAAAGAAAGATCCCATACAAAATGTGTCCATACGCAAATTTTTACCATGAAGGTTTGGTTGAATCAATCAAAACACAGTCTTTTCTCACCTATGAAAGTAGGCGATCGTGCGACGGCAAGAGAACCGCGCAGGGCCGGCTGCTCAGCGCTGCGAGCCATGATGGCCGCTATGGAGAAATCCGTCGCGCGACTCTTTTCCGCCACCATTTTTGAGGCCGGCCAACCTTCCACGTCCAACACCTCGTCACAATACCTCACCGGGCCGTCCGACACATCCTCAACCATACCGCGGGCACATAACAACGCGCAACTAACACGGTCAATTCTACGCCTGACACAAGATCGAACAGAACGGTGGCCAAGCACGGACTGAACGCGCGGCTATGTGGAACGACACTTTAAGCGGGAAAAGCGCTGCACTGTGAACGCTTTTACGTTTGATATTGATGTAGATTAAGAACGTCACAGGCCACAGCTAATATCAAATTTAATCAACAGTTTTGACTTAATAAAAATTTATTATTTACAACAATTAATGTTTGGTATTTTGTTTAGCTATTTGACACATTTTTTTTTTTATTATGAATCATGAATGAATATCCTGAATGCTAGGATCTCCTATACATGTCACAGTAAAATACACAAATTTGATTGTGTATTTTAAAAATATCAAGAAAAATTGTAATAATAGTAGATTACAGTTACGCACAGGTAACAAAGCGTAAAGCGCTTGATTGTCAAGAAATGACGGGCGGGGCGGGCCCGTTACCGCCTCCCCGTCAACCACTCAACTCTCCCCTGACGCCACCACCCCTCAGCCCACTCATAACAATATCGCATTATTATTTAACTCGTATTCCATATCACTTACCGACTGTCACAATTCATTGTTAGCTTTTCATTCGTCATGCGGATAAAGCTCAGCCAATTTGATTTATATCCCTCTTCAGGTGAAAATGGATTAAAATAACGTTTTGAGACTTGGAGAATTTTCCATATTTTTTTTTAGAAACGCGACATGTCGCAAAATCGCAATCGTCTGCGCCGCCCATTAATGTAAACATTCCGCGTGGAGCGAGATAGCGCGGGGTGAATTAATACGTTTCGCATGCGATGGAGAGAGACGGCGCTATTTATAGATTAGCGCTTCAAATTAACCGTCTTCTGAAATGTATGATCGTAGATTATTCGTAGATGTAGCCTTAAAATTGAACTTTCTAGTTATTTTCATTTTTAGTTGTTATTATTATAATATACACATATAATATGATGAATATATAATAAGTATAAATTTTATTAAAGATTTTCTAATAAATTTAATATAAAAATTATATCTATTGCGAATTAAAAAATAATATGCACATATAGTTTTACCTAAATTAAACGTTCAAAAAAATCTCGAATATTTAAAACTGAAATAAAGTCTGTCTACAGATAATAAACATTAAAAGCCTTGTAATGCCAATTCGTACTATGGATATTACCTATCGATCAATTAATAAGAGAAAAATATTTTTTTCGAAATAGGTACTCTAGTAAAACGCGGCTTAAATCTCCGGAGTCTATGGTATTTACGAGTCTGTAGTCATCACTATACAGTCTGTAGCCCTCAAGTAAAACAAGAGAAGTCATTTACCGAAATTGACTTTAGGAGCTCCGTACTATCAGAGAAATATTTAAAACTATATTTAAATGGTCTCTCTGTGGCATTTCAATTTGTGTAACTTTTATGACAGTAGTAAATCTTAATGCCTGAAAAATAGAATTATTAAAATAAATTACGAATATAAATGAGTAAATTTATGGGGACATAACCACCCGAAAGGTGTTATTTTCAGAATAACTGAGAATTGCAAGCTCCAGCAAGTGCTAGTTTCTGTGATTTATGACATAGTAATTCGAATAGCACCTTCGTGGCTTAGCAGTTATGATTATATTCAATTTCAGAGGCAACAAATTTTAAAAGTTATTTCAGACTTAGTGACTAAAACGTTTTCAAAACTTTTAATGTCGCTGGCAATTAGTGTCCATGGGCGGCAGTATCACTTCAGCCACCTGCCCGTTTGCCCTCTGTTCTATAAAAAATAGTACTGTTCCAATAGAATACATACGTCAAAATTATGTAATAAAAGTCTTTATAAGTATATCTATTAAAAAGAGGTACCTAATAAGTATTTATATTAGGTATGTTTCTTCGTAACGAACCGATAAACTCTAAAACTACTGGATGAATATGAAAAGGTCTCTCACCACAATAATGCTATATTATCCCTACAAACCATAGGCTATATATTATGTATATGTCCAAAATATTTTAGAAAACAAACGCCAACCGTCCAGCCGGGACAAACCTAAAAAGAACTATTCTGTGGATCTGCCGAATTTTTTTATACTCACAATCAATAATTTAAAATGTATAGCCATCTGCTACTTTTTGTAATAAAATAAACATCATGTCAAACGATTACCGGTTTTATAAAACCAAATCCCATCGAAACCGTCAAAACATGTAAGATGCCGGAACTCATAATTCTTTGAGTGAACAAGCGTAGGAAATGGTGCAATAGGTGACACAATGCAACTATTGTGCGAAACCCGTGTTTGCCAACGATGCTTAGAACTAGATGTAGTGAAAAACGCAAAGTCAATTTGCTTATATTAATAATAAAATTCATGAGAAATAACTGACTTGACAGTTACCTACTGCATTATAGTTTTCATTGTTGTCAAAAACAATAAATTCTTTTTTGGCTATTTTGCGTTATAAACAAAATGTGACTATTATGTGAATTGGAATAAATATGATTCGAAATTTTAGTTATCAACAATACGACATATAAACGCGTTGTGAAAACAAAGACACGAATCTTCTACTGTCTTTTAATTTTCCCGCCTAACAACTCCCTGATAGATAGTTTCAATGTCGAAGTCTAACCTAACCTAACCAATTTGCTTTTAATACTTTCCCCTTATTTGTATAGAGTTTGTTAAACTTTCATAAGATAAAAAACTGAAATGATTGAAGTAGGTATGCTAATAGACATAATTAATTTTATAAAATTACACAGACTTAAATATCTATCTGTGAGACGAATCATTAAAAAAACAGCTTTTTAATCTGTCATTTTAAATTTGGTGTTCATCCAGTTTCGTAGTCTGTGGCAGTAGCTCGGCGCCCGCTTTTTCAAAACGTCAAAACGTCAATGGGCCTTTGAAATCGCAACCAAATATTTGCCGAACACGTGGTTAGGCCACACAGGACGCCACGGTCATTACGCAATAGAAAGCGGTGGGTTTTTGCTCAAAACGCAAAATGTAATCAACGAAACATCGGTCGCATTTTAAGCGTGAAATGAATACGTGTGTTTCTGATAATCGATTATGAACTAATTTTGTTGTGATTGATGCATGTAACTTCATGAAACGGTTTGAATAACTTAAGATCAGAGATTATAGGTACATACCTATCTAAGCTTTTTAAGGGCAGAAAAATACATATATGAGCAGTGTTGGCCTAGTGGCTTCAGCGTGCGACTCTCATAGGTCGTATTCTATAGGTTCGATCCCTGGCCACAGCCAGGGAGCTGGTGCTGGTGCACACACCAATAGGTAGACTTTCTTTCTATGTGCGCATTTAACATTTGCTCGAACGGTGAAGGAAAACAGCGGGAGGAAACCGACATGTCTTAGACCCAAAAAGTCGACGGCGTGTGTCAGGCACTGAAGGCTGAACACCTACTTGCCTGTTAGATTTAAAAATGTACATGAAACAGATTCAGAAATCTGAGGCCAAGACCTAAAGAGGTTGTAGCGCCACTATTTTTTTTAAATACATGATATAAACGCAATAATAATCTCAACTACCTACACATTTTAATGAATTTAATAACATTAGAAAAAATTGATGATTTTAAACTTTAAGTAATTTAGAATGGAGGAGGTTCCGATCGACTCGTAGAAAACCAGAAAGGTTTGAGGGCTTTGCTATATCTATGGTCATATTAATTTTCTATTAATTTACGTTACCCGAATTAAGGGTTAGAATTTTGGCCTAACCATCATTAAATTGTAAGAAAATTATAGACTACCCTTCTAATCATACTCGTATAAACTCAATAAGTCTATTTACATTGTGTTAAACAGATTTAATCTGTAATTATTCACAGACAACAAATGCGTACTTTATTAACAACAGTGCAATTGGATTGCTTTAGTTTATATGTAGGTACCTATAAGGAGGCTAACTTTTTGGTCCTCGTTTCGAGTGGAGCCGGAATCCGGCATTGACGAACGTCACAGTCGCTCGCTTTCACTGAGAGCTCGCCTGCTGCAGATTAGAATACGCAGTCCATTCGGGCTTTGGCAAACTTTTTGCTAAAGGACATCTATAACATTTATAGTCTGACCCTAATGGCTTCTTTGAACGATACAGACGCATATATATGTTTCCTCCATATCCCAATAGGGTTAAGGAAGATATAATATTCAGGTACAAGTTGAATGAACGCTATAACGTAGCATGAATTTTACATTCCGTATCTAAAAAATCGTAAGTCATAACAGTGAATAATATCGCATACACGAACTGTAGTCATAAAGTGTCGCGGGAAAAAATATAGCGAATATTTGAATAAAGAATAAGTGAAACATTAAAGAGGCGCGAGGTGAGGAGCAAGAAATCGTGCGCATTATACGTAGGGTTGCCAACTTCTGTTAAGGACGTATCTTATTAATTTTACATACTTATAATTATCTCAACCTGTCCTATGCTGAAACGGTATTGGTATACAAAATTGTATGTACCTATAACAAAAATATATCAAATGAATGTGACTACCTGCCCACATAGGGAATCCCACACTAGCGCACACACATAAAATAATATAAACTCTAAAAGTTTAGCTGTTAAATTAAATTAAAATTTCCCGCCTTATTAATATCATAGTCAATGTTAACTAATTAACTTTAAATGGGTATCTCGTTCTCGAAGGCCCTCTTTCTCTCACTCAACACTCGTTGTTGCCAAGTATTAAACAAAAAATCAATTAATTGTATTCGTCCGTTTTATTTCGACAACAGCCTTCACTTCCTAAAGTCTAATATAACAATGGTAGGATTGAACAACACTTTTTTTTTCATTTGTATAGCCAGTACATGACAAAATTAAAAAAAGTAATTAGCCGAGTGTGGCAACCCTAATGATACATGACAAATGTAATCGGTGTCGGGTTGCCCGCGGCCACCCGCGTGCAGGATTAGTTTCAGCTTACTTTCCGTTCCCTACCGAAATAGCGCCCTCTGCCCTTGACGCCTGCCTTGCCATCTATACTAAGGGGCTCCTCTATTTATATCTCCACTTATAAATACTTACATTCAATGAACAAGGCTTTTAGGGAAGTTGTACTGTTCATTTCAAATATTGCCAATCTTCCCAGGTTTCTGGCGGGCGTCTTCTCTTTTGGAAGGATTGAATGGAGGCCAAAGACAAGAGACTTTGGAGGAGACTTTCACTCCGTCGGAGGTCGTATTGTATTAAACATGGACATACATATATGTAATGGACAAAGGACATAAATGTGATAATGTAATCCTGAATATGTAGTACTCGAATACGGGCTATTTTCCCTCTGTTTGTTGTAATGTTTTGATTATTTTTTTAGTTTATACCTACGTAATTTAATATTTGTAATGTGGTGTACCTATCCCTTCAGGCACCAAGAATAACCCCTTTTTTGGAGTTTTCTGACTTAAAGTTTATATTAAGCAATAATAAAAAAAGTTTAATAAAAAAAGGTTTTTCAATTAATTCAAACGATTTTTTTAAATTTTGAAGGCTGATGTATTTGACGCTAAAATTCTTAAACGCGTTTGCGTTAATAATAAAATATCAATACCTTATTATCGTTTTTTATGCCTAACATAAAACCATGTATTGTTCATAACAAGGCCATAATTTATGTGCAATTGGTGCAATCTGAAGCCAATCGCCATCTAGGTAACAGCCACCCACCACGCATGACTCCCTGAATGCCCGCATTTCCTGTCAATTACTTGAAATGTTATAAAAATGGCCTGATTTCCTTAAGGGCTTAACGAACGTTTGTGTATGCTTGTTGCTTTTTTTCTGGCTTAATACGCTTAAGAGAAAACTTGATAAGTATCCGGTATATGGTATGTGGTGGTATATGGTCCCGTAGCCACTAGAATAGCAATTTAAAAAAAAATGCTAAGTGCCAAATTCTTACCGTGTATTCTATTCTTTTTGATCCCTATACAATAAACTATCAATAGACTAAAACTTAACTCCAATATATTTATTCATTTCTCTAATAATCAGTCACTCATCTTCCCTTCGAATAGAACCTTCATTTATTCTTTTACAGTCACTGCCATTAGGTTGTGGAAAGCTCTGCTGTCTAGATAATATTTTAAGATTCAACTAAGGAAGTTGTACCTTTATTGTTTTTAATGTAACTACTCTGTGCATATATTAAGTGTAGTTATGTTCAGTACAGTATTTTTATTATTGTAAAAGATTATTTGTGTGTGAATAAACTTCTTTAAGCTGTAAGCCTCCCATTTCATTGTCTTCTTTTATTATTTACCCATTTTGTGATAACTTGCCTGACAATTTTAACGGCCGCGTTTTTTTTAACTGTTCATAAAGTATAGAGAAATTATTTACTTTCTACCATTGAGATCGGGATTACATAAACGTGTTACCCAAACAAAAAATCAATAGCGCTAATAGATAAATGGTATGTATGTATGGTATGTATGTTAGATAAACAAAACTCATCGCTTAGCCAATAGAAATAAAAACATTATTTGACAGCCGTGATTCGATCGCAAGACCACGGTTGAGAATCTAAACCAACTTTTTCATTAAATAACCCTTTCGGTAGATTAATAAATATATATTAATAAATAATATCGAATGTACCAGGAACACAGAACAACAAAGTAGCTATATTTTCAATCCTTACCGATACTTTCGCAATCCCGGATAGAAAAGACACGGCTACCGTGCATTACGTTCATTGTATAATGAATAATATCCATTTGTATGTATTTAAGCTTTTATCGAGGTAAGACCATAAATCGGTGCAGACGTAATCCGCGCCCCGCGAGCTATAAACAGAAGTCAACGTGTTGGACGTATAAATCGTGTGCTTAACTATTGTATCTCCACAATAATGAAGTTAGCTTTGAATTACGACTTGGGTGGCCAGAGTCCAAATGGATTTGAGATTTTTTTTGTAGGCTTTGACGCCCGAGGTCACGGTGAAAGGTCTCCTGAAAAAACAAACGGGTGTCATATTGCCGTGGCTTTAATCGCTCTGGTGGTTGCAATAAATCAAATAACAATCAACTTTCGGTTTATTCAACGCGATTCAAATTGGCTTTAGACAGACGTAAAATTAGTTCGATATTCAAATGTGTCATGTGCTGAAATGAGGAGATGTTACCTATGGACTATCAAACTAATGATCTGAAATCGTTTAAATATATTATTAGCAGTTAAATTTGATTAATATATCACATACATCTTAACAGCTAAAGCAATCAAATTAAATTTGTAAATTTTATACAATGTCGAAAGTAAAGTAACATGCAATATTATTTCCGTAACTAATTCTAAAAAGGCAACGCAGTTGCGGGCACTCTAGCAGTGTGAGTGTGTATCCTGTGTACATGAGCCTCCTGCCCGTTTGCCCCCTTTTATTTAAAAAATAAATATGACCGGTGAGTACGATTGTCAAAAACGTATTTTTGTCGCACCTACAAGAGACGGAATAAACGCAGTCCTCTACTGAATTTTGTCTGTAAGTACTCCAGAGGTGTCCGATATAACAACGTTTTACAAATGTATAGAGGGGTTCTAGCATTCGTAGAATATACATAAAAAGGCAGTCCTTTTTCTTAGGGTAAGATTGTTACGAGTTACATACACATATGTCAAATTTTATACGAGTTTGACGCGGGAGCTTAGCTAAATTTCTATATTTAGTCATTAAATTATATAATGTATCATTATATAGCATAACTAAAATGTATGGTACATTTATCCGTTGAGTAATATAATTCACATCTACGGTTATTACGTGGATTAAAAAGGACATGTGACAAACAAACATTCGTATCGGACATAAAAACTCGATATATTTCACTAAACTTTATATCCGTTAACAAAATATATTACTTTTCTTTAGCACCTTTTGTTATCTTTTTGTGTCCCCACTTTTATAGGTGCAAGTTGGTTCGTAAATCATTCTAGGTGTACAATCGTCAACAATAGGGCTTGTGGTTGCTATAACATTCACATGATCATAGCTTTAACTTAACCACTTTCAATTCATATATTAAGAACAAGAACTAATATTATTTTTATAATAATACACTTTATTTACAGGAATATAAAATTAAATAGCAACCACGCGATGGATAAAGGAAAAGAGGCAGACAGAGCTAGAGATGGGCAGACAATATAAAGAGAATAGGAGGCGCAACTTGGACAAGAAGAGCTAACATCAGAAAAGAATGAAAGCAGCTGGAGAATGTGTCACTGTGTATTAGAATTATGTTTTATTATGTAACTTAAATAAGTGTTAATATAATTATACTGGGTGTCAATAAAGGCATAATAATAATAAAATTAAATAAATTAAGGCGTTATCGAAGAATATATTTATTTACTTTCGTAAATCGTGAAGTTGAATACCTACAAAATTTTGACAGTTAATTAATGAAAAAAACGTTTACCATGGCGATTTGTAAATTTTTTGACTTAATATATCAATTTTTATTCAGATTATTCTATTAATTTATAATAAATTATTAATTAAATTGAAGTTAGTAACGCTATTAATTAAGCTTGCATCTATCAGCTTGGACTGGTAACGTGTTAGATCTTCGGAGACCTATGCCTGCGCCTTATAGAATCATTATCTCTGGCCAACTTGATTTGTACAGGAACATTTTAGCGTGTTGAACATCTTTGGCCGGCCAATACTCCTGGTTTTACGTGCAACAATATTCCGTCAAAGCAGAATGATCGGTACGTATAAACAATAACTCAATTACTTGTTTAATGTACACAAAATAAGATAAAAGCTAATTTAAATAAGTTATTAGGATAGTTAGACCATTTCATTCGAAGCTACAAAGTGTTTCCATGCCATGTGTTTTACTTAGATTAGCCAGTTTATAATAATTGTGCATTCTTTTCAATTGCGTTAAATAACCGCTATTTAATATTTATTTTTAACAAAATAATCTACCAATGCGACAATTTCCATTTCTGTCACATATAAATAGAAACACAAATTAAAATACCGAAACCAACAAATCTTAAAACCAAAAACGCATAAAAATAAGAGAACTCCATCAGAATCTCCTGAATCGTCGAGAACCAACGCTAAAAGAAATGAGACTGTTAACCAGCCATCGAAGAAAAGCAAGGTTTACAACATAAAAAATTACGTTATCCAACAACCAAATTTAATTAAACGCCAGGCTTCCTCTCAATGCCAAGATTCCCTCAGTTGCGAATAGCAACCACTAATATATAAATCTATCCTTTACACAAAAATCAGATACAAAATATCCATTAAGAAACATTGAAACATTATGTTTAATACAACCAAGGACTAATTACGGAAAACTTAATATTATGTATCAAGGCGCACAAATATTTAATACATTGCCACCCAGATTAAAAGAAATAAAACCTTTTAACAGATTTAAAAAACTTTTAAAAGAACATATAATTAACAACATACCTATAAAATAACAAAAATATAAACAACCATATTCTATATCTGTGTCTGTAACAATCGTAAAAGTTTAATATGAATTAATGGAATAATTATTAATGTATTTACAAAACATCAAAAAGCTATTGTAGCATTTACTTATGTCTGCGAACGAGCGTCTTGTAACATGTTGTAAAATCGATGCGACCTACCTGCACTTTTGTAACAAATATGGTACATATTGTTAGAAACTAATATTTTTATTTTATATAGTGTATTTTCAAATAATTTCATAACACGATGCACATAAGTAACTTACTCTAAATTTTCTCGCTAAGTGAATGTAATTCTTTGAGAAATAAAGTATCTTTGAACCGAAATATTTACAAAAAGAGTATTTCTTGCAGTATAGAAACTGATAAAAAGCTGACAGTCAGTCCATCAACGGTCAATTTAGAACGTCTGTCAATCTATGGAATTCATTATTTTTTTCCATACTGTGCCCTTTTCGAAAGGTTAGTTTTCGCTGATGGTACGAATAGTAACGGCTGTCGATGTCGCCTTACGTAGCCACCACCTACTGGAGCACTGCCGGATTGATTTCCTTTCAATTAAAGATAATTTACTGGACAACTCAGAGTTATAGTGACTTTAAGGAAGACTTATGAAGGGCCGTTCACGTATCCCTGAGGCCTGAACACACAATGTTAAAACATTAAGTAATAAAAAGGTTAATGCACAAAACAATTTTCACATTGGGGCTGAATGTGAACATTTCTGATAACAGTTAATCCGAGTCGAGGCTCCGTTGTAAATTAAACTTTATATCATTTTTAACGACCGCCTTGAATGGTGTTTTGATTGCGGCTGGCTGGAGGCGTCGACAACTCGACACGAAGATAAGACGACATTTACCGCGGAACAAAAAACGCAACTTATACTTTATGCCCAAAAAACGTCACAATGACACTGACGTACTATCAGCAACGTTAAAATAAACAATATACATAAATTGCAACGGACATATAATTAATATTTCATCCTTCCGAGATAGTATTTCTACGAACTACTACACAATACCCTACTGTAGTATTTCCGAACCAATTCGACTTAGCGTCAAGATAAGAGCGTACCGATTCATAAAAGGCTGTCAGCGCAATCGCGAGCCCTCTCGCTTTGAAGTTTGAGTATCCATGGGCGGCGGGATTACCTAATATTAGATGAGCCTCCTGCCCAGTAGCGTCAAGAAAAGAGCATACCGATTCATAAAAGGCTGTCAACGCATTCGCGAGCCCTCTCGAATTGAGTATCCATGGGTGGCGGTATCTCTTAGCAGCTTAGCCTCCAGCCCGTTTGCCTGTTGTTATATAAAAAAAGCTACACACAAAATTATAGTAGATGTAAAGAAAGTCATTATTATGAAAACACTAAAATGTCTTTTGACTTCATACTATTTGTACGGACTACACCATGTGTATTGATTTTGCTGACAGTACTAAACACATTTGGATTCCTACTTCAACTTTATGACCATTGACTTATGGAAAGTCGTTAATAATTAAGTATCTAATACCTTATTGTAGATTTTAACTCGAAATTGACTCGTAAAACGTAAAATCACTTGAGATTTATCTAGATGTATCACGATTATGCTTCATTGAAGTTAATAAGCCGTGAAACAACAAGTAAAGAGGATCTATAGATAACAAAAAAAGCCATTAATCTCTCATTGTTCGTCGACGCAGTGTTTGCGGACTCGTCCCGATTCAAACAACATACCATTGTGGCTAAACGATCGGGTGTGATCACACAAAGAATCACAAATGGGGCGAGAATTACAATACATCATACTTATGTACACAAATCGTAAATTTAGTCCAACTGCGAAACTAATCACATTGAACATTAATGATTTGGATGTTTAGTTTTAATAAAAACAACAAAAGATTTGTTGTAGTGTCATTAGCAATTCACATAACTATCGCTAAGAATATCTCCGTAAAAAAATTTCAATAAAAAAGCTGCGCGTTCCTATTTGAAATTAATATTTGATAAGTAATTACTATAACTAGTTAGGGAAATCACCACAGATTAACATATTAAAATGAAATAGCTGCACAACATTATTAAATTAAATTTAAAACTACTAAAGAAGTTTGAAGTATGTCGGTAACTCGTAATAGCGAATAAGCTGTTGATTAATTAATTTCGGTCTTTCCCTAGGGGTCGATCAGTCACGAAATTTTAAATTTCGAACAATAAAATACGTTGATACAAGCGCACAAGCGGGTCCCAGGAGAATGCAGACCGCTTCTCATACTCTCGATTGACAGGTGACGTGTGACGGCTATTGTCATGTTGACATGTTGACACTGTCAAACTTAACTTCTGTCCGGATTCCGCATGTAAATACGGAAATCCCTTGTAGTGTCGGCAACTCGTACAATGCGACTACAAATTAAATAATAGAATAATAAACTGCGTTTTGACCCAATACTGACAGCTGCTTGTATTATAGATAACTTGTACGATTCTGGAAAAGTTTAACTGCTTTAAGTATAGTGTGTCAATAATAATCAAATGCTTAGAGTAAGGCTGGTCATACTGCATTCATTTTATGCCTACATTGAAAAATATACTTTGTCTTTGGTATAAACAGTTGTAAGCGCATAATAAAATTATGACTATATCGCCCTTTGGTAAATAGAAAGACTAGCTGTTTTATTATTTATGTAAACCACAGTACAGCGTTTCATTGATACATCATAAAAATCAGCAATATATTGTATTTCTGTGTGTGTCTTTCTAGTCGATAAATCGAAGCAAGATTGTAACGGCACTTCAGCGCAAATTCTGAAATAATACTGTAACTGAAATATAAAATAGATATATAGTATATAAATAACATTGAAAATACTTAATACAAATGTTATGGTTCCAGGTTTTTTTAAATACAGAATTAACAAGAAATTATGTATTTTCAAATTCACCTACGACTAGCAATTGTATGGCACGTTCCTTGGTTTTATAAAAACAATAAAACCAAGGAACGTGCCATTCGATTGTCTTAAAACAAAAGAAAATAGACTATAGAAGATGCTAAAAAAACATTCGTTGACAGTTATTTACCAGACAAAATATGAGAGGTCGAAAGGACCCTGCGGCGCCCCCCGCTACGCCCCAATGCCCCGTATCACGCAGCGTTACTGTCCAGTACATGGTGACAAAGTGACAATTCCAACATTCTTCTCTAATGGTGTTTAGAAATATTCAACTGAACACAATTCGCTTTATTTATGGCCGTGTCGTGGAGAATGGTGTTAAACCTGTTTTATTTCCGGGAAGCAAAGCCTTCAAGTTGTTGATTTTTAATATTTGTTTATGCATATTATTAAAAAATTGTAAAAGAATTCGATTTTTAAAACTTGTAGCAACACGTAATAAAGTATTAGCATTGTATTTTTGCAATATCTTTTTTCGACGTTATTAACACTTTTTGTTTATCAAATGCAGTCCTACTAAATAGTATTATTATTCTTTTTATAAATAGAACATATGGCAAAAGGAGCAGGAGGCCTTCCTGATGTTAATTGACACCGCCACCCGTGGACACTGGCCCACTCTTGTCTCTTCCTTATTGTGGTAGTATTCTACATATACATGATAAAGAAATAATAATTTTACCCCAAATTTGATAATAATATTTGTTCAGTAAAGTACCAGGCGTGGCGTGAAATGAACTGTATAAAGCTTAATTAAACATAGTTAAACACTTACCATATACAAATTAAGATGGCTAAGAATTATAAAATAAACTCAAAATTTTAAATCGGCAAGTAGGTTATTAGATTATTTAGTTATAAATCCGGTACTTTTGGTGTGAGAAAAAATTACAATGTACTATTCAAGTTGGAATATCGTATAGTATTTAACAACATCTATTTTTCAAAGATCAGTGGATCTATTCTTTCGGTTTCTAAACACTCCGTGCATGGCTCGCGATATTGTTGGTAGGTAACGCTGCCGCTTAGTGGGTATTGTCTAAGGGAGACGAAACGTGGCACGTGGCACCTAATAATCTAATACATTTTTGACGTAAATAAGTAAGTAGAACAGACGTACAGAAGTATTTTTATACAGAACTGGAGAGTTCCTTCTGTTTGGCCACATTCTCACCTGATGTTAAGTGAAGCCGCGGCTTAAATGAACCCATATTATACAAGGAAGTTGTAAAAAGAGACAACGTTTCAAATCGTGCAGTGCGGCCTTGAGATGTCTCAACAACGAAGGGGTGAAACTCCAACGTGCTTCAAGATGACGGAATCAGGTTGTGTAGTTTGGAGCATTCTCTGGAGTGCAACCTGAAGAAAACAGAAAGACAGGCAACTGAACGGAGTGTCACATTTTTGCGAGTTTCTTTTTTAATCATATACTTTAATAGCAGACCCGGCAAACGTTGTTTTGCCATGTTTATTACTTCTAGGAAATATTTTTTTAGATCAATAAAAATAACTATCTACAATAATATAAATTAATAATTAATAATATAAAAATAGGGGTTGATTATAGAGAGGTGAAAAATAGGGGTTGTATGTATTTTTGTATTTTTTTTTTTGTTTTTTATCATAAAAAAATAAAATCTTTTTTTTTTTTGGGGTGGACACCCGGTATCACTTAGGGGTTTGAAATATAGATAGTAGGCGATTCTCAGACTTACTGAATATGCATAAATAATTTCATAAGAATTGGTCGAGCCGTTTCGGAGGAGTATGGGAACGAACATTGTGACTCTAGAATTTTATATATTAGATTACAAGTTTTTAATCTAACATCTCCTAACACGCTTATTTTTTAGACCTACGTAACAAATACAAAAAATCTCTTTCATAAAGATATTTTAAGATAGTAAAGTTACCAAAGAAAAATAACTCCGATCGTCTCAAATAGTTTCTTGTTGGGGTTCCGCCCCAACTATTAGTCCTATCTCCCCTTTGTCCACTAATCCGGCGGGGAAGTGGCTAAATATCTTGTTCAAATAAACATTCTGATTGTTGTATTGTCAGGGGATGTTGCGAATCGGATTAAGCGGCGTGTGTGTATCTCTAATTAAAAGTAAGATTTATAGTATTATCCGGAACAAAAGTGATTATCCACATCTAATTGCGTCTACTCGTGTGGTGTTAGTATAGTAGCTACTTAGTTCTATACATTATTAATATTATACAGTAGATCATACGAAATCGTCAAGACTATTATATTAGTTCGAAAATTAAATTAAAAAAAAACAGTGGCGCTACAATATTTTAAATTTACATTTCTGTAATCTGTGATCAGCCTTCTGTACCTACGTCCTCGACTTTTTGGTTCTAAGGCATCCCTGTTTGATGTTTTCCTTTATACGAGTGAGTGTAAAATGCACACATACACCAGTCCATTGCAGCACGGCCGATCGAACCTACGACGTCAGGGATGAGAGTCGCACGCTGAAGCCACTAGGCCAGCTCGCTCGAACGGTGAAGGAAAACATCGTGAGAAAACCGACATGTCTTAGACCCAAAAAGTCAACGGCGTGTGTCCGGCATTGGAGGCTGATCACCTACTTGCCTATTAGATTGAAAAATTCAGAAATCTGAGGCCTAAGGAGGTTGTAGCGCCACTGATTTATTTATTTTTTGCATACTAATTGATGATTGATAATGTAATCTAAAATTCTAACATTTAATTATGTATGCGAAACTCAGATTGTCCAACATACTTGGATATTATTATTATTAGTAATCTACTACCGAAAGCGTGTTTGTCTAAATCAATTTACATGAGCAAACACGTCCATTGTCAAGCGTGGACACGCCCACGACACAAGCTTACCGTGCGACGTGCTTAATGGTACTATTTTTGTAACAATACTGCGACATTTAAATATCCGGTTATTTTGGAATATGTAAAGGGAAATAGTGTTATGTCACTGCGAAGGACGCTTAGCTATGATTATTTATGCATTCTTGTCTCTCGCTGACCACTTAAACGTCGAGTTATGTAAATAGTAGAATAATTTTGCGTTTCAAAAGTTTTATTTTAATTTAATTTTGTGCGTTTGTGTAAGTGAATGAGATAGTTTTAAATTTATGATGTCTTTGTCTCACTATACATCACGTCAATTGGGATGTAATTTAATTGTAAGAATACTTTAATGAAATCTGACATAACACAAGTAGAAAATTATATTGTTTGTTATTTACGATACTATACTTACTTTAATATTAATAGTGAGTGTTTGTATGCTATGAGCTATCTTTAATAATATAGTTACTACTATAGTATTTATTTTTATTAGAAATCATAACAATCAAGTATTGTTTACTGTATTATTTAGAATTTTCTTAACCTATTTAGTAATATAGATAGTCCATGTTTGTATGTTATGAAATATTTCCCATCTTTACTCAAGAAATGTCCTAAAAAATTAAATACTAGTTTTACCTTCGACTTGAATTGCAAAATTGGCTCGTCGCCTGTAATTCAAATCAATTATCAAATCAAAGTAATTAGTGCCCTACATAATATACCTTAGCTATACCTAAATATGACATAAACAATAATTATTTGAAATTTCTTAAAGAAACGCCAAGAATGACTAAACAATTTTAGAATAACATTTTTGCATAAAAAATTCCATCAGGGGTGTAACACATGGTATTAAATTAGCATAAATCATAAGCCGAAACTGAATGGAAATATCGAATGACACTGCACATAGTATAGCCTATGCTTATTCATGAACAACGGCTGCGCGACCGCATTTGAATAAATACAATTAACTTGTTTGTTTTACCCTGCTACGCCCTGCCAGCCCTGTCCAATGGCTTTCTTTATATTAAGAGAGGGTAAGACGGATATAACTATGGTTACGTAGTGGTTACGTATACGAATCTCAACCCTGGGGTCACGCATTTACCAATAGGTTCTGTTTTAACATCGAAAAACCCCGAAGAAGAAAGAAATAATCGTAGGGCAATCATGAAACAATGATTTGGTTAAAGCACCGAGTTCAGAAGTGCGGCATCCAAAATCAGCCATGATGATTGCCAAACTTCGAAAGAGCACTATAAGAAAAAGAAATCGAGAAATTTGATATACCATAGACCCAAATATTGGTGACGTGTTTACTGGGAGGCCTAGCTCCTACTCGACTATAAAGAAAATTATTAAATAAAAAGATGCAGAAATGTAAGTTATATATATAATATAAATATAATAGGATATATTGATGCAAGAAGAGACTAGTTGGGTATTTTTAATGAGTTATTCTATGTGTGTGTAATAGATTCCTGTCATTAATATTCGGATCTTAATCGAATATCGTAATTATACAATAAAATATAATATAAAATCTTATTGTACTCGAATGCAGCCTGCATTATAGTAAGTTTATGTTTAATATAAGTACATGATTTCCGAGTTGTGACAGCCTCTTCCAAATTCTTCCTTTTGGCTCTTATCTTCTTTACTATTTTGTAATCTTTTCCCGCTATCTCTTATTTCATCTTCCCAGGTTTCAGGTGGGCGCCCTCTCTGTTTTCGCTAATTAATTTTATCGCTAATACCAAACGATATTTAGTATTGTGTGAATACATAGTAGTGAAAAGGTCTTTGTTTATTTCTTTAAATAATTTCTGTTTCAATCTTCCAAACTCAACAAAGCCTCCAGAAGTGAAACAAAAACAAACCAATTCCACTTTCCTTAATATTGAATGTTGTTTGCCTAAAGCGTGAAAAATTTATTGAATTAAATGTCATACGTTCTCGTTCGCTCGTCTGAAGTCTCGTTTCCGAATCTCACCCTAATATGCACTTCAGAAATTTCCTTATCTAAAGAAAGCATTTTATAGCAAACTTTTTGTCTATTTTACTACCAACCACTCTTTCATTATCAATATTTCAAGAATTTAATATACGATTTCAAAAGCCAACAACAGACTTGCGATCTAACGGACATTTTAGGCGCTTGTCAGCTCCACCTTGTGTGCTATAAAAAAGCTGCGGTGAATCTCAAAGCGGTTCGCAGCGTCGCACTATTATCTCAACACCATCTAACCCTACACTATTCCTTTTTTAGCAGACACCTCCGTCTCACTCTCACCTTGGTCTCTCGAGCGGGAGCTAAGATTATCCCGAGGGCGTTCCCTCAACAATTTATCATTTAGCGTTGCCTACAGACATTATTTGAAACGCATTAAAATCGCGGTTGTGGAAAATTTGTCGGCTTCGAAATTAGTAGTCTGCGCTCAATTTATCACTTACAAGACTTGTGATGTTTCTAATTAGTCATTGATTATTATCAGCTATAGTCTTGTTTATATGTAGCACATATTCTGTGGAAATATCAGAAGTTTTGGCCTAGTGGTTTCACCGTTCAACTCTCATCTATATGAGATAGACATTAGAATTTCTTTCTATGTGCGCATTTAACATTCGCTCGAACGGTGACCCAAAAATACCCAGTGTCAGACACAGGAGACTGATCACCTACTTGCCTAATAGATTGACAAATGATCATGAAACAGATACAGAGAAATCTGAGGCCCAGACCTAAAAAGGTTGTAGCACCACTGCTTTTTTTATATCAGAAGTTTCCTTCAACAGTTACGAGTATACGTAAGTGTAATGAAAAGATTTTGTTTATCCAATTATTTGCATTGGAATGTTTTGGTCCAGGTTCATTACAAAGGTTGGGGTAGAAATTTTATATTTTATTTGAATAAATATAACTATTAGACCGACTTAAAGCATCTAAAACAATTATCCCTTTGAACAGTTACTACCTACTATTGTTCAGTAATAATCTAATATGTACTTATTTTATATATATATAAAATTCTCGTTTTGTTTTTATATTTTTATGATACATACAACCCTTAATTTCCCCCTTCTACGATCAACCCCAATTTTTAATATAGTACATAGTCATTTTTATTAAACAAAAAATGTTTCCTAGAAATAATATAGGTACTTACATGGCAAAACAACGTTTGTCGGGTCAGCTAGTAATATTATAAATTCATTTGAATTATAGAATAAGCGTTGAACACCTAGTTGTAGGCTTGTAGTTGGTATGTATAGCCTAAGGAAGCAGTCACGTAAGGCGTGAACACGGGGTGAATGTGAGATGCCTTGTAATTTAGCCTCGCCGATAATTATTTACCCCAGAACCGAAACGAATCGCTGATTGCAACTTGATGCACTGCGCTAGCTTCGATATCACTTAACTTTTCTTTTATATTTTTTTATATGGCGCCAGGTTTTCACATTAATTATGCCCAAGCCTTTTCTACTTATTTATTAATTTATTTATAAATATCTATATATATAAAAGAAAGTCGTGTTTGTTACAACACTTATAACTCGAGAACGGCTGGATAAAATATCGGATAAGTTATCGAATAACAATAAATTAATTAATTAATTTTACGAATGCAAAAACCATATGGTGCCATCTGTTGACAAAACTACGCATCATTTTACGTCGAATTCGTGTCAGTTCAAGAAATTCTAATCTTGAGGTGAATGAGGAGATGCATAACCATGCTTTGATCCTGATCAAAAGCTGTTGGATATCAGAAAGTGCTTAACATGCAGTATCGCCATATTGACGCTAGAGAGAAGATGCCTAACTGCCGAATTTCTTTCGCAACGGCAAGCAATAAAACATTTCTGTATTTGCAAAAAAGTTGTATTAATGTAATACTTAACATAAATGAAATCCTAAAATAATTTAAATTAAAGTAACAACGATATTATAAGGTTGTAGGGCGGAACGAAGTTAGCCAGGTCAGCTAGTATATTTATAAAAGCTCGCCAACGCTTGGCAAACTGTCACATTGATAAAAGAAAAATAAAATACAATTTTTAATGTGTCAAGCACTTACAGACAAACATAGCATACAAGAAGTAATAAAATTAATTAATCAAAACAATAATATAATTTAAACAAACATTAAAAGAAAATCGCTCTCAAAGTGTGAGGTGAGCAACTATAGATGTCCAAATCCAGCTCGTTTAACAGAATGCTCAATCTGGACATAGGTGAATTGGCAATACGCGTTTTCCGGAAAGCATAGGAGGAAAGGAATGATGGGATGTCTGGGATATCTACTGGGTACACGAAATTTAAATTTAAATTGAAAGTATCTTGGTCCTACCAATATTTATCTACCGCTGTACCGTCACCAAAAAAAATGTCTTCTCTAGCGCTGATTTTACGACTTCATCACTGATGTTTGAATCTGATTTTTTATGGTTAAATTCTCATTATACTTGTTGGACGGGGACAATTTGTATGGGGACTGAGCTCTGGAGGCGAAGGGCTATTTTAAAAACACTTACTTCATGTTTAATATATATATTAGAAACATTACACACTTTTACATATTCACAATATTTTATATTCAAATATCACTAGGATGATTCACTGTACGCGTATATGTAAACTATTCAAGAGAAATGGCAGGAGAACACCAATCCAGAATGCTTTTTTGGTGGTTATGCCATTAAATTGTAGCTTATGTGAAACGTTGGTAATTATTTTGACAAGGATCAATAGGTACGAATAAAGAGCCTTTTCTAGCGGTGGTATTTTAATAAAAAAATATAATAAAAGGACGCTTATTGTGACGTAACTATAAAAATAGAGACATGCTGTCGCGAGAATTTTACAATTTTTATAGATAGTGATGTGCCCTAAAAAATTGTGATACATTATTTTGTTCTATCGTTAATAGTTTTCGCAGCGCACACGATTGAAGGAAGTTTTTTATTTATTTTTACACCTTGGGTTGGATTATTCAAGTTTTAGTAAGCATCCCTAATTTTTTTGAAAATTAAACATAGCCTATGTCACTTGGGAATAGTGTAGCTTGCCGACGGTGAAAGAATTTTTGAAATCGGTCCAGTAGTTTCGGAGCCTATTCATTACAAACAAACAAAAAGTCAAACCTTTCCTCTATATAATATTAGTTTAGATTTAAACAGGCATTCCAATATTCGAAACTAAAACCTTTTCTTCACATGTGACAAGTGTTGCCTGCCATTATTTACATATTCAAACTCCAATACTCGTATATAACTTTGGTCGTATCATAGCTCAATCAATCAAGAGGTATGGCAAAACAAAAGAAAGTAAAGATATATGAAAGCCGGTAGTTTATGTAGACTAAACGCGGAGACCAATTCAGTGACTCTATTTTTAATTTTGATACAATTAGTGACTTAATTCCTTTTTGTTTGGGGTAACATTCATAGTCGAGATTTAACGCTAAGTAATACTTTCGTATTCCATACGCATTATAATAGACGGGAATCAAGTTCTATTTCAAATCTTAGTGTAGGTAACGTCACCAATTAGCCACTATTAAATTTTATTTAAAAGAAATTGCAAAAAAGTTTTATTTCATTTAAAATTCAATATACGAACTTAACAAACATCGTGTATTCAACAATTCAATTCCACGAACAATTTATTAATATTCATACCCAACAAAGTAGCGTTTTTACTCTTCGCTAACTTCACGAATAAAAAGCGCAAATATTTAGCTGGAACACGTTCCAGTTTGTCAGTTGTTTTAATTCTGTTTTTAGTGTTCGAGTGATGACGGTTGTTTTGACTAATAGGGACGTTTGCGTGTAAACACCTTGGGAGTTGGGATGCATCGCATCACTGTAATGCTACTGGACGTCCAGATACAAAATATTTCATATAAAATGTTTTGGTCAAGTTCCTTACGATGGGCATCGGTTGGAGCGGAAATTATTGATTTGAAATAAATATGGACTTGCGACTGAAAATGGTTCTCAAACAATTATACCTTTGAACAGTTACTACTGTTATTTAGTTATAAAAAAAGTGTGTACTTATGTACCTACACGCGTTAGAAGTTATATTTATTTATCGTAACAAGATAAAAAAATTTTTTTAAAAATTTAACTAACCCAAACTAAAATGTTGTAGCTAACTTCAGAGTGTCGGTTTTTTGTGACGGTGTGCGCGCGCATCGTAAAAATTTAGTCTCATCATTTTTCCCTAATGCGCCAAAAGAAGTATGTATAACTTCAATAGTATTATAGATTCATTTGAAGGTTTTAGCAAAAAATAAGTGTGGAACGCCTAGTTGAAGGTTTGTGTTGTTAGGTATAAAGCCTAAGGAAGCAGTCACGTAAGGCGTGAACACGGGGTGAATGTGAGATGCCTTGTAATTTAGCCTCGCCGATAATTATTTATCACGGTTTTAAGACAAATTGAGGTTCGTTTATGTTTAACAAAAAATAATATTTAATACATTCATACAATGGCTACTTAAACTTACTCAGATAGTCTATGTATCAGTTAAAATGTAGACTTAATTAAAGTGAAACAATTTAAGTAGGTACTTATAAAAATTGAATGGGTATAAGCGTAAATTTAATAAATTAAATTATCTAACCGTTTACATTTTAAACATAAAAATTAAAACTTTTATACAATTATATCTTCATATAAAAATAAATAATCAATATATATAAATTCATAAATTTCTCATAACTACTAAAAAAACTCCATATTTACCATTTTATAATTATAGCAGAGATACTACTACCGCCATCTATTGCACTAATATAAAACTAACGTATACTTTAACAGAAATACGCGTTTACCATTCTAAGCATGTGGTTAATTTCCAAATTGATTCCACTTCATAAATAATTTCTTATTTCAATATCACCTAGAGTTTCTTGTTTATACAACAAAATGTTAAATAGCCTGCTTTCAATACGTGGGCTCGATATGTCAACTTAATTGATGTCAAACTAATATCGACGGTATACGAACGGATTAAAGGTGAATGTTCTATGAATGTTTTTTGTTTGAATAGTTAAGTGTGGTTCGGTGGGATTCGGAGCGGTTGGCGCCCCGCTGGGTGAGATCCCTAAAAACACACAGACCGCGGGGCGCCGCGCCTCTCACTAATAACACGGTCTTCCCTGTCATACCTTATTTCATCCTAACATCTCACGTTTTTTCCGTGTCTTCGTTTTTTTAACAATAACAATAAAACGAGCGTTTGATGATAGTAATCCTTCATCCTCATTGTCTTTTGGCAGTTTCTCGGAATAAAATATGTTGTGCGCTTGAGACGTGATATCCGAATGTCATATTATAAATGGCATCATTTAAAATATTTTAATACCCTCTACATCAGGGCGATATTAATTTGGTACGGTTGAGCGGGCCTTGCCACTGGGATGTTAAATGACGGATTACCGCAGCCCAGATCGAAAGATAACTCAGATTCCGCAGGGTCTATCCTTATCCTTATACTTCAATGTCTGAACACCTTAGCATGACTTATCGCGTTGATTTTAAATTTATAATATAACCAATAAAAACTTATTTTATGATTAACCGTATTAATCAGTTGATGTTTTATTATGTTTTTTGTACTTTTACGAAATAAACTATTTCTGTAAATACATATATATAAATAGTATTTACAATAGATTTTGTTACATGCAGTGCATAACTTATGCACTACTTAATAATTAATTAAACTTTAACTTGGCTTTCAATAACTAATAAGTATTATAAAGAGGAAAGATAAAGATAAGAATTTTTTTTTTTTGATGGCTCTGGCACGATTTGTGCATTAGCCAGCGTCAAGTATAGGATTTTTTATAATTCGTGCTTGTCTTTAGAAATTCGACCGAGTCATTCATGTACGGTTTAGGCACTCGCCCGGTACCGCACAACCCTCCCAAAGGCCGAGAACAAATTTAAATTAAATTAAAACTTGCCCTCGAACCGGGAATTGAACCCGGTACCCCTCACCTAGCTGCCACTTAATAAGACCGCTAGGCTATGTAATGAGGCCCCTACAATAAATATTATCGAAGAGTATTCACATAGTAACTAGGCACTTGGCAACCAGTCCACATTAATGTTGCTAAGCAACAGTATTTTCAATAATTGTGATTGGATTTTCTTTAGTTGTGCTTGTATTCAAACAAATATAAACAATGGTAAGAATTACAGTTGAAATGGTTCGTAAAAAGGCAGAACATCACGAATGCCTTCTAGCACCTCTTGAAGAAATAGCGTTACATCAAGAAAACATTGAAAAAATTGAATTCATCCAAGACTGGTGTCCGAAACTTAAAATACTTCTGATGCAGAGCAATTTAATTGCAAAAATTGAAAATCTTAACAAGCTTAAACATTTAAACTATCTTAATTTGGCGCTTAACAACATCGAAGTAATTGAAAACTTGGAACGTTGTGAATCTCTGCAAAAATTAGACCTAACCTTGAATTTTATTGGTGAAATTTTAAGTGTGGAGTCGCTGACTGGCAACTATAACTTAGAAAATTTATACTTAACAGGAAATCCTTGTACAGATTATGATAACTACAGAGATTTCGTTATTGGAACACTCCCGCAGCTTATATCCCTTGATGGTAGAGAAATTGAGAGATCTGACAGGATAAAAGCATTACAAAATCTTCCTGTTATTCGCTCAGACATTTTGTTTGAACAGGAAAATTATCGTTATCAGAGAAAAGCTCAAAAATCAAGATTAGATCGTGATATAAAAAGTAAATGGGAGAATGAGTACAAAGATATGGAACCCGATGAGAGGAACAAGAAATTCTGGGCAGAAAAATGTGAACATTCACCTGAAGTACGGTATGAAATAGAACGTATGAGACAGTTGAAGTTGAAATCCTACGAGTCCGCTCCAAAAGAAGAGAAAAAACGTGTTTACAAGTACTTCGCCCCCGATGGACGACCTTTTAATATCAACCAAGCCAAAATAGACTTTCGCTTTGATGATTTGGAACCAGATAAATATGTCCTAGACCTGGCAGTGTACAAACATCTTGACACAAGTTTATTGGAGATAGATGTACAACCTAATTACGTAAGAATCACAATAAGGGGTAAATTATTTCAATTACATCTCCCAGAAGAAGTGGATATTTCTAATTCGATAGCACAACGTTCGAAAATAACTGGTCATATGGTTGTAACAATGCCCAAAGCTAATGTAATTGTCACCGATAAATCACAGATTAAAAAACCGTTTAAACACTCACAGCTATACCACGAGCATACGATTGCAGACTGTGCAATAAAAACAGAACAGACGAAAAGAGAGTATTTAGAGATTGGCGCGTCTGATATTCTAGATTTTACAAAAATGACAGAACCCAGTACTATGCCTTCATATACTGATACTAGAATTAAATTGTCATCAAAACAGCCTGCACCAGATTTCGTTGACGATCCTAATGTACCGGAATTGATATAAAATATTGTTTCATGTTTCATAAGTTCTCATTGCCGTTAAAGACGAATGTGCGCGAATCCCGATTCGTGTATGTTTTTCGTACGGCTACTAATAGCGAATTACTTAAACAAACGCTTTATTCAATATAAATATTTATTTATAACTTATGTATTTATTTAGAGTTAAAGCTGACATTCAGATTACACATGTATGGGAAAACTTAGATCTTTTATTCTTTTTATATTATGATTATGATAATAAGGTTCTACAAAAAATAAATTATATATTAGTGGTAACTACATCACATATACTAACGACCAATAATATAAAATATACATATATTTTACACGTTTAAGAATAATCTGTTCAAAACCAAATTATTTCGAGATAAACTATAATTGCCTTAATAAAATTACAGGCGTTTTATTTCTCATAAAGAAAATAAAAGTCTAATATGCTATGTATAAACCATTTTGTTATCGACGTGTTCAACTAATTTGCATAATGTTATTTAACCAACTAGGAAATGATAGCTATACATTTAACCGACAGAACACATAATTAATTACAATAAATAAGAATTAGCTGTCAATATACATTTAAAACGGTCATACTAGAAACACCAGTATTATATAGTCTTGCTTACGAGAGACAATAGGTACTTTATTCTTAAACCAATCTAAAGCTTAATGAAGTTTTTCTTATTAATATGACCACCAAGCGCTTTTACAGTGATTTCGAATTAATGATTACAGCTGTCTGCTTTCCACTCCATCTATCGGTGGGATGCCATTTGTTATCGGCGGCGCCACAGTGAAGGAAAGGAACCCGTCAACATCGTGCATTTCTTTGGATGAAAATTTAGCTGAAATCTGGTGTCTGCCGGCCCATGGTGGTGTGATCTTGAATTGGGCTGTTGCAAACTCACCTGGTGGTACGTTCTGGAATATGAAATGGTTTTATAAAACTTACGCGTGCACCTAGACTCTAGAGGCGGTTTTAATACTGCTATTCTTTTGTATTTTTTTTTATTTCTAACTACTAATATATAGAAGTTCAAGGTTATTTGATTACCTGACAGTCCATCGATAAAAAATCTATTTATTTTGAGATGAATTAGAATGAAATGTTTAATTCGCCTTTGAGGCTAGATTATTTAAAGCTAGTAGTATCTATATTTTTTCTTAACCTTATTCCAATATAATAAAATTAAAAGCGTGGATTAATCCTCACCTGGTCAAGTTCGATCTTAAGTTGTTGATCAAGCCCTGGTCCTTGTATGTAGAACTTGGCGTTCTTCAAAGGTATCGGCAAAGGATTTTCCACTTTAACATTGACAGTAAACTCCTGTTTAGACACCGGTTTATCCTCGATTGATATCTTGATATCCGGATTCCGAACTCTGAAGTCGTCTTGCGCAAAGTAATCGAAGTTTTTGTCGACTATTGTTGCGAGACATGCAATGTTGAAGGAAGCCTGTAAAATATGAACCTTTACTTATTTATAATCTTAATATTAATAATAATACTAAATCTTATATTTACAAAGTGGTACATCCAGATTGATTATGTATAAAAAAAACCGCCACATAAAATAGGCGTGCAAATGTCATGTTAATTATCATAATGTCATAATAATAAGAACAGTTAAGATTTGTTGTAAAAACTTATGGTCTAAATAATCTCCCACATTATGGAGCCTTTAAAAATCTTATCACCTTCCCCTTGAAAGCATTAGGCGGCAGTGATCTATAACTTTTATTTAAAATATTACAATTCAAAGCCTAAGGCTTTAATCCAAGAATATTAATAAAACAACCTTTATTGTTACAAATATACATTTTATAAATAAGACTAACTATGACAAAATCACTTTTAAAATCATTCAATATGTCTTTATAACCGTCATGTCATGACAAACCAACCTGATCAACCAATTTCTTGTAGTAATCATCAAAGGTGACACGCAATGTTATACGTTCTTTGCCCTCTGGACCCAGCACCTTATCGAACTCCTCTCTCTTCACACCATCACCTGTCACGCCAGTATAAGTGACCGTGTCTACTCGGAGTACACCCTTCACATTATGCTGGTCGACGGTAGACCGATTCTTTATATTTAATACCTGGTAGAATAATATATAAGATTAATGATACAAAGTGACTTAAACGAATTAATACGCTTAACCGAATGACACGAATTTGTATGGAAATCCTGAACAGTACTGCAATATATTGGGTTTCATTGCCGATAAAGCAACAAAAATTATAAATGAACTAGAATAGTGCCTGCTCCATGAATTGATAGGACTTTCTCTAATTTCTCCTTGTTTCATCACAATACTTACGACTGTGAAATCCTGTCCAATCTTGATATCGTCTCGAAGTTCGAACTCGAAGATAACGTCATTGAAAGCATCGTTTAGGTAATACCTCGCGAAAATACTCTCAGATTTACGTAACGCCTTCTCCATTGTCAAACGCTCCTCCCGCGTTCGTTCCGGGTATTTGTATAAGTTTGTGATGTCCTGTAAAATTACATCAGGCGTTAAAAATTATAGTGTAGAGATAGCGGCAAGCAACGTTCTTATTATGTAAAGACTGTATGTTACTAATATAAGCTTTGTTTAATTAGTTTGACATCTGTTGTTGTTGCGGCTTCATCCCTTTGAATTAAGGTCTATTTTACATTGCATAAAAAATCGAATTCATTTGAATAAATTTTTCTTTGGCAAAAGGGGAATAAAAATTACGCTCCTACTATGAAGAAGAATCAAAATAGTTACCTCTCTCTCCATTTTTCCGATTGCTTTGGTTGAAATATTTTGTCCAATTGATATTGTATCTCTCGCCATTAATTTCAGAGGCTGTATTTCCCCTGAATACTTCCATAGCACCTTAAAATAAAAAAATAGGCTTATTGTCAATACTGAACCTATATTGCATCGAAGTACATAGTTGTTCCTTCACCCCTCAATGGGGTATCGCGCAATAGCGCGATACCTAACCTAACGTAATAACGTTACTATAATAATTTGTCTATCCGAAACGATTAATATGTCGTCCAAATCAAACTCAAGATTTCCGGGTGTACTGAGTCACTGAAGCGACAAGAAGTGGCGAAGATCGACAAACTCAGTTTTGTAACGCGCAGCCCGCTATTTAAGCCATGACTTATTTAAGCTATCGCGGCATATGTTAAAAGGAGTATTAATATCCATAGCGCTAAATCACTTGTATTATTTAATTATATTAAATTATTGTTATTATTATATGGAAAACGCAACAAAGATGGGCCAAGTGTTCGCGTCTAAAAATTATGAAGAGCATAACGCTATGATGTCGATTCGACTGGCTTATTTAAGGGACCTGAGCATATTCTATACCTTATCAGCGTTGACCTGTGCGAAAACATAAGCTGCATCATATGGCCTTTGAAGTTCTCCATCACGCACTGCCCTCAGAGAGGCAGGCCCACATCGGTACACATCTTCTGACGTTTCCTGTGGCGTAGAGTCTATCGCCTGCCACCCACCATACTCCGGGCCTAGGTCAGGTCGTTCCATCCACACCTGGAATTCATAAACAAAATAATAAAAGAGTTTCAGTCTTGTTTTAAACTAAGAACCGACATATTGTGGTTTTAATGTAGTAAACCGAAAATGTTCTTTAGATGATAAACATTCAAAATTCAAAATCAAGATCATTCTTCCACACATATCTTCTATTCACACTAAATTTAAGAAAATACAAAGACATGAAAAAACTATATATTTTTACGCGAACTTAATCGCTAATGCTACTAATGGTCCATTATAAATCGCCGGTTGCACATATTATTATGCTCTATATTAATAAGTTATACTCTAAATAACTTATTAATATAGAGTAGAGTAGTATTAAGAATAATCTATATATATAAAAATGAAACCCGTTTTCCGTTGTCACGACATAACACGAAAACGGCTTGACCAATTTGTCTGATTTTTTTAAATAATATTCCTTGAAGTACGAGGATGGTTTTTACGGAGAGAATAATTTAAAAAAATGAGTGAAAAAGTCTAAAAACAACTTTTCTATATTCCCATACAAAATATTCGTAATAATACTTAAAAGTCATTTTGAACTTTAATACCATATCATAAAGTTCAAGTGTTAGTGGAGGGGTTCCGGGAAGGTAAATTTTTATTTTTGCCATAATGTATTTGTTGTCTTATCAACATTCTTTTTTTATCTTACTAGCTAGACCGGTGTCCCGAATAGCAGAATAAGTATTTAAAAAAAAAAAGAATAGACTGTTAGGCGGTACGATGTTCGCCAGGCCAGCTAGTATCATATAAAAATACAATATCACAAACTTTCGCAATTTTCTCATGATGGTAAAAACTGAATAGCTATAAATATGAAATCTTTTCCAAAGACATCTTTACGATTTGGCCACCGTAATGACAAATAAAATTAAAAAAAGCTAACCTCATTCCACACATGATAGTTCCATACTGAATCTCTGGTGAACTCTTCTAACGTGTTCCCATCTTCATCCTTGATTATGTCAATTGTCAAACTACCCTGACTGTCATGCGCTGCGTCATATCCAGTGATAGATCTACAGGGTATACCCAAAGCTCTGCAAACTATATAAAACGTTGTTAATCCTGAATAAATCTACTATATAAAAATAAGTCGGGTTTTCCTTCCTGACGCTATAACTCCAGAACGCACGAACCGATTTCCACGGTTTTGCATTCGTTGGAAAGGTCTCGGGCTCCGTGAGGTTTATAGCAAAGAAAATTCAGGAAAAATTTCAACAGAGAAGCGGGATCACCAAACGAAATGTTACATAAAATGAAGCCATCTGGTGGCGAAACGGAGTTCGCCGAGTTTGCTAGTATTTCATAAAATCATCGGAACACATCGTCAGATATGCTGTACTGATATTTTCTCTTCAAAAGAATTAAAAGTTGTGTCAGTTTATCAAAGCCTGAACATTAAACTTATACGCACATCACATACTAACTAAGTAGCAATGACGGAGATATATTTATCGGAAACAAGACTAGCTTCTTGTTCAAAGATTCATGCACCAATTAGAATCTATTATATAATTATTACACACGTCACAATAAGTGATTTTTTTATACTTACTTGTCGTCAGAACTCCAGCATAAACCCAGCATTGTGCGTATTTCACTGGCTTCTTTTTTGAGTAATATTTTTGTAATATGTCCAAAGAACCGACCCATTTAAGAGGATGATTACCACCACTGTAGTCGCTTAGCTCCTTGCCCCAATTACCAAACAATACTCCATTATCGTCTTGCACGTTTACTGCAGCGGACAGAGCGCGCGCAGTTCTGATGGGATCACTTCTCGCTCGACCTTTAATCTGTAAAATATTTTGCCTGATATTAATTTCGAGCCGTTTTTGTATCATATTAAATCAATCAATAACAAAAGTATTGAATATTATTGATTGATTTATTATATTACTCTTGGAAACAATTGAAGAAATTAACTCATTAAATCCATTGTGATTATTACTTATCTGTTTCGTTGAACTAAATATATTATAATAATATTGTTTGATACGTAATGAATAATTGTGACCAACATTTGATCCCGATATCAAATTTACGAGTCAACGAGACTAGTTTGTCGTAGGTCCTACATATACTATATGTAAAGATTATACATATGTATATTCTACAAGCTGGTGCGGCCGCAGTGCAGGCGCAAATAAATAAACGGCTCCAAAGAAAGAGTAGTTCCTCTAACTTTAATTTTGTTCCCTTTGGAGTGGAGACTTGCACAGTCGCTAATTAAAGATTTCAGTTGGCGCCTGGTAGATATAGTACCGGTGACCCCAGAGCTGGTGCTTTTCTCGCTCAACGAATAAGTATCGCATTACAGCGAGGAAATGCTGCCAGCGTTAAAGGTACACTGCCACAGGGACCAAACCTCTTTAATTTGTTTTAATTTTCTATTTATCAATTTATATATTAATAATGTTAAGTAAGTTATTCGGCTGATAGTTGCTGCTGATAGATATTACTCTGACAGTGCTAGTATAATTACGGTAAGAAATTTTGCTGGAGTCAATACCAGCGCGAAAGTATTAAGCTTTTTGAATTAAAGGTATCCTATCCAAAACCTGAGTTAGGAAGACCCGATGTGTATGCACCAATTTAACAGAACATAAAACATATGAAATATTCATGTCTTTACCTTTCCAATTTCCCTGACCAAATACAGAGCGCAGTCTAATATGTCCTTCTCATATTGGGCATAATTCCAAGGTGTTGGTTTTATTCGATTGTGAACCCCTCTAAACATAAGACCTCCGTCTTCTTGCACGTACTCTTCTCTGTGACTGTGACCTATAAGCCGAGATTTCTCAATTAGCATTACCTCAAATCAAATTTATTTATTCATAACTACGAGTATGTAGGATAACGGAAGAATTACATTTACTATTATATATATACAAACTATAATAAATATATATCATATATATACAGTCCCTAAATCAAGAGCGTATAGCGGGCGAGATCTGGCAAGAAACCCTCCGACACTCTTTTCAATCAGCAAGTTTTAGGTTCTCAAGGAAATTTGTAAGGGTGAGTACAGACTATGTAACATATTATATAACTAGTGTTTTATAACACGTCCGCATTATGTAACCTTGTAACCAACATTATAACATAAAACAATACTGTACACATTAGACTAACAATGCAATATAACAATGTTATATAACCATTTTGAATAACAAAAGAAAAATAAAAAACGTAGATGCTGGGTTCGTCCTAGCATACATAACATGTTATTATAACATGTTTTATAATATTCAGTGTCCACATTATCTGAAACATGTTGTATAGCAATGTTGTATAACATGTTATGTTATATAGTCTGTACGCACCTTTAGGAACTGCAACCATTGCACCACGCTTCACTTGACATATTGAAACAATAAGTAACAAACACCACTGCCGCCCATTTAAAACTATGCCACTGGGAAGTCGAAATTGTAGCTTGTAAGAATATTTACCTGGCATGTAAACACTATCATTCAAGCACCATGGGTTGAATAGAACATATATTGGTAAGGGATGTGTGTAGCTAAGAGAGCTGCCACCATTCAACTTGGTGTCCACATCTATGCGCCATGCAGCAACTATGCAGTCAGCCGATGGCGTCACCGCCACTATGAGATGAGAATCCATTTGTCCTTCATAGACTGCATTCCATAATCCAAGCGTTTCGGATCCTTTCTCCAGCATTGGTACGGCCGCTGATGTATCATCAGACGGCCCACGCTTCTCGACATCTGTTTGGATTTGAGTTTATAAGAAAAAGGAATCGTCTGTTATTTTTACTTATAGAAGAGTGTGTTTTTTGTTAATTATAATTCGACTGTCTCCGAAGATCTCTTCCTAATTGTATTTTACTAAGCCCATAGGTAAAATATATTTAAATAATAATCCAGCCTCAGAATCATTCGTTTCTTTAATCATTTATATTTTTAGATAAGAAGCCTTCCGTGACACATCACGTCGTGTTTGGGGTGTCGTCACGATGTTCGCAACGAACCGTAGGAGCAAGTGTTAAAGATTTAAGTTGGATAGATAGTACCGGTGAACCCAGAGCTGGTACTTTCCTGACTCAACGAATAAGTATTGCAATACAGCGAGGATATGCTGAAAGCATTAAAGGTATACTGCCACAGAGACCAAACTTTTAAAATTTGTTCTTATTTTCTATTTATCATTTTATTATTATTACTATGTAGGTTAAGAATATTGTTAATTATATATTCAAAATTCGATATTGATAGTTACTGACAAAATAAATGATGACATAACTCGATAAAACAGACATACTTGATGACTAAATATTATTTTAAGAACTGCACATTAATTTTTCTGTCAGTAAAATAAAAACAGCTGCAGATTATATTTATTAACAAACCTACATTTGAGGGCCTCATAGCCTAGCGGTCTTATTGAGTGGCAGCTAGGTGAGGGGTACCGGGTTCGAGGGCAAGTTTTAATTTTAATTTAAATTTGTTCTCGGCCTTTGGGAGGGTTGTGCGGTACCGGGCCAGTGCTTAAACCGTACATGGAGGACACGGTCGAATTTCTAAGGCGAGCACGAAATTTTAAATTTTTATATTTGACGCTGGCTAATACACAAACCGTGCCAGAGCCATAAAAAAAAAACAAACCTACCTCCCACATAAAAGATGAAGGAAACGGCGTCTCTCCGTGCATCGTACGGTCTGTTTAGCAGTATATCAAGTTTAAAGGCCTGCCCTCGTCGAACAACTAGACACCTGTCAACATCTCTCGTCATGAGGTTGAATTTGTTCGTGTGATGATTTTCCCCGTTGGTCTCGATGCAGAAATCGATGCCTTGCACTGCGAGGACACCTTGGCGTGTTCCGTCGACGACATCTGAATAAATAAACATATTTTAAACATACTGAATTTATTTACCTAAAGTATCACATAAAAGGCACAGATAATAGAACTAATAGATCTAATTAAGTACGTCATCGGGAAATTCGCGCCTTATTATTTGGACCGCTGCCAATTTTGATTTACAAAGTATTGGATTTGGTTTCCCAATATTTAATATTCGCGAGCTATATTTAGATTTTTTTAAACCATACCTGGCTGAAACGGAACTATGATATATTTATGACGTCGTCCAAAGTAATGTCTCCACAAATTCTTAATGTACTCCATTTTTTAGTATACACTCATAGCTTTACACTTTTAACTCCTAAATCCAAAACTGCCGGCATTAACAACACATATCTAATTGTTAAACAAACGTGTAGCTCCTTGAGAATGCCGTCATGAACTGTTGGTTCCCGCATAAGTCTGTGTATAACACTCCTACATCTGGGAAGATGATGTCATGAAGCAAACAACGAGAGAAGCTCAGCTATTCATTGACAGAGCCTTGACAATCACTTCCTTTGAGAAAAATTTATGAACAAATATTCGCGTTTTCTTAGAAGTTCACTTAAACTGTCATAAGTAAGTTTTGATTCATGAACTGTTTCACTATGAGATCACCATAGATTCCGATCGTCGCAAAACAAACTCAATCAATTAGACGAGGACATGATAATTTATAACGTGACCTCTACAAATTTGTTGATTGGAACAATGGTTGTTTAGTATAGTATATAACTTCTGCAGCATTCAAATTTTCTACTTGGTGTCACTTAATTGAATTTTTAGGTGGTAGGTCTCCTTCATGTGCAGTGTTTCGTCAGGAATCGAACTCAAATCGACCCACTGAGACTACAGAATACCAACGCATATAATAAATAAACAAACTACGCAATGTACACTTTGAAAACTAGTAATACACTATTAAATAGTATCTATATTTTAAGTTAGCAAATCACGCATAAACTGCCAGCTACAAGAATTATGCACCCACAATATCATTTCGCAATAGTTGCTTTGTACTTCTAAGATAGAATCTCTTTAGAAGAATTAAATTAAAAAAACTAAGTGACAATGAGTGCAATTTCTCTTTTAATTGCACAATTCGACGTTCAATTTTTTTAGTCTGTTCAAGCACAGTATTTTTTTATGACTTGTCAGATATTATTATAATAGTCTGTTAAAGATGAACTTCCATCACGATTTCAATTTTATTTATAGAAATACATTCATTATCCTCACAGTAAGCTAATGTCGAAAAAAATGTTAGTAAAGTATATAATATTAAATACATAATATCCACAATAGCGATGTTGTGAACTCACTCTGCGAACATATAAATATGTCGTTGTGTCGGAGACAGCATTCAGTAGGCGCAACGTCTTTGTTAACGGAGATCTGTACAACAGACTGGTTCTGGCCCTTGGTATTGCAAACAACCTTGGCCATCGGCGTCGCACATATCCCATACGTACAAAAAGCCGAGTTCTTGGAGAACACTCTTAGGTTGCTCACCACCCCCCGCAAGACTTTGAGTAAACAAAATTTCGTAAGATAAAAACCTCTTTTGTTTCTTTAAACGACCACAGATCGTTAACTTAAATTCAAAGAACATAGACTAACTTAACGCCATGACACATTTAATGAATTTCTATTCCAAGTTAATGACTGTATAGCCTTAATTGATATTGTGGGTGCAGATCCATATCAGATGAAACCTTGAACTAAACATTACATAAAACGCGTAGGTTTTAAACCTAACTGCATAAAGATTTATTTCCATTTGATGAATTGTTATTATGATTTATGTTAAATATTACTCATAGATTATGTTGTTAAATATTCAATTTTTTTATATTTATAAGACAGCGCTCTTGCTTACGTACAAAAATACGAATTTGTGTCTATTTATCGTGATAAAAATCTCTAGGGTATCATATCTAGAGTAGATATGAACCAGGGAGACTCATGCGTAATGCGCTTACTTTACAGTACATATTCTAAATATATACTTCCATCCTCAAGTGGTGCTATTACCCTTTCTTATTGGCCTAATTGTGGTTCTTTTTTTTAGAAAAGTAGTTCAGCCTTCTGTATTAAACACCTATACGTACATTTGAATTCTAGAAATATTACGATATTTTTTCCCGCTATTGTTAAGCTGCGCATTGGTTTGTGGAATCCGCTCTTAGAGTCTCAATAGGTTCGTTGTGCGTAGCTAAACTGCGCTTATAGAAAGTACAATCATTGCTCCGACGGAGTTCGAACCCATTCAATTCAGAATCACATATTAACCACTGCACATATAATACTAATTGATTTACTTTTTTGTTTATGCTGTTAATGCTTACGTATAAACGTCTTGTCTAGAGAGCTTTAATTTTTTTTTAATAAGTATCTATAAAATAGACAAGTCAAGTCCCCAAAAGCGCTACCCATAGCTAATACATCTCCAAGAACTTCGTTAACTCAGTTAAAATATCAAAGGTGCAGCTCGTTTAGTAGTGGTTCACCTTGAGAATTAAACCATGCGCTCGTGCGGACCACGCACCTATTTGTCAACATTCCATAAATTAAATACCTTTTTTAACAATCGAGGTCTTGTTACCATAATCCTGATATGTGATTACTGAATGCCCATATATCTATAATGTCGTCACATTTGCTTGAAGAAGAAATAGTATAAATATTTTAATTCAATAAATAAATTTTATTGGAATGAATTTTACAGTTGCGACGTCATTCGCAGAGTTCAGTGCCTTCGAAAATTTTAAAATCTATACCGAACTTAGTATAGAAATAACCTTAAAAGGGTCATATACACCTAATTTTTTAAGATCAGATTTTTTAAAGACGTCAAATTTACTATAATAATAACAAATAGAAAGAAACGTTTTTAACACGCACACAAAACATTTACAAAGAAACATTAAACTAAGGACAAAAACGATAAAATAGTGCGCAGTGTTAATTTGGCCTCAGTACGCTCGCAGTGGAAACTTGGGCAAGCCTTGTGACCACAACACTGATTTTCAGTGAGGCCGTTAAGGATATATATATATATACCATTAAAAGAATCGATAAAGTAATATATTATATATAGTTATTATAAACCACTTGGTCTATAGCTTATTACAATTTTATTATTATTATCCTTTATAGTGTTGTAAGAACAAGGGTTATGTCTCTAGTTTTATTCAGAATTAGATTATTTAAATAAATTATCTATATTTTGAAATGTATTCCATTTAAATCAAAGAACAATAAATACTTAATAACACTGACTTAAGCCGTACCACTAATTCAAATAAGCTCACACTTATAATATTGTTTTAATGTATAATATGTTTAATTTTGAAGACTTGAACTTACAAAAGGGCTATGTGATCGTAATTCATACTGTTTTTGGCTTGCAGATAAAACTCCGAGATTGAAATTATAGATTAACTATTCTTATTTAACGAGTTAGTTTTTTATAAGTAGTATTCATATAAAACCACAATGTTTTGTATGAATGTAACCATAGCAGTCTTGTTTAGATGCGCGACAAACGCATATAAAATATTTTTTCAATTTTCTCGTTTTATATTGCCTAACTTTAGGCTATCTAATAACTGACCGGGTAGTCCATTTATTAATCGCGGTAGCAAATACCTAAACGATCTCCCGCCATAGACGTTGTAACTCTAGTACGTTATGCCTCTAAACCAAAAACTCGCAATAAAGTGGGACGTATCTAAAAACAAACTACAATTGTGTCGTAAAGAAAACGATATAAAACATCTCGGTTTCACAAGACAAAGATCAAATAATTTTATTTGTCTCATTTCTTTATCGTCTTGTAATAAAATTTAAATTAGTGTCGCTTTATGACGTGCACTCATAATTAATTAATCAATCATAATAACTATGCTTTGTTACAGAGATTTATAACAATGCAATAATTATAGATATTTCCTTAATAACTTAAACGCTCTTAAGTTAGCTCTGCGACCCAAAAGTGTCATTATTAATAACATAAAAAGTACTTAATATATTTTTTATTTAAATTGTTTAATTGTTAAAAGAATTAAAAATAAACGTAATTCGTGGCAAATTAGTTGTAGAATTTAGTATTTTAAGCTAACAAAATTAAATTTATCCAAGAATAGTTTCTATTTGACATTTAATTTTTTTGACATATTACGTCATTTATTGAAATTTAATCTATAGAATCTATTATTCAAATGGTCGACACTTGTATACACTAAGTATCGAATAGGTAATTTATGTAAAATTGCTATTCTACAGTATTGTTAAGTCAATAAAAATTACTATGTAACTATGAAAACCGGAATTTAAGAGTTAACAAGCTAAGATTTATGTAAATTGGACGTGCATAGATATATATATAAAAACTATAAAGTTTTTAAAAGTCTTTGGAATTATTTGTTTGTGCAAGGCAGTTGCAAAAAACCCGTTTAGTTATTCTTGATAACTTTTACATATATATGTCTAGAAAAACCCTCCAAGTTTTATCTCATATTT
Organism: Pieris melete; assembly: GCA_963693345.1. NCBI lineage: Eukaryota > Metazoa > Arthropoda > Insecta > Lepidoptera > Pieridae > Pieris > Pieris melete. The sequence goes on from CAVNZK010000028.1 coordinate 2,185,424, forward strand.
GGTTTATTAATAGGTAGGAACTGGGTTGGTTTATTGAAAAACTACTGAAATACTTCACATTATTAGGGGTTTTTAATATACGAATTCGGAACAATTGTAATAATATCTCGAGACCTACTCAATATACATATTATAAACATCTATTTATTCAAACCTTGACCTACCATTAGAGGTGTCCAATCTCGGTGGTCGCGGCAAATCTTTAAGATCATATGAATCGACGCCTCTCAAACCGCAGCATCCGCAATCAGAGTTCCAACACCTAGACAACCTACTCTTCACTGCACCCATTACTAATCACTATATAAAAATCCTTAATCACTCTCTTATTCAGCCACTGTGTAAACAAACTGTTCTCGATTTAGTACGATAAACAGACGCCACTTAAAAGATATTAAAATCCATTAATACATGATCGGCGCGTGCGCTGTATGCGATGGATTCGAAACATCTGCGGTGTTAAACCTATAACCTAAGGTTGCTATGACCTCTTATCAGCTGAATTTGTATGTCCAAGAACACATTGACTCATCTTTGGTGTAAACAGTCATATTTAAGAGAAAATTTGCGGGATTTCACGAAGGTGCGTAACCAATTGCGCTTAAGTTATTACGTAATAGAATTTAGGGCTTAATATTATTGCAAAAGTTGACGCTTTACATTTGAAGTGATGAATGAATTACGTAATAAGCGTTTAGAGATAGATAGTAAATAAGGCTCTGGCTGTGTTGGTTTCAGTCTAAAAAGATTATATGTATGTACACTACTACAGATTTTATAAAAAATCCCATTAATCAGGTCAAGTTCACGTAACTTGTGTCATCACTGAGTAATATACTCGTACATTCAACTGGAATTTTTATTCTTTTCGAGCGCTTATAATTCTTATATCATAAATAATGTGACAAAGGCTGTTTGATAAGATGATATAACTTACACACGATTAAATTTACTACGATGACATCATCAATGGCAACCTGTCGCAAGGTCTTACATACTCTGCATTTTCCTTGTAAATGAATTCTATCTCATTGATTTATAATATTCCGCGAATATGTGACATTTGACATGTATTAAAGTTATGAAGGTCGTGTGAACATTGATGACTACGAGCTTTTAGTCAGTCGTGTAGACCTTGACATGTTTCTTTCTTGACCCGTGAAATCCCGATTAAAACTGACACATTTCACTAGTATATTGGTAATTCAATGTGGAAATTAGTCGTAAATTAGCCGCATAGCCTTACACAGAGTCAGTCAAATAGGTTAACATAAGTATATAAACGAGCATGATATGTTCGCCACGAGTGTTGTGACAGTCACGAGAGCTCTGACACAAAATTATTTCGATTATGATGAATGAACATCGTAACCTTTCGTTGACAACTAAATTCAATTCTAATTTTTTCTTTTTTGTTGTACAACCAAGATATTTGCCATGTTTCCCCTTCTTATTTAAGAAAACTATATGTGAAGATTTTTAATTGGCCTACAAAGTTATATTTATATACATATCTATTTCTGTATTATGCTGTAAATCTTCTGAATTAATAAATATCTGAATTAATTAATTAATTCACTTTGACCATTAAAAAGAAGAAGATAAGTTACTCGGGACATGTGCTTCGACACGAACGGTACCGACTTCTTCAAGTCATCATGATGGGCAAGGTCGAGGGGAAAATACGCGCTGGCAGAAGGAGGAAGTCGTGGCTCCGCGATATCAGAGAATGGACGGGAGTGGCCAGCATAGAAAGTTGATGCGCTTGACGAAGAATAAGAAGAAGTGTGACCGCCAACCTCCAGTAGTGTAGGGGTAGGCAGAGATGTCCACTTGCTACGAAGTGAGGTATTCACTTGCTTCATCCAAATTCTTGATATTCACCGTACATGCTTGTCGGTTTTTGGCTTTGACTTGTCCCCTCATTAGTACGTCCTGGATTTGTGTCCAGCTATGTACGAAATTAATTTCTATGGTTGCAATATTTACCACGTAGCTTAGAGTCCACACCAAACAGTTTAAAATATCGACCCGTTTTATAAATTAGGAACTTTAGATTGATAAACAATGCGATAGGCTCTAAAGAAATCGTATAAGAAACAATAAGAGCAATAAAGGTAATTCGTCTGTAGCCAGTAAAACGATTTGCTGATAGTATTTAAAAATCTAATTACATGTAATTATGGACATTCCTGTTATATTCTGGTTCGTTAAGAACTTTGCCAGAGCACGTATTGGTTACTACTTAGGCGTAGGATATTTCAAAATTTAAACACCAATCTGAGGTATTAATAAACGTTACTGTTTAGCATTCCTTGCTATTTCAGATATTAGGCATTTGTTTCGTTTCGACACCATTTTGCAATGCAGTACGAAATGGTAAATATAAAAGTAAGTAAATAAACAAATCGATGTAAAAATTATATAATTGAAAATATTAGCTGTTTGTGACTAGTCATAACTCAAGGATCATCGAAGTAACATTTAATTATTTCATAACAGAATCACCACTTACCTATTTATTTTTATTTCCACAAATATAGAGTATAAGAATATTCTTAACCTACATAGTAATAATAATAATAATTAAAAATTGATAAATCATCAATTAAAACAAATTCAAAAAGTTTGTGTGGCAGTGCAATGCTGGGAGCATTTCCTCGCTGTATTGCGATACTTATTCTTTGAGCGAGGAAAGCACCAGCTCTGGGGTCACCGGTACTATTTACCAGGCGCAAACTTAAATCTTTAGCGCCTGTGCACTTGAACCCCACGGCCCAAGACTCTCTACTACAAGGGAACAAAATCAAAGTTGGAGGAAAGACTTTGATTTGAGCCGTTTATTATATTCCGCCTTTTTTATGTAATAGGTGGCAAACGGGCACGAGGCTCACCTGATGTTTAGTGATACCATTTATTCCGCCGCCCATAGACACTCAATTTGCCAGAAGGCTCGCAAGTGCGTTACCCGTCTTTCAAGAATTGGTACGCTGTTCTCTTTTATTTTTTTAGTTTAAAGATATTCGTTTATTTATAGGATATATTAGTATATACCTTTATTTATATATTCACGCCTTTTTCCCCAGAGACCACGGATTTCACTTTCATGACATTCACCATGCATGCTAGTCAAATATGGGAACTTTTAACTTGTCCCTTCTCTAGTACTATATTAGTTGATCGCATCTATATAAGCATATCTATTTTAAACTACAATCTCATAGGTTACAAACTCTTCTGTTATCAAAATTATTGCGGTCGGCATAAATTCTATTATGGTTCATAGCAAAGTCTATTTTGAATGAATGACTCAGTGTTTCAGGAGTCATTCAATATTGCGTCACTGGGAATTACTAATCGTAATTATTTAATGTGATGGGTACAATAAAATAAAAGACAAATTATTAATGCAGTGAATATTATTCTTGAGATCTCAAAAACACACAAACACCGTGACTTTTTTTTTTTAATTTTACGATAAATAAACACTAACAACTTACGACTAAAATAACACCGGAGGATGTACATCAGCATCAAAATGGCACTTAAATTCTACCCCCACCGTTTCCCACATTGTGCAGATTTTTTTTTACATTTTTATTTTCATATGTGCTTAGTATAAAATGTAATAAAAATCCGGCGAATTATAACTCAAATGAAATTTACTGAACATTGAAGAGACTAATGCGATTTCTAAATATATATAAAGTATATAAAAATAATAACAATTACATAGATTGTCTAAGATATTATGCATCGAATCATCATAGATTAGTGATAGATATCGGTTAACAGCTGATAGGTTAAATTCTATTTATATGATTAAAGCTTAGCTTAGAGAATATGCAATATTCAGTCAAGATTCAAATAATAATAAAACAGTATTTCTGAACAAATTCACCCGGTTTTTGTCACATTTGAATATCAATAACCGTTAAACATAGCCAAGTCGTTGAAATTTACACTTTAGACCGTTTTTATTAGGGTATCTCCTTTTATATGTGGCTCGGGTATTGAATATGATCTGAAGGAACAGTCGACGTCGATGTGAACTGTATGTATCGTAGGGCCCAAGTTCAGTCCCCTGGGCCCTGGTTCTAGCTAGCCCTTCACATTGATGACAGCACTGCCGAAGATCTCATCAATTTGGCGTGACGAGAAAGTAGCTACTACGTGAATATCTCCTTCGCGACGTGGCAATACCTTGTCCTGGTATGTGACCAGCTCGCCAGGTTTTACATCTCGGAAACGGGCCTGGGAGATAATATGGAATTATTCGCTGGATACTAGAAGTTGTAAGTATAACTAAGCTAACGCCTTGACGGGCTTAAATACAAAAAGATAAACAAATATTTAGATTAGACCTGCAAAAACATATGAAGATATAGGAAAAATCTCACCTGACGCGGTCTCTGTATCCCAGGGCCCTCAAAACTAAAGTAACAATCTGTCAAGTGAACAGTCAGCGGGTTCTGAAAGCTAAACACCAGTGTGCCATCTTGACCTACTGTCAGCGGTCCCCTGGTCTGAAAAATCCCGTTTGGCTTGAGATGCTGGCGTATAATGTAGCCCTAACCGTGAATGGCATTTATATTATAACATCAATTCTCAATATTAGATATTCGTCAATACTTTTAATAAATAATTTTTGATGCGTATACACCTTAAGCTTTATGCGGACTTTAAAGACATCTGTATGGAAAGGACCTAAAGGAAGAAGGAGAAGGGGCGCCCCAAAGAAAAGGTGTATAGAAGAAATAGAAGCAGTAGCAGGAAGCGAATGGAGAAAGAAAGCCATGGGCAGAGTCAGTTGGAAAAGGCTGGAGGAGACGTTTACTCGTGAAGGGGGTTCCGATCGACGGTTCTGAAGGTAACTAGGATTTAGGATATATAGAAATATAAAAAAACAATTAAAATAATGTAAAAAATCTAAGCTGTATATTATCGTTTTATTGTCATGATTGGAAATTAAACAGGCTTCATTATTATTATTATAATTTTATAAGCTGGGTTCGTTTACATAATTTAAGGCAAATCAACTTATTATCAAAGGATGAATGGAACAGGGTCAGAGATGATGGCCACATTGGGAGTTATGTGACATTAACCTTCTTCAACTTACCTGTATCTGCAGCTTCGGCTTGTGCAAGGGAAAGTCATCTTCCTCAGACCAGGCCTGACGTGTCTGCTTGACATAAGCCATGGCATGGATCTTTATCATCGAGTGATCTACCAATTTATCCATATACTCCTGTGACGTCACGTGCAGTTTAAGTATTTCCCTTTGTCCTGCGCGTACAATGAACTCTCCCTGGGCTCGTCTCAAACGCGAGGCGATTGCGCCCGTGTAGTAACATGAAGACGCGGTCAATATGCAAAGTATCGTACGATCTTCCGTTGATTTATTCTAAAATATAAACTCTATTGGTTTGAAGGAATCAGAATGATAAATCAAGATATGTATTTGAATTTATAAAATTAGTTCATCTATTTATTTTACGCTTGTATCATTCTAAAAGCTTAACAATATTTTAGCTAACAACATTCACCAACAGTTAAGATTATCTAAAGTTTTAGCCAGCTATACTATCAGTTAGTCTTTATTACTAGAAACATACGACCTAAATAAATACCTGGATGTTCATAGAGCAGTCAAAGGGCTGTCCATATGGCACGGTCTCAATATCCATCAAGTCAAAGGTCACATCATCGTCACTTTGATTTGATTCATGACTTTGTTGTAAACGTTGAAAGCCTCGGCTTGATGCGATAACGGACAATCGATCAGGCGCGGAACCATTCGTAGGTTTATATTCTTGGGTTATTTCAAGTAAATCACTGTCACCTTCTTCGTCTTCTATATTCGGATTTTTCGTTACTATTTTGCGACCGACCCTGAAAGTGCAAAAGGTTGAGTAAACATATTTCTTCTTAGATAATTGTTTACTCAAAAGATAGGTTTTGAATTTCGAAAATATAGCTATTTAATATTTGCGATATTATCACAATTTCAATTATATTTAAATTTTTTATGAACTAACTAACCGGAACACAAGAAGCAACCAATATATACGTAAATTCGTGTGTCAAAAACAACAATTAGAAGCATTGCTTTGCTTTAAAATATCATATTTATTTTTTACAAAAAAGAAAATTGTAATTAGTTGAATTTAGATAAACTTCAACTTCAGCATCAATCAGACGCAGTAATATGTATCCATATACAGAAACATAAACACACTATTTAAGCTTATTATTTAAAATAACATCTTTAATCGAACAACTGTTTAATACTTACTGTTGTTGATTCGAAGCCATTTTGATAAATCCCCAATCAGAGTCATCTTCCTCTTGAAAATGACACAGCTGTGAATTAAGTTCGGAATAGACAAAGGCAGTATCATAATTAAAGCCTACTTCCCCTCGTCGAACGGCCTCCAAACTCGCTGGACCACATTGGAACACTGCATCAGCTTCCTCTTGAGGAGTAGCGTCAATGATTTGCCAACCGCCATACCCTAGAAGCTCTATTTATTAAAGTTCCTGAAGAATAATAGTGATTTTCTACACATATATGTATATAAATACATATATGTACCTTACAAGTCTTGTGTGTCATACATCTTCTTACTAGTATAATAGAATATAATTTGTTAGCTTAAAGTATTTTTTTACATTTTTTCATTTATATGAATGTTATTATTAAAGCTAAAAATTTAAACCGTATGACTTATAATTGTCTAAAGGTTTTCTTAAGATCTTATAAGTTGGATGCTGTCCTTTCTTTATGGTATCAAATTTAGCCCTGCTATGTGTCGGACCGTGCACGAGTAGTGCTTCTCTATAAGAATCCTATGACTGACTTAATAATTGCCTAGGGCAGGACAGGGCCTCTGTTTTAGCCTAAAATTCAGAGTCTGGAGTCTATGACAAATCCTATACGTTTTTGACACTTGGAAGTCTGACAAGTCATAAGTGTACAATGTGTTATCCATATGATTAAATGATTTTTGAATTTGCATAGGTACTTAACGCTAAGTTCGAACCATACCGAGATCTGAGAGAGATCATGTTTTAGTTGAGTAATGAGAGTAATAATAATAATAATAATCAGTGGCGTTACAACCTCTTTAGGTCTTGACCTCAGATTTATGAATCGGTTTCATGATCATTTTTTTTAAATCTAATAGGCAAGTAGGTGATCAGCCTCCAGTGCCTGACACACGCCATCGTCTTTTTGGGTCTAAGACATGTCGGTTTCCTCACGATGTTTTCCTTCACCGTTCGAGCAAAAGTTAAATGCGCACAAAGAAAGAAAGGCCATTGGTGCACTGCCGCGGATCGAACCTACGACCTCAGGCATGAAAGTAGCACGCTGAACCCACTAGGCCAACACTGCTTCTTAAACAAGTCTGGTTGAGAGTTATGATGGAATTATAATGAGAATATCTGCAAAAAAACCCGGAAGTATGGAAAGTAATGTGTGATATTTTTTCCAAATTAAACCTACCTTGTGGAAGGTCAGGTCTTTGCATCCAAACATCGTTCCAAGCGTGAAAATTCCAACAGGAATCATAGCAATCCTCATCGGGCCCGTTTGGTACGAGATTCCCCTCTTTATCGAAAAACTTATCGACTGTAAATGTCCCGTTCGTATCCTGCGCTGACACATAGTTCGTTACCGAACGGCAGGGGATTCCTGGAGTAGATTATTATGACGTGTTAATTTGAAATACTTTGTATGACAAAGTTTCTTATTAAATGGGGGATATTTCTGTGTCAAAAAATAATACACAATCGCTATGTTACAGATTTAAAAAATATTTCTTGAACCAAATATCTATCGATTATTTGGCAATTTGCGTGCCCCGCAGAAACTGTAGGTACCCAATAAACGATGGTGTTAAAACTTACCTAACGCTCTGCAAATCGTGACAACTAACCCAGAAAAGACCCAGCACTGTCCATATTCAACTGGGCGTCCCCCGTCCGTTAGGAATCGCTCCAAAATCGCAACAGACCCAGTCCACGCGTGTGGTGCTACACCATCTTTGTATTCACCATCGTATCTACCTACCATTAAACCATCGTCGTCGCTGTTTGCGTTTATCTAAAAGATACACATTATTTTTTAAGTTGGTCAAAACTTTTTGTATGAACTGAACGATTACGAACATATATAATAATAATAATATTATAGCTTTATTCCATAAGAATACAAACACATATACGACATTTACTGCAAATAATGAAAAACCCTCCACGAAAGCAGTCCAAAATCTTCTATTTTTTGTTATCTGCCAGGGCGGTGACTCCAAATATAAATGCAATAAACATAAAGGATAGATTGAAAATAGTTTATATAAATCGACACAGTGCAATTTTCCAGGGAATCAAACCTACATGCATATCTGTAACTAACTAGTTAGTTATATTATCGTGATATTTTTTTTAAAAAGGGTTTTAAAAAAGGATAAATAACATTACCATAGACGAAATCGCTCTGCAAATTCGTACTGGGTTCCCTCGATCCGAGTGTTCCAAACCACTACGCTCCAAGAGATATGTAGCAGCGGGAAGAACTACATCATCAAACTGTCCAAATATCCATTTACGACCAATCGGCTGATGCCATGTCCCACACCATAATTTTCCCTGATCATTCAACACATATTCCTTCCTAGATTCCTCATTCTCCATATACACTGTGTCCTCACGACTCCACGGATTAAATATTATGTAAATATCCTCATCGCATTTATAATCGTGACGGTTATCGCGTTGACCCAAACGACTCGTCTGAATCCAGCAATTCCACAAGCCAACGGGAGCTGTCGGCGGAATCGTTACTTGGAATGTTATGGTGTTCCCGTCCTGTCTGTGGATGCTAATATCCCATTTTTCTGATTCCGGTATAGAAGGTGTTAAGTTTTGGACCGAGCCTTGCTGAGAGCGACCGTAGGCCGAAGGTGTTGCGTTTAATATGGGTCTATCTACGGCTCCATGAGGACTAAGCGGACTTGGCTGAACAGTCGGTGGATCATTTCCAAACGAGCTACGTCGAACATTATAGTTATTTGTCTCCCTTACACTGCTCACGGGACTCATTGATGCAGTAGTTCCCACAGCTGTGGTCGTAATTGTGCTGACATCGCATTGCATTCGAGGTAATCCCACACTCATGCCAATACCAGAACCAATCACATCACGTGGGTGATGGAATATTGTTGGTGGTGAGACCCATTGCACCGGTAAAACGATTCGTGTACCTTTCGTAACGCTGGGTTTTGGACCTACAATCGATTTAAACTATCTATAGTATAATATTAAATCATACATTCAACATGTCTTTACTTAAAAAGTAAAAGAATTGTACTGTAGAGAAAAGCTACTTTAACACTTTTTAAAGGATAATAAAAATCAAATATTGTCCATATTTGATTTTTATTACAAAAACTATTTGTATGGGCATTTAATATTGATGATTAGAATTGTAAAAAAGGAGAGCCTAATTGATTTAACGCATTCAGAGATAGATGTATTCTCTGTACAAGAAATGTGAAATTCACTTACCACAGCAAAGGACAACATGTATTATATCGAGTTGCTTATCTGAAATCCTATCAAAGCGTACAGCAAACAGAAACTTTTGCCCTCTTCTTAGAACTGGATTGGGAAATACATTATCGTTAACCAAATCATAAAGCTCGGTGTGATGTTCCTTCGAGTTGTCTCGCGAATAGAACTCTGTAAGCTCAACTTTGAGAGGCAGTTGCGAATAAAAACTCTGTGATATCAGCTCCATTGCATCTTGGCGGCGACGACGTTCATTCTGATCGGCTAACTTGCATATCAAAGTATGTGAATACTGAGTATTGGGGCTATTGCGTGGCGAATATTTAAGGCGTCGTTGCAAGCCTGTGCTTGGAGAACGCCCAACACGAAACTGAGCTGTAGGTCCCGCTCGCTGCATCGGCCATCGCCGAGTCTGTCCTGGACGTTGACAAAAGCTTGATATGTTGTAATTCGCGGATAATCCTGGGACATAGTTAGTAGGCATTCCGCCGATCGTTATTTGCTGTTCACAATGGCAGCTTAGTGCATTCAAAGCGGTAGCAAGTCCTGTAATACCACCGAGCCCCATTCCAGTAATACTGGAGGTCATACTGGATGACATTTTGTCCACACTTGACTTCTCCACTGCAGCCATTGCTGCTGTTCAGATGAAATTTCGCAAGAACTTCGCTCTGCGATAAGCCAGAGCAATTGATGCTACTCATATCACGGCGTGCCTTTATATGCCATCAGAAAAGACGAGTTCATCCACCGACAGTCTCAGTTTACATGAAAGCGCCGCATTTACTAGTTTTAAACAATGTCCTATTGTCTGCAATCGGTCAGATGTAGCCGTTTTGAACGTGGTATACCTGATGTAAGACGATACCCTTCTAAAATAAAATTAGAAATGGCAATTGTTTCCTGACAGATTCAGCAGTCCGTATCAAGAAAAGGAAGAATTCATTTACGTTATGTAGTGAGTTTTTAATGCTTTATTTAATTTGCGGTAAATATAAATATACTAACCAATGGAAGTATTAAAAAAAAACTTTTAATGTCTGCCCCAGATTTCTAAATCTGTTTGTTTTTTTTTAAGTAGGCAAGTAGCTTATCAGCTTTTTGTGCACAGCCCGGGATTCAAACTTAAGACCTCAGGGGTGAGAGTCACACGCTGAAGCCACTAGGCCAACACTGCTCCTGGAATGAATATATAAACAGCCTGCATAAGGTTTGTACAATGGTGCCTAGGAGTAACTTGTTAATAATGGTCAAATAAAATGGTAGTGAAAAAAATCACCTTCAGACGAAAACGTTGGGTAAGTATAATTTTTAGTTCCAACAAAATATGAAGATACGAACACGCAAGTAAATCTTTTTTTGAAGTAAAGACCACCTTATTGCTTACATTTGTAAACACATAAAAAGATTTAACATTCTGTGGATGCATAGTCGAAAGACTTGAGTGTTGAGTCTACCCTTAGACTAAATCCATCTTTTGCAAGTATCGATCCTCGTTGCTAGGCAACTGACATCAGTAAATAACTAAATAAGATTATTATTTATTCGTGAGTTGTGACTGCATTTAGGATTGCAATTGCTACCTTATTGTTATTGTGGTTTGTCATCTACATCTTTATCGTTTGCTAATTTTGACATTATTGTCATATATAATACAATACAAACAACAATATACAAATCTACCTATTTCAAATATTCACCTACAGCTAAAAACACAGAAACATGGGTCTTTATAGATTATTTAGCTATAACGTGGAAGTTCAATATAAGAGTTACTTTTTTTCCAAAGCCATGCTCTTTGCTCTTACAACATCTGTGTTGAATATCATATTACCCTTAGTATTTGCTTATAGAAGCAGAGGTATCTACTTAAATGATGTGACATGTAATTATCAATTTTCAAAGGTGGAATGTCAATAACTGGAAGGTTTTTACAGGTTTCTGGTTGAAGACTCATCATTTTTATGAGCAACCCATGGTTAAATCAACCTATGATTATGTGCTCATTGCAGAAACAGAGGATCCCAGTATATCAATTGTGTGTGGAAATGGTAATATAATGCACTTCGATGAACTCTGTTCAGAAGTTCAGGTACAGAGATTAATGATTTAAAAATGTAATTATTTTTTATTACCGGCATGTTTAACATATTATATTGTGTTATAGATACAGGAATTTGATAACAATAAGGATACAATAAATGATATAATAAGCTTTAAGTTGAAACTAAATGTACCTGAGAACCATACCATAATGTCTGTTATTTTAATATTAGCTCTTGATTTTCATTTATTGGTAAGTAAAAAACTTTTTAGGAATGTGCCAATCAAATATTTATTGGTTAACAAACTTTGTGTTACTTTTACAGACTGTGTGTCCCTTGCAAATGCAAGCATTAGGTGTTATTAATAAAGAATTCAGCATTCCAGCATCAGGAATTAAATATCATGGAAATCTCCAATTTTATCAAACATCACACATTCCGTGTCTAAGACATCACATAGACACAACCTACAATACATCACTTCTTAATAGCATAGACAAAAATCAAGATATTACAATTGATTTCATTCTAGAAAGTTATTTTACAAGAGAAGGTATGTGTAAGTTTTCTGTTACTTTATTTACTTATATATAGTAACTAACCAGGGATCTAAATTTTTCTAGTTTTAACACAAATGAACCCGACGTTTGTCAGAAGTAAGCATGGTCATACCGGAATATTGGACTTTGAATTGTTTTTAAAAATACCAGAAGTAAAAGTTCTCTATATTCCTAGCTTATTGCAAGAACTTAAGTGGGCATGGCCTCAGTATCTCTCATTGGTAATTGTTTTCTATTGGATAATTCGTAAAATCAAAAGTTTTGTCTTCAGGAATCGTCTACTAATGGCTTGGGAAATAATTCCTTGGAAGACAATGGATAATAAATAATTATAATATAACCAAAGCCACAGCCAAAGATAAACAAATAATGTAAATAAAAGACTTTAAAAAAATATTTACATTTTATTCACAGTTCTAACTAATAAGTTTTAACATTTTACCATATTTACTATTGCATAACCCAGGTTTATTGAGTCAAAGTCAATGTAGGTAGTTGACTAGTATAATCTGCTTTTTCAGTCTGATCTAACTCTGCTCTATTATCTTCTATGATAAAAGTTTTTCCACTGTAATCATCAAGCTGTACTAGTAAATATCGGCACATATAATTTCCATATTCATTCTGTAAAAAAATACTTTATTACAAAAAAACACTTTTCTATTAATCAGGAAGATATTCATACTAGCTAAACTACTTGCCTGCTTCATATCTAATTCAACAATAGCCTTATTCCTCACTCCTTTAATATAAAATCTCATCCTCATATGCTTAACTCCATTCTTCTCATACACTGCATGACTCACGTGTGTACGTCTTCTCCTAGTTGTTTCTTCTCCATAACCTTTAATTGGTGCACCAAGAGCATCTTCAACTCTTGGATCCTAGAAAAATGTTTATAGTTGAAACCAAATTATTTAAATAGTAATTACCACTTATTTATTATTTTGTAAATACTCACACTTTTACATTTTTCAAGAGCTAATGAGTATATACTGTTTGAACTATTGCTTGAAAACAATTCTCTAAACACATAGTAAAATATAACACCAGTGATTCCCACACCAGCTAATATAATTCCTGTGTAAGATGCTGTTTTTGTTGCTTCTTTGACTTTTTCTCCTATAGGTCTGACATCTGTAGAAACGTCGGTTCTTTCACTACCCCGAGATTTCGTCAGGCCACCTTCTTTTTGATTGGAAAACCATCGAATACCATTAATTCTGGGTGTTCCAAACAGTACTATAGGAACCGAATTATTACATCGAAAATATGATAGACTTTTAGATAGAAGGTTCATTGTACAGATTGTAGATTTAAATAAGTCATTCGCCAATCAAATTTGACTATTGCACTGTTGTAACTGTTTAATGTTTATTATATTTAGTGCTATAGTATTGTAGTGATGCAAATTGTCAGGTCACATAATATGACAGCTTTTAAATTTTAATAGTACATATTATCATTAATTAATAATTATTGAATGATCTGGGAGGCTAGACTATTGCCCTACTAACGGTTAGTGTACTTTAAAAGACAATTCTTTGGCCCAACTAACTTTTTGAACGATTTTGTAAGAAAATCTAACTTATTTATTATCACGATATCGTCTGTTCCTGTTGAAATAGTTCACCTCCGTCATCCAATACATCGGGGGTTTACTAATTTAAATGACCTTGACCACACTTGTTTTTTATATATCTGTTTTAAAGCTATTGCAATTACAAACAAAAACAGGAAACCAACTACGAGAATTCATCGAAAACATTGCTTTACATCCTTTACAGTATTACTAAATATATACTAGAAAAGTATGTAATGTGAAAAAATCAAATATAAGCAAGCAATCAATGAATCGTGGACAATGTGCGTTTTCCAATTACAGAGCATTTTGCGACTCCGTGCCGCACAATGCCGCATAATTCTGAAGCTTAATTGGAACGTGAATTAGTTTTCAAATGCATCAGCAGAGTGCGCTAAGTCAGTGTTGTAAAAAAAATGTTATGAATTGAGTTAGCAACCTCATTAATGTATAAATAATGTGGTAAATAATAATAATTGGTTGAAAACTTTTTACGCTTATTTTAATCATCAAATTATTTCATTAACATTTTTTTTATTGAAATAATAGAAAACCTTTAGAAGAATATAAGGTTTTTACAAGCTAAATTAACAGTAAAATATTTAGTTTCAGTAAGGAGTTTACATCATTTACGTTTTAAGTAATATTTTTTAATGATTTCTAAAAAAATTATATACTTTTCAAAACCATTGCAATTTTTTCTAAAGTATAATCCTGTAAAATACATTTGTTTACAGATCCGAATTTTAAAATAAAATTGTATTCATATTTTAAATGTGGGATATAAAAAAGTAACTATTTATCATCCATACTAATATTTTTTTTTAGCAGTTTGAAATAACTTTAATTATTTTCAAAATCTACGACGAAACGAAAGCCTTACAAATTTTTCAACAATAAATAATATTTACTAACGAAAATTTCGATAAATGCCAACTTAAAGAAAAATACTGGTCAATTTTCTGTCACTGTGTTGGTATTGTTTGCGAGAAGCTCGCGAGAGCATTCGTATTGAGAGTGCTCAATTGTGCGAAGCGTTGCTGTAGTTGGAACACTCGACGTTGAGCATTATGCCGCAAAATGCGCTCTAGTCCTGTAATTGGAAAACGCACGATCTATATTATAATTTATTTGTGTTTAACTTGCTCTTGTTGTTTGTTAAAAACCTATACATTATCTGTAGCATCAAGTTCTGGATGACAGTTACAATTTACTTTGACAGTTTGACTGATTGTCAGAATTGATATTCTATCGTCTGTGATCCTCTAAGAAAATATTATACGTATTATGATTTACGTATATACTTCAAAGTGCAATCAAAATTGATTGTCTAATGTCATTACATACCTCTTTGTAGAGAAATATTATTAATTAATAAATTTAAGTTAAAAAAAGATACTTTAGTGGTTACGTGGTTCAATATAATAAATATACACTGAAACCGTGCACGGCTGTCTAATCTTGTGAAAAAACGGCAATTACAATTTTAAAATGTGATTTATTACTGAATCCAGATGTTTTTAATATATATAATAGATAGATGGTTTTAATAAGGATATTATAAAATGCGCAAATATTAATTGTAGTGAATTTAAATCGAGATAAACCAAAGAAAGTTAGTATGTTAAGTTATAAAATCTTTTTGTGATCCCAGATTATGGCGAGGAATGAAAAGAACATTAAATTACATTGTGTAGAAGTGGAGTCCTTAGCGTAAAAACAAAATCATAGAAAACATGGATTGGATAATATCTGATGAGTTAGGTCTCACTGTGGGACACCTTGTGGGTTGGGGAGCAGCGGGGGCTATGATAATTGGAGGCATTGCACCATACATACCGCAATATAGACAAATAAAAAAGACACAAGATGCAGAAGGATTTTCATTGTATGTTTGTTTAACACTTCTAATAGCTAATACTTTGAGGATTCTATTCTGGTGTGTATTGTATTACTCTTGGTTCCTTTGTTTTTCTTAACAAAATTATTAAATTCTACTTGGCTACATATTAACTTTTAGGTTTGGAAAACGATATGAAATACCACTTTTATTACAAAGTATCGTAATGAATGTTACAATGTTTATTATGATTCATCTATGTGTAAATGTGCGCAAGAAAAACCAGATCATTCGAGCTCGTGAGAGAATATTTACAGGTTAGTAGTCTTCAAATAACTTAATAATAACATAAAACATATTACCATAAGATACTGTGTGTAATGCTTGGATTGTTATGCTAGACCTCTTTCCCACACTCTTGGATTAATGTCTTCTGACATAACATTATTTCCTTAAAAATATTTTTTATAAAATTAATCATAATTCTGTAAAATCAATCCCATTTCTTCTCTTCTCTATATTTTCCTATTCTTCCTCTCTCTATTTCTACTTTTTTTTTGTACTTTTGTATTATATTTTATTTTTCTTAATATTTATGTTATGTTTTGTTTGGTGGTTGGGGTAATTGGTGAAATTAGGCACAATATTCATGTTATATATACTATTGTGTTGTATAAATGGGTCAGCTCAACCTGATGAAACAGCCCGATGGTTAGGGCAGCAGAGTGGTGTCACAGGAGGTGAGAAGCCTCGTCGCTTCTATGGTAAGTCTAGTCCTGAAGGAATGCATTGTATTACTTGTTAAATATTCATTCATTCATCATTTTTGTTGCAGCAACCTGTGATGTACACGCTTCTAACTTTGGATTTATATATCATGTCTTGGTATATTGTCATTTTTTCATTAATGTTTTGCCCATACTATGGTTTTTTGGCATGTGTTTTCTTTATATTATTATTGTATTAGCAGTGTTAGTATACTCTAGGTATACAGTAGACCCAGTTACCCTATAATTATTTATTTTGTGTTTTTCAATAGGTGTGCATTTTATTGAAATGAGTGAAATAGAGGGTTGAAAACTATGAATATGGTTAATATCAATGGTTGTATAATAGTATTTGGTTCATTGTACTGATAACATAAAGTCAAACTATTATTTACTATCTCATCTGTGGTCAGAGCATTGACCAGGTCACTATGTTTATATTTAAATTATCTTATCTTACTAACATGCATGACGTTTCCTACTTGAGACATTATCAATCAAATTAACTAAACTCCTTATACCTAATTGTTTGCCTAAGAATTAATAATATTTATTTTTCAGATATGGATCGAAAATACTTCTGGGCATGGACTGACTTTCAGAGTTATGTAGACTGTATGCTAGTATTCTCAGTATTAGGGGCAGCTATAACTTATTTATTAATCGAAGTTTCACCATTTGTAGAATTTATTGGCTTCCTAGCTGTATTTACAGAAGCAATGCTTGGTGCACCACAAATTATCAAAAATCACCAAAACAAAAGCACCGAGGGAATGAGGTGATTTTCTTATACTATAGTTTATGATATAAGTGGCTGTACTTGTACCTACAAACGTGTTTAGCAAACTCCTGCATTGAACTCACACACACACACACATACTCATAATACTTAATACAATGTCGGGTATGATAACTGACTTAGTAGATCAAATGTTTGGTACTAATTACCCTGTGCTTACCCTGTCTTTGATAAAAAAAGTTTTAAACAAAAATTGTTTATTTATTTGATTTGAAACCAACAGATTACTCACATACAGATAATAAAAAGTTGAAGGTTTAGTAAGGTTTGCATAATGCATGTATGTATGTAGGGTCCTAATTCTATATATGTACAATAAGTAACTCTGTAATAAGAATAATGATACATTAATACAATCATGTAACATTTATTCATATTAATCTTGAGTTGTCGCACTAGCAGGAATTTGAGATGTGTGTGAATTTGAAAAAATAACAAATTTATTAAAATAATTCAGAAGAAGACAGTATAACATATTTAGAGCATGTATTTTATAGAGGTCCCTGTTTTTTTTTATTAAGGGGAATGCATTTCTGCACAGTGTGGGACTCTCACTAAAAGCTCTACCCACTAAACGCCTCCCTCTGATCACGTCACTGTGTAATTTGGCGTCGCGTAAGCATTCTACCAAGAGATACCTCTACCTTTGTGAAAAAGCTCAAAAAGGCATTGCCATTACTTCATTAAATGTTCCTTTGGTTGTTGAATAAATTCCTTTTAGCAAAATAATCCAGTGACTAATTCTAAATTTCAGTGTGAGTATGGTAATAATGTGGACCTGTGGTGATGTATTCAAGACGGCTTACTATGTGATAAGGGAAGCGCCAACACAATTCTGGGTGTGCGGCAGCCTTCAAGTTACCTTGGATATTGTAATATTATTGCAAGTGAGTTACACTTTAGTTTTTTTTATCATGGTTAATTAGAATTATAATAATAGTTTTACTATACCTATAGTATTCTGATGTATAATTACTGAACTCCATTTATAATACACTAGCGACCCGCCCCGGCTTCGCACGAATGCAATGCTGATACTAAATTCAAAGTGCTATAAACCGCGGCCTCCGACGCGCTGCGTCCCGCAATTTTTAAATTTGTAATATCTTCGAAATATTCATTTAAATCATATGCTGTAAAGGGCCATATAGATCTATATTAAATGAACAATGTATTTAAGGTATTTAATTGGTTAAGGATTAATGCTGTATTGGTTAAAATCGCCATTTTTTGTCGTAAAAAGTAAATGACAAAAAAAAGTTATTGTGGGTTATCCATAAGAGATAGACATATACCATCACGGACTTTTCTGTAGACCTTTTCAATGTGTACAATACTTAGTACATTATTTTGATAAAACTCGTAGGGTTCAGCCTGCGTTTGCAATGTAAGCGGGAAAAATGTAATTATTTACGACATCACATTAGAAACCTCAAAAATAACAGTACTTCTCCACTATTTAATGGATGTTATTATACATATAAACCTTCCTCTTGAATCACTCTATCTATTAAAAATCCGTTGTGTAGTTTTAAAGATTTAAGCATACAAAGGGACATAGGGACAGAGAAAGCGACTTTGTTTTATACTATGTAGTGATTTTCACTTATGAAAATTTTATTATTTGATTTGATTTTGATTTAAATTACATTCAGTTGTTGAGCTCTGTAGTTCGATACCCGTCATGTCAATAATTCCTAACGCACATATAACCAGCGGCACGTAAGTCTAGCGCTGGCCGATACGTGGAGGGGATTGCTGCGCATGTGTACTGTCGCACGGGGGACAAAATGCGACTGGAGAGCCAATCGACGCTCTTCATTCCGCTAGCCCCCCTCAGGTACCTTATTTTTTACTTCTGCGCAATAACGGTCAGCGCTAGAGTTTCGTGCCGCTACTTATACCTTTGTAAATCATAAAAATCATCAACCTTAATATAAAATCTATATAAATTAGGTTTATTTTTATTTTAAAGCTCAACTGCACACAATTTCGCAAAGTTTTATAAAAAAACAAAAGTTTTTCAAAATGAAATTATGTAAGTAATATATGTAGGATATTTAAATATCATTTCTTTTTCACGTACATGCATATGACATTATTTACAAATCTTCACATTCACTTTTTTCAAGCATACCTAGTGCTTTATAAAGCAATTTTATTTCATACCCTAAACCCCATTCAATGTGCCCTTCCAAGACTTCCAGAACTTTCTTGTACATATCCTAAGCTATCCTTTAATGTAAAAGTATCGAAATAATCAATGTCTATTAAAATTACAGGTGTGGTGGTTTCGACATAATACAGCAGCGGCTCGCCGCTTGCGTCGCGGGGACTAGCAATGGACGGAAACAGACTTATAGCACTCGCTCAACGCCTTCAGGGTCTATTGGCCGCCGCTTTGCCATATCTTCCACCCCTTATGACCAGTAGACACCTAAACAATATACAAAAACGCCAAGATGCTGCTTAAAATTGTATCTTTTATTATATATATTTATCTGAATATAATGCATGGTCATGATGGTTGACCAACCGGTTTGGTAGTGTATTTGCTTTAAAAGGTTTTGACATTGTTGTTTTTTTAAATATTACAACTGAACTCACATAATAAATATATATATATATATATAATAGTTTGGCAGAACTTGTGATATTTGAATTCTATAGCTATAAATAGAGCGATTTTGAGCAGCTTCTATGTTTTAGGTGACGTTTCTGTATATATACAATAGGATCAAAGAATTGACATTGTTTGGAAAGGGAAGTGACTATGATATTGACATTCGCATGACACATGACCAACATAATACTGAGCGAGTATCGTGTACGTGCCAAAAATGCTTAAGTGCCTCTATTAGGACTACTAAAAATTTTCAAGAAATTGATCGAAATGAAATATATTGTTTTGAGCTTTTTAAAGCAGTACTGATTGAATTTCCTATTTAAAGTATCTATCAGTAACGTTATTGCTCTAATGTTTCACTATTTATAAAAAAATACTAAGTATTTTTTTCCAGGGGAAATAAATCGCTTCGCTTGATTTAGAAAAATCACCAGCGAGGCGTTCATTTTTCTAACTGATTATTATAGACAGATACATACATCAAATATGCAAACTTACCGAGTAACTTTAATAGGAATCTAGCGGTTTCCTTTGGGAAAAGAAATTGGGAATTTTTTCCTTAGATGACGTCATAAGGGACGTTTTAAACTGATTGAAAGCACTTCAGATTTATATATTTCATGTAATTGAGGTCTTCAGGTGCTAAAATTATTTTGTATCCCTTGTTAAATCTATAGAGTAATTATTACTTTGACAATTAATCCAATTGCGAAATTATTATAACTTGTTACGAATAATAGTGCTCCATTGGGAACATTTTGATTGTGTATTATGATTTTAAGCCATTTGATAATCTGTTGTATAGAAAAATAATGTACATTTTGTATGACATAATATCATTCATCATGTCAAACGTTAAATAATTTAACGAATAAAGCGTTATGTTGAGAAATTTAAATGCAAATTACCATAATTGTATGGTGCTACTATTAGAAAATGCAAAAGGCTATTTAATTTTATTATGTTTATATTAGTATGACATATTTAGGGAATTTATGAAGTTTTATAAATAATTTTTAATCTATGAATGTTAAGTATATTGACATGTATTTGTATATTATGTAATATTCATATAGAGCTCTTATTAATAATCAAATTTATAGGGAAATCTTTTTTTTAAATTTGACTGCACAACTTTAGATGAATTATATCCAGCAACAATTTATGAGCTATTTTAACAGTTTTAGCGGTAATGTAGTTTAAATCTTAACATAATTTTAAAAAGCTTGTTATCCTGACAGAAAGTTCCAACGTATAGATTAATTTCAAAACTCTTTTCTTTGACGTTCAATAAAAAATGTTGGTAGTAAAATATGTCAAAAGTATGGAAATTGTCATTACCCTATATCGTTAATCAAAGTTTTTATCATACAAATTGACATTAACCGCTACCAAGTACATTGATCGCTTTTATATATTGTTTGTGTCATGAGTTTAATCGTAAATAGTGCGATGAAACTTTCTGTATCAGTATAATTGTTGTAATTCAAGAATTAAATAGTTATTTGATATGCACCTATCATAGATTGAAAATTAGTACAATCACCATATCTAGTATTATCTATACTACTGTTCTCTGAAATAATATACTGATCAAGTAATTTTTAATGAAAAATGTCGTTTGTTAGTAAAACATTTTCATTAAAGCAAATACTATCCAAATGAATGATGCATTAGCACGTTGTTAGTTGTGAGACCCAGTATACTATATTTTTGCCAAGTACCAAACACTTTTTCTACCTTGAGTTTGGCAAGATATTGAACGTTAACGTTTAATGCGTTCGTTAAATGCTTAAGAAAATCTTACATTTGGTGGTTATAACAGGTAAGAGTTTCAACTCATGGTATGGCTACGTAATATGTTTGACATAATAGTGTTGACAGATTTTTCATACAAACATTAATGCGAGACGTTAACGTTTGTATTAAGTTAGGTTCATATTATCTTCCTTCTTCATTAGTTGATTATTTTTGTAAGCGTCGCATTTATCCGGAATAACTAATTTTACAATCAGTTTTTAATAAGTTTGTACATAACAGTCATTTAATATGTATATAATTTATCTAATTTTAAGTACTCTTAATGAAGCGTCAAAAATAAATATTGATTTATCGTTGATTATTTCATGTGCTGTGACCCATTGGCCATAGAGTAATAATAATTATTGAAATCAGTCAAATTATTTTTTATATAAATGACTAAGGGGCTTGAGGCAAAATCACATAAATTGACAATTTTCGTACAAATTATTTTAGAGTTGGTGGGTCACGCCTGTCGAAAAGTGATTTTGTCCCCAGAGGTCATATAATAACATGTAAAACAAATCTAGTTTTGAAGTCTGTCAAATTTATTTCGATGAGATTAATTGAAAGAACTCGGCACTAGATTGTCTTTTACGTTTGAAATTGTACCGCGTTACGTATTTTAATTAATGTTTTACAAAAGTACAATGAGGTGAAACAAACTCAATCTGTTGTATAAATCATCGAAAAATAGAAAGACCTGTTTATTTTAATTATTATCATAACTCGAGAGTCTTATTGATGGGTCAAATAGAATAACAGAAATAAATTGACGCCAAGTCATTCATTTGAGTTGTATAAAGTCGCGTTTATAGAAAATGTGTAAACGAAATATTAAGAGAATATTGGTACATATCATTTATGTACAAAATGGTTTTTATTAAACGATTTTTAAATGCAATTGACATTCAATTAATACTGATTTTAGGATTAAGACACGTACAGCTGTTGTGATTTTAGATGTTAACGTTTCTTAATAAAGTTGTTTGTTTAGAGTCCTGTGTTTTTATTTGAAGTTATTAGAGCGTGACTATTATCAAAGATCTACTGGTCTTTTATCAACATTATGTTCGAGGCCAACAAGGAATCTGCGCTTCAATTCGTCCCACTCGTTTTACGTCAGCTGTAGGGATAAGTCCATATGAATAATGAAATTTGATATATACTCGAATAAAATAAGGTTGAAAATCCCGAGAGCAAGGACGGATCGATGAATTTAACAGGAACAATACGACGCCATCTGGCGGAAAGATTGCGATTCCCTCAGTGCGCGGGGCTCGTTACCGCCGCTCGTACGTATGCGTGTTAGAATATATTGAAGAATTTTAATATAAGGTACGTAATCTAATTGTATATTCTGTATTTAAGATGATACGATAACAGTATTTATCAAGGGTTCAGAGTCCATTTTATCGTGTTACCACGACTGCGATGCAGAACTATATTGTTGTTAATTGAGAGTCATTTATCGTATTAGGATATTTGTGTACACCTTCCTTTTAACTTAATCAAAGATTGTAGTGCTTTATAAAAGCGTAACTACTTTCATAACAATGTAATTTATCAATGAATGACACTGTAATGTTCGCAATAATTGTCATTTCCATTATCTGTCATCGTTTGCATCTGCACTGCATTAACCTCCGCATGCATCGTCAATTTCAAAAGCCCGAAGTGCATTTTAATTAATGTAAACGCTTGAAAGATAACCCTTTAACTCATTCAGAATATTGAATTAGACTTATATTTTTATTTAGGCAAAAAATTTGGGTTGTACTGCATATTTGAAAAAGCTCAAAGATAAGCCGAGGTTTTATTATTATTAGATATTGTCCGGTACGTTGCACACATCCATCCAAATAGTCTCATACTATACAGATTCAATTAAGTTTATTGGAGATGTTTAGGTATGCATTTTATTCAGGCTCTTCAGACGGTGTGGGTGGCCAAATATTTAACCACGATAATCTTTTCTAAGTACAAAGCTAACGTTAGTTACCCCCGATTTTATGCAAGCACTTCAAGGTTGTACCTATTTAGAAAACATCAAAGAAATGCTCATTAGAGGGGCTGAGTAGAAATTCATCCCCGTTGGGTAAGCAGTAGGTAAACAGCACGTCGCATGACCGCACCTCAGAGGTAATGAGAAGGCCAAGGACAAAAATGTTGTCTAGAGCTTTTTATGAGAGGCTGCTAAGAGCTTCGTTTTTTATAGACATGTAAAAACATTTATAGGGCAATATATATTGCAAATAAACCGAGTAGAGACACATACAAGCAATGAATAACAATCAAATGGGGACTTTACCCAGTGCTGCATAGTTCAAATAAGTTCATCATGGATGTAATGCTAAAAATTTCTTTCTTTAAGGACATTAAATTATGTGCTCAATTGCACCGTTCTTTATCTAATATATAAAATTCTCGTGTCACAG
The DNA here is from genome assembly GCA_963693345.1 of Pieris melete. Taxonomy (NCBI): domain Eukaryota; kingdom Metazoa; phylum Arthropoda; class Insecta; order Lepidoptera; family Pieridae; genus Pieris; species Pieris melete. The sequence goes on from CAVNZK010000028.1 coordinate 2,209,457, forward strand.
TTTTAGTTGCCATACTCCTCCGAAACGGCTTGACCGATTTTGATGAATTTTAATTTCTATTTTTTTATGATACAGCATTATAAAATACATACAACCGTTACTTTTTTCACCCCTCTACGATCAACCCCTATTTTTTTTTAAATATACATGGCAAAACGACGTTTGCCGGATCAGCTAGTATATTATATAATTATTCCATTGTGATATTAACAACTGACTTTACAAAACTTAAAAAAAGTTGTGAATTTTTAGATTAAGTAGGTATGCAAACATCATGTTGGCAAATCTTTGCTATTGCATAATTAAAATATGAATATCAAGGTATTCTTTAAAAATAATCTGGACTAATATAGTCTTCGATAGTATTATATTATATACTTAATACAACAAATTCTATAGTCCAATATTTATTGATGCCCTTATCGCAGCGTTTAGGAGTAAATATTTATCATCTGTATACAAAAATAAATCACGCATAGATAAAAAGGATATATTAGGAAAACACTTCATATTTTGAAGTTATACTTCTTTAGGCGCGTTATGAAAAATTGATGAGAGTGAAATTTTACGATGCGCGCGCACCGTGACACAGAATGAAGTTGCCCACGGAAGATCCTACGGCATTGGACATAATTTAAAAACAACATTCGAATAATAATAGAATTAATGTTACACTTAATGTAAGAGAATAATAATAAATACATATTTATTTATTTAATTTCTCAAATGTAAAATGAATTTTATTGACTATAATAACTCCTTTTCCAGTCTTTGATTATTTAATTGTAATTAATTATTTGCATGCAATCAAAAACTATTTTTAATAATGCCAAAGAAGTATAACTTCTTACGCGCGTAGGTACATAATTACACGCACCCTTTTTTTTTATTAGGTAGGCTTTAGAAGTTATATAAAAGATTTCTTTCACTACACAAGTCTACACTCTCTTCTATTACAAGAAGTTTCAAATTCCCAGAAACACGGGCAGACATTTCTGCATCTGTTTTTTGTTGTTTATGGATAAATAATAATGTCAGTCCACGACATTATACGAGAACATAAAGAAACGGTCAATCCCCTCATAAACGTTTTCCTTTCAGGAGCAAAAAGCTATAACATAAATTGTCTTTGTTCAGCTTTTTAGTAGCGCGCCAATACGTATTATAATAAACTTTTGTCGACTCGACTTGTTTTAAGAATTGTTCGATTTTGATTAATGGTTATAAAATGTATTATGGTATGCTAAGCACATAGATATACATAAATATAAGTAGCCGTAGCTTAGTGGTAACGTGTAGATCTCACGTTATTGGGCACAGGTGGCCGACCGCCTATTTGCATTACAAATAAGTTCAATGAAGAAATAAATGAATCTGTGAGGATATGAGCAGTGTCCTTAAGGTTCTTCATAGACAAGAGATGGTTGGTAGACACTTCTATCTCTATATATACCTATGTTTTGACTCTATATACCTAAATAGCATCCCGCTTCGTAAAACCGCGTAGAAAAGTTAGTATTTTCATTTAGATAGGTCTACTCTAAATTGTAATTCAAATCAAATGTGCGCGTTTGACGTCACTTCAATTTAGTAATTATTAATAGTTAACTAAACAGTCCATTGTTAGTAGGAACTCTAGTAACTATAGTAAAATTAACCTATTGAAAGTCACCCTGTCCTCATTCTAAATGTAGAGCATCCTCCTATTGAGTTACCGCATTTGCTCTAATGCATTATAACACTTATAATAGCTGACCCGGCGAACTTCGTACCGCCTAACAATGAATGTTGTGTTACAGATTAGCTGAACTTAATTTATGATTTTAATTACCTATTCGCGACGTAATTTTATCTGAATATTGTGGATATATTTTGTCGATTCGAACCCTATATTTAAATAGCGATTAATATCAAATGTTTGACAATTACAAATCAACATTTTGTATAGGATTTTTATTTTATATTTTCGCAATTTTTTTTTCGCCATTAGATTATATTTAGTTTTTTTTAGTTAGTAGGTTCAACATTAATTAAGAAGAAAAGTGAAGTGTTTTGAAAACAGCAGTTTAACAATAAACTACTACTACATAGTTGGAAGTAGATTTATTAATAAGTAGACTTTATTAGCACTCATTTCATATAAGTCCTAGTAAATGAGAAAACGTCTGTTTCTGATACTAATACCTGTCTAATCAAAAAATCGTCTGCACAAAACATTCCTACGAAGAGTCTTACAGCGACTCTGGTAAGCGCAATGTATGTTTTAAACAAAATTTTACGCTGAATCATACTTAGTCCAACTCACGATAGTCGAACAATGTATAGTTTACACCAGACACCGGATTTCATAATGACGTATGAATGAAGATACTTAGGGTGAGATCTATAGAGCGCACTTAGACTTTGCTCAGACTTAACTATAACCATTCTTTACTTTTTTAAAGGATAATAAAGAAGGTATTGCATGAAATGAAACATCAATTTCTGTCTTAGCTTGAGCTTAGCTTAATCTCACCGTTAAAATGTCTATAATAATACTAAATCATAGTTTAACCTTAGTGTTTTTCGTAAGTAAAGTCTGAGCAAAGTCCAAGTGCGCACTATAGATCTCACCCTTAGTACTCAACAATTTCATAACATCCAGTGTGAATTCAATGCTGTAATGGAAACTAATTTGCGTTAAATTCTTCGCATATTACACAGAGTAGGTATTGCTTTTTTCAAATTGATAAATAGAAACAAATTGTTTTATATTGATAGTATTATGTGTGTTAGCTATTTTTTTAAGTTAAACAAAGTTTAACTGACAAAAATGCCGAAGGAGGAAAACTACAATTATTTGATGTGCAATTTTTTGACTTAATTATAATACGCTTATCAATAGTTTTATAGTTTGATGAGTAATAAATGATTACTGCTTTATTATCAGTTTGGCATGTCACGTCAAAAGTAGATTTAATGTCAATCGTAATTTCAAATTTGTGTACAAATTTAAGTCACAAACGACCTACTTGATGTTTTACACCTAATCTATATATATAAAAATGAAACCCGTTTTCCGTTGTCACGACATAACATGAAACGGCTTGACCGATTTGTCTGATTTTTTTTAATAATATTCCTTGAAGTACGAGGATGGTTTTTACGGAGAGAAAAATTAAAAAAAATTGAGTAAAAAAGTCTAAAAACAACACTTTTCTATATTCCCATCCAAAATATTCGTAATAATATTTAAAGGCAATTTGAACTTCAATACCATACCATAAGGTTCAAGTGTTAGTGGAGGGGTTCCGGGAAGGTAAATTTTTATTTTTTGACATAATGTATTTGTTGTATTATCAACTTTCTTTTTTTTATCTTACTAGCTAGACCTGTGTCCCGAATAGCAGAATAAGTATTAAAAAAAAATAAAGAATCGACTGCTAGGCGGTACGATGTTCGCCAGGCCAGCTAGTATACAATATTTTTATTAAAATAATAAAAAATTACATATACTTTTTTAATGTCAAATCACGATAATTACTGTCGAATTATAATGACGTAGCATCATTGTCAACATAACAAAAACATTAGCGCTGCTCAACCTCAAATCCCGCAACGTTTCTATTTCCGCTCATCTACATTGCTTATCATGAATGAGCAGTGTTAGTAGGTTAGGCGTGCGAATCACAAAATCGAGGCTGTCCACCGATTAAATTTACTTTATTTAACAATTTAAGCGAAAAATAAATATTTTAAGAAAACCGGAATATATTAATGTAAATAATAATAAAAAATATAATGTTACATTAATAGTCGAGACTTTTCGCAAACTCTAGTATGTTAAAAATAGGATTTTGTGATTGTCTCTTTAAAGGAAAAATCATATTAATCTCTAAGATAACCCAAATTATCTTCATAATTACTATAGTGTATAATTAAAAGACCTCCTGCTGTGAACGTTATTGTATTATGTATTAGCATCTTGAGTGCAGATCATAAGATCAATTCACACATGCAACGCATAAGGTCAGCGTAAACTTATGTTTAACAAAAAATGTTATCCCCCGCGGCCGCCTCCGTGAATCATTTGGTCATTACTTAGATTCAATGCGTGTAAGAGGGATATTCAGAACGAGAGTGCTATGATTTCGCACCTTAGCGCCTGACCGCCCTGTAGAGGCAATTGATGTCTTTATTTTAATTTAGCCAACTTCGAAATCTCCGGGGACGTTATTTTGCCAAGCGTTTATTAGCCATTTCGGCATGAAACATCTTTCCCTTCATATAAACTCCAGCAGACACGATCGGACCTCCATATTTGCTAATAGTGACCCGAGGAAAGAGAAATAGGCGTAGAAGGCTGTTGTACGTACTTAGGCGCATGCTACGAGAAAATTATTTCTTGAAAAAGCATCTAGCGGAAGAAGACACTTAGAGACCATATTAGCACTCCCAAACAAAACGCAAATGCTGTCAGAATATGATTATCTCAATGTAGTTATAGAATCATCGCAAACTTTGAAATAAATTATTCATTGTTTGCTGAACTTGTGAATGTATACGTATAATTTTAAAATTTAAGTTCTTATTATTTTACAGACATTTTTGTTGAACATCTATAGAAATTTAAAAAATACTTTAACTGTATATTGTACTGGACGATTACGATACTTAAATTACGTAATGTGTGAATTTTCACGAAAAACATTGCGTAAAAACCTGTAAATACTAGTTTCGTGTTAATAAAAATAAAAGACAAATAGCTAAGGGCTGTATTGCGTAATAGCCAATTGTGTGTGGAAGTTTATGTGCGTCCTTCGTCAGTGGCAAGGACAAAACAAGGTTAATCCTATTCCCTACTTATTTTGTAAATGCGAAAATAAATTTTCGTTTAGTTTAGTTCTTTAGGTTTGGTAAAAAAAGTTTGTATAAGCTTACATAGCTTATGGCAGAACGCATTATATTGTTCTAATCAAATACTATGACACTTAAATTTGATTATTTAAGTGTCATAGTACCCGAAATCAAAAACAAAGGTTCTTTATAAAAAACATATACATTATGTAATAGTAAGTACTGAATAACTATTTATAATTCATGGTCTTTGATCGAATTATTTAACGTGAAAGATGAATTTTATTGCTGCTTTCATATTTTTAGTTTTTGCAAAAAGACAGTATGTAAATGAATTGCTTTTGTTTGTCTCGATAAAACTTGAGAATGGTTGGACCGATTTGGCTACTTTAGGCCTTGAAATATTTCGGGGATGTTGAGGGAAAGTTTAAACGTTAAACATAAATAATAAGTAATGAAAAATACTAAAAACGATAATTGATTTTCCAATAAAAACTGTGCATGTGCTGTTGTGAAATAAAAAATTGTCACTTGTTGTCTTATAAGTATTTAAGCCTTGTGTTTCATAGCTGTAGTATGAGAACTCTTTGTTTAAAAAAAATATTTTAAGTTATGACTCAAATATATGTTGGTGATACGAACTTCGACGGATCATATAGGTTGTTATAATTTTAATGTAAAAGAAATGTTTTGTTCGTAACAAATATAATATATATACAACCAATTTTCATTATTGACGTACGTTTTCATTATCACTCTAGTTGGTCACGGCCAAAATCACTTATTTCATAACTGCATCTATAATCATCAATATTTTTCCTTTGTTTCAGGGCTAGACGTTGTAATTATACAGATGGTTCATTCACACGAAAACTGCAGGCGTAGGCCCGAGTGATGTTACGCACTTGCAATATTACATCGAAAACCTGCCACCGTTCTTGAGCCAAGATTCCATTTCGTTCGCACTCTCACTTTGCGAGTAGTCGCGCGTACACGTGCGAGACTCGTTATGCAACAAACATAAACAAATGCAGTGAAAACGTCTTGGCAATTGTCACGGCAAGTGTTAATTAACTAAGTTGGTGTAAGTGCTTGTGAAAATGACATCGCGCTCGAAGGAAAAGGTTGCGGCGGCGTTCAGGAAATTGTTCCGAAGCTCTGAGAAGAGGGATAATGATGGCGCTGGACCGAGCGGTTCTCCTGCTAGAAGGGGCTTGTTCAGGCGACACAGGTGAAATTATATTGTAAACAGTCTATCCATTAATACATCCAGCTTTAAAGCTGTCTCTAACGGTCTCGAAATTAATAATACTAATATGTCAATACTAAAAAAAATATTTCGATAATCTAATAAGATACACTTATTGTAGATATCAAATCAAAATACAGAAAGCAAAAGAAATAAATAGAGAGAAAACTTAGAAGCCATACTGGGAGTTGACATGTTTTTCCGGTCCAAGGCGATATTTATTATATAATAAATTGTGCGGTTAAATAAGTGTACCAACATCACTATTAAAGGTTCTTTATGTATTGCTTTTACAAAATAGTCAAGTTAAACTGGAATTTTCATTTCGACTTACTGCAGTACAATCGATAATTGATTACTCCATTTCACGAAAACTATCAAAACTTGCTTATTGTTAAGAGAAATCTAAACAATGGCGATCATAAAATAATAATGTAGTCTAATTTTAGGGTTGTAAGTTATAATATAGTGTGTTATAACGTATTCGATTCGCATGCACACACGAGAAAAAACCCAGATCCGCCCAGTAAAATGGTTAATAAAATTGAGTTCTCCTTCCGGAGGGATAGTCATTTATCAGTTGAATTATCTTAGCAATATGAAACACTACATATAAAAATCTCAATCTCTCACAATACTACTGTATTGTAGAGCACTGTCGATATTAACTCTTCTTATGTGCATAAGTGTACTTGTTTACCTATATGAATAAAGTTATTTTGACTTGACTTGACTTGACTTGACTTGAATATTGGAGTGCCAGTGCTGTTCAGCCAAATGGGCAGGCACGACCGGGTTAGTCACTGAAGTCTGTCTCACAGAAAACCGGCGTGAAGTGATGCAATAGGTTCATCTTATCGTACTCGCTTTTCTTGGTAAGTGAGACACCCCGAGCCTATCCCTCTCTATAAAGTATGAAGGTGCATTTTGAACAGAGATTATCCCAGGTACCACACGCTACCGTTGTGGAGAATCCCCCTCTGAGCGTCCACCACCGAAACATTTGGTGGTGGACGGACAGGCTGGGCCGGCCGGCTACGCACTTGCGAGCCCTCTGGCATTGAGAGTGTCCATGGGCGGCGGTATCACTTAACATCAGGTGAGGTCTTTTGCCCGTTTCCCTCAAAAAAAAATATAAAAGAAAAGAAAACCTTGACAAACAAGTTAGTAACTTGGAATGTAGTAGTACTAGAAAAATAACTCTTTGCCATAACTTTATGACATAAGGTACTTTTTTATTACTTCCATAATTTTAACATAGCTTCCAAAAGCTTTCTTGATGTTAAGAGGGGAAAATATAAAGTTTATTGAGCTTCATGGCCCCTTTATAACTTGTTCTTCACAATGAAAGACGTCATAAGTGCAGAAAGAACCAAAAGTCCTGTTTACATCATCAGAATACAATGTCTTTGTGACGTCGGGATAATTATTGAGGAAATCATAAGTCGCAAAGAGATTGTAGAATCTTAATGTTCTTTGTAAATATGCGCATTACTGTATCGTTTATTAGTTCCTTAATACAAATATTGACGTCACAAATATTATATTAGGCGAATTCAAGCATTTCCTATAGGTGTAACATTCATTTTTTAAGTAATTTAGTTTATGTAGCTAAAAAACTTGTAGTTTCTATAATCTACATAATCTTACTTACCACGAAATCATTTGCAAAACTTTAAACAATGACTGATCCTTTTTATTAATAGACAAATAACTGATATTTATACCAACCCTGAAATAATAGGCTTTTTGAGAGTATTTAACATACTTCCCGCTCTGCTTTTTTGCCTTCTGTCCAATAAAGAAAGGAAAAATTAAGTATTATTGAGAGTAATCCGTTTAAACATACCATCTAAAGGTAATTCTGACTTAAAGAAAAGAAAGAAAAACTTTATTATACACAATAACATGATATTTAGGTATAATCAAGTGCACTAGCCCCCACACTAGGATTCCATGTAGGTACCTATTGTGGATAAACAGTCTCTTCCTTTTGATTCCTACGTAACACCAATTTATAATTAAACTATTTTTTCACAATAAGAATATTTTCGGTATCGATTTAGATTGAAACAATATCGCATATATTTGTGTAATTCAAGAGCAATAATTAACTCGTAAAAAACTTGAAGTTGGATTACGTGTTTACTGGGATTTTGAAGTTATAGGGACTGGTGCGACGCCACCTCTAGAAGTTTTGGCGAGTTCTTGAAATTATGAATATGTAATGTAAGCCAATAGTTAGTAAAATTATTTAAAAATATAAATATAAGTTCTATAGTCACTAATAAATAATCTGATATGGTTTTTAAATTCTTGTTAAATAGTACATTATTGTTTCACTGGAATCGAAGTCACTGAACCAATAGACATATAGACAAGTCTAATGGCTTCAAACCAGTAAAATAAAGAGTTTATCTAGTACAAATAAACAATTATTATTTTTCGTAAGAATAATATATTTAGACACTTAAGATCTATTTTAAATAACCGTAGGCCGTTTTCATTAATTGACTTGGAATCTTAAGGTCATTTAAAGGTAACTGTTAAAGATCGTAAGAATTAATTACGTTCTTGACCTATTTTCGCATCGAACTATTTTTTTCCTTGTATTCACTTTCACTGTTTTCCCCTTAAACTAACCGATGTAAATCTAACAGTAATGTTGGGATGATAGAGCAGTGATCCGCTACTGGCTTCAGTGTGCGACTCTCATCCCTGAGGTCGTAGATTCGATCTCCGACTGTGCACCAATGGACTTTCTTTCTATGTGCGCATTTAACATTCGTTCGAACGGCGAAGGACAACATCGTGAGGAATCCGCCTTGCCTTAGACCCAAAAAGTCTACGGCGTATGTCAAAAACAGGATTCTGATCACCTACTTGTCTATTAAATTGACAAATGATCTCGAAACAGATACAGAAATCTGAGGCACAGACCTAAAAAGGTTGTAGCGCCACTGATTTATTTATGATTTATTGTTAAGATACTATCATACTACATATAGAGATATATCTGAGAATAGCCGTCCCATTTGGATGTGCTTTTCGTCAAATTATAATATATTAAATATTAATGTTTAGTTTAAAAATATCAAGTACTGTCAACACGTTGAAGTTCAGCATTGAGCGCGTGTCCCCATTCTGAAGTGTCAACAATTTAGGTCGAGTGGTGACTGGAATCAGGGAATGCAATCATGTCATATAGCCAAGCAATCTTCCAATGAAATACTTAAAACATCTAAATCACAACATATTGTATAACATCCGTACTTAAAGATCGATCAGATTTAGAAGATCTTGGGCTTACAATCCAGCTATGATAATAGTTTCGTCTCTATCAAGGATACACTTTCTTGTGTTCTATTTGTTACAGAAGTAGTGCAATAGCGCTTAACACTGACTTATATTAGTTGAAGTAGTGTCATCAAAAATATTTACCTACGAATATTGAGATAAATTTTTTGCCACAACATAGTATCTCATACTTCACGTTTTTAGCGTAGTATGGAACCGAGGAAATAACCCTTGTATCCATTATCTTGTGGTTAGCATATTGAATTGCATATCGGCCGCGATTCAAATCCCGGGTTAGGATTGTTATAAGAAAAATTAATGGCAGTGTTTAATGCGACCCTACCCTTCGCAGTTGGTAAGTTAGATGAACGGGGTATTGTTCTTAGTGTTTTATTATATGCTGTTTATAGATTTAAATACAATTGATTTACGTTTTTAGGATTCAATTAATAAAAATTGTTAGAAATGGATTTTTGTTCAAGTTTCTTAAAGAATTAAATGTGACTATTCTTATGCTGTTTTAATTAGAAAATAACATTAAAATATAGGATATTTCTATTTATTTACACAGTAAACATCAGCCGTACAGAACTGTGTATTGTGGAATACAAAATACGTACATCAGTCCGATTATCGATATATCAAGGTAAACGATACGTACGTATGCGTACGTGAATGTTAAGAAACGACATTCCATCATGATGATTACAAGCAATAGTTTTTAAAAGGAAATACGTTTTGCTAAGGCAACGTAATGTTGTGATCGAAAGATTTTTTTTTAATAAAGATAAGTTTTGGCTAGAGAGTACGATTTAAAAATTAATCTCTATAGTCCTAAACGTTTTCGTAGTGTAACTTACACGAAAATTTGGGGAGCAAAAAAAAGACATGAATTTTGGTCATTGGTGGAATTTTTTAATAAGAAAAAAATATAATTGTAATAGAATATTATTAATTTATAATCCAATTAATAATATGAATGGTTTAGTAGGCGATTTCGAGGTACAATTAGAAATATTACATTTATAGTATTTAGTAATTGTACTAAGTATCAAATCTTTAAACAATTTGCTCTACGTATTATGAAACATTTCCATTCAATTAGCGATTGCTGTTTGCAAAACAGTTATGAAATAATAGCTGCTAGCCGTGACTTCGTTGGCTAATACAGCAAAGGGCCCTTGTACTTCTCCAGGGTCCCTACATAAAATTCGATTAACCTTGGAGTCTTGCATTTTCTAAGATAAGCGTAACAAAAATCAATGGCAATTGGCAATAAATTCAAAACGTAGAAACTGCCAGCGAATTTTTAATGAACTAAAAAGCTGTTATGTTATATATACAACAAAATAAAGATAACTGAAATCAATTGAACCCATGATTAGGCACCTGGCGAGTTGCAAATTCTTTTGATGTAAACCGAAAATTTCCATAGTAGATGTTTTTACTTTGATGTATGAGTATTGAGTAGGAGTCGTTTTTTTGTCAAGTACATTGAATCATCTTTTACAGATGGTCTTATTACCGTACCTTACATCAGTACCATTTGAGATAATTTCATAGACGTCTCTGAGTTAGACCTACAAAATCACTTTGTGAAGAAATCAAAGCTGATTTAGGCTTTGTTTTCACTTTCCTAGTAATCCTATAATATTTTGTATTTTGTAAATTAAAGAGACGGAGTAACACCGGCCGAAACAACTGCAAGTTTACCAGCCAGTCCAACAGGCAATTCACTATCGAGGAAAAAAGCTGGAGCTGCAACTGATGTAAGAGAAAGAGCAGCAGCGGTGCGCACACGCCGACTTATGAAGGAGCTTAAGGAAATTCAGCGATCACATGAAAACCGGTCCGATCCAGTGTTTACGGTAAAATTTTTAAGTTAATTGTGTATTCTATAAGCTTACATACCTTGAAAACATAAATACCTTCTGTGTATACCGCGTGTGTATAAAACAAGTAGCACACGGTTCTACTAAACTTTAATGACGTCAACACGATTAAAAAAAACGTGTGTGTACTTCCGTACACGCGTTACAAGTTATACTTCTTTGGCGTAACAAGATAAAAATATTTACAAAAAATTAATTCTACGTTTGTAGAAAAAACTACACTAACAATAAAAAAAACTATAATTTTGACTATAGCTAACTTCAGGGTGTCGGTTTTTTGTTACATGTGCGCGCGCATCGTAAAAATTTACTCTCATATTTTCCCTAAAGCGCCAAAACTAACTTAACTTCAAAAATAACTTATGTATGTTTTTTGAAACATCGATATTCGATGATTATAAAACTTTTTTTTAAAATCGTCGATTTTATATGTCTTTAATTAAATAATTAGTTCTAAGTTAAACCATAATAATTCAAGGAAATTTAATGTTTTGTCATAATTGTTCGAATCGGAATTGTACTAAAACATCGCATTCCCACTGCATTGCAGTATCTAAGTTTAGATGTGTACATCTAAATATTCCAGATATTGCCGAGAACTGGAATCCTAGGGATTTACCACTGTATATTTTATTAACACTTGCTCGTACGGCGATGACATACGAAAACATATCGACCCAAACAACGATGTGTCAGACACAGAATGATGACACTACCCCGTGCCACATTAGCTCATACCATATTACACTTACAAAGCAGCGTTATAACTGTTTTGGTCTAGTGGCTTCAGCGTGCGACTCTCATTCCTGAGGTCATGGTTTGATCCCCGGCTGTCGTGAAGGAAAACATCATGAGGAAACCGGCATGTCTTAAACCCAAAAAGTGGACAGCGTGTGTCAGGTACAGAAGGCTGATGACCTACTTGCCTATTCGATTTAAAAAATGATCATGAAACAGATTCAGAAATCTGAGGCCAAGACCTAAAGAGGTTGTAGCGCCAGTGATTTATTTATTTATATTTAATAGTAGATCAATTAAAATTAAACTGTCCCAAAAACAACAGATTTCTGTATCGTTTTCGTGATTATTTTTTCTATGTGAACAAATAGATGAGCCTACCGTCACACGATATTAACCGTTAGCTTACGAGCTTGAATCATTAATTTCATGAGGACCAAACGACCTCATGAAAAGTGACTAGACTACACATAGACATAACATTTATTAGTTTAAAAAAACACACACACACATAATAACAACAATCAAAATAAAAAATAATGAGAGATATCATGTTTTTCTTTCCTTTAAGGAACAAGGTTCGTTTTAAATGTATAATGCGTGTCTTCTGTGGTTGTAATTGGCCCTGGCTCAGCATTATGCTGAGGAGAAGGCTGTTCCACAGGGTCATTCTGGACCAAAGCAGCACAGACTAACACTGCTTTACAAACAAAATAGAATGTTTTTTTCGACTCTTTAAATACTATTACGCTCTTAGAATGTAACTTAACTCTTTATAGACAATAAACGTATAAAAAATTGTTTTAAAGGTTGAGCTGGTGAATGATAATCTATTCGAGTGGCACGTACGCCTGCACCAGATCGATCCCGAGAGCGAGTTGGCGGCGGATCTTCGGGAGCTGAACATTTCCAATATTCTCCTGCATCTCGTTTTCCCAGAGAATTTTCCGTTCGCTCCGCCATTTATGAGAGTCATCGAGCCCCGAATAGAGAAGGGATTTGTTATGGAAGGTATTATATTTCTAATTATAATTAAAATGACGAATTTCTTTTTGGTACATATTGCTTTGTTTAAAGGCTTAGCTCTAAAGAAACCTCAGTAGGTCTTGAATTCGAATCTCAGGGATATAGAGTTTTATAGCTTAAAAAGCAGAAGGGTATATGGTCAATTCTTTGTATTCTTATTCAAGATGTAAGATTAAAATATCATAATCTAATATTAAGTTACAACACATAGTGATTTGAGCCTGTCTAACCATTCCCTAATCTAAATAAGTTTAGGATCTTAATTTTAAATGTCTGTGCGGAAAGAGATATGAGGTCGTAGCGAGCGGGCTTCGATGTTAGGTATATTGTCAACACTGTTATGTCATTATATATATTTTTTAAAAAGACATAATAATTCGTATAACCGCCACGTCGGATCTGTTTCTTTACTAACTCTACCTTCACAGCAGTTGTGGTCCTTTAAATTCAGTAAAACCTTTGTTACCATTGTACGGTATCTAAGAATTCTTTAGTGTACATTTGATTTTATAAGGTGGAGCAATATGCATGGAACTATTGACGCCCCGTGGCTGGGCATCAGCCTACACAGTGGAGGCAATCGTGATGCAATTCGCTGCTTCAGTAGTGAAGGGACAAGGGCGGGTTGCGCGTGCGCCGCCTCGCTCTTCTAGAGAGTTCTCAAAGAGACGAGCAGAAGAGGCGTTCCGATCACTCGTCAAGACACACGATAAATACGGCTGGGTTACGCCTTCATTGTCAGATGGTTGAAGAAGTATGGTAAGAGTTAACTAACTAATATAAACTAAAGAGTTAATTAACTTATTTAAACTAGAGTTAATTAACTTATATAAACTAAAGAGTTAATTAACTTATATAAACTAAAGAGTTAATTAACTTATATAAACTAAAGAGTTAATTAACTAATATAAACTAAAGAGTTAATTAACTAATATAAATTAAAGAGTTAATTAACTTATATAAACTAAAGAGTTAATTAACTAATATTAAACTAAAGAGTTAATTAACAAATATAAACTAAAGAGTTAATTAACTTAAAAATTGTTTTAGTTAATTATGAATTTCTGTTTTGTAGCTGTAACTTCTTATAGAGGTTTTCTATGTTTGTTTTATTATTAATTTTAAATACATATTATAAAGCAATGTTGTTCTCAGTCATTGTAACACCCGTGGTCTATCTGGTGCAGTGTTAGGCCCCGAGTTTCAATCATGGGTTGCACATAACCTTCACTTTCACACAATAAACATTCATTTTATAAATTTTTGTGTTTCAGGTATTAACAATGAACAGAGAAGAAAAGATCTCTTGTAGATAATTAATTTTAGAACTTAATTTTTAGTGAACATTTTTTAACTCTTATTAACAGTATGGTGAACATAAACATTCCTGTACTTATTTTTCATGTTTTTGCATGTGGTAAAATTCATTCCAATTATGTGTCAAGTCTAGAATAAATGTTTTACTGACCATTGCGGTGAACATGTGCCAAAATGTATTAAATGCTCAACGCTTAGAACAATGTGTGCTTCTTTTTAACCATCTAATTCTATTCTAATAATTCATTAAATACTTCAGAAAAGCACAAAATTCATTCTATATTATTTGAAAAAAATTATTATATAATATTTCCGTCCCAAAGTCATTTAAATTTTATATTGTATAACTATGTATTCAATTATTCACACTTAAGCTTTCAGACTTTAGTTTAAGAAAATTTTATTCCAAATGAAATTTAGTGCTCAAATTAGACATCTTATAATTAGAAATTGTGGCTTGTGGCAATATTTTGATGTGTAGATATAAGTATTATAATATGTAAGATTGATGTTGTTTACTCTGTGAACCAAAGATTTATTTTTATGTAAAATTCAGTGCAAGTTGTGTACTTTAAATGTTATCGATGTAATAAAGTACTTGCTCAAATGTTCATAGTTTCATTACTACTAATACAGACAACTATAAATTTCAGGATTTTCAGGGAATTTACAAAATATAAGCAGCTATGACTCTCCCAAACCTGTTGCTTTCATTGCTTGCCTTTGAACAGAAATTGGTTTATTTGAATGGTACAATTAGAAATATAGTATAGTATATTGGCAAAAGCAGACCATTTTTTTTTAAATCTGCAGAGTTATCAGCAAATACTTGTTCTCCTACATTGTATGAACTATCATATCCCAGAAGTCATAGATGCATTTAAAATTTTTTTACCTGAGAGTGTGTTTCTGTTACTCAACAAATGTTTATTTGATTTTTTTGGACTTGAACTTGACTCTGAATTTAGTTAAAATAACAATGGGATTATAGGGGCTAAGAATAAATTAAAAGTATAAACTAGTTAAAGACAGTTATCATATTTCACTTTTTACAATAAAGAGGAATTAAAATTAAGCATTAAAAATATGAGATGTCTGACCACTGATCACTTGCCCCCTCTCAAAGCCAACACTAAGTGAAGAACAGAGCCACCTTGTACCTTATAATCTTGTGCAGTCTTCTCATCATTCCTGTAAAAAATATAAACATCAATCTTTACATCTCAGTAGGTATTAAGTCTAATTTATGGTGATAAATTATGAAAAATATTGAAAGCTACACAAGAAAAATGGAGCTACAGTATAATATCTATATATTATATTATTTGTTATAAAAGTTCTTTTCCAACTCTGGCTCCTTATTTTACAACTCAACCTGACTGATATCCTAGACCCGTCATACTGTTATTTGTATCACAAATGACTTCATATTTTTATATTAGTAATGATATAGCAATATAACAGCGCCGACGACATATACATACATAGTCAAACAAAGCCGATTCTTACATTTGCTTGCCCGAAAAGATCAATCTTTGTTGTTGAGGCGGTATCCCCTCTTTTTCTTCAACCCGTTCTTTAATTCTCTCTACTTTGTCTGTTGGCTCAATGTCTATTTCAATTTCTTTTCCAGTGAGAGTCTGCAAAGGACAAGGTTAAGTTTCTTCACATTTTAAAACACGAGAATTAGCAAATCCCAAGGTTTTACCTTAACTTTGATTAACATTTTGGTAGACTGATGTGCAAACTAATTAAATACGCAGCTGATCAAGGAACTTAAATTCTTAATTATTTTGTTCCAACAGCTAATCTAAACAATATGATTCAGTTTTTATTCCTTAGTCAAACACTTTGCAAAAACGAAAATTTATGATTTCTCCTTGCGTCAAATGTTAATGTTACTGTCAACTGTCAAGTATAAAGCCATAGTAGCTTCTATTATGGCTATTCTACTAAGGCTTGATACTTGACAGTTACTCAAGACACTGACTTGTTAGATGTTAATTGTTAACACTTTAAAGTTTAGACTTTAGAGTTAAGAATAAGGCTTGCTAAATGCTACCTTCTTGTCTCTTTAATGCAAATTAGTACTAATACCAATCAAGTTGTCTGTATTTTGTGGATTTAGGATTGGTCAATTTAACAATACACAATAATAATTGATATTTTTTTTTAATTTCCAGTTTTAACATACTTATTTTTTTTAACTTTGTAATTCATATTTGTTTTACTGGATTTCTAGAAAATGTCCAATGTAGACGAATTATGTAAAAGGATCGACAGTTCTTTAAGAATAGGTAAGGTGTACAATTACTTCATGTCTATAGGTCAACACAGTAAATAAAATTATTTTATTGTGCTGTACTATACCTATATAATTGCTAATATAGTAGTATGTTAGTTAAAAACATTCAAATGTTTTTTTTTCAAAATTTCAGGAGATGATGACTACTTTACATTACTCAAAGAAATTATTCAAAACGAATCAGATGTGAAGTGCAGTAATACTCACTTTGATTCAATTAATGGCTTTATTCAAAGTATAATTGAAGAGGTGAATGAATTAATGAATGTAATTAATAACACTGCAAACATTTTGATCAGTGTTAAAAATCAGAAGATATTAAGAACATGTTACCAAGTAGTAATTAATGTTGGAATTTCAAATTGCTTAATTCCCGGCTTGGGATTACGTTTAAGATTGGACAAATCAGGAAAATTTCTTCCACAATTGCAATTGACTGATGAGGAAAAATATAAAATACTTGTGCAATGCACAGACTTTCTTCATAAAAGCTACCAAGTTCCGATACTAAAAAATATAATTTTAACTTTTCACCTGTCTGACTATTTAGCAGCCTTAATACAACTGGCATTTGCACCTTTAAAAAAGCCTGGTGTATATGAGAATTTTGTTATGACTGATGAAAAGTATATAATTCTTAACACTGAGAGAAAGATTTATATTGAAATATATGAATATTTAGTGAAAAATTGTTTTCAACCATTGCTTATGAAGGAATTGCTAGTTTTACAAAATGTTAAAGAGGTTAATCCTCCCCTGTTCGTCAAGAGAACAGTAGCCAAAGAAATGAGCAGACGTCTTATTTCACCTGGAGGATTGCTCAGCCTCATCAGATGTTTTATAGAAAGTCATAACATTGATGCAGGAGTGGAATGGACAAAAATAGATATGATTTGCAAAATTATTTGCAATAAACATGGTAATGTTACAGAAAATGAATATCTGAAAAATATTTGTAGTCAATTAAAACAAATTTTTTCTCTTAATAATGCCCACTATTTAACAACTGCTGCATCTTGTCTGGTCAGTTTATTTGGGAGATATCAAGAAAATGATGATGTCAATTGTCTCTTGAAAGACATTCTTCAACCCTTTGACTATGAATCAATTATATCACAACCCTGTGACCCTGGTACCATAGTTTTAACATCACAAGAAGTAGACCAAAAAATATTGATATTACATGCATGTGTATGTAGCACTAAATCTGATGTACCATATAGGATTTTGTCTATCAATCTGAATCTTTTATTAGCATTATTTATGAAATGCTCCAGTAACAATCTGAAAATTAAATTAAACGGCATAATATTAAAAATCCTGGAAAAAATAGACAAAGAGGAAGTTTATAAAACTGTAAAAGAAGTAATATATGATAAGCCAAGACCATTACATTTAAATGTAGAAGAATATAAGATGGGCCTAATATTAAAATGTGCCAAAGATGTAAACATTCCTATGGAAGAAAAGATATCTCTCTTAATGGATTTATTTAAAAACTCTGAATCTAAAAAAGTAACAGAACATCTCTTTACAAGTTTTTTACAGCTGCTTATTGACCTGTTACAAAGTAAAAGAAATCAGTCACTATTAATGTTAGAAAAAGATCCAATACTGCTGACCGAGCAACATGAGAAGTATGCCGGTCTACTTTTACTTTTATCTGAAGCTTCATCAACACAAAAAGCCACTAAAATCTTGAAAAGTAACCCATCAATAGCTATCGACTTTGTAGAAAATTTATTGATCATAGACAAGGAATCTGATGAATGTGTAACTATAGCTTTAGTATTACTTAACTCAGTCCTTACACATTCTAATGAAGAATTTGGACATAGGCTAATGCATTTAATACCAACACTTGAAAAATTATCAATGAGAAATGATGATAATAGTATTTTATGTCGAGAGCTATTATCTTCAATCAAGAGTTTTCCTAAGTCTAATTCAGCTTATGACAAAGCTTTATCAAATGTATTTGATGAGCTTTTACCAGTGAGGGCTCATGGTATTATGGAACTAAGAAAACTAATTGATGCTGGCGACACTGAAACTATTTCAAAGAGGCATTATCTGTTTTGCCTCTTCCAGGTAATTATTTAACATTTTTAAATATTCTTCTTTTTGACTTAGGTGGTTTCTGGGCTTGATCCCCATTGAATCAGAAATAAGCAGGTACAGTATCCTAAACATTGACTCAAAATTTATAGCGATAATGGTAAGTGATCTATGCCATTACTCATACTCTTATGTTTATTTTACAACTAAGATTCAATCACACTTAATAGGTTTAGGTTCAAATGACCTTGTTTAAATTTATATGAGGTTTAATTTTAGCACACTGTCCCTTATTATATACAAAATTAAAATTATGGTAGTATTTAAATTTTATTCACATTGAACTTTTATTGCTTTATATTTGGTGTAATATACAATACACAATGTTCATTAATCCTATTTGTCGTGTTTTAAGCTAAAATCATGCACATAAATGGCTTACATTTGGCAATTGACTGTTTCAGGAACATTTAAAAGACTTAGATTCCTATGTGTATTTATCTGCAATCAATGGAATAGCATCACTCGCTACACATTGCACAGAAGATGTATTGGGAGTTCTTTGCAAGGAGTTTCTTCAAGTGTCTACAGAAAATATTGAAATAAGTGAAAATAATAAAGCGGAGTTGCGAATGAAAATTGGTGATATTGTTGTCAAAGTTACAAAACGCCTTGGTAAGTAAAATTGTTTATGGGCTCAATATGCTTTAAGCATACAATACGTGTAATAGAATAGTATCAATAAAATCTTATGAACTTCATCAAGATGTGAAATTAATGTTTCTTTTTTAATGTTAGACGATAATGTCGCAGACGCTGACATATTTATATATTTTGTTTAACTTACACTACGGAAAATTAACTCTATATGAAATATATAAAACCGTTACTTCTAACATTATCGAAAATATTAAATATTGACGAATATTAAAAAGATAAAATCCATAAATAATTTCAACTATTATGTTTTGCAGTTAAAAGTTTTTAATTGGTATAGGGGTATGGATATAATATAGTAACTACTGTTTGGCGTCCGTTTTTAACATATTTAATTAGGACCCTATAATTTTAGGTGAATTATCAATAATACACAAGACAATATTATTGAATACGTTCTTATGCGGGTGTCGTGATGAAGACCCCTTGATAAGAGCCTCCGCTCTTTCCAACCTTGCAGAGATTGCTCTGGTATTGCATTATAGAGTTGGAACTATTATATACGAGGTATGTTCTCTGTCTCTTTCTATACTTTTCTACTTCTCTTGCTTTCGCTTTTTCTGTAGACTTTTTAAAAATATTTAGCAGATTATTTTCTTACAAGGGAGTAACCTCTGGGAATTTGTTTTAGTTTTCGATTAGAATTTATATTTGGTGGGAATTCCGTGGCATGGAGTATATCTTTAAAAAAACATAGTTAATTAATTATTTCTATTTAGCCTGTATCTTTATTATTTATTTTTTTAAGACAATTCACACCAATTGACCTAGTCCCATGCTAAGCTGGTGAAACTTGTGTTATGGGTACTAGGAAACGGATATACATACATATTATAGATAGATAGACATATAAATACATATTTAAACACCCAAGACCTAAGCACAACACCAAATGCTCATCACATCGATGTTCGTCTCAGCCGGGGATCGAACCCAGGACCCATGGATTCGCAGTCAGGGGTACTAACCACTAGACCAATGAGTCGTCAAAAGTTTATTGTTTTTCTGAAATTTCATGTATATTAAATTGTTCGAATCTAATTAGTATGGAGTCCGAACTAGATAGGTCTGCTATAATGCCTGCTGTCTGTTTCAAATAATATTTTGTCTGAGTAAAAATATCGTATTAAACTTTGCAATATATATATCCAGTTCTGCTTTACTATACTTTTTTACTTTTACATAGGTTAAGTTTTGAATGATTTATGTATATTTCAGATTCTTATCTGTATTTGGAGTATTATAGAAAGTGATGACGCAATCGAATGTCGTCGTGCAGCTGTCATGGTCATATCGAGTTTACTAAAGGGTTTAGGGCGGGATACATTAATTGAATTAAAGGACAATCTACTACCAATATATAGAGGCTTAAATAAAATATATAAAAATGAAAATGAAGATTCAATTGTTAGATTGCATTCTCAAATAGCCCTCGAAGAACTTAACGATATTGTCAAGGAATTTCTCTTCGCTCAAATACCTATGCAGCGTAATATGCGTATAAGTGAATTAAATGAAATAAAATTTAAATAATATTTGCTTTTTATTACACACATTTTACACCATACTCATATAAAATACCTTACACATTAAAATCTTGTATTGTATTGCTTTTTTATAATTACAATTAGGTTCATTAAAATACTTTATTAATTGTATTAGACCACGCAGGTTTATATTATATTGACCTAACACAAAATATTTACAATTAAAGCTAAGTTAGGCAATTAAACAATGTATCGAACACTTTTAAAACACATCTATCAAATCAAAATCCAATACATTTTTGACATATGGAAGTTTTGAGTCAGCGCAAACTATGACTCCCGTATGTCAAAATTCAATACATTTTTGACACATTCTTAGCGCTTATTCAAGCTAAATCTTGAAATTGAATCCGACATTTGTTTTACGAATATTTTAACTTATTTATTATTGATACGGGAGTCATCAAATTCAAGATTTTTTTTAAATACAAAAGTCGTGCTTAGCGCTGAGTCTCGACTTTGAATCCTGTCTCAAAATCTTAGCCATAGAGAAATTCAGACCGGCTGAATACAGAACTTAAGTTTTTATTCTTTTTTTATACATATTAAGCTTCAGAAGTATTGTCACCCTGCTTCTTAACAATATCCTCATCCTTCTCGGACAATGTTATTGAGTAGACTGAACTCTTGTCTGAGAATCTATCTCGGTTACGCCCACCGAAAATGCTGCTGCGAGAAAGAGATGACACAGTTCCAATAGATATGTTGTCTCTATCGGCTTGGGGAACCATCTTCCATACAAGAACACCAATTCCGACAAACGCAGTAACAACCAAAAACATTACCATTGTTATTTCACCAAACATACCTGAAAATAAAATTTAAAATATGTTTAATCAGATCAATATAATGTTAGACATAATTTTCAAAATATAAAAGTTTACGCGTTTCTTGTTAGGGGCCATCCATAAAGTACGTCACACGAATTTTAGGACTTTTGAACCCCTCCCCCCGTCCTTGTCACAGGTTGTCACATTTTTGTAACCCCCCCCCTCTTGATGTGACGTCACACATTTTTGAAAAATTTATGTATGTATTTAAAAATAATCGTTGTAATAACAACTTTAAACAATTCGCGTAAAGTTGATTTTGCAATAATATATGCTTGTAACTTATAGAAAGAGACAGAAATAGTGTTTCGGAAAACTTTCGAGCGTTACTTTTATTCGAGACGAGATATATATCTTGGGTTTTTTGTATATCAATGGTTTTAGTATTTAAAATTTTAACATGTGACGTCACAAAAGTATTGACCCCCCCATGCCCCTTGTCACACGATGTCACACTTGGGTGATACCCTCCCTCCCCATTCACGTGTGACGTACTTTATGGATGGCCCCTTAGGTCAAGGGTTCTAATATTGATTTCCAAACTATTTATAACGTAAATAAATAAACGTATATAAAAATTTCATGTAAAACTATTTTATTAAAAGTTTTTATGAATACAGAAACGTAATAAAAATGTTCGAATGTATTAACATATTTACCAAATATGATCAGAACATTGTATTATGTAGGTATACATAATATGAAACCCTCGTACGTCCAAATAACGTCAGTTCGAAAGCTAACATACATAATGTGCTTATTCCAGTTTTATATTATGACGTATACGATTATCTACAGAATCCCGCATTATACACTTTCCCGCTTAAAGTGTTCTTGCGTAAGGTTAGTCTATGCTAAAAAAAACCTTTATCTCTATGAAATAATCTTACGAGGTTTAGTTTTATTAAACCATAAACGACAGTTACGCGATTTGAATTTAACACGCTTATCAAATTAACAAGGAGAGCGGAGTTAATTATAATTTGTGTCGTAGAAAGTTAAATTATTTTAACTACGTTTCCAGATTCATATTTTGATTACGTAATTAGTTTTATTCAATGCGCCAATTTGGATTCGTTTCCCGGGAAACAAAGATTTGAAGACGATCTACTATCCTATCCTATCCTATCTACGATCTAGGTATCCAAATTAGTTAATAAAATTGATTAAAAGTGTTTGGTTCTAAAATGGTTTAATTAAAGAATTGCGTTAGTAGGTACAATAGTATTTAGTTATATACAGGGTGGCGCAATAGAACGTGCATATTTCGTCATCTTTTTTCGCGGGGAAAACAGTGCGCGAGCGGGGGGAGCCTGGGTGGTTGGATAGAGGAACTCATGGAGTTTTAGTAACCATGAGTCACTTCGATGGGAAGCGTCGCGCTTTTTGTGTTCGCACGTTTTACGAGAACGGTCGTTCATACATCTCTACAAGGCGAATATATTGTTCTGAATATGGATTAACACATATTAATGAAGCTCCGAGTGCAAATTTAATTAAAATATGGATAAAGCGATTTGAAGAGACAGGTTCCACGTTTAAACCACCAGCAAAAGGTCGTCCAAGAACGTCTAGGACCACAGACAACATTGAGAGGGTGAAGGAGTCAGTTGGGCAAAATCCGCAAGTGTCTACTCGGAAGCGATCGGCGGCTTTAAAGTTGTCGCGACGAAGTCTACAGCGAATTTTGAAGTTGGATCTTAAACTCCATCCTTATAAGCTCCAGTTAATACAGGAATTAAAAGATACCGACTTCGGAGCAAGGTTTGGCATTTGCTGAAGAAATGCTTAGTCGATTTTCCACTTTTGACAACATCCTTTTTTCTGACGAGGCTCATTTTCATTTAAATGGGTTCGTAAACCGACAAAATGTCGCTATTGGAATGACTAGAATCCAAAAATGAAACATCGAACACCACTGCATAGTCCGAAAGTAACGGTATGGGCAGCAATATCAAGCAAAATAATTATTGGCCCTTTCTTCTTTGAAGATTCACGAGGACGAAACGTCACCGTTAACACCGACCGCTATGTTGCGATGTTAGAGGGATATTTGACTCCAGAACTTGCGAGATTAAAAATAGTCAAGACGAGGACTTGGTTCCAACAAGACGGAGCGACCTGTCACACATCAAATGACTCTATGGCGGTTGTGAGACAGATGTTTCCTGCAAGACTGATTTCCAAAAGAGGTGATATCCCTTGGCCCCCACGTAGCCCTGACTTGACGCCTCCTGACTTTTTTTTGTGGGGATACCTCAAACATAAAGTCTACATGAACAATCCGAGGAACATCAGTCAGGTAAAGGACAATATCCGTAGAGAAATGGCAGCCCCAGATTTATTGACAAGGGTTTTCACAAATCTGCGTTCGCGTTTAGAGGAGTGCCGTCTTCGAGAGGGCCGTCATTTAGATGACGTTATATTTAAAAAATAAACTACAGTTAACTACCTAATCATCTTATATTTTATTTCAACTATACCTTTTGTATTTATTTTTTTAACCCATACTTAATAAATGCACATTCTATTGCGCCACCCTGTATAAGTCCTATTAATCCATCGTCGTAAAATAAGTTTCATACTTTGTGTTGAGTCATCCCTCTGAGCTTCAAGTCTTGCCGGTTGGAGATTATTCTCATCCAAGTCGTAGGGCTCCACTGAGCCCAAAGGGCGGGGCTCCAGTAACACATCGCCGGGACTTGACTTGGGTAAGTTGATACCAGCTCGAACCGTCAACGTTTCCGGTTTGTATGAGCATAGCACTAGGAATCTATAAACAATTTATTGGATTAGTCTACAATAGAAACAACACGCTAGAAGTCTAGAAGAAAAAGCATTTATGTTTACATTGGTTCTAATATACTGTGAAAAAGAAAATAAATTAGGTTGTGGCAATATTATTATTATTATTAAAAAATATTTTTTACTAAATACATTACCATACATTTTATTGACTACAAATAAGAGATATTTATTCTAGTAAAAGATTATATTATCAATATATTTCTATCCTATTCGGGTTTAATAAATTATAGTAAGTAAGTAGTAGGTAACTTTTTAAGCAGGAATCCGCCAAAATCGATTGGCATTTTTGTCATGCTTTTGACATCAAACAGTTATCTATTTGACCGATGTGTGAGTTGACCGATAATTAACTAAAACTGTTCATTAAAAAAATTGTAGGCTTCCAACAATGTACTAAATTTCTCGTAAACTGGAAGTCATATCAAATTACCCTTCATTTAAATTCAAGGCAACAGTCTAACTTTTTGAGCTTTGGGTAGCGACCCATTTTCGTAACTAACTAACTAACGTACTAATGCTAATAATAACCTAATAATAAATTATATAATTCTATTCCTTTTTAGTTGATTGTATTCGGTTGATTTAAGTTTCTTAAACAACTTTTTATAAAAGATAAAACGATTCAAGGCATGCAAAATTTAATTCAAGTAACGGCGTATCTACCACGTGATTTAGAAATAAGAGAAATTAATCTCTATACTGTAGAATGGTGCGCAAAAACCAAAATACGTACCTTCGAGTGCTGTGCGTCAATATCGGCAGATTCTCTTGCACGATGACATATGTCGCTACCGTGGTTTCGTTAACTTCGGACCCGCATTCATCGTGGTGTATTCGAAGGATGTACGCATCCTGGGCACTATTGGGGTTCCCTTGTAGGGAACAGCGTTCCGGACCGCCATCTGCTGCTTCTACGGCTATTCGCCCCCCAAAGTACGGACCCGTTGAGACCTCCACTTCGCTTGCGTGAGGCAAGCATTGGGTGGCGCGTG
The DNA here is from genome assembly GCA_963693345.1 of Pieris melete. Taxonomy (NCBI): domain Eukaryota; kingdom Metazoa; phylum Arthropoda; class Insecta; order Lepidoptera; family Pieridae; genus Pieris; species Pieris melete. The sequence goes on from CAVNZK010000028.1 coordinate 2,235,069, forward strand.
CTGAAACTGAAAGCACAGATTGATAGATGAAGAGAAAAGATATACTTCTGCGTTTGTATCATTATTTTTCGTATGTCTTTAGAACGTCGTCAATATTTAAATATAAAACATGCCGTTTTCTGTACGATGGGAAGAAATCGCTTGAGCTAGTGTTAGTTGCGATTACAGAAAGAAAAATCGATTAGATCGCACGCGTAGATAGGACGGCTGCTCTCACTAAGTGAGTATGAGAGTTCTTGTGAACTTTACGTAGAATAAATGGCTTGTAAATCTCTTTTTATGATTTATTACGTTACCAATTGCACTTTCGTTGCTCGATTTTTGAAGACGTTTTTCTGGTTATACTTAGTTGAATTTCCGAAAACCCTCTTCAGATACTATTTGCTTATAAAATACATAAACTGCCAAAATTCGAATCTGAGTGTATCATGAGTTCACTTGATAAAGAAAATGTCATAGAATAAGATTGTGGCGTTCAAATTAGAAGCCATATCGTGAGAAAGTAATGTCATAAATACGTCAAAATCGTTTACGACGACATCGTTTAGAACAACATACCGGTTATATTGACCAAAATCAAAGGGCCCGGCTGAATTCTTTGTATTAGGTACTTAATAACAACGCCATCGGCTGTTACGACTATCGGTTTTTACGACCAAATATGAGTAGTCCCTTTGATGTCGTTATAAGGAGTGTGTTGTCTTGCATTATGCGCTTTCTTACAAAAATCGCCTCCGTAACATAGTGGTACACATGGCGCATAATACAGAGGTACTACTATGTTGGATACCTGGCATAACATGGAGGCGCTTAAATGGCCACTCACACAGGCGCATCACATGCCCCACAGCGTGTGGCTGAGGGCTAAGCGAAATGTTTTATAGAAAGTCAATAAAAAATTAATTTAATTATATCTGTCAATGCATAGTATTATTTTAGAAGATCCTTTTCTGATAAATACTTTTTATATCCATTAGAAAGTGGTCCTAGTAGACACTTATATAAGCACTTTCTATTTAGCTTTCGGAGATGAATATAAATTAGTATCGCTAATTTACAACTGTTATCATTCATAATCGTAATTCAAATCGAAAATCATTATTATTTATTGTTAAAACCAGCACACTTTTGTTTTCTTCACGCAAAATTTAATTTTTATTGGTTTTTATCTATTGAAATCAGAAACAAAAAATGTAATTTTTTTTAGTCCAACTGTTTCTAATTATTGGTAAACCAATGATTTGCTCTCGCCTGTGCCTTAATCAGATAAATTTTGGTTTAAAGAAGTTTATTATTATTAAAAACATATATGACACATACATGAGCAAACAATAATATTAAAAACATAAAAAGTAAACCGTCGTACACTGTTATTGCATTAGAGTCTATTTACAAAAAAAACTTCGCAGGCGTAATTAGCATAATTTAAATATTATTAATGTCTGGAATATTTTAAATACTTCTACGGCAGGCAAATTAATTATTATTTTTTTACGCACAGGCTACGGTGACTATGCAATTTTTTTTTATATATTATTCAGTTAAAATACACATGATTGATTTAATACACGAACATGGAATAGTAAAATATGTTTTCGTATGCAAAATAGTATTTCGTGGATGTAGTACGATCTTTCGAATTGTGTTCGTATTATTAAGTTAACGTATAGAAAAATGTTATTAAATAAATCGTTTCTATATGATATAAACGTTATCGCTAGTTAGCGGCGTTAAGTACTTACATAAATATTATATTAGTTTTGTTATATATGGACGATTCCGTCGATTTAGTTGCGCCGACGCCGCCCTCTAGTGTGTTTTCGCGCGATGCAAAGTGCGCGATACATATGTCACCGTAAAATTTATAACTTTAAAATTAACGATTCGATAGATTACAATCTACCGAATAATAATACGTTAAATTGTAAGCAGTTCGTTGAGGTTCAATCTTTCGACAGTTTACAATGTCGCGAGATTGATTACAATCTAACGGTTTTTACAATTTTACGTTAACACATACATTACATAATTGAATTCATTATTGTTACATTTAGAATGCTGCTGCATCGGCACTTGGTTCTTTTCTCGGAATAAACAATATACAAAGTTGAATTATATAAAGTTTACAATAACCATGACTGCGGTGAACGAAAATAATGCATTTTTTCTTGAAATTATTCTCACCTAAATCAAAGTTGACTTACGTTATTTTAAACAAACCTTAAAGGATATTTTACGAATCATTTGGAAAGTTTGTTGTATGTTAAAGAAGGCTCCATCCGAGAACACAAGAAATTTAGTGGAGTTTTAGTATAGAATTTTTATCGCTTATAAATTTTAATCATATTTTTATGTCATAGTATGTGTTGAGATGTAAAAGTTTTAGGTTAACATTGAGTCAGTATCTTTTTAACCTTTCCAGGCTTTATATAGAGTCAGTCCAATAAAAGTTTTTACGCATATTAAAATACTGGATACATAGAAACCGTACCAACTGCAACGAATTATTGCGGAAATACAATTTTCTAACTCTAAGTAAACACCGAACTTCAGCACGGCGAGCAATTGAAGCGTTAGCAGAAAGCGAATGGTAAAAGAGAGCCATGTATTTGGAAAAAGCTGGCCCCTTTACTCGTGAAGGGGCTCCGATCAACGGTACTGAAGGAAGCTAGGATATTAGGATAACAAGAAAAATAAATGTATATTACAAATTTAATTTTGTAATGATTGGAAATTACAGGCTCTTATTTTATTATTATTATTATAGGTACTTACATCCTTTGGTAGGAACAATGATAATCTTTGAGCCGATGGAAAGTGGATCGGCGAGGTCTCTTGGGTCTCGTCTCACCGGTCTCACTTCAAAGGAGTATGTGGTGGCCATACGGAGACCAGTGATGAACGTAGTATAAACTCTTCCTCGTCGCACACCCAAAGTGGGTTTGGTAGTTGTAGTGGTAGAAGTTGTAGATTCGGTTACCCTCCCTTCTCTTCTCCCCCTGTCTTCGAAGTTCTCTACTACCTAAAAAAATATTATTAATTCTATACTGTTCTCTTATGGACTTTTCTATGTGTGCATTTAACACTTGCTGGTACGGTGAAAACATAACAAGGAAACATGTCTTGGACCTAAAATTCGACGGAGTGTCGGCAAAAAAGGCTGATCGCCTTCTTGTCTATTAGAAAAATCAATTAATCACGATACAGAAATCTGAGGCCCAGCCCTAAAAATGTAGCGCAAAAGTAAACTTCATAGTTAAGTTACGGACGCTTTCTATACTCAATCCCATTCCATTTTTTCCTAGTAGAGATTGATATTGCAATCCATTTCTCATAAAATACTTTTCAATAACCGAATCTGGATTAGAAATAATTTTGGATTATAGTATTAAGTATTGAAAGCGGCCGTTAGTTACCATAGATATGCGGACATGTAACAACTAGCTGATATTGTTTTAAATAACATAATCTATTCTGAGTTACTGGTTACAATTCGATTTCATTAACCAAGAAAATGATAATAAAATATTGCCCAGACCCACGGAAACCATTCAATACGCTCTAAATTGAGAACATCTAGAATGCAGATATTATGTTTCGCAGTAATAAAATAAATAATTGGGATTCGATCGCGGTCAGAGTTATAGCCTTCGTCACGTTATGTTACGGTTACTGCACATAGTAATATGGTTTATCTAGAGCTCTATACTGCTATTACAAATATCATAAATCAAATAGATAAGAAGGCTTTAATTAGTTTGTTGATGGCAACACTTATAAAATTTCCAGTTTTAAGTTTATAAAATGGTAACACTGTTTTGTACCGGGAATCGGAATTGAGACAAAATCACTATTTTAGACAGGCGTGACTCACTAATTCTAAACGTATGGGAATGACATTAGCTTACACTTTGTCACGTGACCTTATCATACATATTCGTATGGGGTTAGTGGGTATTGTTGCAAAGAGAATTTTCCTCAAGTTCGTGTTCTATGAAAATTAATCAAGCCATAACTCCAGGTACTTCTCCACAACAATATACAGTCCATGCTCCTAACAGTGTTGTGTTTTAATATCAACATTCTAGGATTTTTGGGTTACCTTAGTTCGACATCGGTATTGCCCCCAAGCTTGTAGCTCACAGTAGTGTATTTGGAATGCCAGTAGCTTTCTTGAGTCCTCATCAGGTTGACCGTACTCCCAACGTAATCGGACATCACGAAAATCTGGCTCACCAATGAGATGAAGAACTTCTGAAATGTAAATTTAACATTTTGGGAGATTTCATTTAAAAATTAATATTTCTTAGCCTAATGCCCACGCTAAATGTATGAACTTTTGGACTTTCTAAAAATATTTAATAATGTATTTTTACACCCGCGAATTTTTATAAAATTTGAATATTGTAAAAAATTCGTGTTTATATCAGTTAAAAAGCTTTGATTTAAATGTCTGGAGTACATTAAACTAAAAAAACAAATATTTTTCTTCTTTAGCATTAATTGGCACGGTTCAACTTGCCTTTATGTCTGAGGTTCTGATTAGATTGAAATAAAATGCGATATTGTATAATTTATTTACTATGAAATAATATTTATATTGGTATTGAATGGTCTTTGCCAAACAATTTTTTTATGGAACATTTTTCATATACTTTTTAATTACCTATTCCGCTACAAAAACCTAATTCACTCATTCTTTGTTACATAGGTCTTTGTGCTATGTTCTATGAGCTGCCTATTGTTTAAAACAACACCTATTTGTTTTGTTATTATTCTTATACAAAATATTGCCGAATGGTTAGGGTCAATTACCCGTTGTGATTTACGGCATGAATACACAACGAAAACAATTCGCAGAAAACTGGAGCAAAATGAACGCGCTATTTGTTTAAAGCCAGGAATTCGCTGTGAATCGGAAATATTTTTGTTGCTGTTTCAATTCGTAGGTGTCTCGCTCATCTTATACAATAAGATAAGATTCGTTATATCGTCATGAAAATCTTCATTGTAACAAGTAGAAATAAGCGGGACATATCACAGTGCAAGAGTGTGTGAGCAGGCACTGATCTCCATTAGATGGGTTAAAAGTTCGTAGGCTGACATAGAAACAATCTTGCAATGACCCAGCAAACCAATTTGTGTTAAGTTTTCTATAACATGAAGGCTATTGATTATGTGATAAGGGATATAAATGTAGGAGAAAATTTTATAACAAGAATACTGCACAAACGTCAAATCGAAAATAAGAAAGTCAAGATGTCAATTGTTTCGCAAACATTTGAAACCGTATGTACGCAATCGCAAAGATGACCTTGATATTTCGTTATATGTATTATTCAAATATTTAACTCACTGCACACGAAGCGGAAACGGTAGTGTTATGTCTATGTATTATATTGTATTTATAAATAGTTTTAGGATAAAATCGACAGGATGTATTTTTTGGCTAAAAATGATGGTGATTTACCTAAATTGAATGGCGGGTTACATGATATGTACATTTTATTTAAGTAGACGTTGTTAGCATGAGGTTCAAAAGGAAAGTGATTGTAAACGTAAACTTGTCGGTCGTTTGCCCCCTGTTCCATAAAATAATGTATTAAAGTAGCGGTGCCCGAAGGTTTTCAAACCTTCATTAGGTGGAAGCGTAATTAGCTTCAATAAATCGTTTAAATTCTTTCAAATGTCAAAATTCGAGGCGATTTCATTTGATCAAATATTCCATATAACCGAGGAATATCCAGTAACAGTAGAAACAGGTAAATAAAAAATGCCTAATGTAATACACAATTCCCATGCTAATATTTAACGATAAAAACAAATGCCACAAAACACTCGTGCTTCAGGTTCAAAGAGCCTTATTTGTCGATCCAGACTTCCCATAGAAGACGCCAGGCAGATTCTTACCCATAAATCCCATGCAGTTATTTTACCAGCAAAAAAATTGTTGTAAGGCATATGTCTACGCTACCTATAAAGTATAAAGGATGCGATAATGTTAATGGGAAAAGGTAAATACCGTTGGAAGGGTTGAATATTGCATTAGAGCCGCTGCAAATTACAATATATCCTTTCACACATCGAATCATTACTTGTGCTCGCGACACGCTTGCTTAAAATCCGTATACAATGATGCCTCTATGAATAAGTTGGAATATTATTCTATTAATATTCATGATATAGCTACGACCTCCAATCACTGCAATGACATCATACCCTGAACGTGCTAACAACGTTTGGACCGCTAAGTTAGTTGTTGGGGTCTGGGGGCAAGAATCTTAAGGTTAAAGGAAAAGAGCACCACCACACCAACACACCCATTTATCTTATCCGAAGTCGTACTTATCCGTATCTCAAATTTATTCCTAACTTTTTACGATTTCTGCTTAAAATCGAAACCAACACATTTGTACCTTACTAATCGTAGGTATATATAGAAGTAACGAGTATCCAGTAATTGACAATTATAATTAAAAGGTTTATTTGGATGGAAACAAGATAGAATCGCACGTTAATAATAATTGATGATGATGTGTCGGTCATGCGATTGTGTTGAGTGACTGACGCGAAACGACACCAACAAAGACCAACACATCGCTCTTCCTGTGTATATGAGGCCATCTGATTCAAAACATATTGTTACAGTACGAAGCCCTTTGTCAAAGTGAAATAATTTTTTTATATAAAATTCCTACTTTTAACATACATATTGGGTTCTTTATTATCACATTTATGTTCAATTTAAAGCAAGAATTAAACTTCCCGGGAAATAATGGCGCCAAAACTCAACACATCAGCGCAGGCGTTATGACTGGCACCCCCACAGATAAGTATAAAATTTTTATTATCTTAATTCATTTTTTTATTTATACTGAGTGAGTAAGTGAATACTCTTTTGATTTATAAGTGATGTATCGTAAAATTATTAAGTTTTAATGTTTAAAAATCATTATTTCGTCGCAGTAACATTATTATTTTTAAAGAACTCACTGGCTAAGAGCGCATAAAACTTTCAAAACGTGGAGAAACTATGTAAATCCGAAGTATTGTTAAAATGGCCGTGCGTGTATAATCTTCATTTTGGCTGTAGGTATTCAATTAAAACTGACCTACTGTCGTTCAGATAAAACGTTATTGTATTCGAAACAATTACACAGGTATTTAGGTAGATGCAGTTTCTTGCAACTGCATATAAAAAATGTAATATAAAGAACATAACCGCAGTGGATCGTAAACAAAATAAAGGAATTTTTCCAATTTTAGCCCTTTTTGTCATGGGATATAGTAAAAAAATGTAGGTTCGGATTTTTCTAATTCCACTTTCTTAATATAGAAATATAATAACTAGTTATCGTCTATATACATTAGTCAGAGTATTTATAGTTATAAATTGTATTAGTAAACCACGAAACACTAGAGTGAAGCTTTTAAAAATGTTTAATTTCCATTTGACATTTTTTCAAATATTTGTTAACTCCAAGAACATTAATTGCTCATTCATAGATTAGACTGTTAGACTTTTAGATTTTTTTACTATATGGCAATAATTTAAACATCGAATTTAAAACCGAATATTTGTTTATAATACTATGTAGGAGCCACATACAAAAAATGAATCTTTTTTAAACCACGACACCCTGAGGTCGTACGTTCGAATCACGGTTGTTCCCCAATGCAAATTTTATCTTATTTCTATGTCTTTTAATGTGCACAAATAACACTCTCATGCGGTGGAGGAAAACATCGTGAGGAAACCGGCATGCCTCAGACCAAAATTTGTGTCGGGCACAGATGGCAAACACCGACTAGGAAAAAAATATATCACGAAACGGATACAGAAATCTGAGACTAAAACTACAGGAAGTGCCACGTTTTTTATAGTAGATTCAATCTATTCAATTCGATAAGACACCTCAAATAGCTAAAGTATGCCACACAGTTCGTTCTCTCGTATGTAGAGCATATCATTGATGTCTAATAGCTTATTGCAATCAATGTAACTCAATAATACCTTTTCTTCAACACTTTTTTCATATCGCACTAAGAACAGGGTAACGAGATATTGAATCCAATTTGTCATGGCCTTGTTAAAAATAAAGACGCTTATATTTTAGAATGGTTTAATCGGCTACTTAGAAAAATAAAAAAACGTGTTTGTTCTTATGTACACGCGTTGCATTTGTCCTTATTAATGGTCACTTCCAATCGAAACGATATAATATGTACTAATCATGATATTTTACAATAAACACTATGTTTTTTATCACATTGGAACGGGTTTTCTCGTATAGAAATCATAATTTTGGTTTAAATAAACACGACGCTGAAAAACACTACGCTGAAAAACACTACGCCATGACAGACAATGAAACTTGTCGATAAAAAAGAGCAAGCGCCAACAGCTGTTTTACCGATGTTTGAACAGATATTCAGGGGGTCGGTTTTTTGTGACGGTGTGCGCGCGCATCGTAAAAAGTTACTGTCATTATTTTTCCCTAACGCGCTAAAAGCAGTATTACTTCAATACCAATTAAATTGAGACAAAATATACCTATGAATTACAAGTTTTTGAAATTTCAGTAAAATTCTCATAATGATTTCTCCTATTTTCAGTGAATTCTAGGATCAGATTCAGAAACTGAACAACATTATGACTGATTCCTGTACGTCAAAAATGTATTTGATTTTGACATATGGGGGCCATAGATCGGCTAAGTCTCGAGTCTAAATTTCACCCTTATGGCCTGATATAAATGGAAGTTAGACTTTTTTTTTTTTATAAAATAGGGGGGCAAACGAGCTGCGGGACGACCAAAAAGGGCAGTCTACGCAGCCCATAGACACCCATTTTTAGTGGGTGCGTTGCCGGCCTTTGAGGGAGGAGTAGGCACTCTTTTTAAACATTTGGAGGTCGTATCTCTGAGGGAAGACCCCCCCCGGGAGCCGATTCCACAGTTCGCTAGTTCGCAAAAGAAAATGCCTTGTGAAGCGGACCGTGGAAGACCTCCAACCATCAAGATGATGCTGGTGAAATTTGGAGGTCGTTCGGCTCGTACGGTGTTGGAAAGAGGCAGGAGGGATCAACCCAAACAATTCTTCCGAACACTCTCCGTAATAAATTTTGTAAAAAACGCAAAGAGACGCAATGTCTCTGCGTAGCGATAGAGAATCAAGCCGATCAGTAAGACATTGGAGATTGACAATTCGACAAGCCCTTCGCTGAATTTGGTCAAAAGGAAGAAGCTGGTATTTGGGAGCACCGGCCCAGAGATGCGAGCAGTATTCCATATGAGGTCGTACTTGAGCTTTGTAGAGCTGCATACGTTGCACCTCAGTGAAATACTGCTTAGCCCTACCCAAAACACCCAGCTTTTTGGAAGCCAGTTTGGCTTTTTCTTCCAGATGACTGCGAAATTGGACTTCTTTCGAGATGCCAACCCCAAGGATACTGAGGCTGTGTGACGAACTAAGGAGAGCGCCTTCAAATTGAGGAGACACGACAAAAGGATCTTTCTTGGCAGAAAACGAACAAACCTGAGTCTTTGTAGGATTAAACCTAACAAGGTTGTTACTACCCCACACAGAAACCTTCTCCAGAATCGACTCAATTTCGAGAACAAGTAAGTTACGGCTCTCATCAACCTCAGATCGAGACATGTTCGGATGGCCGGAATATAATGTGTCGATGGTGCTGTCGTCTGCATAGCAATGAATGTTGTCGATATTCAACAGGTCATTGATATGCAGAACGAACAGGGTCGGCGAAAGGACACAACCTTGCGGAACGCCTGCATTGATGGGTCTAGGATTGGAGCACGCTCCGTCAACTAGGACTTTAATGCTACGTCCTACAAGAAAATTTGCCAGCCATCGGCATAAGCCATCGGGAAAACCGTATGACGGTAGTTTCGAAAGAAGCGCCCTATGCCAAACCCTATCAAAGGCCTTAGCTATATCCAAGCTAGCGGCCAAAGCCTCACCCTTACTTTCCACAACTTCGGCCCATCTATGAGTTAGATAGGCAAGAAGATCACCAGCCGAGCGGCCACGGCGAAAGCCATACTGACGATCACTAATTAGCTGGTGCTCCTCCAGATATCGCAAGAGCTGCCTATTGATGATAGACTCCATTACCTTTGAAAATAAAGAAGTGATTGCGATAGGTCGATAGCTGGATGGTTCAGAGCGGTCACCTTTTTTGGGAATGGGATGAACATGCGCAGTCTTCCATGAGCTTGGAACTACGCCCGAGGAGTACGAGAGTCGAAAGAGCCGTGTAAGCACCGGAGTCAGCTCAGAAGCACAAGTCTTAAGAACGATCGAGGGAATGCCGTCAGGACCACTTGACTTGTGGGTGTCAAGGGAGATTAAGGCCTTCCGCACACCAATCTGTTCGAATCGAACTTCAGGCATAGAAAACCCGCAATGCGGAATAGTAGGCGGTAAGGTCCCTGAGTCATTGAGCGTGGAGTTAGATGCAAAGAGAGAGCAAAGGAGCTCTGCTTTCTCTTTCGCCGAGTGAGCCATCGAGTCATCCACCTTTCGCAAGGATGGTAAAGAGGGCTGACAAAAGTTTCCCTGAGTTGCCTTCGCCAATGACCAAAAGGCTCGAGTTCCAGAGGGCAATTTCGCGAGCTTTTCACCAATTCTGCCAATATGTTCCGATTTTGCTTTAAAAATTTCTCGTTTAAGGGTTCGGGTAGCTGCATTAAATTTATTTTTATGGAGAGCTACATCGGGATCCTTTATGGCCATTGCGTGAGCCCAGATTTTATAGTACTCTAGCTTAAGACGGGAAGCCTCTTTGCAAGAGTGGCCAAACCATGGCCGAGATTTACCACGAATGGGGACCATAGAGTAAGGGATATAGAGTTCCATTGCTTGTAGCACCACATCGGCGACAGATTCAGCGCTGGCGTCAGGATCACTACCCTTGAAGCAGACTTGCAACCATGGGTATGCTGCAAAGAAATGACGCATGTCATCCCAATTGGCCGATTTGTAATGCCAGACACGACGGCATTCCGAAAACTGCGGGCGGGTTCGACGCCTAATTGGCACAACGGTCCGCACCAAGCAGTGGTCGGAGGACCCAAGTGGGGCATCCACAGCAACCTCATAGAAGTCTGGGTGAGAAGTCAGCATAAGATCTAATAACGAAGGCTGATGGTCAGCTCGGTCTGGTATTCGCGTAGGCGTTGTGACCAGTTGAAAAACTTTAAGTATAATTTTAAATTTTATTTGTTATATATTTTAATATACTTTATACTTCAATTGAATACGAGCACGGCCTGTGCCTCAAAGATTGTGTGATTTAAAGAAGGCTTAAAGTGTTCAATTAAATGCTCTTTATATTAAATAATGTGCCTTTCATATTGTATTGACTATTGTCACATGCCTATTAACTTGTCTATGCATCATGGTATGGAACAACATAACGTTATAACAAATCATTTATTTATAGCTTGTACGCAAACATGCGCACATGTTTTATACATGTTTATGTAGTTTGTATTAACCATTGTATAATGTATTTTTTTTTTATAGAGCAGAGAGCAAACGGGCAGAAGACTCACCTGATCTTGAAGTGATGAACCTACACGACTAACGAATTAAACACAATTCGTAAAAGAATATTTACTTCAATGTTTCACGAAATCAAAAAGTATTTATTGATTATGGAACAAATTATACTTTCTTGTTCCTGTATTTTGAATAATTTACAACATTGGTCTGTCGTTATGGCTTATAAAAACATATATAAAAAAACCCTGGAGTTACTGCGGTCGATGGCGGGAAAAAAAATTCGTCAATAGGTATAGAATAGTTGTAACGTACATGTTCTAAAAATAATAATGAAATACAGATATAATCCTGATGATTAGACGAGAAAATGACGGTTCGTGTCGAGAAATTTTCATACAAATTTAGTTTTCGACTTTCTACATATCTGTTAAGGCATCTTGACTATGCCTCAATGTTAGTTAAGTAGTAACCGTTATAGGATTTAATATTTAAGGAAATCTTAATTGGATTATTGCTATATTTTAAAAAAACGCGTGGGATCAGTCATAAACTAAAAATTCAAATAAGGTTGAAAAACCGTTACAGATCGTGCATTTCTATCAGATAATTGTTTGTATCCAAAACTGATATCGAAATATCTGATAATCACGGCTTTGACCTAAACGGTTGCAGGTCCGGTCGCTGACCTGACGGGAGTCGGCTCCCAGCTCCCTACTTCCAGTTTTGATACATTGAATATATCTAGTTGCCTATTGCTGTTTATGGGATAGAACTTTGAGACGAGGTTTATAAATTCACGGATCTTAGTAGCATACATTTGACTATTTATAAATCAAAAAGAATTTGTATGCTTATAAATGTAAATAAAGTCTCTAAATTTACTTTTAGCCAGTCCACAAATCCAGGCCGAATTGGCAAGAAATTCTTCGTCACTTCTTTTAATGGCCAACTTGTGCCCACAGCTCCAAAGTCTAATTTGGAAATTAACTACCTAGTAATAGAACATGTATACGAATCCCGGAGTTCCCACGGAGTTTTCTTCCTATGTTCACTTGTTTTTACGGTGCAGGAATACGTGGAGGAAACCGTACAGCTACTTATCAGGTAACGACGCTTTAAATGTATTTATCAGCTAATTAAGAGCCTTGTCAAACGCGTTAAGTGAAAGCTTGGTTTCACACACGCCTATTTCAAATGAACCACAACGAAAGTAAAGCAAATGTTATAACATGGGCACGTTTTACTCATAAGCTTAAATGCCGTACTAAACTGGACTACCGTTTCGCGTTATTCGCTAAGCCAGGAAACACACTTACGCGGTTATAAAATCTAACTAAAATCTGGCCCACCGTTTCGTTCATGTAACTGAATTATACAATTATTGTCAATTATCATCTTCATATTATTTTTGTACAAAATGTTTCAACAATTGCGCGATTAATAAAAAAAATAAAAAATGTGTAGGTACAGTTCCCACATATTGTACAATAACTTTATTGCCTATATCTTTATACACACACAAAATAACGAACACTTAGAATGCTAACATCGCAATAAAAAAACAATATCTAAGCACACGTGATGTAAGTGGTAGTGTAAGTATTGATGCTTTGATAATGTAATCAAAGAATCAATACTTTTACTAAGAAATTAAGACGATTTTCATACACCACTAATAGCAAATTGAACTAATTATATTAAATAATAATTAATACTTTTGTCAACATTTTTAAAATAGTTCACACTCTACTGCCATTTCATGCTACTTGCGCAGTAAGAGACCGTTAGGGCATGCATAATGCCAAACGCGAAGTGGTTCATTGATAATGACATGCGCACTGTGGACCAAAGTTGGTATGAACCAAATGTTTTTAATACAAAAGCTACTTTCAAATCTAGGTTCCTGCACAGAACAATGTGCTTTATTCGTCGGTGCCGGTTGGATCACGTAGATGTGGGGCTTTCCGTTCTTCACTATTCCTATTTGACTCTAAATTTATAAAGTTACTAAAAGTATTACGTACGGTACTTAGGTTAGAAATGCCATCGAATGGCTATTAAAATAGAATATACCAAAGATTGTATGGAAGACAATTGATTTTGATTGAAAAATATATTTTGAAAATTTAGGAAAACTTGAATTTGAAAGTAAACCGCAACATCAAATGCTTTGTTCCACTGGAATTCAAGTTGTATGAAAAGCGATTCGAGCTGTCTATAACTGACATACAATGTCTATAGTAAAATATACTATACAAAGTGTTTCATAGGTTATTACATGAAAATGATAGCGTACAAGAGCTCAACGATATTAAACGATTTTCAAAATTTGAATTAAATTTGTTAAGCCGTTTGGACAATAATGTTTTTTGTAAAAAACAAAATAATCATTTATGTATGTAGTAAAAATACAATGGGTAGTTCCCATTGACAATTTTTACAAGAGACGTTGCCGAGTTGTGTTACATTGTTGTGCGAAAGGTAGGGCAATAGTATCTAGTAGTAAAATACATGCAAGGGCTATATCAAAATAACTATTATTCTGTAACTCAGTGTTGGCGTAGTAGCTTCGGCGTGCGACACATCAATGAGGTCGTAGGTTCGACCTCCGGCTGTGCACCATATTCTGTCTATATACCCATTTAACATACGGTGAAGGAAAACATCGTTAGTAAATGCATTGGCACACTTTAGACAGAAAATAACGGCTTGTGTCAAATATTTAAACAGAAATATTCACGAAACAGATACAGAAATCTGAGGCCTAGATCTAAAAGGTTGTACCGCCATTGGTTTCTTTTCTGTAATTGCGTCATATTAGAACTGATACGGTTCAGTCGGTTCATAAGTTTACGAGACTGTAAGGATCTCTCGCTACTCAAAAATGAGAACAAGAAAGCATCATATCAATCATTTGACCTATTGATACATGATAGCTCGAGGTGTAGGTTAATCTCGTGTTTGATGACAGCGGAACCTTGTAAGTAGAACTGGTCACGGGTAATACAATCCATCACTGTACAACTGGGTGAACTGTATCGGATATTAGGTCCAATCTGGCTGGTTATCCAATTTTACATTTGTCCTACTCTCGTATGACCAATACCGTAACATCAATATATTCATAATAACTTCATATGGATCATGGCCAACGTCAATTCGACGATTAGATGATTTGATGCACAAGTAGGCTTCACAGCTTAGGCCATTACACACACATCTTCAGTTAATTTTTACTCGGAGCCCTTCAAATGAGATAAAATTTTTTTCGCATAATGTCATATTAACTTTTCCTTACTCACTCAGAAAAAAGCCTATGGAAAAGACGCGCATTTCAGTCTACCAATAGGCTTAAGAACTGTCTTTCCATAATAGCCTCAACACAATTTGTCAGAGTATTATTTTGGCAAGTGTTCATTATGACTCATATTCATGAAAAAGTGGGTACATAGTGTTATATAATATGCTAATATTAATCATTTTGGATTTAATTATCTCTAAAGCTAAACCAATTTTAACAAATTCTCACCATTATTATGCTACATTATGCCTGAGTAACAAGGATTCATTATTTTTAGAATATAAAAATGATAAGCACAAAGTCGGGAACAGACCCTGATTTCTAAGATGCTTTTTCATAAATCAGCGTAATGGTGTACCGATAAAGTTATGGATCAGGCATTAATCTAGGTCGAATCATAATGCAAATCGGGTATGAAATAACGATAGTTGCAAATTCTGATTGATTTATTCGTTTACAAAAACAGTTAGGTTTGCTAAAGCTCCCGTTGCGATCGTTAGCACTGGCAGTTACTGTGCCCTGCACATCTTAATGATCTAAAAGACATCAGATGTACTCGTTACGGAAAACTGTTCCAGTGATTACTTTGTTGTTGGTAAAAAGCGGAACAGGGATCGTGACGTTAAGATATTGTTTCGGAACCGTTATACTGAATTGTCACGGGAGTTGAGTAATTTGAATCAAAAGCTCTCAAAAAAAATAGTAAATAAACGTATTAATTTTTTGGGGGAATCCTCGAAAATGCATTTCGTTTTCAAGCATAGTCAATGTGTGGGTAATATGTGTATAAAAGTAAATAATTACTGTTGACGTAATCAATTTGTCAGAATGATACGCAAGCGTGCGAGTCGAATTAGACATTAAATATGTTTTCACGAAAAATAGGGTATAATGGTAATGGTATAAAATATAAAAATGGGCTAGTATAAATTATTTTGGATTGAATAGTACCTAAACTCAAAGCTAAACAAATTTTTAAAATTGTCACCATTATCCCTGAGTAACAAGAAAAATATAAAAAAGATAAGTACAAAGTCGGGAAAAGTCGTATTAAGTTCTTATTTGATTTTCAATTAAGAAAATCAAAGACGGGGGGGTCTTTCCCTCCCTCCCTCCCTATAGTGCTTTAACGTAAATAACGAAAAGTCGCAGCTAACCTGAATGCTCATTTGAAGAGCCCTAAAATCTCGAAGGTCTCAAATGGTACTCAATGTATAGAAAATGAAAAACAAATTAACTTAAATCCTCGTGTTTTTGCTCGCAAGAATAAGTGTGTGTCACGTCCGTCCCCTTTACGCATAAGTGCCGTTTTATGCACTAATTATACGTATACGTAGGTGTTACATTGCAACATATAGTCGGGCAATAATATTTTATTTTAAAATAAAATATTAAATTATAAATAAATTATTATTAAATTAATAATAATAAATTAATTTTTTATTTTTTTTCATATTTATGTCCTATCTGGGAGGTCACAGACATTCGAAATAGTTTTTACTACAATAGATGTTACATGTTCTCATGTAATCTATTGATAGCCATAAACATTACCTATTATTAATAAAAGTTTTTTGCCAATATCAACGGTGGTCAATGGACTTCGGAATCAAGGATAGTGGTCATCACGCCAGATTTATTAAAATAAATTATAATACAAAATAATAATCTAGTGGCAACGTATGTTGGCCTCAGACTGCATCCGTTTATTTGATCACTTTCATTACAAAGTCAAGTAGGTGATCAGCCTTCTGTCAATTCTTCTGGCAATTTTTGGATTTGAAACATGCCGGATTCCTCAATATGTTTGCATTCACCATATGAGCGATACGCACAAAGACAGAAAGTCCGTTGGCATAGCCTAGGTTGCCGTTCCAATATGACAGTCGCACGCTGAAGCTACTAGGCCAACACTGCTTCGTTTAAAGATACTTCATTTTTCAAAGAATTACATTATAAGTGAGAAAATATAACTGCTTAGACAACAAAATACAGTATGAAACTATTTTTGGAGTTTTGTTCATAAAGTAACTGAAATCTCGCCGTGGTGAAACGAAACCACAAATTAATTATTATTTACAGGTCTATACTTCACGCAAAAGTCAATTAAATTAATTTAAACGTAGATTAATAATGATATAGTCTTAAGAACCGTGCTAACTACTAAATGTAATATCCCAATGACTTATTTAAGAAAAAATTGGACACTGATTAAAAAAGCTTCTGATTATATAAACGTAAATCTATACGCAGCATACCTCTAATAAACGACTCTCAGTAGGGCAGTATAGCGTAAAGTCTTTTGTAAGTCTAAAAGAATAACAAGATATTCAAACGTGAAATCTTTATTAACTCTAATGTTAGTGAAAGAGTTAATGATGTCTGTCGAAAGTTTATTCTATTCACGGATCATTACATCTTCATTATGAAGGTCAATTGATGATTGTCTCATCAGTAATGTCAATTACGAATTATTGAGAATACTTTGGTACTATAAAGTTGAAGAGTTTGGTGAACGCGCTAAAGACAAGTAAACTGAACATTTTTGATGTTGGAGTTTATCGTGGAATGGCATATGATAGATATATGTACATATAATATTTTAAGCCGTATTATATCTTTTGTTTATTAAAGTTCACCACATCATATATAATGATAGCATTAGCTTGTAACATATACTGTAGATCTATGTTACAAGCTATCTTTTCTAAATTATATGACAAATATGGTAAACATTAAAGTTACAAAAAATAAAATACAATAAAAATTTGTAGTATACAAAATTAAACAGTTTACGTTTAAAACCTCAATGGTTTGTTCTAGCAATACAGTTAGGATTGCGATTTAAATATTATTATCTATTAATACATACAGTAAAATTCTTTAACTAAACTTTGCAATACCTAATATTTAGACCACTATGTTTTGAGGTGGTGATACAATAAAGACATTTCGAAAATATAAAACAACTAACTTTTTAATTTATAAATATTAAAAAAATAATGTAAAAAGCGAATATACATTTAAATTAAACTAAAAAACGATATTTCGCATGTTTTACAAACGGCTTTTGACTTTTTTAATTTTAACTTACGCTTAAATAAACGTAAAAATAATAAAATAATAATTGCTTTTTAATTTGTCATTTGTATAGACGTATATAAATTAAATGGTTTTATATTAGGTACTTCATAATATGTAGTATTGTATTTTAGTTTATTTATATTACTCCTAATATTATTAATATTGAATTAATAAAAAGTCCTTACCGTCATCCGAACCAATTTCCGCGATTGGGGACACGAAGGTAATTTGAATAATTATCCAAAAAAATAATCTCGCACACAAACTCATATTTATTTATTTTTTTGTTAAAAAGTATTTATCGTTAAAAAATACTGGCTGATTAATTCGAGAATATAAATATACCGCGTTCGAAAGTAGAGAGCGGCACACGATAGCCTTCCCGCAGTCAGAGTTTGACTAACGCATAACGTTTTGTAAGCACTAAGGTGAAAAGCCTGTACCTATCCGAATTATGAACCAAGACTAGTTTGAGTTTTAATTAAAATATAATTGTGTTATTAAACATGTTTTAATCTGGTAAAGTATCACTGGGGTTAGTAATCGTAGATTTTAAAATTTTTTGAAGTGAAACTTCTTTATCGGGGTTGGAAAAAAATTTAATGTATCATTTTTTCGTTACGCGTTTCGTTACGGTTACGCGTCACATGTTTCGGTTACGCGTCACATTTAACCGTTACGCGTGTCTTTTTCTTGTCCCTACCACGGTTGATTCAAATAGATTCTAAACCATTAATAACAAAAATGTATAAGAACGATAACAATGATACTAAAAATTCTATTACAATTTATGAAATTCTGTAATAATCTTAGTGGTAATAAGGTCAAATGAAATAATTGTATTATTTGTATTCAAGTCTCTGATATTAAAAGCCTTTTGTTAAACTTTATCTAATTTAACTTTATTTAACCAATTTCTGTAAAGTTGCATATACATAATTTTTCGAAAAATAAGGTCATAAAGAACGTGTGGACACTAGTACACGCACATTTTTTTTACTATGCTTAGTGCGCTTGAATTAAGTTTTGAAATACGAGCCTGGCCTTTACGTGTGTGATTACGTGCCAAAATGTAGAACGCATTTGCAATTTTTTTTTTTAAATACCGTAAGATTTGTTTTGCTTCAATTTCGGAACTGAATTTCTTTTATCCGAATCTTTTGAGCATAATATACTGTATAGCATTCAAAAATCGAATGCATGTATAAAATGTATGGGCACGATCACGAAGGAATATGGAATATATACGCAATATTCTTCCGGATTTTAATTTCATCCCAAATAAAAGCAGGTGACGAAGCCAATTATCCTGGTGCAGGTAAGCCACCCCTTGCACTTGCCTCCCATGGAGGATATAATGCATTTTTTTATTTACAAACAAAAGACGCCGATTATTTGGCGCATGCGTTATGCAACGGCGCGCGCAATCCCCAGGAAAAGGGCACATAATGGCTCAAGTTCAAGGCTTCAGTAAAACATATCCCTCAAATCATATGAACGACACGATGGAGGACCCATATAAGCACCTGGCCTTAATCACTTTCATGAAAACAGTTCTGTTTGCATTTAATTTTATCTTTTGGGTAAGTAAGTGCCTCTATGACGTATCAGTCTTTGTTAACGTTACTAGCGCTATTTTCGCTTTGTCCAGGTCACAGGAATATGTATTCTTATCGTGGGGCTTTGGGCGGAGTTTGACCTTTATCAATACATGAATCTGTCACCAGACTTTACTGGTGCAGCTCCTCATGTGATCATAGGGATATCCACTCTCATGGTCATTACGAGCTCGGTCGCATTCTCCTGCATCGTAAAAGGGCAACCAGTTCTTTTATTCATTGTAAGTTTTTCTGGATTTATATTATTTATTTTTCCTAAGGAAGTTTAAGTATAATGTTATTTATTGCTTGCAGTACGGCTCTATCATGCTATGCATCTTCATGATGGAAGTGGGGCTAAGCTCTTCAGTGGTATGTTTCAGGGACGGTTACGCGCAAGGGTTGTACGAGGGTCTTACTGAAACATTAAAGAACTACGACCCTATCAAGACCAATTTTGACTTTGCTCAATCCGCGGTAAGTCACTTCATAAGAAACAATAGCGAAAGCCGTTTTACGAACATCTGCTATTGTGCAGTAGAAACCTAATCATCCATACATGGCAATATTACTCATTTATAATTTACTACGATTTTTTAGATGCAATGCTGCGGCGTCTCGAACTACACTGACTGGATCTGGTTTTCTCCACAACGGGTGATTCCGACCTCGTGCTGCATTAACACCACACACTGTGTTACTGCCAATTATAACGATGTCTACCAAAGGGTAACATATTTTTCATGAACTTGTTTGCAGTAAATACGTGTAACGTAGCCTTTTTAGAGCAGATAGACCTAAAGTTAGTGTGAGTAGGAGAAAGGAAACGCCTACATGTACTTTAATTGTAGTTAGCAAACTGAAAAATAATTGAATGTAGTTTTGTTTTCATTTCAATAAGACTGAGTAAAATTTGCTTTAACTAATATGTATTCTAATTATATATAAGGTAGGTATTGAGAAACTCTTGGTGTTAAAAATCGAACAATGTTTAGGGTAAGATTCAAAGTCTAAAGCAGTAGTTGATTCCCGTATGTAGGAAAACGTATATTTAACATACGCAAATAACAAGTCACTTCGTTCTAAAGGTATATAAACCAGGCTTAACGCTAAGTCGTTCAGAAATTTATTAGATTTTGATATACGGGAGTCATAGTTGATAGTGCAAATGTCATATTTTTGAAGTTTGATGAGAGTGAAATTTTACGATGCGCGCACCGTGACACAAAATTAACAGAATGAAGTTGCCCACGGAAGATGCTACGGCATTTGACATAATTTAAAAACAACATTCGAATAATAATAGAATTAAGGTTACACTTAATGTAAGAGAATAATAATAAATATTTATTTATTTAGTATTTCAAATGTAAACTGAACTTTTTTGACTATAATGATTTATTTTCCAGTCTTTGTTTTTTTTATTGTAATTAATTATTTGCATGCAATCAAAAACTATTTTTAATAATGCCAAATAAGTATAACTTCTTACGCGCGTACATAAGTACCACCATTTTTTTAGTAAGTTAAGGTCAAAAGGAATATATATAATCGTTAGTTATTTTATGCTTCAATTTACAGTAACAAATCTTCGATATATGAACATCGCTCTTGATTTTCAGGGATGCTATGCAGTGATTTACATGAACATAAAGGATAATATGGACAAGATTATTGCGACCGCTATTCTAACATCGGTTTTGCCACTCGGAGGCGCAGCAATGTCCTGCTGCCTCGGGAACTACATACGGCGAACCAAATATGATGCTATTGGCTAAACCTGGCTCGAATAATGGCGATTCAATATTTACGAATGTTATCTTGAATTAAAATATCAATGTTACTACTCAAATGTTTAATATTAGCGTTGTGACTCTCTTCTATTTTGTCGAACTTTAAATTATATCTGAATGTGAAATAAATAAAGTTGGCCAACTAATAGGGCTTTTTATTTATATGAGAAGCAATGTTTAGAGTTTAATTTTCTAAGCTTCACACAATTTTAAATTTGACCACAACATGAAAAAAAACATTTTTATTAATAGATTTTCGTCAGTTTTACTGAAAATACACACCAGTAATACTATCGCATTTTTATTTATTAGAAATTGGTAAATTTGCTGCACCGAAACAAAAATCTAATCAATCCTAATACATATGACATTATATATGACATATGTATATATCAAAAGCTTGGGTTTGGCTTGGTCAAAGAGCTACTAATTTTTATATATTAGGGTTAATACATCGTGATTAGCAATCGGCTATTTAAAAAATATATATTATTTTACGTCGTGATGGAATAACTTCCAATGTCGTAAGTAAATTATTAATAATAATTAATGCGCAATATTAATAACTAATAAAAAGTAATGTCCGTTTTCGACTAGAAATTTTAGACTATCCTATCCTATGTTTAAAAACAACATATATTTATTAATAAATAAAGTGTTTCAAATAACTTTTGTTTTTATATTTACTAAAAATAAATAAGTCTATTCTTTAAAAAAGTCAAATATATTTTAAATGTATTTAAAAAATAATTTAGTCACTATCTGAGCTATTTTTGTCATCTTTTGTTTCAACAGGGACATCTTGCTTATAATGTCTGTACTCTGGTTTCAGTTCCCACATATTTTTATGGGGATTCTTCAAGTTATAATTACATACTTCTTTTAAAATCTCTTTAAGGTATACAATCGGTTGTCTGGTTATCTGAAATAATAAATTTACTATATATACCATATACTTTTAAACAGCTATCAAATTGTAAGGAAACTAAATTGATTTATCTCACATAAAGATCACTACATCATATAGAAAAGGCCTTTGTTGGACCAATAGTAATAAAAGATTACCAGGAAAATGAGTTAAATCTAACTTATCACTTTAAACAGTCAATTGATTATTTTTTGTTTCTTTAATAAATGTGTTTAAGACTACAGACTCAAGGGTGGTTATAGCTAGCTTTATAGCTTTCATAAATTTCAGTTAGCTATTGTAAAATAAATTATAAGTAACTATATATTAAACTACATTGCCTTGAAAATTTTAAATACAAATGGTTTTAAATTGTGGATTTAGTAAAATTTATTCTATATTTTAATATTAGTACATATATCTAAACCCATAATTGTAAAGAAGTAAATACCCAGTTGATGGGGATGGGTATTCAGACAATGTTTTTACCTTTTGTAAATCCTTGATATTGTAATATTGATGTTTCTCAAAGGCAGCAAATAAAACATTTAGCACAGCTTCCTTATCATCTCGGGCTTTCTTGCCCTCTGCTTTCTTCTGTTCTCGATATTCTCTCTGAAAATTATATATTTATTTTATGTAGAAAACTACTAATTGGGGGGCAGGTTGGTGTTATTAAGCCACAGCTGCTATTGATGACATGCCCCGTGCTCTATACATTTGGTGCTAAAAGAGCTCCATAGAGGCACCACAAACCTCAAAATGATAAGAATAGGTATTCTCTTAATGGAATATTGTATTCTCTTATATAATTGGGATTTTATGAAAATTATTATTTTATTTTATTATTACAGAATCTATATTAGTCTATATGTTCTAATTTAGAAATGTAGTACTTACATTGTGTTTATGATCTGAAACTGGTTTAAAGTTTTGAACAATTTTGTCTAATTGCTGTACTTGTCTTTGAGGCATTGAAGCCTTTCTAATAGATTCTGACTTAAGCTTATAGTATATTGAATCTGCAAATGGTTTACATTCTAACTTTTGTACAATCCTCCCTTCCATATACAACTTTTCAGATTCTGGTACCACAGAATCAGTTTGATTAGCTGCAAATATTAGTGTTAGAATAGATCATTAATTTAAATAAAACAATATTAATTATAATTGTCTAAGCACATTCCAATAAGGATTGATTTTTTTTTTCCTAAATAATTATCTTATAATTGTATTAATATTCCAAATAACATGAAATACATATCTAGGTAACAAGTACTTACGCACTAAATGAGAGAAAACCCCCAAGGATTGTCTTGTTACATTTGATACATCCAGGCGATGCTCTTTAGGTATACTCTGCTCTCCTGGGTCCTTAAGACATAATACACCCTCCGACAATGATAACTGAACCTGAGGCTTCTGACGAGCTACGCGAGATATTTTCAATTTCCCAACTTCAATGTCTCCAGGAGCTTTATCCCATTTTGTTGCTATATATTTAGGCACTTTCACTAACCACACGCCACGGCCGGTATTTGACAAATCTAGCTCTCGATCAACCTGTGGCACAGCATTTGTACTAGTCATATTTACCCAATAAAATGCAACGTGGTATTAAAAAAAAATCAGAGAACTCAATGATTCTGAACAATGTTTTGTAAACTGAAATTGGTAATAAGTTAAAAAGTAAACTTTAATTCATTGAAATAAACAAATAATGTCAATCAACTAATCGAAGTTCCTAAGTTATACTCATTTAATGTACTATTTACTAATTAGTAAGTACTGACTACTGATCACAGAATTGCTGATTATGTAAAATGTGAAAAATTAAACTATTTTGTATATCATAATCAATTTGCAACTTGCAAGTTGCAACTATGAACTATCCAAACTACGAAAGCGGAAAGACTTTAGAGTTTAGACACAGATATTCAATTCTCACATTATTTGTCGTCTATTAACAACTAGGTGCGTTTTCCAATTACAGAGCATTATGCGACTCAGTGCCGCACAATGCCGCGTGATGCTGAAGCTTAATTGCTTTGCACAATTGAGCACTCTCAAAACGAATGCTCTCGCGTGCTTCTCAACATAGTGACAGAAAATTGACCAGTGTTTTTCTTTAAGTTGGCATTTATCGAAATTTTCGTTAGTAAATATTATTTATTGTTGAAAAATTTGTAAGGCTCTCGTTTCGTCGTAGATTTTAAAAATAATTAAAGTTATTTGAAACTGTTAAAAAAATATATATAAGTATGGATGAAGGTATAAATAGTTACTTTTTTTTTATATTCCACATTTAAAATATGAATACAATTTCATTTTAAAATTCGGATCTGTAAACAAATTTATTTTACAGGATTTTTTGAGAATTTTTTTAGAAATCATTAAAAAAATTTACTCAAAACGTAAATGATGTAAACTTCTTACATGTAACTAAATATTTTACTGTTTATTTAGCTTGTTAAAACCTTATATTCTTTAAAGGTTTTCTCTTACTTCAGTAAAAAAATGTTAATGAAATAATTTGATTATTAAAATAAGCGTAAAAAGTTTTCAACCAATTATTATTGTTTACCACATTATTTATACATTAATGAGGTTGCTAACTCTATTCAGACCATTTTTTTGTCAACACTGACTTAGCGCTCTCTGCTGATGCATTTGAAAACTAATTCACGTTCAATTAAGCTTCAGCATTATGCGGCATTGTGCGGCACTGAGTCGCATAATGCTCTGTAATTGGAAAACGCACACGATCTTCAATAAGATCGTTACATGCGAAGTTCGTAACATTTAATGTAATCTGTGCATTACAATTTAGATTGGAAGTTAGAACGAGTCAAAAAGATTTTTGGCCTAAAGGTCTAGATACCAGGCCATAAACTCCATAAAAAAAAGATCTGCGAACAAAAATGAAAGAATTGTATTATTTGTAATAATAAAATATTTGTTCGAAATACATAACCATTCACAGTAATTTATTTATTTTTCTAATTTTCAAACATATTGGTGCAATGTATTATTACATTATAAATTATTTTAACGCAGTGCATTTATGAAGAAAGTAGACGTTGCTGTTTTCTTTTTTACCGTTCTCTGCCTTACTTATTTACGATATTAATGTATTTATTGTACAATGTTCGGGTATAGCAAAGAAGCAGTTCGCGTGAAAGTTAAGGTAACAATTGTATTTATATGATATTTATGGAAGCAATAGCAGAGAAAGTTCTTTAAATACCAAATATAATATGTTTTTCCAGAAATGTGAAGGAAAACTTCAGCCTGAATGGCGAAAGTTTTCAGTGGATCCTCAAATAACTTCCCTAGAAGTTTTACAGAGTATTTTGATCAAAGCATTTGATATCAAATCTGATTTTACTTTAACCTATAGGACAATAGATGACATTGCCCAGGATATTTATTTACCCTTGCTCTCTGATTGGGATTTGGATGCAGCATTTCTCAAGTAATATAATTATTTTAATGTATTGACAATACTATAATATTTTTTATATCTCCAAGAACAGAAAAGTCTGTTTTATTATATTCACAGGTAAATGTTAAAAATTTAAAGAATGAGTCTAAGGCGTATATATATTTTCAATAATGTTAGGTAAATTATGTAAGTGTTTATTAACAATTTATACTTTTTTAGAGCACATAATACAGCACTCACACAGAAAACAGAACCATGTGTTCAATTAAAAGTGGATATGAAGCCCTTTGCAGAAGCTTCCGAGGATTGGGAGCCACCGGTGGTTTCGTCTGCATCTATAAGTCAAACTACCAAAGAGCCACCTCTTACTCAACCAAGTGTCATTCAAAACGATAAACCTGAAATACAAACAGGTTTACAAGGAATTATTATGAATCGGGTAAGGAACAAGATTATTAATGAAAAAACTGTTTTTAACGGATTAAAGTTATGTATTATTACAAATTTACAATTATTTAACATAATTTTAAATTTATCCGACGTTTCATGTGCTTTACAGTGTGCGTGGTCATGGTAAAAACAGTTTTTTCTTTAAATGTGTAAAGGTTATGTCAATCAAAGACAATATTAAGATTATTAATGGTTTATCGGTTTTATTAATTATAGGCTAAGTTTGTGTGAAACTCATAATAATATATTACTATAGCATAGCTTAAGAATGATGCAATACATGTTGCCCATTGAAACATAATTGTAAAAAAATTATCAGCCTTCTTTTTAACTGTACCTGTAGAATTTAAGGTTGAAGGTTAAATATTGCACAATTTAAATTACATTTTATAAATGCAGGTAGAAAAAACATTCAATATGGTATCAAGAGCGTTGAACTTGTATGAAGATCCTAATACACCACCTAGGCCACCTTTGAATGATGTGGAGTTTAGAACATTTCTGGATGCTGTTGGCCAAATTAACAATACAACTAAATTAAGGGAAGTTATTTACTGTGGAGGCATTGAACCAAGCTTAAGGTATTCTATCTAAGCCTTTAATCAAATCTATGAAAATCCGTTTTGTTTCAACTCTATAACAAACCAGTTTTGCTAATCTTAGTGTAGGGAGTTTAAATTGTGTGCAGGAAGTTTTTTACATTTCCATATATGAAAGCTGAGATGATATTTTTATCTGAAGTTATTCATTTAAATACTGCTGAAATTTTTTAATAAATCTTTCTTATATAAATAGATAGTAAATTGGAATGATACGGTAGGCACAGCTGCACACATAAGTTTTTTGTTAGATTGGTCCAACCAAGAAGCTACACTCAAATAATATTGTATATATTTTAATTTAATTTTGTTGAACAATTTCTTATTTATAAATTAGTAAACTGCCCTAATGTTTTTCAGTTAAAAGTTTATTTTTTTATACAAGCTTTCAAAAGACAATATTATATATTTTATTTCATATTCAACAGGAAGGTTGTGTGGAAACATATACTTAATGTTTATCCTGAAGGCATGACAGGAAAAGAGAGAATGGACTATATCAAAAAGAAGGCAAATGAATATTATACACTAAGGGCAAAATGGAAGGACTGTATACAGAATGGAAAGGTATGATTAATCTAGTCAGCTTCAGACAAGAATGCTCATTTTTGCAACTTTTTTCCTTTGTGGCTGATTTAAACAGAGTAAGATGGATTGTTTAAACCCTGTTAGAATATCTACATATATAGTGTATTCATAAAGGACTTTTAACTATTATGGCATCTGAAAACTTACTAAATTTTGATTTGTGTTCAATTATTGCAACACCTTTATGGAATCAGCTGCTTATAAAATTATTTCTAAACCAATTTAAGGTTTCTTTAATAAATCAGCTTGTTAAAAGTCTTATATGAAGACAATCATTGTGTTCATGAGCAATAATTTAAAAAATATATACATTTATTCTTTATAATATTCAGATTAATGCCGATTTGGCATATGTTACCAGTATGGTGCGGAAGGATGTACTCCGAACTGATAGACATCATGATTTTTATGCTGGAAGTGATGACAATCAAAATATTGCATCACTCTTCAACATTTTAACAACGTAAGTAATATCATAAAAGTATGTGACTTGCTCTGCATAAAACTGGTACAACATTCAGTATCTTCTTTTATATTATATTATTTAAATTTATGCATGGATGACTCATACAATTTTTTATAATAATAAAAAAATATAATGATGTTTCACTTTACAGATATGCTTTGTACCACCCAACTGTCAGTTATTGTCAAGGAATGTCAGATTTAGCATCACCACTGCTTGTAACGATGGGTGACGAAGCGCATGCATACATTTGCCTTTGTGCTCTAATGACAAGATTATATCCCAACTTTTTATTAGACGGTGAAGCTATGACTTTAAAATTTAGTCATCTGACAGAATCTCTTCAAGTTTATGATCCAGACTTTTACAATTATTTAAAATCACAACAAGCAGATGATCTTTTGTTTTGCTATAGATGGTTGTTACTGGAAATGAAACGTGAATTTGCATTTGATGACGCTTTACGAATGTTAGAAGTATTATGGGCTTCTTTACCCCAAAAATTGCCCAACCCCGAATTATCATTAATGGAAACGGATTTTGACTTGTCATATGAAGTTCCAATGGACCCTCCACCTTCAAGCCCATTGCTCAAAGCACTGAGAGAAAATGCATATACAAAAGTTTGTGCTATGAGGAGACAAAGTTCCAGCTTCAGTTTGGCGAATGTAAAGGCACCTAAACTCTCTACAACTAAACCTACAAATCTCAGTTTAGATGAAAATGCTGTAAGAAAAGCACTGAATAATGCATCATTGAAGAATGCAAAGGGTTTCCAAAGTCTGGATGATGCTACATTACAGACATGTAAACCTAATCAGGAAGTCAAATCTCCAGACAGGGTCAAAGAAAATTTAAAAGTATTGATGAAAGAAGTAAATATTACTAAGCCAAGTATGACAAGTGTCCCTGAAGATGTTAAAACTGATAGTTCACAGGAACCACAATTAGAATTGTCAAGTACAGTAAATTTAGTCAATGGAACATCTAAACCTGAAGAAACCAGAATATCTAAAGAAACACCTCTAGGTAGCCAAATAAGGCTCCTGCGAGATAAAATATCAGAACATAATAACAAATTCTTTTCATCTATAGATAAATTTGAAAACTCTTTAGGTGAAGATGGTGATAATAAACCCAAAATTAAAATGATAAAAAATCTTAATGAATTTTTAAACTTTGCAACTGGAGCCAAAATTAATAATATTAAGCCAGACACTAGCACACAACTAGAAAAATCTGATTTTAAACATTGCCCTAAAATCACATTAGCAAATACTTTACATGTATATGACAACCTCACAGCTAGGATAAAAAATCATACAACTTCAAGAATAAGTGTAGAAATTAATGATGGGAGTAGCCCTGATGATTCACAGGAATATTATCCTATGACAACTTCCATGACTAGAGAATTAAGATTAGAATTAGAACATTTGGATAGACAAGTATTTGGTCCATCATATGTCAATAGATGCAGTATGGTCTGTGACTCTCCATCTGAATCTACAAGCACAGATGAAAAACCATCCAAACATTCTGAAATTAATGACATAACCATGCAAAACTTAAAAGTCCAAGTAGAAGCAACAGACTCAGTTCAGACAATAAAAAAGTCACCTTTATTAGACGCTACAAAAATGAATGCACGAAGTGTAGAAGATATTTATCTTTGGGAAAATCCGCTTCATAGGAATACCTCGACAACACGAATAACAGCTAGCTGCCCTCAAACACCTGATGAACAAGCAGAGCTTGACTTTGATGGTGACACAGGAGAAATCTTCGAAGAACATTCAGGAAAGAAATCAATTACTCCCATTAGATTACTTAGAAAAAATAACTCCTTGGAACCTCAAGACTTAAGTCAGCATAAAAGTTCAAACATACAATCCAGTGAGTCTGAATGTTCTGATCCCGTGGATTCTATTCATATGACACCAACAAATCCGGATGTTAATTTAAAATCACATAAGTTTTTTTCAAATATGTCACATGAATTGGAGAATGCAAAGCGAAACTGTGAATCTATACTTAATGCTAGACAATCTAATTTACACAATGTTGCATCGACTATCAATAATTTTCAGAGAAAGTACGATGTTTTTAAACCACCACTAAAGAATGTGCCAGTCACAAACATTGGAGATAATTCAAGTAAAACCACTATAAACAATCTTCCTTCCCCCACTGTGTTTGGAGGTGGAAATCCATTCCTTATGTATTTATGTCTAACAGTATTATTGCAGCATAGGGATTATGTAATGAGAAATCACATGGACTATAATGAATTAGCAATGCATTTTGATAAGATGGTGAGAAAACATAATGTTAACAGGGTATTAAATCAAGCTCGGCAAATGTATGCCATGTATTTAAAGCAACAATCACAAAAGACTGGTGATGTGACTACTTGAATGTAAGGAAATGTATGCTCAGAATTATGGAATCTAGAGTAGAATAATGAATTTATTATTTTACCTACTCAATATAATGCTTTTGCCAACTTATTTTCAATGGTAACTTTATATTTACTGTCATTTCATTTCTTTTAATGTCAGCTTTTTCTTATTGTATGTTTTAAATTATCTGTACTAGTCTCACAAAATCAACTTAGCTTGCAAAAAATGATCTCCTATTTTGTGTTGAGTTAAAAGCCTAATATATCCATATTTATAGAGGTTAACGGTTATGATATCATAATGCAAATATTAATACTGTGGTTTTCTAGTCTTAACAATTAAATTAATACACGCAACTATCACAATAAAAATGGTAAAACATTTGAGGGGTTGTTGATACTCAATTCTACTTATTGAGATCAAGGCTCTCAATTTATAACCCATACTAAAACAATTAAGCACTGAATTATAAACTAGCTTAATGGATGGTTATTGTATTAAGTCACTGACAGTTGAGAGCTTATGATTTTGATGTTAAATATAGATATCTTAGTGTTAATGTAGCACCAAGATGCCGCTGCTCCAACTTTATATTTGGTTTATTTATCTAGTATTGAAAAGCCAAAATTTTAAGTTGTATTATTGGACTTCCGATTGTGATATTATTTTTAAATACTCTTGTATGAATTTTAATGTAACATTCCAACTGCTACAAGACTTAGTTTTCCAAAACTTATAGTATTAGGCAAGGGTTACTTATGCATTTTTAACAATTAGAGAGTATGAAGTCAAATACAATATAATTTCCTTATAATTAGGCCTATATTTGAGTGAAATAATTGTGCTTATACCAATATATTCAGAACATTCCCAATTTTACTGTAAATACAATCTATTTCATACACTGTTGATTTTCTTTAAGTCCTTAACTTGAAGTCTATGTATTAAGGAAAATTTGACTGAATAAATGAAAATAATAATGGCATAATTATTTTTTATTTTTAGTGTAAAAATTGCATTTTACACTGAACAGGTTATTGAAGATTTTAACTTAGTTTTATCTAGGAAAGTAAATTTAATACTTAGTCATTCTTTTAATTATGTTACTTTTGCTTAATGTCACATAACACAAAACACTGCACATTCACTTGAACTTGACAATGGTAAAAATTAAATTAATGGATAGACCAACCACTGTAAATATTGAAATTAATGATATCCTAAATTCTAATAACGGCGCATACCAGGTGGTCCACGGCCAGGACCTCCCCGACCCATACCAGGTGGTGCACCCATCATACCAGGTGGCGGACCACCCATCATCGGCCCACCTCTCATTTGTGGTGGTGCTGACATTTGACCTCTACCACCAGGCGCCATATGTTGTTGAGAAGGTCCACCGACACCCCTGGCGGGACCCTGAAGCCCTGGAGGTGGTCCCCCAAAACCAGCACCTCGCCCAGCAACCCGACCGGCACCTGGACCACCCATAGCACCAGGCAACGGTACTCGGGGCAAGCCTTCTTCAGGGGGAGGCGGGCCTTCTATAGTTAAGGAAACTATGTTTTCTCCTCTTAACAATACAAAACCAAGCGTCCGCTTTTCTTCTCGGTCTGCAGTTTTAGCATTTTTAGATTTAATTTTTCTAAATTCTTCGCAGTCCCCTAATATCAAATTCATATGTTTATCAAATGCCTTAAAGGTCCCTATAAATGTACGAGAGTCTTGTAATATTACTCTCACTCTGTAATTAATATGCTGTTGCATTTTGTTGTTCTTTCCTATAGTCTGAAAACAAACAAAAATAACAAAAGTGAGCATATAAATAATTATAAGTTAAAAAATTGTCGTATATAAGTATCTTATTAAAAATAACAATTTACCATTTTTGCAGTTGATTATTTAAACAATCGGGGATATAAAATACAAGCAATAAACAAAATTTTCCCGGTACCTAACAAATTACAACAACAAAAATTCATAGACAATTTAAGAAGAACGAAATCAAATGTGACAGTAACTGTTGTTAGTTGACAGCTATGACCACAGATATCCTTTAAATCCATATGTTATTCATTGCATAACTACTCTTCTCTTCTGTATCGGACTATAGCTTACTAAGAGGTAGGCTGTTAATTATTTTGAAATTTAAACACATACATTATTTTTGTCTTTATATGAGTATTTTATCCATAATAATTGAAATAAATTACCAATCATCTAAAACCACAGACAATTCAATCTACACTGAGGGATGGGATCGTGATGTTTTTACTTTCTAGGGTCAATTTCAGGGATCATCAAATTTTTGACATTCGTATTTGCTTACTTTACACTACAAACGCAACATAACTTCACACTTATCAGCTACTTGTGAAGCGGTGAAAAGACCAGCGGCAGAAAGATCAGCTAACAGAGTAAAGATACAGATTAGTCGAACAATGCAGTTTCTTTCAGGGATTATTTTTGTCTTGTTTTTTTTTGCACAAAACGCATAATATTAAATAATACACAGTGTAGAATGAAATATAAACAAAAATTAAATGAAAGAGTAGAAAAAATGTTTCAACATCTCAATTTCACACCCATCGCGTGTGCGTCATCTGTCGCTTAGGTTACTTATAAGTCATTCGAAATCTATCGAAAACAACGGCAAGCTATCGGCGTAAAAACATTACTTAAAAAGCAACGCTAACTTCCAGACAAAATGATACAACGTTCGTATCATATGATTCGATGCGACCCAAAACCGACGGAACGTTATCTGATGGTCACATCACTATCTAATTATCGATGTTTGATGATATTCATAAAAAGACACACAAATTATTGAAAATTTTGCTTGATCCATCCAATTTGACAAAATCCTAGAACTTTGTCCAAAACGAAACATTTACATATTATCTTAAACGAAACATTACTCAAATTATCATTTTTGTTTTTGGTTTACGCCGAGGGTTTATGTATAAAGTTACAAAGTTGTTTTGTTTAATAATAAACCCATATAGAAAAGATATACCTTGATGAAAAAATTCATTAGTTATCTATAACCAGAAAAAAGTTGCCGCTCACACTGGCCTATCTAGAGAGCTTACAACCGATCTTTATTTCGACGTTTGACCTTACAGTGAAATGTCACCGTACCCGCCACGTGTGAGTCGATAGACCATTCGCTAGGGTCCTTGCAATGTACTTAGAGGTGAAGTTGTAAATTTAATGCCATTTTCATTTAAAAAAAGGTCACATTCCCTTTACGGAACGGCTTAGCCCGCGAGGCCATTCCTACGTATCTAATCCCAGTACAGTTTAACACCATAACTTCTTGGCTTTATCTAAAATCGGTGGAAGCAGTTATAACCACCTATATTCCCAATACTTTATTACTTTACAGAACCAGTAGATATAACATAATAAAAGGTTTAATACTGCCTTAGACATTAAATCTTATGATTTTTAGGAATTGCTACTCATAAAATTGTCGATATCTAACACCTTTTTACGTCATTTGATGAATGACAAAGTTACACTTTAAGCTAATAATTAATATTATTACCGCATGAATGCAACAATTTTTTTTAATTTATATTATCTTTATATTTTGTCTTATTTGACCAAAGCTTTCGACATATTTACATGACATCATTTTTATAGTTTGGGTCATTGGGACAGGTTAATTCTTCAAAATAACAATATTCTTTTAAAACCAATGCTTCGTTGTATTCTTGTAAAGTAGCACCTGCCTATATTAATTTCGCTGCAGAGTAAGAAATTAATAGGAATAAGAATAAAATAATGTTTTTAAGCAATGTTTTAATTGTACAAACGTGACATACCTACTTACAGGAAAACTAGCCTTATAATTTACATTCACCTAAACAATACATACCTACGTTCTAATAATAAAATATTATGCCTTGATGTTTTGGAACTTAAATACAAATATATTTACACGACAAACATATCTTTACTCCGAATTTAAAAAATCCGTTATTACGTAATTTTATTAAATGATTCGTCGTAAAAATAAAAAAAATAAATAAATACGATCCTACAAATGCAATTACAATAGATATAAGTCTTTACAAGCAAATATTATGACATGTTCCTAAATTATTAATTAAGCTATTGTATTATGCTAAAGGAGGACATTATCTACGCCCCCTATCCAACTTACACCTAATACTAAAAACCATGCAGTCAAAAACAGCCTTTGAATATTAAAGTAAGCATTATTGAACTAAGCTATTTTAAAAATTGTATAAATATTGCTATGATGTCTCAGCAGCGGGAGCGAACTGTATAACAGACGTGTGGCGAACTGGCGCAGGAATATCTTCTATATTATGAGGAATAAATTTTCGTTTTCTAGGAGGAAGACTCGAAGGTGCTAATGTGTATTGCTGATAGTCTAAAAGCGCTGGCGGCGAAGGTGAAGGCGTCGGAGAAAGGGATGTTAATGTAACGGATGGCTTCATGTCAATCGCAGCAGGCGCAGAAGCTTGGGGAGATGGAGGAGAACACGGAGGTGTAGGTGGAAGTTGCTGCAGAGCTGCTTCAACAATATCACACATCATATTGCCGTTCACGACAGGCGTAGGAAGTGGCGCCTGTGGCCCTTGCGAGGAGTCGGCGCCATGTTCTTTATAGATATGGGCTTCCATTTGTTTCTTAGTATTGAAGGTTCCGTCACAGACGGTGCAACGGTAGCAACGCTCCCCGAAATGCTGGAAGCGGTGCAGTTTGAGAACGTGATTATACCCGAAGTCTCGCAAACATATCTCGCAGGTGTAGGGTCGCTCGCCAGTATGAGTTCGGGAATGGACCTTCAACTGTTTCGAACACGTGAATCCCTTTCCACAGCCAGGCGCCGGACACCTGTACGGTTTTTCACCTGTATGTGTCCGTAAATGAATGACCAATTGCCCTGATTGTATGAAAGTTTTGTGGCAATGTGGGCAGGCGTGTGGCCGTTCTCCGGTATGTATCCGAGCGTGGCGGTGTAATTTTCCGGAATGTTCGAAAGCAGCCCCACATACGCCGCATCGGTAGGGTCTCTCTTTTGTGTGGATGCGGCGATGAACCTGAAGATTTTCCTTGACGCTGAACATCTTATGGCAATACTCGCATTCGAATGGTCTCTCGCCAGTGTGGGTGCGATAGTGGCGCACCAGACGGGCAGGTACCGCGAATGTTTTATGACAGACGTCGCACCGGTGGGCATCGGCGGCAGCGCGATGCGACCGCGTGTGAGCGGTCAAGGCACTCCGTGTTGAGAGTATCAACCCGCATTCTCTGCATTGATGCACGCGTTCCTCTTCACCTATAGAATAAAAACACTGTTTTAATGAAAATTCCTCACTCATTTTTCATAAGATAAAATTACTCTTAAAGTAGGTAAAGTGCAAATTATTTAAAAAAAAAATGACCGTCCGCATTACTGAGTTGATTATGGGTGGTAAACGCAATCAAGAATACCAGGATGCACAAGTGCGGGCCCTGAGGGAGGCGGGAAGGGGCGATTGTAATAAAGCGAAGTGAATGTCCTCTGACGGCACGTGGAGGCCCACCTCGGTTTCGACGCAGAGAAACCGCGGTGCGCCTCCACGTGTTTGGGCCAGCGACCTCGTATGCCTACAGCCACGAGCGTATTGCACCCCTCCTCGCCCCGCGCACACCCTATAACTTTCCCTGTTTTCGGTTTTCCGGAACTAGGATAACATTTTTAACAATAAATATGTAATAAAAATTATAATTCTATTAAAGAAATGATATATAAACCCTTTAGTACCCTATTACAGCTGATAGAAGAAAAATACTACGATAAAATGCATGCATCTTACATTTCATGTTAAGTATTTTACTACTGTAATACATTTTGAATGAATGAAACTAAAAAATTACATTACATCGCTTTAAAAATTAAGACATTCAATATTTATTTTCAAAATATTTATAATTAAAAAGGGTTAATTACAATAAAACAATATAAAATGCTCTTACCTATCATAATAAAAGTTGAATTAATAATAATAATATGTATAGTCCAATGGCGTCAATGTTGGCGTAGGTTGTGAATTGATCAAGACCGAAGCGAACGAAACAAGCGCGCGTTTGACTGACGGTCCACGGCCGAATGCGGAATTCGCGAGCGGCAAAGCCACCGAGTGTCGATTGCGTTCAATTTGTGTCCTCCGACCTCCGTTCTCCTCTACGCTACACACAAAATACTCTGAATAATTAATATTTGCGATATCTACTATAAAATATAAATGCACCTATTTAGTGTATAAGATGACACTACACTAATTACTCTAAATAATAATAATCATATAATTTATCTAGATTTTATTTAGGCTTATACTCATTGCTCTTTATCTATAAAAAATGAACGATAACGTTTTATAAAGTAAAAATGATAAATTATGTTTTTAAATTGTATACAATATATTATTTAGGGTTTAAAATAAAATAACAAAACAACAGAATGTAGAAGTTTTTGGTAGTCTTTGACATAATATATATGTACATAATACGAAACGTTTAACCTACCAGTAAAACAAAATATGACATAATGCAAAATTTCATAATTTGTAATATAAATACAAAGCTTATAACTATTGTTTTTTTAAATATATTGAATATAAATATAAGTACTTACATAGCTATATGATATTATACGGACGACCGCGAGCTTTGTTGAAGGTTGGAGAGAAGAGGCGGGGTGCGGGGAGCGGAAGGGGAACTCGAACACGAGGAGGCCCACCGCGGTTTCTCCGCGCGTGTGAACTCTTGGCTGCACTGCGCTTGCGTGGCATGTCGGCCGGCTTGTTTCCTCCCGCACTCTATACTCGTATTTTATCTGTCTAGAACAATTATAAATATATTTACTTACACGAAAGTAATGAACTGCTTAGTTGAAGCACAAAAAAATATTTTCATACTGTCACAAATCCGGCTACTTATAACAATAATAATTGATGACTACACTTTTGTTAGAACATAGAGAAATATAGAACCTACTTACTAATACAAGAATAGAGTAATGTTTCTAATAGTAATTTCTAGTAATGATTTTTTTAATAACATTATACCAGAAACGGTAGATTATCATTGGACTATAACATGGTTAGA
Source organism: Pieris melete (assembly GCA_963693345.1). Classification (NCBI taxonomy): domain Eukaryota; kingdom Metazoa; phylum Arthropoda; class Insecta; order Lepidoptera; family Pieridae; genus Pieris; species Pieris melete. The sequence goes on from CAVNZK010000028.1 coordinate 2,272,362, forward strand.
CTAGGTCAATTTTTTTTGTGTAAACATGTACCTACCGTAATAGTAAATAGGTTGTACAAGATAAATGTATTATAATTTAATTTCATTATAATCTAAACTATGGATAGATACTATATCTTTGTGTTTATCTTGTAAGTGGATACCTACCTATTTATTACTACGTTTCTCACTAATAATAAAACAAATTACTACCTTTAAAATTACAACAAAGTTGTATAACAATCTAATGTGAATCAAAACAATCTCGGTATTGATATTTTTCAAAAGCGTACGGTTAATATAAGCCCTCGAAAATTGTGATAAAGTCCTATTTTCATCGCATCATTAAAGCCTATCGCTGAAATTAGAACCATGGCCTGTCCCACAAGGTTCAAACTGAGAACAATCGTAATTGTGACTGGGTTTCACTGCACAGGAAATTTGGTTTTACTCCTGTCAATTTAAAACACTTTTTCGTTTGTCATGGTTTTACTTCCCTAAATTGTTTGTATAAAGAATGTCAAATTTGTCAAGAAGTCTGTTTATTCGTGGCTAAAGACGTATTTTTTATAAATAATGGGTTTAAATTGAATTAAATTAATACTTTCTTCCACTACTAGACTACTAAGATTCCACAACTGAAAATTCGAATGATAATATTAGATACTCAGATAAAATATAGGTATATATATTATATCTATATATTTATATGTAGCAACTAAATTTACTTGACATTTTTAAAGTATGTACATGGCAAATTATTTTTTCAATTTGTAATACCTAATATCTCTTTTTTATACCGTAGTAGGAACACCCGTAAGAAAGTTTATAAAAAATGTGATTGATGATATTATATCGATGTCTATGTGATTGTGATGAATTGAAATGCATTGCAGATTTTTAAATTGACGTTAAAAACATAAGATTAAATCTTGTTTACGTGCAATAATGTTGTACGTAAATCGTTGTGAACTATACCTTTAATAATGCCAGTAGTTTTCCTTATACCTACCTATCTACAATGACTACAATAAATAATCCTAAGGAAAATGAGATTAGATATTAAAATTTTGGTTATATTATTGAGAAAGGTTAGTTCATAGTTATCGGTTTTCTAAGCGTTAAAAAGAGTACCTACCTAAAGTGACAATAATTTGGAAACACCCTAAAATAATTCGTATTGAGAACAAAGTGGTGCGGGGTGTCTGAGAAGGCGAGGGTGCAAGCAGGGCGGGGCGGGGGCGTAACGTCGACACGCGCTGCACGGTCAGCGAACGCGAGAAACCGCGGTACCTGAGGCCCCGCGGCGCGTGCGCCCGATTCAACCTTCCTCAACGCGACCGCAACTGACCCGCATCAGACCACGGACGCGTTGCTATCACCTTGGGTTCCTTGCGCGTGTAACTAGTAATGTATTAAGTCTTAACAATCAGTTATATAACCCTTACCTACACTTGGTATTTAGCTCTACAACGCAATTATTAATTCCTCATTACCAAAGATAGAGTTGATAATATATTTTATTATTAGTGAGTTTAATTTCAAAGCAACACGTTATCTAAACTGTGTACATCATATAATTTCATAAACAATTAAAATTTAAAATAATAGTGGGGTTTCAAGACGATGAAATTAATTCGTAGCTAGGTTAAGTTGGTAGGTACAGGATAAGTAACCTGTTTGTATAATGAAACAGAATCTAACACTAATATTGTAATGCCTTTAAAGTTTTAATATATATATATCTAATAAAAGTCTTCAGCTAGTGTTACTTTAATTGAGCGTTTTAGCCTTGTAAGTAACCAAGGTTTAAACTGCAGTAGTAGTTCTAATTCTATTTGAAATCGTATATCTTAATTTTAATTTGAAACCTTTATAAAATCAAAGTTTAAATAGACTAAACAACCAGAAATCGTACTAGGGTACACATAAATTCGTTGTAAAAATTAAATTTTCAATGCAGGAATAAAAACATTTTTTAATGGATCGGTTGTATAAGTGTATCGCATGAGACAGCTATAGTTTGACACAATCTAAATTTGCAACAGCGACACGCAGAATAAATAGCAACATCTATAAGTCAATATTTGATCCTTGTATGTAAAATGAAATCTTTTGGAAAACTGAAAATAATTGGTCTGTAGATATAATATATAAACGATGTATAGGCAGCGGCACGTAAGTCTAGCGCTGGCCGATAGGTGGAGGGGATTGCTGCGCATGTGTACTGTCGTTCGGGGGACAAAATGCGACTGGAGAGCCAATCGACGCTCTTCATTCCGCTAGCCCCCCTCAGGTACCTTATTTTTTACTTCTGCGCAATAACGGTCAGCGCTAGAGTTTCGTGCCGCTACTTGTAATTTGGTAATCAAGCAAATATTAATACGATCCAGCTATTGACAATTGACACGAATCTACAGTTAGCCTAAAAATATTTCTGTTAGAAAAATGGCGCCTGGTATTCGCTTGAACACTGCGTTAGCGTTAGTCTACATATTTTTGTAGAGAGATTCTGAAGTTTACCTAATAGTGAAATTGAAAATACGTAGGACAAAATTGGGATGCAACCGTAACACTAGCCTAGATGAATATTGTTAGTTGTCACGACTACGTTGTGACAAGCAAACTGTGATGACGTTTGTTTAACTTTTTTTATTATTAACAATAGCCGAACCTCCGAAATAAATTAATCTTTCATGTATATTAAGTTTTTCTTTTCATATAGTCCATTTGTATTTTGTTTTGAATTCATTAAGGAGGTTAACAAAGTGCGTTTTCCAATTACAGCACTAGAGCGCATTTTGCGGCATAATGCTCAACGTCGAGTGTTCCAACTACAGCAACGCTTCGCACAATTGAGCACTCTCAAAACGAATGCTCTCGCGAGCTTCTCGCAAACAATACCAACACAGTGACAGAAAATTGACCAGTATTTTTCTTTAAGTTGGCATTTATCGAAATTTTCGTTAGTAAATATTATTTATTGTTGAAAAATTTGTAAGGCTTTCGTTTCGTCGTAGATTTTGAAAATAATTAAAGTTATTTCAAACTGCTAAAAAAAAAAAATATTAGTATGGATGATAAATAGTTACTTTTTTTATATTCCACATTTAAAATATGAATACAATTTTATTTTAAAATTCGGATCTGTAAACAAATTTATTTTACAGGATTATACTTTAGAAAAAATTGCAATGGTTTTGAAAAGTATATAATTTTTTTAGAAATCATTAAAAAATAGTACCCAAAACGTAAATGATGTAAACTTCTTACATGAAACTAAATATTTTACTGTTAATTTAGCTTGTTAAAACCTTATATTCTTCTAAAGGTTTTCTATTATTTCAATAAAAAATATGTTAATCAAATAATTTGATGATTAAAATAAGCGTAAAAAGTTTTGAACCAATTATTATTGTTTACCACATTATTTATATATTAATGAGGTTGCTAACTCAATTCATAACATTTTTTTTACAACACTGACTTAGCGCACTCTGCTGATGCATTTGAAAACTAATTCACGTTCCAATTAAGCTTCAGCATTATGCGGCATTGTGCGGCACTGAGTCGCAAAATGCTCTGTAATTGGAAAACGCACAGAATCTACGATATGCACAAAACATTAAATAAATCATACAATAGACATTAGACAATTAAATAAAACTTCTTTAGCGGATATAAAAACGAAGTTATTGCATTATTTTTATTTATCCGTCGTGAGACACATTAACACGATTGATGAAAGTATTTGGAACATGGATTTATATCGTTAGATATGCCCTTATCGCAGTGAGACCGCGCCGTGTTGTCGCACAGTCGAAGTGAGTCCGCTCGCTAACCTAGGATCAGTGCACCCCTAAACACAGTGTTAGCCGGACGTGTTGTAAAGGACGTTTGCGAGCAGTTTAGTGTCACAAAATGCCATCGTGTGCCTTTCTAAAGTGCAACAACAATTCTAAAACACAAATAAAGCCAGAGGTGTAACATTTCACTCGTAAGTATTGCGATTTGATTTAAAAACTTTTATTTTTCCTTCCGCACTGTCTAAAATAACAAATTTAAATGGCGAGTGCACGAAAGAGAAAGTAGTGTTTGCAACTAATGTAGGAGAAAAAGAGATGACACTATTTCGGTACAGATAGTAAAAATTGTTTCAAATAAATTTTGCGACAAATTTTATTTGAAAATTTTTTTATGCGCTTAACAGTTTTTGAGATAGAGTGCGTTAAGCGTTTAACTTAATGATAAAATTTACACAGATTAATTTATTTGAGAAATTTAGGTGGTTTGCTTTTTCCCCACACATGATGTATATGATATATGTATCAAAACTGAATCACTTTTGAAACTTCACAAAAAACTAAATGGCAATCATTATATACGTAATGAAAATGAGTATAAAGTTTTTCAAACTAAAATATTGAAATTGTTTATTGAATCGAATGTTTTTAATAATTTAAATGACCATTCTCTGGAGCAACCGGCAACTTGGAACCATAAAGTTCTATTGATAAAATCTGTTATCAAATACTACGCTGGTGTACGCCTTCATTATCTTCATAAAAATGTTAATAAAATAACAAAAAGGCAAAAGTATAATAAATTGATTTTGTTTCAAGGAGAATAAATAGCCATTATTAGTAAATTATAATGTTTTTTACATGATCACGCCTCTACATTTAAATATACAGTCTACCTACTATGTAATAAAAATATATATAATAAAAAAGATTAATGTGATTGCGGACCGTACCTTCTACACAAATTGCACTGTTTTTGGACGCCATGTTGACGCACACATTCAAACGTTTTCAATTTCAACCTATTACAAGGGCAGAAACACGATTTTTAAACTACTCGTTAGTGTGCGTGTGTCGGCATTTTGTTAACGCACACATTCAGAAACAATGCCACAGTATTTGGTGTCGGGGCCTATCTAACGATATAAATCCATGATTTGGAACGTCAAGGAATAAATTCGTGTTTATTCTTCGACAAGAATGAAGAAATGCGTATTATTTATTAAATTTAAATGAATAAAATCAATAACTAATTTTGATGTCAGACACTCGTTTAAACCTAAGATGAAAAATCTATTTCATAACAAATTCTTCCTCCAACCTCTATTCTGTCGGTAATTATTACAAAATAATAGTGTCATAATCATGAGTATCGTATCGGTAAACAAAAGTGGTTAATTCGATTCACTTAAAAATATTAAAGCACAAGATGTATGTGCTATTCGTCAACATGTTTCGTTCGTTTTATGTAGGTTAATACCTACATAAAAAGAACAAGTCTTACTAGTTAGTAGTCTATCAAATAAAAGACAGCCATACTGTTAGTTATACGATTAGTCAATAGGCATTTTTTAAAGACTTGGACGGTTTGTGCATTGTGGCCCAGGATAAAAACAAGGAAACGGTAAAAAAGTTATAATTATCGCAAGACTTTTATAATATTAGTCTATGTATTTGACGCAGCCATTTTTGTTTATACTTGAAGTCTATGTTCACAGACTAATTAAAATATCGTGCTGACTACTGCCAATTGCCAAATGCCAATTGCCATTAGCCATAAGACATTAAACAAGTACTTTGATAAAAATCATGTCAATTAATTGATTTTATTTCATATATTAAATAGCAATCTGTGTTTGCTTAATCATTTAGAGGATTTGTTTAAACTGTGTTCTATGCAAAGTAAAAGAACATGGGTGGTGGAGACCTGGTAAGTACTAATTCAGTATTTTTTGAAGTCATTTATTTCATGGATGATTAAAACTCCTGTTTAATACATTCCTGTTTCAGAACTCTAAGAAATCATGGCATCCAAATACTATGAAAAATCAAGAACGGGTTTGGAAAGCGGAAAAAGTAGCTGCCGAAGAGAAAAAGCGGATACTGGAATTGCAGCAAGAACGTGCCCAAGAAAAAGATCGTCAGGAACTTAATGAACTGGCAAGAAAAAATGCAGCAAATAATTCAGATAATCGTTTGGATTGGATGTATAATGTGAGTTGTTTCCTTTCTTTACACACAAATACCTAGAGTTTTCAGAAACAAGACCTGAGTGAGACTCTGACCAAGTATGACTTCCTTATGTCAATGGAAATCCTGTGCAAATAGTCATGTCTTCACTCTAATTCTGACTTTGAATTACTTCTGCCTTGACATACAAGACTAAGTATAATCTAAATATGATATGTAAAAGTGATCAATTCAGACAATAATAGAAAAGATAAAGATTGAAAGTACTATTGAGGTTTTCTTCAAATTCTGTCAATAAATAAATAATAAAATTTTCTTATCATATATTATATGAAAGACTTAACCTTTTTCAATTTCTTATTACTTTATTATCATTTACAGAAACCTGATAAACAGGTTCAACATGAGGAATATCTCCTCGGTAAAGCTATTGACAAGAATTTTGAGCAACATGGAAAACCAGAGCATAGTGAAATTCCAGCAGTTGCTCGTAGAGTCGTGGGCTCAAGCATGCTGTCAGCAGCTAGTGATGTCCAAGTTGATTTAGTTCGTAAGATACGTGAGGATCCACTACTGTTGGTAAAGGAAAGAGAGAGAGCAGCTAGGGCAGCACTGTTAAATAATCCTGTACAGCGTAAAAAGCTTACTGAGCTGTTACGTAAAGAACAAGTAAGATGTTAGATTTAGTATATATATTGTATGTATTGCTTATATGAAACCTAGTTTTTTGTTATACTAATAACAATCTAGTAGTACAGTAGCTTTTAAAAATTCTTGCTTTTGATATCTACATGCAGTAGTGTGTATTTTGAAGTCACTGATTAAACGGATTAAGTAGTCACAATTTGAAATGAATTCATAAATTTTTGTATACAATGAAAATAAATGTTTATTCAATAAATAATCATCGTTATCTGGAAAAAACTATAATATTAGAAAAAAATATTTTATTTTATAATTATGACATATTTAGTTACTATCACAATTTGTTCTTTTCTGCATATTACTTTAACAAAATAATGTCGATGTTCCACACCTGCCAGGCGTCCCGTGACAGCTCATATTTTTATTTTTTTGTTACATTTAGTAAATGTCAAGAAGTTTTTCCCTTAATTAAGTTTTTTCGTGGGACACATCCTACACAACTTACCATATTGTACCTAGTTTATCTCTTCAAAGCATAGACCATGTTTAAAATAATCTATAAACTTGTACTTAAGTTTAGTTAAATATTACATGCATCTGGTTCTGGTACCATACCACCGTGTTGTGTGTCAATGCAGTTGTGGAATAATAAGTGCATTTGTGTCTTTGAGAGCACACTTGTATACTATATCTCCTTATTACTTGGCGAGTCTCAATAGAGATGAGGTGCTGTGGCTGGCAACCTATTATTGCACAGATAAAGCGTAATTTAATATAATTTTAATTAAACAATTTTTTTTGTATAAACAAGCTTTGAGACATTTTTTCCCCATTTAGTATTTTGACTAATGTATATTATTCTAATTATTATTTCAGGAGCAGAAGAAAGGACATAAGGAAAAAAAGAAACACAAAAAGAAGGATAAAGATTTAGATAACATGTTAGCAGCAAAACTGACAGCATTGAGTTCTAACAAAATTGATTTGGCTAAACTTTTAGAGTCAGATGATTCTTCTGATGACGATTCCTCTGTAGAAGAAAAGTCTAAGAAGAAGAAAAAGAAAAGTAAATCAAAAAACAAAAATAGTGATAAATCACGTAAAAAGAATAAAACAGAAAAGTCTAAGTCTAAGAAGCACAAAACCAAAAATGACAGTTCTTCTGATAGTGATGAAAGTATAGATACTGGTCAAAAACATAGTAGAAAACGTAGTAGTTCTGGAGATAATGAGTTAATACCACATAATAAAAAACACAAAAACAACAGTCCTGAACAATATTCACCTGATAACAGACAAAATATTGGACATAAACCTCAATATAAACGATATTATGATTATGAAGTGAATCAAAGACAATTTAATAAGGTAAGTAGAGACAGAAATGAAGATAAATATGTTTCAAATAAATATAGACATCACAGTGAAGCACAAAGTAATAGAGAAACTAAAAGATGTAGCCCTATCAGAAAGATGAATAGGAATGAGAAATCAAATGAGCAATCAAGAAGTAAGAAGGGCCTAAGTGATGCAGAAAAAGCAGCCAGATTAGCTGAAATGGCTGCAGCTGGGGTTGAAAGAGAAATACAAAGGGGCCGCCGTGTTGCAGAACAAAAAGAAGAAAATAAAGCAGCCGAAAAGGCTTCAGCTTCACGGATGCCATCACGAAATGAAGCAAGGGCTATTCCAGATTCACTAGAAAGTCGAATCCACTCAAATAGACATTACATTCAACGAAGTGAAAAACACATGAGCGAAAACTTTGCAAGACGCTGATGACTTCAAAGGAGTTATAAATAAATCAAGATTTAAAATCAAAACGTTTTTATTACATAATAAATAGTTTATGATATTAACAGATGAGTTTCTATATTTAATGATTTTCTATTTGAAAGCATACAATTGTTTTGATATATAATAAATATTCTATACAAGCTAAGTTGTCAGTCCAGAGGAATTTTCTCTTTAACAATCTGAAACAAAAATCATTATTTTGAAAAGAACATAAAATATTTTTACCGACCTTATAAATAAATACGACGTCTCATACGTCCTGGTTCTACGGACATTTTTTTCTTTTCTGGTTTCCATTCAAAATCATTTCATAAGACGGGGAGACCTCACAATAATCAATCAGTTGGTGAAGTGAGTAATAAAGCTGTCGTATATAATATAAAATATTAGTTACTATGCCCTCAGATATTCGTTTGTCTCATCGGGTATACCTCAGCGCACATCCCGGCGTAAATAGGATCAGTGTCCCAGGGTCCCCTTTCGGGCAAGGGCAGGGCGCGACGCCGGAGCTCGGCGACGAGCTCGCTAACCTCCATAATCGGGATTGGGTCAAGCGCACGCGCCAACCCAGCCAAGTATTCCACGTAGTGCATCCTGCAAGAAGACACGACGTGAACAGACCTGGAGCAGGTTCCGTTTGTAGACGCCCTCGAGAGAGCCGTAGGGCCGTGGCGGAAGCCTCAAAGCAGCTCGACGCACCAAAGTCTCCAAATCGTCCACGCCCAATATCGGCAAAGGCTCGATTTTCTTGTTACGCACCAATCGACTCAGATACTCCAAGTAATGGTTCCTGCAAAAACACGCTTCGCTCACCCCCGTTACCTATGGTTCTTCGAGGATAAGGATGTATGCCAGTATGCCCCATGTAATCGTTACTAATTTTATTGGCTATCTGTCTGCTATTTAGGTTAAATATCAGATCATTATAACAGCTACTATGCATTTAACAGCTTTAATCATTTCTTAAAACCTACATTATACACCTGTAACTCTTCATTTTCTTAAAATCGTGTTAAGGAACTTACTTGCAAAGACCAGCGTTGCCGGATGCAACTTCGTTTCCACACGTTGTGTCTACGAGACCAGTGGGAGTTTCCCGTTGCAATTGAATTGGACACCGCTTGTTGCTCCCTTGCGGAGCTTCAGTTTCATATGTGACGTTGTTCATCTGTAATCAATAAAGACTCGCGTAAGGGAGCGTTCAAGTATTACGTCACGCAATTTTTGGAGATTATTGACCCCCCCTCCCCCCGTGGAACGCGCCGTAACGTTTTTCTGTAACCAAGTATAGTAAAAGGTTTCGTGACTACTTATACCTAAAAGTTACCATTACGTTTTGTAAAGTACTGGAAAGTCGAATAATATTAAAAATAACGCGTAATTCAATCCCCGCCCCGCATCGTAACGTTTTACAAAAGGACCCCCCCTCCAAAATTCGTTACGTAATACTTGAACGCTCCCTAATACGAAACATTAAATATGATCTTATTTGAAAATTGAATGTTGGTCAATAGATGGCTCTATATTAAAAATTGTTTTTATTTGCCAGTCTTACCTGGAGAAGCGTTTGCAAATCATGTGGCTCTTTATCACGAAGGTAAAAGAGACAGTTTCTGGGATGGTGCGCGTGTAATCCCAGCTTAGCACAGTATTCGCTTAGCCCGCATCTTGCACCCATCATAAATGGCTTTCCACAACCGTAACAAAACTCGTATTTGCATTGGGTACAGGTGAAATGCATACAACCACCTCTGAAATCATAATTACCCTTATCATATATTGAAATATTTAACGAGTGTTAAAGGGATTCTACAGCGTTGTAACGTATTCACAGAATATGGAATAAGCAGCATGTCTTAGACCCGAAATTTAATATGTGTCAGGCACAGACCTACTTATATTTGTTACTGTTTCTTAATCTTTGATTCTCAATAATAATATCTTAAAAAAGATAACATATGTTAAAACCAAGATCCAAAAATAACTGGATTTAATTAAACATCAAATAACTTATAAAATGATGATACCTTAAAAACTACAGAATCGATTTAGAGGAAACTTCCCTTCGTTGTTCGAACGTTCTCTAAGTTGGTAAAGTAAATCTTAAATCAAAAAGGATCAATATGACTTTTACTTTCCTAGAAATGTATGTTCAAACAATTATTTTTACGTGTGTTTATAAACATAAGTTGTATATATTCTTACGAAACTTTACACGAATAAGGAAGCCTAAATATATCATTACACTCAAATATCTTACTATTATTTGATTACAGAAATTTTAGTCCCTTAATAAAATTTCTTATTCGGATATAAATGGAAATCGTTTCGAGTGCTTTTAAAGTGGTAAAGTGCTCCATAGTTTAATTTATAGTCAATAGTTTAATTTTTACCTGGAAAGTGAATATTTAAAACGGCACCGCGGACACTCCAAGCCATTTTCTTTCAAATGCTGTTGGACCGCAGCCATTGATCGTTCCGGATCATTATCTTCAAGCCATATCGCATATTGTTCACATGAAATACCGTCGTGATTTGCGGACCACTGAAAAGGGCAAATTTGTCAACAACAATAAATATAAGAAAGTAAATAAAAAGAACGGAGATCGTTTTAGTTAAAACAAAAGTTCGTACTTTGTGTACGGTGTATTATATTTTATATCCAGGATCGAACCTGTTCAAATGAGAAAGAACCGTTTATAAACAAACCGTACAACAAACACAGCAACATTGAGGCAAGTCAATGTTGCTGTGTTTGTTTTTTAAATCAAAGTTTGTTCTGGTTAAAACCAAAATAAACTGTTCAAAAATAATAGGTACGTGAAGATATATATTTTTCTTTTTTAATTAAATTTTGTGACAGCACTGTTTTATAGTTAAGACTAAGAGGAAGTATGAATAGTATTTGTATAGTAAACTATAATAAATGTTAAAATTATGTTTTCCAGCTGATAGAAACTGAATTTATCGTAGACGAGTTGGTGGAACTATCAATCTCGCAGTATAATTTTACATTCATGTTGATTGGCGATCAACAAATTAGATCAATTCATTATATTAGAAAAGTTTTAAGCCTATATTATTTTTCATACCGGTTTTCTGCACGTGGCACAAGTGACAGATTTGCATTCAGGACATCGAAGTTTCCTTTGCTTGGGGTTTACGAAACACCCTGAAGAGCACTCAACGCACCATCTGAAGTTTGGATCTCGGGCGAGCGTTCGATCTCGTAACTGAAATCAGTCAGGTAAATCATCCTATTTTATTGTAATTTTTGTTTTATAGGACTGATGTTTTGTTTAATACAAAACATATTTTTTTTGCCGTTTGGTGTTGGGATTTTTTAAATAATTTACATAAATCTTGTACACTTATGTGAGCAAATCATTAGGTAGTGTTAGGTTACATATAGATAGTTATTGACCAATAATGTAGTAAATCTAAAAATGAAAAAAAATAAGTGAGTGCAACAGAAAAAACGTTTTATTTGGAGGAAAGTTTTGGTCTTCTTCTTTTAACTTACTTTCCTTTGAAATAATTCATGTACTTCGTTTTCAAGTAACGTCTTCAGTAAAATATCCAAATGTGCAAAGTAATTGACCCAGGCATCTTCGTCTAAGTTTTCCAACTCTGGTTCCTTACAATATGCACATACGCAGTCAACGATACTGCGCTCAGTGATTTGAACTGTGAAGTAGTGCCTGGCACACTCGCGGCAACATCTGTGCTCACATCGCAACATAGATACCATCTGAAATCAGATTAAAAGTGTCATTTTTTAGATCCGTTTTTAAGTAGGAGCTACTCGTATTGATGCATTTCCGAAAAATGTAAATTTAGCACTGGTAATACTTGTTATTGAAAAACATGATGAAATCAACAGATTATCTTCAATGGAGTAGCTGACGCATGCTATACAAAATACGTACTTCATGTTCCGGATAGTGTGCAGCGCACAGTTCACAGTATTGGTTTAAGTATACCAAGGCAGCTGTGAGATCAGTGCACTCCAATGCAGCTAAGAGAGCTGTTGGGACATCTGTCCCTCGCGTTATTAAGTCTACGGCGATCCTAGCTTGATCCCAATTTTCTGTTGCGCCTTCCGCTAAAAGCATACGAGCTTGTCTCTGGAAAACGAAAAACTATGAGTTTTTCTATTCTTAGAGGTGCTAGACATAGCAAAGAAATAGAATGACTAGGTATTATTGATCATGGCCGCTTGGAGTCCAGTCAAGGAATACCATGACAACCTATAATAGTTCATTTCATTTAACGTACTCTATGCTGATAGGATGAGAAACTAGTTGTCGTGGTAGTAAAATAAATTATTGTTAACGCATATAGCATTATTAACTATAGCCGGCCTTTTTGACTTGGAACAGTTTGTTTATAATAATTGGAATACTTAATTACTAAATATATACACATTTTCTGTGAGTAAAATGTAAAAAAAAAATCCTCACCTCTGGAGAACCTTCGGGTAATTGTATTCTCGTTAAGTCTATGATTTGTCCCGAAATTCGCCGCATTGTTAGTGGTGGAGGCGGCTGAATCTCAGGTGTTGGTGTGGTTTCCCTAACTTTTTGCATTGATTTTATATCTTCATCAGATTCGCTGTCAGTCCATTCATCTTCTGTTCGACACGTTTCCCGGAAGAATTGTTCTTTTTCCTTAGGAGACATATTTGGTGATGACTGTTTCTCACTTTTCGGAGGTTGTGGAGCCTGTTTTTTCTTTAACGTTGACGTAGAAGGTGTTGGATCTAAAATAGGCGTATCTTGGCTTATTTCAGGTTTCGGAACAAATAATTTGCTCTGTAGTTGCTTAACATTTCCATTTTGAACAGTCGCGAATTGAGCTTTAGGAGGTGCGGGCGCTGGGTATTGTTTGATTGAAGTGCGTCTTACGGGTAGTTTAGAAACTATTGTTTTCGGATTTTTATCCTGTTTATCTTTTTCGGAAATGGTTTTGATGGGGACTGGAATATTAGATTTACCTAACACACTTGGTTTAGATATACTTCCATTCTTTTTGTTAGCATTTGTATTTGAAACAAGATCTTCGCTAGTGTTTGGAACATCATTTTCTTCACTGTCGTTTGTTTTATTTAAGTCGACTACTTCGATAACAGTTGCGTCCGAAGGAATATCATGAAAATCTTGCCCATTATTAGATTTTTGGATATTTATTTCTCCATGAGAAGGCATGGGGCCATCTGGAGTGGAATCTTCTAAATTGTTTTCATTTTTAATATCTTTGACTTGGGATGGTAAGTTTACTTCATTCTTTTTTATAACAGGATCTGATTCTTTTTGTTCATAAACGTTTCCAATAGTAGCATTCATGATAGGTCTTCTAAGTTCCAAAAAAATCTCTTTCATTGGTGTAGATACTTTAAATTCTATTGCTTCCAGAGTTTCTTTAGTAAGTTGATTGCTTTTATTTTTCATAGGTATTGTTACAGGGTTTTTATTTGAATTTGTTTCTTGAATTTTAGTTTCACTCGCCAGCTGTTCATATATTTCTTCAAACGAGTTCACTACTGTAAAGAGGTTATTATTCATATCTTCAGGGAGCATCTCTTTTTTTATCGCTATTATTTTAGAAGAATCAATATTATCATTTTGTAACTTTTGCGAAGAAATATCAAACACTGTTTTGTTATTTTGTTGTAATTCCTGTGGCGATTCAGAATAATCTATTGCTTCTTCAAACTGCTCTGTATCGTCTGAACTTGTCATAGCATCTTTATTTTCAGTGGATTCTTCATTTTCTTGTTCATCCTCTTCGATCGAGCTTTCATTTTCATCAGATGTACCTTCAACTTCTTCTGTATTGTTTTCCGATTCACTGTAACTAGATTCCTGGCCTGTGGAAGGCTCTGAATCATTCACACCTGATATATCACTTTTCTCGGAATCTTGGTTTGAATTGATATCGTAATTAATTTCATCTTTCATTTGTTGTATTAACCGCTGTGTGTTATCTACTAAATCACTAAGATTATTTGATTTTATATTTTGCACTTCTACCGTTTGCCTTTCCTCTATAACATTAACTACCGAAGCTTTCTCTAGCTGTCTGTTATTATCATTTAATGTATTATTTTCTTTAGATGATTCTATTTTTGGAGATGTTAAAATTTCTTGTGTTGTGCTATCAGATAATATTGGAATATTTATTCTATTATTTGTATGATTATCTGAATAAATTGGTGTAATTTCAATACTGGAATCTATATTCGATGAATACAATTGCTTTTGAGGCTGTTGATCAAGAATTTGTATGCCGGTGTCAATTGAAGAGTCGGTTGGAACTACTTTCTTATGTTGTTCTATATTTGGCAACGGACTAAGACGTGTTAATGCATTATAGGCATCAATAAAATCCTTTTCGGATTGTATGAAATCCAATAAATTTTCTGTATGCTGTGAAGGAGAAGTATGCACTTTATTTCCCTTTAATAATTTATTAGAACTATCTGCACGTAGTCCTTGCACAAGCAAACTTTCTTCAATAGAAGGAATACCAGCTAGGTCTAATAATAATTTTAATTTTTCAGCTATATTTTCTGTATCAGTAGGATTAGATTTAATTCTATCTTCAAGCTTTGGTTCAGTTTCATATGTATCTCTGTTTATATTTAGCGGTAAATACATCCAGTCATCGTCTTGAAAATTATTAACGGATTCTTCGAATTCGTCTGAACTGTCGTTGGCTGAAATGTAAATGGTAAATTATGATGATATGCTTGATGATACGGCGAGACTTTTTTTATTTAATTTTGTTTTGCTTTTCATTACCGCGACTGCGGTGTGAGCGGGTGGAGAAAGACGGCGGGATGGCTTCGTCATCGACACCTATCGGAGAACCCCAAACTCGACCTCGTAATTTTCCTTCTTCACTTATTCCACTTTCACCTATCTGTAAAATAAGTGGAGATATTAAAAAAAAATAAGTTCTAGTTTATTTTCACTGATGTTACTTGAGGTTTGATTACCTGTCGCCTATGTCGCTCGACACACTCCGTGACGGCGGGCCACATGGCTCCTCTATGTTTCGATAAAGCGGCGCGCGCTTCCAGCTCTGATACGTTGGTTCCAGCGGCAAGTCTTGCTGCCGCTGCTCTAACTCCCGCCACCAAACTGGGCCATCGCTCTCTTAGCCAGGCAAGAGGCGCTACCGGATTCTGTGCGAGAGCGGCGTGAACTTCAGCTGCACTGAAGCCGAGGCGTTCTGCTTCAGTCATGAGTCTTGCTAGTTCCAGACCTCTTTCTGCTTCACGCTTTGAATGTCCCCCAGCTAAAGCTTCTAAGGAAATTGCTCGATTATTTGATAACGGCTCTGGTGATGGGCCCTGAAAATGTATTTCATTTTATATTGTATAATTAAACTCAAAAATAAATGGTTAGACGATTTATGATATTTTTTCTATTTATAATACCTCGGACCCATAAAGGCTGGTCCGTTGCGAAGGGCGAGTCCGGCGCAAATCAAGGTGTGAAGCTCTGCGCGTGAGTCGTTCGGCTTTCTTGCGCTCAGTCTCACTCCAGTCAGCGGCCGGACTGCTGTCGCGCCACTCCCATCTACCACCCGTTGTGCGGACACTGCGTTCACTTTCCTTAAACATGTACAATCATTTTATTGTTTAAATCGATGTAGTATGTCGCGAAAATCGTTGAATCATTGACTTTTTGATAATAATTGTGTCGGGTCGTACGGAAATTCCCGATTAATTTAAATAAATAGTGATTGCAGAATCATATACATATATATAGGAGAGCTCAAAATAATTAAAGGATTTTAAGAAAATCTTACTCGCGTATCACTGGAGAGTGAATGCCTGCTGTGAGATCTCTCTCGCCTGTCTTCTCTGAAACGGCGCCGCGGACGTGAGCGGGTCACAGAAGCTGGTCGTTCCCAATTATTAGGCACTTCATACGTCTGAAAGTTTCAAATAACTAATTTTATATATAGATATTCTTATAATGTATCAAATTTACGTATCATTGCTTGTTTTTTTGATTAATTAGTTTGCAAATGTATATTGTTAGTTCGGTATAAGCTAAATAAAGAGTGTTCTGGTAAATAATTTCAGACTCACAAAAAATAACAAGAACACTATGAGCGGTTATAAAAGAAAATCTGTCTACTTGATATTTCGCTATTTTTCTAGTCGCAGCTAGGCATCTTAATTGTCAATTCTTGTAGAGGAAAAAGAGTGTTCAGATTTAATTTGAACAATGACCAACTGCTGAAACGGCTGACGTGGTTGTTCTAAAATTTAACAGCTGAAGGTTCGCGATACACCAACAGCTCACAAGAAAAATGTGAATAGGTGTAAGTAGTATTTAAGACGTTGTTTTATAACAATTAATCAGATTAGAATATTGCTCTTTCTTATTAATTTCTCGCTTCCTCTCAAAATGGCGAAGACTACTTTAAGCCCTTAATTATCTTGGTGAGCCTGCCCAATAGCTTTGTGATAATCCCACCACCTTGAACCTTTGATCCTACTCGTGGGGGTCCGTCTGTTACCTTAGGTCTGTTTGTGCAGACATCCCTACTTAATTACTTATTTATATATTCACTATTTATGTGTTAAGGTACGTCTTTAGGGCTTAGGGATCCGTAGGGTTACTAGGTTCTTACATCTCAGCCTCTCATTTATTTCGTACTACGTATATTTTACAGATAGGTACTCCTGACATTTAATACATATAAATTTAACCACACATTTCAAAGTCCACTGGCTGGCAAGCTCTACAAAGAAAAGAAAAGAAAATAAACCTTACCTGCGTTGATATACTCTGAGGTGGTGGAGATGTACCCGTATTCGACACATTAGTCCTGCTGCTTCTTGATTCTGGTCTATCGCGGGACGGCGAACTTCCCACAGACTGTTTTTGTATTTCATACTGTTTCACAACTGTTTTAGTTATTGGACTGGATGGTGGCGATGATCCAATACTTCGTTTCAAAGTTTCAACAGGTTCACGTGGCTGAGTTTTGATGTGACTTTGAATATCTTTAGGAGGAGACGGCCCAACGGCTATATCATGCCGGGAATGTTTTGATTTTTGATCACTTTCTCTTGTCGGTGTTTCTAATCGATTTTTAGGGTTCACGTCTTTTGGCGGAGATGGCCCGCAACCAGTGGATACGCGTTCTTTTCTGGTGCGTTCTTTGTTTGGTTTGTCATCTGCAATAATATTATAACAATATATATTGATGTGTTAGTAATCTGTAATGAAAGGAAATGCAACATTTATTTCTCAGGAGCAGAGATAACAACTGCCACTAAAATAATAAGATAAATGTATGTACATAAATTAAGTTTAGGGAATCGATGACATCGGCCTGTACTAGCTTTTAACAGAAATTAAAAATCATGACTGTTGTGTGTGTGTTAACTATTTAAGTCCGTGACTGAAGTAGAATTTGATGGAATATCTCATAATTATTAATTTAATTGTAATATTGGACAAACCTGTATTATTTATAACTTTTGTAACCACCGGAGATGGGGCTTTTTCAACTTTTTCAACAGATTTTTCAACGTTTAATTTCTCCATGCTTTTTTGCAAAGAAGTGATAGTTTTCGGTGTAACAGTTGGCGTGCGACAGCATACAACGCATACTCTTACACCGGGGTCGTTAACAAACGTACAATGTTCACATTGCCATGTCGTGTTAGGTGCTTGTGGGGCGGGTCCCAGATCACTTTCACTTTCTTTAACTTCTTCCTTATTATTTATTTCCTTTTCTTTTATTTCCATTCTCTCCTCGACTCTCTTTACTTGGCCTCTATCGCTCTCCGGCTCACTTTCTGAGTCAGCATCACTTGATGGCAAAGAAGGCGTCGGAGATCTCGGCTTGCGTCTTGATGTGCGGGAACGCATGCTTAAAGCTGGCGATGGAGCGCGTGAGTGGGCGCGGGAAGCAGCACGAGACACGCATCGACTTTCCGCTGAAAGTTCATTCAATCGATTTTAAAAAAATATCAAAGTGCGTTTTTGTAGCTAAAAATTAAAATTAAATTCCGAGTTTATAACAGAGTATAATTTAACTTAAGATCTTTCGAAAAAGAAATAAGTGTAACTTTACTGAATTGTTGTTTAAAAAAACTTTATTAAATTAGTCTTAAGTCTTAGAGTTGCCTTGTTATCCAGACGCTGGTCCTAATACTATAACTTTCCTGTGTTGTGGATGACCAGACTCTTGGAAGGTACAAAAAAGGAGAAAAAATAAGTATCTACTCCGAAATATACAGTAAAATAAAAATAAAACTGTTTAATGAAATAATTGCAACAAGTTCGATGATATGTAAACATTCGCTATAGTACGATTTATAAAAAAAATTGAATTATAAGAAATACCTCTTCGATACGGTTGAGGCGTCTGAGGGTGCATTTGAGGATAGGGCAATCGGGGATTATGCGTTGGTGGTATACAGCACCCTTGTGGCCATTGGCCCCAGGAGTTATCTAGGTTAGCACAGCTTCCGTAGCGCCATGGGTTGGGGGCACAATGGGCACAGCCAGCACAAGGCGGGGGCCCCCCCAACTCCATAACCGAAGCCCCGCGTCGTAGTGGTCGACCCCAATTCTGTGTTAGATTTTCGTGGCCTTCCCAATGTTCCATTTGTTGAGTTGGCATCTGGAATTTTTCATTATATATTTACTTTATTTCCACATAATTGTTCTATATGAATGCCTATAAAAATGTATCATATATAAGGGTAGTTTCGGGGTCTAATATAGTCTGGTAGGTCGACGCATTGTAAAATTTATTAGTCTTACAACTTAGTGATTACCTTAGTATCGTGGCGTACATGCCCCTTCCTCTTTATTACAATAACAGTCGTGGTCAAATCTTTGAGACCTTATAATTATCACACACCTAACGTACGTACTTACAATGTTTTGGGGTGGGACATTGTATCCGGGTAATGAAGTGCGCGTGCGTCCCCAAGAGTTGAAACCACTCGGTTCCATAGGCGCTTGCATAGCACCAGTAAAGTTGGGCATTGCTAAATGAGAATTTTGAGGTGTACGTTGACTTGGAAAATTGTTATGTGGAAGCGTCGTTGCTTGGTTGAAGTGATTTTGGGGCCCATGGACCACATTTACGGTGGCTCTCCTTGGATCGACCGGTTGTGGTCTAGGACTTGCTGTGCTTCTGTCTCCAGCCATCTGAAGACATAATTAGATATAATAGAATGTCTTTCTTTTTTTCTTTGAATATGTTAGTAATATAATATAATCGTGTCAGATATAACGAGTAAATCATGTCAGATATTTTTATTGAATAATACCTATTAGTAGCAAAACGTTAGTTAATATACAAAGTGGAATAAATTAAATATTGTTTCAACAAATACAATGATAGAAAATTGGCTTGCGTCAAAAAATGCGCAGAAGACGTATAATATAAGCTTAATAGTACGCGCGGGAAGCATTCTCCCAAAACACAATATTACTTGTTGTAATGCATACATATTTTTGAAGTGAAACTTCTTCAGGCGCATGAGGGTAAAATTTTTAGGTATGAAACGCAATAATAATAATATTAGCGTCACGAAGATGTGCAGCGTTTTTGTCGAAGAAAAGGGAGAGAACAACTGAAACCGTTTGAGAGAGAGTGAGACGGGCGAATTACCTTATAGAAGTTCTATTTTTAAAATTAAATTTCGTAAAGAGAATTTATGAAATATTAGTATTTTATGCAAAATAATTTATTGAAATCTCAAAAGACGAATTGTTAATTAAAATGCCATGAAATACATTTAAAAAATGATTTGTATGGATTTTCGACACTTTAATATTTTAATCACAATTAAATTCATGAAATTCCTAACATATCTTTCTCCCTCCCTCTAAGTCTCGGAAATCTAATGTTATAGATTTGTATAAATATGAACAACACTTAAAAAATTAGTTTGCTAAGGAAGTTTCTCTTCTGACATGTGTACTTTGTACGCACGCACTTAACTTTTAATTAAAAATATATTTATTACCTTGTGTCTCCGCGGAGGTGGAACGGGTGGTGTTCCCTTTGGTGGTAAAGGCGGTCTCACTTCCTTTATCTGGGACGGTGGAAGGGCCTAAACATAGCCAATTATTAGTGCAAGTGCAAGAATGTATAAATTAATGTTTACATCAGTGGGTGAGGCTGGCACTCTGCCCATATTTTGACGAAACTAGCTTATTTAGGGCCTCTTACTAATCGCCTACTAAACATCGTCTATGTCACATAATATAATCTTAATCAGTCATACGAAACTTTCAATATTCAAATAGAACGAACAAAAATAGGAAAACTAGCCTAGTAAATAAGCGTGTGAATCGCAATGCTGAAATTTAGACGCTAGACTTTTTCATTTTATCAGTGTCATTAACAATTATGTGTACATGTCGGTTAGACCCTAATATTAATAACATGTTGCACTGTATGTTGACACTTCCATATAATGAAAAAATATAAATGACACAGGTTCAAGTGCACAGGTGCTAATTAAAATATCTAAGTTGGTGCCTGGTAGAACCCTAGAGCTGGTGCTATCCTCGCTCAACGTATAAGTATTGCAATACAGCGAGGAAATGCTGCCAGCGTTAAAAATACACAGCCATAGGGACCAAACTTATTAATTTTCTTTAAATTTTCCATTAATTCATTTTTAATTATTATTATTACTACTATTTAGGTTAATAATATTGTAAATACTATGTGTTAGGAATAAATATCACGATATTAAATTTATCAGACACATATCCCCAATACTCGAGTTGGATGTTGTATGATTGTCTATGAAATATAAGTTAAGACTGAATAGGAATGGAATTATATACAAAGAGGTCAATGTAATTAGTCTTATTCATAATTATACTATGAACCTTAGTTATATAATATTTTGTGCCTTTTATTTATTAATATCAATGTGACACGAATCTACGATAAGGCTTTTTTAGCTAAGTAGATATGTTGTTCACACTAAATGCTTTACCCTTTCGATTACATAAATATTAATTCATAGTAATGAATGTATGTCCAGTACCTGTCGCTGATGATTTCTCCGCTTCGGGTGTCTGTGATACATGTCGTCGCATGAAGCACAGAGCGCGCGACGTCCGCACTCCGTACACCGCACTCTAGCGCCGCCACCGCCGCATAGACCACAAGACGTGTCCATTGGATGACCTGGGGTAAAATAAAAACAATGAACTGGTGCCCTTCCATAATCAAGGCGAGTAACTCGTAGTAGAACATAATCGTTCGTGGTTCTTGACCTAATGGGTCCACTGCTGCAGCGGAGTTAAAGTAAATATTATTTTTAAAAACGAAAGTCTATCTTTAAAGTTGTGTCTTTATATACGAGTTACCATAATATGCGAAATAATCTATACACATATATTTAAATGTTATGTTGGGTTGTGTACGCTTCAAAAACAAAAAAAACTGCACCGATCGAGCTGTAATTTTAGCATGATCCGCATCAAGGATTGTTTTTATCTAATTTTTTTATCACTTTTCATTTTTTTTTCTTTTTTTTTCTCAAGTATTTCAAAATTAAACCTACATGAAATGTTTTCTTTGTTTGGTTTCTCATTTCTCAACCATTCAATCACAATGTGTCACAGCGAAGCGTGGCAGGAAACAGCTAGTAATGTATATAAGAGTGTTTACTATTTTTTATGACTTTTTACATACCAGTTGGTGGTCGTGGTGGTGGTGGTGGAGGTGGTTGCAATTTAGCGTTGACGTACTGTTCAGAAGGAAACTCTACTACTTCGTAGTCTGGCTCCGGCTTCGCCATGGGCGCTCTGTTTAGAGACCGCATTCCCATTGTAGGGGTCCCGGGCACTGAAGCCCTACCGCGACCCTTCAACATCTAATAAAATACAAATGTATTATGACGACTTTCTTACTATTCTATTATGCAAGGATCATAACATAAGCTGTACATACAAAACTATATATAAATAGTAATCTTAAAGAAAAACTATTATTATACCAATAATATGTATCTAATAATTATAGAAGCAATGGGTTTCAGCGCATTATTTAAATTCCTCTTAGTTCCTATCTTAGCATGTGTTGCCTGGATGAGTTGTGCTTTTATCAGAGCCTCTCGTACTCAGTCTTTGACATATAAATGCGTCTTATGTTTATTGTTTTCTTGTGTGCGAAGAAGTGTAAATAAATCTATTTTTTATTTATTTAGTTAGCGCCTAGTAGATAGTACCGGTGACCCCAGAGCTGGTGCTTTACTGGCTCAACGAATAAGTATCGCAATACAGCGAGGAAATGCTGCCAGCGTTAAAGGTTCACTGCCACATGGACCAAACTTTTTAAAATTATTTTAAGTTTCTTATTGTTAATTTTTAGTTATGTTTATTATTATTTTTTTTAATTATGAGGTTAAGTAAATTTTAAAACTGTATATTTGATAGTTTTACTATACTGTACTATTTAAAAAAAAAAATATATATATTTTTTTTTTATGTTTGTTTATTTATTTGTACGCCACATCATATTGCTTATATAAAGATACTTTAAGTGATTGAGATTTGCTTAATGCGGATTAGGTACCTGAAAGGTGATTTACAAAGCGTTTTTTTTTTAATTCAGCCCACTACCGAATATCTCTAAATTATCGTTCATTCCGTTGTTTTTACGAAGAATTCAGATAAGAGGTGCATGAACTCCTAGGTGTGTTTTTGAAGGACGAAATTTGAAGAATTCTGTTAATTTTGAACCCTGGGAATGAATATGGGACGATAATATTCTGTAAAGAGCTACTATTCTCTTTTTCACTGTATAAGAGCAACACTCTTCTAATTGTATAAAAACCTAACCCCTAAGAGCTTCTAAAAATATTGCATTGGCATAAAAGTTAAACAGAAAAGGTAATAAAATGACATAACATTCTTAATTTCAGTTCAAAATGCAACCACTCTGAATAAATGAAAATAAAAACATAAATATAAGATAAATGTTTGTTTATTAGCAATTTGCTTCTAATGTAGTTTTTTAATTAAACGGCAATTCGGTATTTCCTCCATATTGTACATTATCAAAGGCCTTTTCATAATCGACAAAACAGAAGAATAGAACCCTTTTCATGTCGCAGCATCTCAGTATCAACACTTGATAGCCAAAGTTTGAGATGAGAAGATGGGAAGATGAAAGATGTTTTTCTCGTCTTAACACCCCTTCGAAAGCCAAATTTTTAGTATATCCTATTATGTATCACTTTTAGAAAGAGAATCAATACATGGCTCACATTATTCCAATAGTTCGTTGAGATAAAATCTACCAATACAGCCAAGTCACGAATCTCCTGAATCTCTGAATGTGTGATGAATCAAAACACGCTAACAGACCTCCTCGAGACGGCATGAAAATCGCAAACAAGATAATTAAAATATATATAAATATAATCTCTTAGCTTTTATTAATATATATTTATAATTTTAGATATTATGAAATAAATATTACCCTATAAGATATAATAATAGGTTCGTTACCCACTAGACATACTATATTATAAACTCATCCCCTATATTTTCTTATTATCTATTTATAATTTGTACTTTTAACAAAACATTATCGTTTCAATTATTTCATTCATTTCCGTTATTTATATAAAATAATGCGAATATCCCAGGTTTTAAAATAACAAAACCTAAAACAGTAGCACATTAAGGTCTAGGATATCTAATGAATGTTTTCAGTTGTAATGAATTATTTTAATCTTTTTAATTTTAAACGTTTAACGCTGTCTTCTTCATTCCTCTGATTTATTAGTGTGTTTTTCGTCTTTGTATATGTACTTGTATTAGTATCACAATGTTTGATATTCCGTATAGTTATTATAAGAAAATCGTGCTCCGATTGCCGTTCTACATTCGCATTTTATGAATTGGTGCAAGCGTTTTACATTAATAGATTATTACCACCAAATAGCAGCTGTGGCCGGGGCGCAACGGGCGTTGTCTCGACCTAATTGCCTTACATATCCGAAAATATCGAAAACAATCGCCTGCATGTAGATTAAATATATTTAAAATGTACTCGCCTTGGTATCCGAAGGTATCACGTCAATGTAACATTATGCAATGTGGTCACTACACACGCGGGGGTATTGTACGCAAATACAGGTGCCGGGCGGCGCAAGAGTGCAATCACAACTAAATTTTATCGAAACGTACGCCCTATGCGGATGAAATTGACAGAACGAACGCGTGCTCTGCCATCACTATCCTCTATTTCTGTCCGTGGCCGCGTTGCCCTGATTCTACTAAAATTAAGACGCGCTATTTCCGCACTCAACCTATAACGCCCTCTTGGCCGCGTCAAACATCTCGCGAAACATTAGATAAAATACTTATAATATTAAATTGGAATTATTTACACATTCATGAATGGTTCTGATTGAAATTCTCAATAATGTGTTTGTTTTTCTTAATGCAACGCCGAGTTTGTTGCTGTTGGTAAATTTAATATAATATTAATACTACCTACTCCATATCCTAAAGATGAATATCTTGGATATGAATATACAATGGATATAAGGAAATATCAAAAATGTTAGTCGACATCACAGGAGACCGAAGAGCTGGCAGCTACCTCGAACAAAGTATTAGTCTAGCGATTCAAAGGGGGAACGATGCCAGTATCATCGGAACCTTGACTAAAGGGACTCCTTTTAATAATATATTTTAAGGTTACTTATTGTTTTTATTGTTCTTTTGTTTTGTGCATTTGTGTGTTGAAAATATTTTTTTTTAACTTAATATTAATTATTATACGAAAGAGGTTTATTAAATAAAAAAACCAAAACTTGAAGCAATCAAATTAAATGCCATAAAACGTAAACAACTTACAACGGACACGTTGAAAGTTTGCGATTGTTTTATATTCCTTTATGGAGTTATTACAAAAGTTCAAACAGAATGGGTACTTTACAGCCGATTTGTACCATCTCATCGCCCAGAAGAAGTTGGTGGGACATTCGGAAGAGGTAATGTTTTCAAGTCTGTATTTTATCGAAGAATAGTTCTCTCTAGTTAGGTACACCTGTGTTGTTGTATAGACTGTTAAGATGAGGTTGGTACAATTCATACATAACTTTTAATTCATCTCTGAGATTGTGTTGACCAACAACTCAGGAAACTATCGTTGGTTGTTATGGCGTCTTTGTTTACTGGAGGATACATTAATAAATATTATCACTTGCAAAGTACCATTGGTAATATACTTGATAATTATTTACATATGACGGGCTGAGTGCTGTACAGGAATCGTGGTTAGCGGGAGTCTGTCTATTATTTAAATATACGATTTTTGACAACAAACGCTATTCATATCTAATCTCTATGAACACATTGTGGAACCTACAGTCTTCATTTTCTGGGAGCCATGCACTCGATTTTAATTCTTTCTTAGAAAACAAAGTGTAGTTGTTTGCTCTACCTATATGCCTAGGAGTAAAGGTGTGCTAAGCGCATGTAGCTCGAAAGATTGTAAAGGGTCTCTATTATGCCTATGTAAGCGTACTGGTTCCCGGCTTCGTACAGGACATATTTAATTTTAATATTTTAAAATCAGTTACAGATAATCCCATCGGATTATATCAGAGAAATGAAAATGTCGACATTGGAACGATTACAGTCCTTACATGCGATACAAATCGACAATTATGTCATTTCCGGAAGCAAAAGTAATAAAATTGTGTTGTCCTTTTCACCGAAACTCATTGTCTTCCAAAATTTTAAACCGAACGATAAGATTGTTGCCAAGTTTTCAGTTAAGAATATAAGCAAGGTATGAAATGTTTTTTTTAATGTTATAGAAATTGGACAAAGCTAGTTAATATATAAACAAAATATAATTCTGTCTTGGCTTCGCACGGCTGGTTATTTTTTTAAATGCGTAATAGACATAATATTGTATCGCGATTTTTATAATTTGTATAATCAATAAAAATTCAAAGTGCTCTGAGATCTCTGAGGAAGGTTTCATAGTGAGTTTTTTTCTGGAAAAACCTAAAAAACACGTTTATATTCTGGATAAGCGAATAGCCTCTGAGTATACATATACTATAGCAAAATGTTCCATATGTTGGTGTGTAGCTACTAAAAAGGTTGGCTAAGTAAAAAAAATTAAGGCGAACAAAGTTCGTGGGGGCGAGCTTATAAATAGTCAATACTTTAGAACTTTCTGTACAGCCTTGCGATTCTGTAACTCACTTTTCGGACTCTCACTGCGAAAACCGCTGTGAGAGTTCGAAAAGTGAGTTACAGAATCGCAACGCAGGGCTGGTATGTGGTCTTCCATATAAGATATACAATTTAAAAATCACACACTCATCTACTACCAAATCAAATGCGCTTTACTGTCGTTTCTTCTTATATCTAATAATAAGTCCTTTTTTTACAGGCCCCTACGTTCCTTAATATGGTATTCAAAGAATCATCGTATTTTTTTATTAAACCATGTGGAAACCAGCTATTATCTAGGCTGGCCCCTGGAATAAGTGCTACTTTTGCTATTACGTTTCAACCAGCTCAATATGAAGATTATACCCATCGGGTAACTTTCTATACCGATGTTGACCAGTACATTGTACCATTAATAGGTAAATTTTATATTCAAGTTATTGGTAGGATTACTGCGTCTAAAAAGGCGAGTGCGTGTCTTTAGTGTATACTGTACCACCTAGAAACTTTTTTGTTTGGAAATGGAATCGAGGACTTCGGTTCGTCATATATATATGTATGTATATATGTAAGCTATCCTATCTTTTAAGTGTGCAAATTTGATTGAAATCGGTTAAGTAGTTTAGGAGTCCATAGCGTACAAACAACGTGACGCGTAATTTATATATATATTAAGACTTATTTTTTATTTGAAATGAATTAATTATAAATTACATAAAAGCAAGCATATATACGTAATTAAAAAGTCCTTATTAGTATTGGGTCAAATTATTTAAGATCAATATATAATTAAGATAATATAATAGTTATACTGATGCACATAACGAATCATATTTCAGCAATGGGACCGCGACCAATATTTGACTTTCCAGATAGCGTGGTTATTCCAAAAACTCCACTGAAAGTAGAAAAAGATATTTTAGTATCGTTCCGTAACGTTGGTACAGTGCCTGGAGGATTCACCTTATCTACGAGATGGTAATTATATTTTATTGAATTTTACTGTCAGCACTCAATTAGTTGGTATAGCCCTTGTGTGTTCTCCACAAATATATTCGTATGCACTATAATTTCAGTTTTTAACAGCTCGATACTATATTCTATTTGCAGTGTTCGTGCTTCGGTTTAGTTTCATATACGCCCACGGAGCTCTTCTTAAGTTTTCTAAACAACATTCCATCTTTACGTGTCTATTAGCGATAGTTTTAAATCGTAAAGCGATAGCTTACGTATTGTGGTGTGGGTTAGAATGTAATATAAACCAAGAATGTCTTGTTTATGACTGGACTAGTTTTGTTAACAATTATATAAAACGCGCCTTTTTTTTTGTCGCCTCACATCATAAGTATATTAATGCATGACAAAGATTTTATATAATATATTTTTAGCGTAGCGAAACACTCAAAAGTATGTACTCAAGTATTGATTGTTTTAATACAAAATTCACTATTAAAAATTGCATTGAAATTGCAGTCCATTTTCGGTCCAACCCAAATCTGCGTACTTGAATCCTAGTCAAAAAGTTGACGTACGAATTGCGTTGAAGACAATGCGCTTGGGCGATATAAATAGCACATTAAACGTTATTTTTGAATCAGGTATACTTTTAATAATTATTTAAGTATTTAGAATATTTTTTTTGAGTATGGCGAGCTATAATGCCAGCGTCAAATAAGGTAATACCACAATTTGATTAAATATGTAGTATGTTTATATAGATTTGCCCAATAGAGTTTAATCTATTATCATTAGCAATTTAATACACAACTTAATACATTAAAAACATAATACAGGAAATATGGTAATGGACTGAGGACTTAATTAAAATGGAGAATAATAGCCACTTTGACGCGCATTTTATTAATTTCATTATTTTATGCCGTCTAATTCTTTTTAATTATCAATTCCGTAGCGTAATTTTTCTAAGAGATTTTGTGATTGTAATGGAACATTCTTAAGAACTATTCTCATTGTTCCAGGTGAAAACTTCAAAATAAATTTATCGGGACATACGTACACTGTGAGCGTTGAGTTGGAGAAACAAGTAGTCAGATTTTTCGATACATATAATACATTAGTTCGACAGCAGACGTTCAAGATTACTAATAAATCCGATCATATATTATCATATATGTGTATGAAGAATGAGTGTATTTATTTTGGTACGTACATAATTATTAATTACTTACAGTAAGGCAAATTTAGATTTTTTAAGAACGCCTACTTTCGGTGTGTATATTTGTGATATTTGTAACAAGTACCAATTTTTTTATTCATTATAATTACTAGCAGTCATATTTATGAAAATTCACACACGAATCTTTCGTTTAGTGGGATGGTGGATATCTTTATCTAGGGTAATCACCCATTTATTAACACGGAGAAGTTGATTTCTTCGTTTCGTTAGATTTTCGTATCCGTAAAATACAAGTAAAGCGGGCCATAGACGGACCGCATGTTGCAGCCGATACCGACTGCTCTAAGCGGCCGCCGCACGGCGATCTGCAGTTTCCAAACTAAATTCATATTCGCAATACACGGAGTGCTCGTGCTGTTCCTGAGCAAACCGCATATTGCAGTCGGTCTTGACTGCAACATGCGGTCCGTCTATGGCCCGCATAAGACTTATGGGTCGTAATTAGGAAGTGATTACTGCAAGACTTTTCCGTTCTTCTTTACGTCATTCTTTTCACTCAGTTAAGAGCCTCTACTGCTACTGGCACGAAATTCGCAACGTAGGTAAGTATTAGAAACACATTTAAAAATATCACAATAATAGTACAATCAATTTTCAGATTTTGAAGAAAAGGTAAAATTGGCATCTGTATTTTATAATTTAAAAGACCTCGAATCCGGGAAATGCGAGAAACTAGTTTACTATGACGTGTTGAGTAGTGACGAACATGAACGGGTTTACACTAGGATATTCTATGATGAGATCCAGGCTTTGGTCGCAGATGAATCTTTGCAATATCAGGATAAGCACTTTTCAATAACACCTATTGTGAGTAACAAACCGTTGTAAACATTTAGTTGATATTAATACTGTTAATATCATGTCGGAATATAATCTTCATAATCTTCTATCATCTCAGAGGCTTGAGGTTATAGAATCTTGGCTTACGTCATAATTTAAAAAAAATACCCGGAATCATTTATATACATATATTTAACCTCTTTGCACCGACCAAAAAAAATAATAAATTTTTAAAATAATCAAAAAATCAAAAATCACGCCTAATGTCTCAAATTATTACTACTACACGTATTTATGCGAAATATGCCCGTTTGTACTTTTATTCAGTTGCGGAACCGTCCTTCATAAGTTTTCCATACATAATCTAGTTATTTTTTTTATTACGATATCTATTCGATTTTAATATCAATCTTTTAATAATCTGCGTTACATTATACAAGACATACACGTATATTAAGCACAATTATTACTTATTTATAGTAAATATAATTTTTAGTACGGCAAATTATGGCCTAAGAAATCAACAGAAATAACAATAACGTTTTCACCAAAAGATATTGGGGAATTTAGCACAATCGCGTATTTGGACATAGACGGGGTGAACGACCGCGTTCCTCTCAGGATTGTCGGCACATCTTTGCCGCCTTCCATAAACCTAAATTTAGAGACGCTGGACATGGATTGTGTGTATATAAACAAGAAATACGACTATGAGATTGTCTCTATAAACAAAGGTGTGTTATTGTCAATTCATCCTATAATACATAATACATTTATTAGGTGCTAGTCTTTTTATATAACAGAGGGCAAATGGGCAGCAGGCTCACCTGATGTTAAGTGACAGAGTGAGAGAGTCCGCCACCCATGGACACTCAATGGCAGAGGGCCGAGTGACGCGAGTGCGTTGCCGGCCTTTTAAGAGTTTGTACGCTCTTTCCTTGAAGGACCCTAAGTCAAAATAGCTCTGAAATACATCAATGGCATCACGTAGTGGTGGTGCGCGGCAAAAACTTTCTTAAATAACGCTCAGTTGTGGAATGACGGACTTCGAGGTGATACGGGTGGAATTCACATACAGTCTGTTGACTAGCTGCATAATATGTTTATGAATGTACCGCGGCGTCACGCCTTTAACTCAAATGATGTGTTTTTGAGCCGGAATTCTTATCCCAGTGAAAAATTAACCAAGTTAAAGTGTCCTAACATTACAAAGAATGTGTATTTCGGAATTGGCAAATTTCATACGTAGGGGTAATACCAATGGTTTCGGGATGGTAGACAAAGAATGAACAGTTATGTGATATGCTTTAGAAAATGGGTTAAGGTTATAACTTATAAAGACATGCCATATCGGCATCGATATCGACAGATAGGTTAAATTTGCTAACTAAGGTGTCAAAAGCAGATATAAAAAATATTTGTGTGATTGTATAATGAAGTGCTGTTCTTCCCCTTCATGTTTCTAACAAATGTCTACGAATATTTTATTTTGTTATGGCATACAAATTCTTCGAAAATAATGTAATTTATTTATATTTTACAGGTCATATCAATGGTGTAATAGTATATAAAAATGTTCCTCCTTTATTTGGGAGCAAAATTACGTGCACGCCATCAATGCATTGTTTGAGACCAGGAGAAAAAGATATATTTGTTATTTCATTTTGCAATTCTAATCAGGGGCCGTTTTTCGAGGAAATTAATTTCGCTATACGCGATACTGATGTCGTGCTAAAAGTGTATTTGAAGTATGTATAAATGGACCTGTTTATATGATAAATCAGAAGTATTCGCGTGTATTTAATAAATATATCCGATGTGAGAGATTATTAGTAATAAAATACGAATTCGTTTTTTGTGTCACGGTACCTAGAAATATAGTAGGTAGATGTAAAACATTGTTTCTAGGAGCTCGATTGACCTAATATTTCAAACAAATGTGAGGTAAAATCTCCATTTCTTTTTTAATAGGCTTATTAAATTGTTATTTTTTCTTAGACTGTCTCCAAGACATTTTTATAAATTAAATTTAAATATTATTTTCAGGGGCGTTGTTATCTACCCATCGTTAATGTTTAGCATTCCTTGCTTGGATTTTGGTATGGTCAGTTTAGGTGAGTATCTATTTTTAAAATGCGTTGAATTGCCGAAGTTACAAATTACATTAAAAGTAATGTAATTTGTAACTTCGGCAATTCCCATTAAAAAAAACCGCTACAATCTTTTATATCTAGGAGTCAGATTTTGGTAATCATTTGTTTTATCTAATAGGCAAATAGTTGATCTGGCTTCTGTGTCTGACATAAGCTGTCGCCATTTTGGGTCTGAGCTAATTTATTGGCTAAAAAAAATATAAACTATAAGGTAGCAAAATATTTAACATGCCTTGGAAAATATTTTGCATACATAAAAAAAAATTTGAAGAAATATTCTATTTTTATATTAAGATAATAGGCATTTTATATATTATATTATTATTTTAAGTACCCTAAATTTACTTTTTAATACAATTTGTGAATGTACTTTTATGTTATAACAAAAATATTTTGTATAAGGTGTACCAAAAACGATGGAATTAGAAGTGATAAACGAGTCCATAGTGGATGTAAATGCAAACGTTAAAATATCATCAGACGGTCCTGAGATAAGCAGTATTACTTTAGAAGATTATGCTGTCACCAATAACCCAAAGCCTACAGTCCCACAATGGCCTAGAGAATTCCACATCGCCCCTCATAAAGTTAATATAGGACCGGAATCAAGGGTATCTTTAAAGGTGACTTACTTGTATCATTCTAATTACAAACTGCATGAAAAATTCGTTACGTTTAAAATACCGGTTTAAAGACACAATTTAAATAACGAAAGCAAGGTGGTTCGGTAATGGTCTTAATATAAATAATTGATCTGAAGTTATTGAACAACTAGTTTTGGATGGGGAAGATCTTAGAAGATGATCTTAATGAGTATGCTATAGATTTAATCACTGTTATAAACAATTGTAAATTTCTCCAGATAACCCTAACAGCAAATTTAATAAGAGCTAACCAGACATCTCTGGAACTAGAACTGGACAAGTCTGACAGCCCCCCAATAACATTACCTGTTACATTTAATGCAATGGTTCCTGCTATAACGCCAGCGTCAGATATAAATCTTCGTGCATGCTTTTTGGATTTCCCTTATAAATGTGATGTTGTGATAACTAGTAATGAGTTTTGGGGTTATTTTACATTAGATGAACCTGAGGTATTCATTGTTTTAATCTATTTAAAATTATTTAGCAATTCGAACTACGTCTTAAGAATTGCAGATATTTTATTCCATTCTAGTTGATTTATGAAAAACTTAAACTTAGCGTCTGAAATGATTAAGTTTGATAGTAAAAGTAAACTTATCAACAATTAGACTAATTATTTTTAAAAATATCGTAAGGTTCTGTTCTATTCTATAAATATTCATTTCATATTATGAGTGTTCTTTTTCTAGGAATCATCAACGTTAGAAGTTACAGTCGGCGTGAAAGAAGGCTTGATTACACCAAATTGTACATTATGCTTACCAGTTATAATTAAAACGAATGTCTTGGGAATGCAAGAACAATCGATTTGGTAATAAACAGAACTTTGATTTAGTTTTTTCACATCTTTATTAAACTACGTTAATAATTGCAATTTCAGTGTTAATCTTTTTGGAATGTCGTCACCGGTTCAAATTTGTCGCATAAATGGGTGTGGTGTACGGCCTATAGTTACTTGTACTCCAATAGCTCTTCATTGGGGCCAAGTTAAATTACTAACAAGAACTCAAAAAACGCTTACACTTTGTAACGACTCTCCAGTGGTGGTCAATTATAGAGCTTCTCTGGTTAGTGTTTTACATGAGTCAAAATATTACAGAAAATGTATGTGTTGCTAGCCTACTTCAATATGAGTAATTCAATATGAAATAAGGCGTAGACTAGGTAGGTAGGTTGCTCTCTAAATCAGTCGTTATTATTGGATATACAATTTCGTAGCTAATTTGTGCAACAACAATGATTAAACTACAATTAATACAAATATAATGCTTAAGATATGCAATATATAATGTATTGAATTCCAGTTGAATCGCGATGGTCGTTGGCAAATTTACCCTACAGAAGGATTTATTGAACCAGAAGGTGAAACAGATCTTACTCTATCTCTATATCTTATTGATGCTGACAGCTATACTAATAAGGCTGTCATTCAGTTGGAAAGAGTCAAAGATATTGTAAGTTATTTTTTATTACTATTGGTAACTGTCATTCGTTGGTTATATAGAAACTGTTTTGTTTTAGTTGGTTCCACTATCGGCGATTGGTGTAGGAACGAGTATTTTAGTTGGTGAATTTAGAGACAGAGTAGTGCTTGGAAGGCATTTTACTAAAATACCGTTAAACTGTCAAGTGGTAATGGAAAACTGTGGGACACGAATGCACGCATTAGAATGGAGCGAGTATTACAAAGCGCCGAAAACAAAGCAACATTCTGTGTAAGATCTATAAACTAATAATAAAATTTGTTTTAAATGGGTTCATATTACTGGTAAACCTTGAATATATGCCGCAAAATGGTAGTCCAATAGTAGACCAAATTGTAAATAAGTCTAAAATATATTGTTTATATAATTGTAATCATACTTATTATATATATAATATATTGCATAAGGAATGATTTTCAGAGCATTCTATAACTTGGAACCTAAATCATTCAAAGTGGCGGCTGGTGAGAAGTTAGAATTGACAATAACTGGCCTTTCCCATAAAGTTACGACTGTTAAAGAAATGTGGTATCTAGTAGGAAGTGTGGAAGGGATAAATAAGAAGGAATTACTTCTCGAGTGCCAAATCATAGCAGAATTCGTAGACCCAAAAATAGAAATTTCATCAAATGTTTTAGATTTTCAGTATGACTACGGTCCATATAGCGAATTTTATAAATTAACAGGTAGCATTATATGTTATAACTTATTTTTGATTAAATGTTGATACTATATTTATCGCAAATCGGTTTCAGATATCGTTACAATAAGAAATGTTTCAAAATTACCCTTAGATTTTGATATCAGTGTAAAACCACCCTTTGCAATCATCCATAAACAAACAACATATAAAGTATTACCTGACGAGGAAAATCTTTGTGGTTGTATTTGCTATACTGAATCAGATTTAAATGTTCTTAAAATGACTGACAGTGACCCTTACCAGTGCAAAATGTTTATTGACTATTTAACTCTTAAACCAGTGGATCCATTACGGAATGAACCTCTTCATTTCTTTCAAGATATAAATAAAATAAAATTGGCTTTTAATTTGACACATACAGTCGAAGAACGATTAGAAGATCAAGAAGTTATGAAGATACAAGTTTTATTTGATACTACAAAACATTTGTCGCTAAAATCTCGTGTTTACTGTGATTTGTTACGAGTTAAATTTAAGGGCCATAAAAATAAAGTAAGAGATTTTATTCTGTACATAGATTAATACCTTTATATGATCTTACATTGTTTACTTTTTAGGATGTCATTAAACTAATTGGAAAAATAAACTTTCCAAATGTGCTCATACTAACTCCGCGAATAGATTTTCAATGCGTTCTTAATGGAAGTATTGAGAGTAAAACTATTAAGATACAAAATGTGACGCCCTTACTCGTATGCTATCAATTTAACTGGAAAAAGTATTGTATCTTGGGGACAAAACTGGTAAACATTGAATAAATATAATAGTAGAATTAATAACACTTAAATAAATAAATTAGTAATTATTCATTTTATAGCCAGATCGATCTGCAGACACCGTCTACAAGAGTTCAACAGAAACTGAAGCTAGTACTGGTAGAAGCGGTACTTGAATGAATTAATATTTATTTTGTCAGATTTACTTTTGATTGCTATTTTATTAAAATAAAATTTAATTTAGGTGGTGAATTGCATGAAATATTAGCGTGTCGAACACCTGTGGGATCAGCTGTTGATAATATAGGCAAAGAGATTATTGAAAAAAGTTTCACTACTCAGAACGAAGTGCCTCTTGAAACGATATCAGTTCTAAATGAAGATACAACACAAGACATTAAGTTCAAAAAATACGTAACAATGAAGACTATTACACCGATGGTTGATGTTGATTACGAGTCTGATTTTGAATGGATACATAAGTTTTCAAAAAAAGATAAAAGCCCAAACATTTGTATTAATGACGTGCTACAGTTAACCCCCCATCGTGGGCTACTAAAACCTAATGAGGTAGAATTCATTCATATAATTTTTAGGCCTAATGTAAATATGAATATTCGTGCTACTTTAGAGTGTGAAGTACTGGGTGGACCAGCTGAAAGTATACTAGTTACCGGCCAAAGTTCGGATTTGATCTACAAACTTAACACAGGAAAGATAAATTTCAAAATAAGGTCCTTTCATGAAAATGCCTTTGAACAATTGATATTGACAAATGTGTCACAACTGCCTTTGGAATATAAAACGTATTTAAACGAACCGAAATGGGAAAATGATTTATATGGTACCATACTTAACGTTATTCCTGATGGTAAAGTTTTAGAGCCAGAAGAGTTCATTAGCGTTAACATTGAAGTAAGACCTGGTGCCATGGGTTATTTTGGTAG
Organism: Pieris melete; assembly: GCA_963693345.1. Taxonomy (NCBI): domain Eukaryota; kingdom Metazoa; phylum Arthropoda; class Insecta; order Lepidoptera; family Pieridae; genus Pieris; species Pieris melete. The sequence goes on from CAVNZK010000028.1 coordinate 2,308,624, forward strand.
TACCTTTGTGTTGGAAGTTGGTCATCTTCCTTTTATACCTATTGAAGTTTTTGGATGGGGTGTTATACCACAAGTCTATATTTCATTGCCACGACCAGAAATAGCCAAGGTAAATCTGAATTTACACTTCATGAGTGCCTATTTATTTAAGGCTAAACTATGAATTTGTTGCGTTGAATGCGTCTTTTTGAAAGTAAAAATAAATTTGGGTTAAGTGGATACTACGTATCTTCAAAAATAAACTTTATACGATAGTCATGGCCTATGCTAAAATGTTTTTGCTACTCCTAAGATTTTACTAAGACCATAAAGCTTTGCTCGATAAAACGTCGATAAACGATATTAATTAGTTTTCATTATTACTTTACAGCTTAGTCCAGAAGTTGGGTACCAAGCAATTCCTACACTGACCGAAGAATATTTGGAGGCCATTAATGAAATATTTATGAATCGCGTGACAGAACACCTAAATTCACCATTTACAGAAAAATGTTTTGAAGACCCAATGTTTCAGAAGGATTGGTTTATATGTTCTACATGGGTACATACTTTTTCAGAATTTATTTCTCCCAAAATGATTAAAAAAATTATATAAATATTATTTTAAACGCTTTCATTTATTTATAAAGATAATACAAAACGAAGAAAACATTTTCTTGACATCTTTAACGCCCGAAGAGACGATGACTTGTCGTTGTTTAATTAAAGATTAGCTTAATACAGATTAGTTTCCTAAAGAATCTTTATAGTAATGAATGTTAACTTCTTTTTTTAACAGTAAATAAACTAACTTCCCACTTTAGGATGGATACCCGTCTTCCATGGACATTGAACTCGCGATTGAACGGATGCTACTGATAAATTACATTAAATTACGACCAGACATTCTAAATGTCTATTCTACTACATCGAAAATGATACCGATACCAGGTTTTCAGACAACACCGTACGTTATTGATTATGGAGTTGTCATAACTGGAAGTTGCGTAAGTATCTCAAAAAACAGTTGAATAAATAATTTATTTTGTTTTTGCTTATCGACATCTAGTGCTATTATGATTAACAGCATACATAAAACTATGTAGTATTAGTATTGAAACGTAAAGGAATAAAAGACCTATAGAATCCTTTTCACAGGTGAGGACCTGTGAACTAAGGACTCCCACACAAAACTGCGATGCGATGCGAATTTCTGCGATACGATATAGTGCGACAATTGACAAACCGTTTGGTAGGGCGACCATTCCTTCATAGTCAGCCGTACTAGACGTGTTTTTAGGACGCGTAAGATAGATCGCAAAAAGATAATTGCACTGCTGTTATTGTTAAATAGATATAAAAGAAAAAGAAGATTCTGGGTTCATCCATTTATTACGATTATGAACTCTGATGCAAACTTTCACAGACGCTCTTCCACGCATCTTGCTTAATAAATTTATTTTTATAATGTTCTTCACTTGTGTCCCAAAGGACAGGACGCTCCTCAATTAAATATATTAAAAAATCCATATCATATTCCGCAATATTTTATAAACAAGGAGGCGCCGCGCGACTTTCTCTAAAGCTGTCTCAGAGCGGATTAAAAGGGCGACACCAAGGATGACGTAATATCGCAAGAATGTGCGATGCGAAGCAGATCGGAACTTCTTGCGGTGCGTTCGTGGGAATTCGCAGATATTTGCGATGCGATGCGAATTCGCAGTTTTGTGTGGGAGCCCTAAGTGCTGCGGGTTATTCTTCCGGGAAGAACCTCAACGTAACTTTCTACGAACTTTTTAAATAACAAATATATTAATCTCTGTATAGGTTCACTGCTGTGTAGATATTATTAATTACGGACCTATTGTCATCAAACTACATTTTGCGAAAGGGACCCAAGTTCCTATATGGCTCGGATTAAAATTGTGTGGAAAGTTAAACCCAGGGGAATCTGGAAAATTAGAAGCCACATTTTCTCCAACATCAAACGATTTTACGGAATTAGAACAAAATGTCGAAACTTCGTTTAATATTGACGTAAGTTATTGTTATGTATGTTTTAATTTTCAATATTCAATTTGGGACAGTCAAGTTTGGTAATTTATAACGATATTTTCCGAGATCTAAGCTTGAGTGTAAGACCGAGATACTGTTATGAACGTCAAGAAAAATTTAATGACTTAATTTATAGTATTGTCTTTGATTAACATAACCTTTACACATTTAAAGAAAAAACTTTTTATCCATATACATAACTTTAATCCGGTTAAAAAGTTTTTTCTTTAGACTTAATTTATTTTCTTCTTCTGTTCCAGTTCTTAAGTCAATGCAGTAATAATACTCATATAAAAGTAATCAAATCCACGGTTTAATAATTTTATTCTTCAGGTACCATACGGCGTAACTATTCCAGTTCAAATAAAAGCATTGTGTGCTGTTCCCTATTTAATGTCTAATGTAAGAGCTATCGACTTCGGTACAGTACGATGCGGTGACAAAGTCATATCTTCCATACCCTTAAAAAATATGTATGTATATTATGTTTTGCTCTTTATGGAACCAGCTCAGCCCATCAATAACATTCATATAAAAATATAATAACTATTTTTCAAAGAAATTTTACAAAGGTATCCCGAAACTAGGAAATTCGATGTAGTGTACATCTGTGTTTACTAATATACTTGAGCTTTATATCTCTTGCGTAAGTGGCCAGTCTCGGTAGTAGTAGGTAATAGAAAGAGAACGCGAGTGCGTTTTTGAAGTTATACTTCTTTAGGCGCGTTATGAAAAATGTATGAGAGTGAAATTTTACGATGCGCGCGCACCGTGACACAAAATTCAGTATGGGCACCGAAAAAAGAAATTGAATATGCGTGAAGTTTGACCATAATGACATTTGTAGTACCTTTTAAACAAATAAAGCAGTTTTAATTATTTTTTCAAAGAAATTTAGCAATGCTTTTTCACAAAGACCTATTGTTACTTAGTTAAAAGGTTATGAAACATACCTAGTTATTAAATTAATAATATAATAAAATAATAAATAATAATTGTTATTAATATTAATTAATAATTGAACAATATACTAAATATTAAATATTGTTAAATTATTAACGCTAAATATATATTATTAGTTATTTAATATTTCAAAAAAAATAAAGAAAGCCAAAGAAGTATAACTTCTTACGCGCGGACATAAGTACACGCACCATTTTTTTTCTTAAGGGTCTTCCGATAATTTACGATACACCAGCTGTATACAGTGCAGTTTTTAATCAAATTGTTAATTTCAGTGGAAAACCAACATGCATATGGTATGTGACTTTGAAATCTAAAACACCAGGCCCTAATCCTATGACAGTCCTGGATAGTTCTGGAAAGTTTGAGCCAGGGGAAGGAGGCTGGCTTAGTATAGCTTTTAAACCTATCATGGAGGTACTGTATTGAAATTTATGCAATTTCTAAACTCTATATCCTACTAGTGGACCCCACAGACGTTGTCCTGCATGATATTTCAACCGATTAAGATATTAAACCAGTGGCGTAGCTAGGTGACCAAGGGCCCTGGGGCAAATTAAAAAATGGGGCCCCACTGCTTTGTAAACTGATTAGGTTTTATCAAATAATAAATATAGTTTAAAAAAACTATAATTTGGTTGTTCGGTAGACGAAAAATATGGCACAGAGCGCCCCACGCTTTTTTACAATAAAACCAGTATTTTTTTGTTCATTACCATTTTCAGCCTAAATTAGGAATTATTTTTCACTTTTTAGTTTGATGTGCTTTAAAAGCGTGTTTTATAGTTTTTTTAAACTATATTTATTTTCCACTTTTTAGTCCTAGCAGCAATATGTGTTGTATCAATTTAACCGTATTGCTTTGTGGACTTAAAAAAAAATTCATGGTTTTTTCGAGATAAACCTATGAAATTATTATATTGTCGCGGATTCTTTATAAGTGTATGAATCTTTTGAATTAAATCTGTCCGTTTAAAGTGGGTCAAAATCGAGTCCGAAGGAGTCGGTTACATACATATATACATACATACAGGTGAAGCTAATATAAAGCGTGTAAAAATATGAAATATACATATACTTTAAAAAGGCTAAGCTACTTAAGCTCTTTTTTGTGCAGGGCAGGTAATAAAAATATTAAACAGTTACAACATACTCGTAAATTACAATTAATACTTGGTGTAGGTTTGGCAAAATGAATGAAATAGAGAAGATTCAAGGGTTTATTATATATATAAAGGTCGGGCCTACCAACTGACTAAATAACAATTATATTTTTTCCTAGCTTTAGTTTTCGCAAAAGTATCAATGACTTCGTTTAAACACAGGCTTAATGCGGTTTTGTTTTCAATTGCTATCTAATTCGCGTTATAAAATGAGCTGTAGCCAAAATCTTTAGGCTATGTTCAGATGGCAAAAACTTGACGCGCGTTTTCAAATCGCGCGACTAGAGATTATAGTATTTTCATACAACTGTTCACATGTACGCGCGTCAACGCGGCGCTCAGAGAAAAAGTCTCTAGACGCAGGTGATCGCGCGTTGACGCGCGCTTTGATATTAATGTAATATCCGTTTGCTGTTCAGATGAGCGCGCGCTTTCATCGCGATCGCATGTAATTTTGTTAATTTTCGTAATTATATTTTGTTCTCGTATTTAAAATGAGTGAAATTGAAGATATTCACATCGACTTACTAATCGATGAAGTAGAAAAAAGGTCAGCAAGTTGGAATATAGCAAATTTGTATAAAAAATATAATATAATAAAATGTATTTTTTTTTCAAAATTGGATGAACCCAATGTGTACGTTTTCTTTTTCTATATTTTTCTTTATAATAAACCACAAAATAATAGCCTCTACCACGTCCATTTTCTACGTTCTACCGAACTAGAGTGACGAGTACTCTTGTTACGCTTACTCTTGTTACGAGTACGTGTACGTTAGCGCTCATCATCTGATCGCTCTTCAAATTTGATCGCGCGTTGACGCGCGTTACATGTGAACAGAGCCTTAGATTTGACACGATTTATTGACTTTAATGGACATCAATAAGAGTGGTAAAATCAAATAAAATTGAACCACTATATTGACCAGTACAAAAAAAATTATTGACATTAGCTTACTTACTCCTGATATAGCATGAGTTTTTTAACTGTTCTCAAAAAAAAATCTTAACTCGAATTCACAATAAAACGCACATCGATGAATAATAAAATGCACATATATCACTATCCGCAAAATTGACAACACTGCCAACCTACAGAAAGAATTTAGGGGAATTCCCCAGGCATAACTTTTGAATTTCTCTCAAATTAATGTCTTGATTAAAGTGGGGTTGCAACCTGTCATATTTATTTTGAAAATGGGAGAAATTTCCAAAAGTTCATAACGATTGAGATTTCTGGTAAGGATTCGAGGGCCCCCTGAGCTTGAGGGCCCCGGGGCACTGCCCCGCCTAGCCCCTGGGTAGCTACGCCACTGTATTAAACAAAGTATGAAAGTACCGACTGCAGCGCCATCTGTCGGGCTGATTTGTGAATCTAAACCATTCCCAGATCCCCTTGAAGACACACAAAAAATTTCCGGGCTGATTTGTGAATCTAAACCATTCCCAGATCCCCTTGAAGACACACAAAAAATTTCATCAAAATTGGTCCAGTCGTTTAGGAGGAGTTCAGTCACATACACACGCACACAACAAATATATATATTAAGATTATAATTTCAATGTAATGCGGCTTAGATAAATCGATGCATAGTTACTATAGAAGGGAAAGAAGCTATTTATAAATATTGACTGAAAATCTTCCGTCTCTAATTTTATTTTAAAACTAGCTGATCCGGCAAACGTCGTTTTGCCATGTTTATCATTTATAATAAAAAATAGGGGCTGATTGTAGAGGGGTGAAAATTAAGGGTTATATCTATTTTTTAATGCTGTATCATAAAAATCAAATTAAAAAAAAAAAATTGGGTTGGACTACCCTTAACATTTAGGGGGATGAAAAATAGATGTTGTCCGATTCTCAGTTATAACTAATATGCACACAAAATTTTATGAGAATCGGTCAAGCCGTTTCGGAGGAGTTTAACCACAAACACCGTGACACGAGAATTTAATATATTAGTAATATATAGAAAGTACTACATTTAAATAGCAACCTTATTCAATGATTACGAAGGTTTATTTATCTTATATCATTATTGTTTGTTTGCCCCGTGCCATGATGATGATATATAGGTGATCAGCATTCTTATCCAATTAGCCTGGCCCGTCATAATTCTGTTAATTTTTGTAGCTGCCTTACGAAGGTCTTCTAATTTTCAAATTCCATATGAACCCAAATCGAATGACTATACCGGTGTCGGGGCAGGGTATTGTGCCACAGGTTCACATTATTGGACCGAATGTTAGTTTCCCGCCAACTCTACCCTGGGCTGAAACCACAGATATTTATTTTGGATTGACGAACCCATGTCCGTTTCCGATAGAGCTCATTGTGGCGCATAGTGATGTGTTAGTATTTATTCAAAGTTTTTTTAAATTAACAAAAATCAATTATCAAACAAAATTGTGTTAAAATACCTACGTATTTCTCGCGGTTTGGTTTTATATACTTTAGGCTTCATATTCGGTTGGCTTTTGATTGGACAATTTGTCTATCACAATCAAGACACTTGACAAGGCACCCTTTAATTTTGGGTTTGGTACCTTCTCTGCTCGATCTGCTGCAGCAATGCCTGGGAGGCACGACGTAGAAGTGAACAGCTAGGACTGGCTGATGTTATGCTCTGAACCGGTAGGGGATAACTACTTTTTGTAGTAAAGGCATTAGAAAACAAACACAAATACTATATCAATTATATATATCTACTATACTTAACAAAGTTACAGTGTAGTGTACATTTGCCTTTTCCATTTTTTGTAGAAATTGGAATGAAGAAGAAGAAATATATCAATTGCTTCATAAATACTACAATAAACCGGATGAAATGTTGGTGAAAGCGATACGACCAGGGGCGGGTATGCCCGAGGCAATCATAAATTTTTTTATAAGATTTAAAGAAAGAGTAAAAAGGTTAATTTTTTTTGTGTATAATAATAACTGCAAATTTATTGTATTTGTAACGCAAATATTGTGTAAGTACAATAGATGTGCATCAATTAGGCTATTTATAAATTATTTTTTTCGTTAACTTCTGGTTCTTCTTGGCTATCTGTTGATTACATTTATAGTACCAGTAATGGGTTGATAAAGGAAAAACACTTGAGTAATATTGTAATATAACAGGTGCATCGAAGAAGAAGGTCAGATGTCCAAGATTACAACAAAACAAACTGCCGCTACCAAGTAAGAATTTTTAAAATGCAAAAATATTTAAAAAAAATAAGATATGTTTATTGTGGAACATAAAATACAGGTATCACTTATTCACAAATTTGAATCTGTAGGTAGTAAAATAATACAAATTTCAGAAAATCAAAGAATATTAAGGGTCCTGTATCAAAGACCACTACACGAGATAATTTAAGTCCAAAAAAGGCTCGAACTGAAGCTGAAATTATAAACGGTAAGTATGGCTTATTTAGTTTATTTCAGTTTTCGAAACCCGTAAGCGTCATCAAAATAATAAATTAAGTGGTTGTATGCTTCACCTGGGTTACAGAATAAACAAAACTATTGTACAACTTTATACTGTTATGAGAATGCACGTATTAAAATCCGGTATTAGCCGGTATGGCGAAGGGCGTATATACACTAAAAATCATCACATATCATTATGTACATAATGTTTTTTACAGATATTATTGGCTCCTTAAAAGAATCTAAAGTAGATCCTTTGAAGGAATGCATTGCAGCTTACGAAGCTACATCGACAGCTGGTGACCAAGCTGATAATCATGCTAAAGGAATTTTAATAATCTTTCACGGTTCGCCTTGTGAAGGTAAGACAACGATTATAATATAATGCTGGCACGTTGTTAATAAAACTTAAAGTAAATCTACGTATAAATAGGACATTTTGTGCTATTCTTACAAAGCTTTTAAACATAAAATCGTCACCACTAGATCTATATTATATACGTCACCTAATTGCTTCTGATTTGTGGATTGCCTGATTGAGTTTGTCGTTTTTAATAAAGAATCCTATAGTCCATTGTTTTATTTGGACTTCATTAATCTTATATGAGATCGAAATTTCGTTCTAAGCGACAATGAAAACTTAAACTCTATGGTTTTAGAAATAAATTGTCAAGAGATGGCCTATTCAACGGGCAAAGCACTAGGAATTCCTACAGTCAACGTTGACATGTGCGTTGTGGAAGCATTATGTACAAGCACTTGTAATGCAAAACAGGTCATACTAAATGCAGTTAATGAAATGTTCGATGTGATACATAAATTTAAAGGGGACGATGAGAAAGAGACAGAAAGTGAAGGTAAATCTTTTGGGTTAAGAGATCATATAGTAGTTATTCAACCTTATATTAAATCTGTGACTGTAATGAGCACCGTAAAATAATCAAATAAACATTAAACAGTAATAGATACGAGAGTATGTATAATGTGTCATTGCAGATTTGTTTAAAGAAACTGATGACGAATTCGACATAATATGGAAGAAAATAGAGTTTTTGGCGAATAGTAAAAACATAGCAACTCCGCGATCTAAAGCAAGTGATAAAAAGAAAAAGAGATCTTCAACATCTTCTATAACTTCACATTCAGCAGTAGGAGCTATGGGATCCACTACGATGTTTCAAATGGTAAACTGTATTCATGAAAATTAAACTAATATGACGTGTGTTTTGAGGGCCAATTTCTATTGTACGTGATAGAACCAATAATGAGATTATTATTTTTGAATAATTAAAATGCTTAAAATTTCATATCACTTCTATTTCTAAACAGAGATTTAGCTATTTTCCGTCCTTGATCTATAGTAAAAATGCACAATCAATTGATTACACGATACAGCATATGTCGACAGATCGCAATATCGCGAAACATATAGAGTTGAACGGAATTTTTTAATTGCGTCGAAGAAGAGAAATAAAAGAAAACATTATGATGATTTTTTTTATTTTCTCATAACAATAAAAAGTAGTACAATAGTTTTGTTTTGCTTATTATTATTATTTTAATACAATTTAAAATCCATAATCAAATCGCACAAGTTTTCGATTTTAGTTAAACAGTTAATTTTTCAGGATTTAACAACCGAACTCTTAACGGACTTCTTTAAGCATCCAAAGTTTAACCGAGGGTTCATCGTGGATACATTATCGAGTATCGTTTTCAAAAGTCCACCTTTAACACTAACTTCCGTCATTAAGTGTAAAAGTAATATATGGAATATACATTTAGTGTTGTGTCAATCAGATTTCACGAAATGGGCCCAAAGCCATGAGGAAACACAGCGAGAACATGAACAAGTAGATGAGTAAGTAACCATATCTTAATATATATAAATTACGTGTCACGTTGTTTGTCCGCTATGGACTCCTTAACTACCGAACCGATATCAATCAAATTTGCACACCGTGTGTAGTTTGATCCAACTTAAAAGATAGGATAGCTTACATCTCAATTTATACCCGCAATGTTATTTTATTGCAAATTATTTGTTTATTATTTGACAGAATTCTAACAGATGGCCCTGTGTTGAAAGTACCAACGTTTCACATAAGTTACAATTTAATGGCATAACCACCAAAAAAGCTTGGTGGTTATGCCATTAAACTGGTGGTAAGACCGGTGTTCTCCTACCCTTGAATAGTTTGCTACTATGTAATATAACAAAAACCTTAGCCACAGCAACGCTTGGCCGGTCTGCTAGTACACTATCTATTTAATTTTATCTATCAACGAAATAATTTTTTGCCGGCAATTGAATGGTGGTATTTGGTTCGTCCATGTTTAAAATATCTATTTGTATAGCTTTTTAATAAAGTATATTAACATAATATAAGCTATTACATCTTTTAAGACTACAAGTGTATGTGTAGTCCTTTATATTTGTATTGTAAATATTTAATAACATTTTGTGTTTGCCTTATAAGTTTGGTTTATACATTATTATTTAAAAAAATAAAAGTTCAGTTCTTTAAACATCTATGATTACCTTTCTTATTTCAGAAACGCATCCAAGATCTACGACGAGACAGAAATAGAAAATATTATAGATAGCTTTGAGGACATGGATGAAAATGAATTTGAAAATGCTAATCCTGAACATAAATCCATTTATATTACATATGGCTTAGAAGACAGAAGGAGGCAATACTATGAAAAACAAGGGTTAGTTTTTTGAAATTATTATTATCATAATATAAGCAGATGATGCAAAAATCGTCGGTTTATTATTGCCCTAAATGTAAATACCACACTTAAATATTCACAAGTTACTTCATACTTTGCATAAATAATACTGATGCTTATTAAACATTGCGTAGAGATAGATCTACACATACGTAGAGATAGTTGTCTATGTTCTTTGTTCATTCGATATCATAAAGATATGACGAAGTGAGCGTCAAAATTCATACATCGATAGGATTTTTTTTATTATTTGTTTTGTATACCACAGAATTTCACGATTAATAAAGATAGCATGCGATGCAAAATAATTTAACTATTTCAATAGTTAAGTCACAACTCAAAAAAGGAATGCGACTTTGCATCATTATTGCAAATACTATCCTTTCACTCCCTAACGGGAAAAAAATCATATTTAATACGCAATAATATCCGCTCATTTTTAATATATGGAAATTTAAATTTTAAATTTCAGTAACAGGTATTAACAAACATAGACAAACATTTCCTATTTAGCATATCTTTTATCATTGAAATCATTCATCACAGAGATTGGGTCTCTGCTAAAATTCCATTCTATAATGTTTTTATCAATTGCAGAAACCCAGACTATGTCAAACTAGAAAAGAGTGGTCGAGGTATGAAAATAAGTATAAATTTACTAGCGGACCGGGCAAACGTCGTTTTGCCATGTATATCATGTATAATAAAAAAATAGGGGTTGATCGTAGAGGGGTGAAAGTTAGGGGTTGTATGTATTTTTAATGCTGTATCATAGAAAAATAAAAACAGAATAAAAAATTTCTAAAAATAAAACAAAAATATTTTGTGGACTACCCTTAACATTTAGGGGGATGAAAAACAGATGTTGTCCGATTCTCAGACATACCCAATAAGACACAAAATTTCATGAGAATCGGTAGAGCCGTTTCGGAGGAGTATGGCAACAAAAACTGTGACACGAGATTATTTTTAATGTATTTTTGATTTTTTTTAACATTTGATTCCAGATCGCAGTAAATCATTACTGGTTATTGATAATGAATCGAAGAAAAAGATGAAAAAGGAAGATACTAAAGGTATGTTTTGTCACTAGCAATATGTGTATGTCATTTTTCTTTACAACTTCCCAAAAATACTTTTAAAGTATCCAAAATAAAAAATATTGGTTGTTTGTAAAGTAGGTTTACGATCGAGATGTTTACGTGATAACGTCTTATTGGTGATATAAGTTCTTGGGAAGTAAGGAATTAATGAAGATAACAATTTTTTCAAATTTTAAATTACATCTATCGTTTTATTCACACTTTTGATGATAAATTTCGGGTGTAAAATGACAAGTTTACTTATTCGACTATGATATACATTTTTCTTCATACATTCACGGAATGACTGGCAGCGCTCGAGATGAGACGGGAGATCGGTCCGTCTCTCTCTCGTTATACCTGCGATCGCGCTCGTGAGGTTTTGGTGTGACACAAGTTTCTGAACATGTCACCCGACTAAAACGATTTTAAAGACGTTATCACGTCAAAAGTAATATATTAATTTATTAGTATTTCAGTCACAGTAGGAGTTTTCAAAATATTGTTTTATAACCAATACTAACATAGCAACTAGGACCGAAATCTACAACTTTCTAAAATAAAGAATTATTATTAATATTGTTGTCCTAACGAAACATGACCATTATATTTTTATCTTTTAGCGAAACCCACCAGTGAATATTTATTAATGAGCACAAAATACAATGAATACTCCAAAAATACTTACGAGAATTTAGTCAATATCGCAAATAATTGGATAATAGAAGAGGGCGAAGTGGGTTTTCCATTGTACGGCTTTAGTGGTCAAATCGTTGGATCGTCTCATAAGAAATTGAAGAAAAAATCCGAAATTCAACTTCAGGTAACCCTTTGTAGGAATTAAAGTTTTATTCGTGTTTTCGGATAAACTATGTTGCAAGGAACAAATTTAATGAAATATATTTCAAGTAGTCTTATATTCCATAAACCTATAAAAGAATTACTTTTCAAATGATTGCCTTGCCGGATTGCTTGATACAACTGCGAATTTTGCATTCTAACAACCCATCAAGCGAGTACATATTGTTGGTCACAACTTTATAGCATGTCAGTCAACTTCTGCTGCGACGAATTTAAAAGACTTCACGACCGTATTGTTGGTTGCCCTGAAAGTATGGGTTAACTTGTGCTACTAAGTAGGTTCTTTACTAAAGGTTTTGATATTTCCAGACTTCCGAAGTCAGTATTTGTGAGAGGGGATTTCCGTTGACTCTAATATACTGTCCATGTATACGTTATAAGACAGCGATCGTTAACATGTTTTTGGGGTCTGAGTTGGTTCGGGACGCCTTACGCGAGGATAAGGAGCATGATATATTGAATTGTCCGATTAATTTGAAAGAGTTTACGGTTCTCTTGCCAAAAACCTTTCCTTTGATGAACCATGAAGACCCGTTACGTTGGCAATATTTGGACGAATCGCCGGTAAGAAATATTTTGTGGTATGAATAACTTGGACTAAGTCTTCTAAGAGAGCCATTATTAACTACTACTTTTAATGCTATATATTATACTAGCTGATCCGGCAAACGCCGTTTTGCCATGTCATTAACGGCCAAAATTAATAATGTATCATCAATCTATGATTATAACCAATCTTGGACTGATTCATATCTAAAGACCGATCTCCAATCTGCATGCCAATAAACATTTCTGCTATCCGATTGTTTATATGACAAAAGATTGACAGCAATCTTTTGCGTGATCCTTGCCTCTCGACCGCGTTTCGTTCAATGCAATATGTTGTGTTCAAGCATATCAAAAATTTGCTGTTTTTGGAACGAAATAAAATAAGTAAGACTTAAGGTCTGTTTCACAATATATGGATAAAGTAGCAAATAGCTATGCAACGTTTTGTTAGTTTTTTTTGTTACGAACAAATAAAGTTACAAAATTCTATAGAAAAACATAGAACCTTAACCTTTTTGTTGGTCATTTAATATTACTTGTAATGAAACGGGCTGTCATTGTCAAATGGTATTTTTGTTTGTTAGGTTATTGAGTATTTTAGTACATATTATTACAAATATAAATTTTCTCTGAGTAGTTTGTGTATGTTGTTTTTGTGATTCGAGATTGGTTCTTTAACTTAAAAAAATGTCTACGCAAAAACGTGAAAGAAGCGTCAATTTCAGCCGGGAAGAAGTTGACCTTCTAACTTCGCTTGTTGCTGACCATAAAAATATATTAGAAAATAAAAAGAGTGACTCAGACACCTGGCAGGAGAAAGAGCGTTGCTGGAAGACGGAAGACTGGAGGCGCTGTTTAATAGCACAAGTGGGGTAAACTTTCGCAGTGCTAAAGCTTAAAGAGGGCTACAAGAAAAAAGTCTGCCTTGATACAAGCTGAAACATATCGTACAGGAGGTGGCCCTAGTGCTGCTACTCCTCTTACCCCCTATCGAGGAAAAAGTCAAAGACATGATATTGTTGTCTGTCGAAGGAAATGAAAGTCAATTGAAAGGAAGAGCTTCTAAATAAGAGAAAGCAATGGGCATTTGAAGAGGAAGAAAGATATTAGGCCATAGAAAAAAATAAATTGTTAAATAAATTAGAAAAATAATAGATTTTGTGCCTGGAGCGAGGATGTATTGTATTAAAAATTTGTGTTTTTATTTAAATAAAAGCATTGAATTTTTATTTAATTTATCTCAAAAATGTTGTAATTTATAAAATATTATAGTAATAAAGCAAAATAATCACTTATAAGATTACTTCGCACACTTGCATTTCCCACATTGTCAATTGCGCTTTGATCAATATCATCAGCTTGTTCATCTACTTGTTGCAGTAGATCGAAATGTTCATCTCGCATATCAATAGCAATATTGTGCAACACTGCACATGCCACTATCACGGCTTGTACACGAGATACTTGAAGAAAAACCTTTTTTGACAAACCGATTTTGGGGAACCGATTTTTTCCAAACACCATATGTCCTTTCCACCACATTTCTGCTTCGTATTTGAGATTCGTTATAAAGATGTTCTGCTGGAGTCTTGAGGTTTTGAAGTGGAGTTAGTAGGTAGTATCTATAGTAACAAATATTTTTGGTTGTAGCTAATATTTAAATTTTTTTTACAAAAGTTGATGAAAAGATGAAACCTGCAAGAAGTCATATATAGACATCACTTTGTGTAAAAGTGTCTCCAAAGCTTCTTTTGTTAACCTAAATCTAAATGTGAATTCGGCGTCATTCAGGCTCTGGATATAATAAATTCTTGTCTTCTTATGTCTTCGCACAGAAGTACGTTGTCTTCTTCCAGCTTCAGAATTACTATCCCAATCGGATAATTGCATTTGAACTTCCAAATCACTATCACTAGAACTGGAAGATGACGAAGATGAATAAATTTTCCCTATGAATATTAAGTTAGGTCGCAATCCCAAACCCAAATCATACGAGTTTCACCGATAGCAATCCGAGATTGATTTGGCCAATCGAAGCAACAGTCAAAATGGACAGATAGGTTGTTGGCATGAGTAAACATTCATTTTCATACAGAGGGCAATCTTCAATCTCTTATCCGCCCTCTGAACGATTGGTTGAATAATTAGATTGGTATCTCAGTCCATGTATTGAATATTGGCATGCTTTTCTTTAGAAATGGATTGAATTGTCAGTCTATGACAGCTAAAATTGGATTGATATTGCATATTGGTTTTGGCCGTAAATCATTTATGGTTATTGTGCCTCACTCGACATAGATAGGTATAGTGTGTCGCGAGTGTGTTTTGTAGATATTTATAAGATCTACAATTACTTAGAACATTTTATGGTTCTATCTTTAATAGTTTTGGCAGGGTACGCAAAATAAGTAACTTTTTTGGTTGATTTTTTACACCTTGTGTCCGAAAAACCCTAATATCTTACGGAACCCTATTTTTGTTCAAAATTAAATATAGCCTATATTACTCGTGGATAATGTAGCTTTCGAATGGTGAAAGAATTTTTAAAATCGGTCCAGTAGTTTATGAGCCTATTCATTACAATCAAACAAACAAACAAAGTTTTCCTCTTTATAATATTAGTGTAGATTTGTACACTAGGGAAACTTGTAAACATGCATTTGTGAACACACTCTGCGCATGCGCTACTCTGCTCCCATAGTTCAGTAACTATGATAACTATATACATCATTGTCATGCCAATGTAGGCACGGTACCTCTGCCTTTTTCTTCTAGATGATTCAGCTCTCACTTGGATATGAAGTAAATGTTAAGAGAAGGCCATATCGCTAAAGCATGGTTATAAATACAATTTTGGTACTTATGTATTAACGCAGGTTTTCGTGGTTTAAACCGTGGTCGCAAACTGTATGCTCCGAGAATTGTTTGGTTAGATTAGTTTATGTTAGAAATGTATTATATTATTATTTAGTACAAAGATTTTATATAGATTGGTGTGTCTTAAAAACCGCCAAATCTGTAGCCGTGACGACGCTTATGCGGATGAACAATTTTTTTATTAGTCATGTTGTTTCAGATTAAAAAATGTGAATGTAATCCTCTTACGGATTTGAATTTATTGGATGATACGTCACAGGATAATGTGCTAAATATACTCTCTAAATGGCATTGTTCTTGTGGTAAAAAGGTAATGTTGCATTGTTGAAATAATGGCACATCACGCAAATACTACTTTGATCGAACTTTATGTATAATTTTGTTAATTTATTTAAGACAGTGGGAAACTTTCCGAGATAATTATTTTTCTGTCATTGATTTAGGACATTGATGAGTTTGCTTGAAGCCTTGTTTTAATTCGTTTAACTAAAATTGTAACCCGATCAGCTATAGTTTCAGACTTGGTCAAGGTTGCATGTGCACACTTTAAAACTAAATAAATATAAGTAATATTTGAATAATTTTTCCTTGGATTTATGATTATGACCACGATTGCCAAAATTAATGTTTGTTTAAATATCTAAGTGCTCCTAAACAAAAACACTTAATATTTCGAAGGTTACATCCTCTCAGACATCAACAAGTGAAATACCATCTATGTCCATCGACAAAACATCGGAAGATAATCAAGAAGAAATTTATCCGTTACCTCTTCATAGTGTTAAATGCACTTTAGGTAAAATTTATTATGAATATTAAAGTTAAAACTATTTAATTTATAACTATAACTACTTACGTACGTATACCAATGGCGCTACAAAATTTTTAATCTGACCCTTAGATTTCTGTATCTGTTCCGTGATCATTTTTAATAGGCAAGTAGGTTACCATCTTTTTGTGCCTGAGAGACACCATCGACGTTGCCGTTCCTTCAACGAACGAGCGAGTGTTAGATGCGCACATAGACAGAGAGTCCATTGGTGCACAGCCGGGAATCGAACCTACGACCCCAGGAATAAGACTTGCACATAGAAGCCAGTAGGCCAACACTGCTCTATTACTACTTAGTTATATATTAAATAACTTTATTAAAATTATCATGAATGTTATTAAAATATTACTCATAACAGTCAATAAATCATAAACAAAAATATCACATGCCCCAGTTGCATTTTAATAAATTGTCAATAGACTTTAGATTTAATTGTGAACCAGCAATCGAAATGTTGACTATTTGTCTGACAGGAAAGTTCTTTGTACATTTACAGAGCGTGATAGCCGAATAGTCCTTGAGCCTGGTGATCTCGTGAGATGCAAATATTCGTTCAGTCCACAATACGAAGGAAATTACGCTGTCAAACGCTTTGTCGAAGTCAGTGGATGGCCAGCCTCAAGAATAGATATAAATGTCTCGGCAATTTGCGACTTACCAAGGTTTTATTTTAATAATACTAGAATGCTAAATAATAATATTTTTTATTTATTATTGCTTAACATATACAGTATAGGAAACACCATAGACAACTAAGGGGGACACCACAGTACACATTTTAAATTACTTATATACTAAAGAGAAATATACAATTAATACAAAAATCAAACGAAAATATTACAACATACAAAGAGAAAAAAACGTTTTCACTTTATACATAATATTACATCTATCTTAAATTTATAGAGCCAAGCAATACGTTCGTATGCCGAACATATCCAAAATACCCTAAAGGCATTTATATAATAATAATAGCCTTTATTGCTGTACAATACTTATCCTAGTACATAAAAATGTGAAGTACTATTAATAATAATAGTACTAGTAATAATTAGGCAAGCCGGCTAATTTCTATTTTACAGCTTGTCCTTGAACATAGGCAGCTCCTCTTACAACTTCCACTCTTCTCGGTGTCTTGCTTTATGAAGCCAGATAGGTCCAGCTGCTCTTTTTATATCATCGTTCTATCTTTTTATTTGTCTTCCTCGTTTTCTTTTATCATAGCGAGTCCGTCGCTTTTATCGTCCATTTATCTTTGTCCTCTCTCAGAACGTGTCCTATCCATTTCCATTTTAATATTTTACTAGAAGTAATAGCATTTCTAAACTTTGCCATGTCTTTCATTTCTTCTACTTTAAATTTTACGTGTTTAATGTCATAGTTGTCATTATCATGATATTGAAAAAAACGTTGTACGCGACGTTACAATGACGGCATTAATCCATGATGTATGATAAAATTAATCTTTCAATATTGATATCAAGAAGAAGAATGAAGACGCGATGTAACTTGTGTAGTTTAATTACTCTTGCTATAATCGGATATTGCAATAACCACAGCATTAGATTGTATTAGTTCTACTGTTTTTTTAGGTTGGACAGTCGTCCTAAGAAAATGTTTGAGAACTTCGTTCGTCGCTCGGTAGAAGACAAAGTTTACAAAGTGACTTATATTGACGATCAAAAGTTATTCGAGTTTGGGCCCATATTTATTGGTGTTAACAGGTTGGTTTAAAGTTTAAATTTAAAATGTACTATTATTTTGACTCTGGTACTTAAGGTCAACGTTGGTTGGGAGGTTAACTCTTAAAATTAAATTTTTATGTATTTCGTAATCCTACGGCTAACTTAAATTAAATACAACAAAATAATTATACTAGTCAAATATGGAATATGTAATGTATACAAAAAGGTTCAAACATTTAAGAAAGGAAAAAAATAATAATTATTATTGACAAACATTTTACTAAGTAATACCTAATTCGTGAGGGTATTAATGTGGGGTGATACAGGTGATCTAGCGTTATCGATATTCATAATACTCCTTTTAAACATATTCCACGATAACTTAAACAAGTCAAGGATTAAATAGTGGTCGTTGTAAAACGTGACACAAAATTAACAGAATGAAGTTAGCGCATGTTGGCACGCTGCCGCCTCTGTTCACTGTGTATTTGTATTTATAATATTTATCCACATGCTTTGAGTTTCTACATTTAAAACACGTGTTTTCATTATACAATACGAATTTTATATATGCGTCTGAATTATAAACTTTTTGTGAAAAAGCTGTGCTCATCAACCTTCCTAAGTGCTTCAATACAATTGAGTTAACTATCCGTATGTATTATTAATAACGCCAAAGAAGTATAACTTCTTACGCGCGTACATAAGTACACGCACCCCTTTTTTAAACTACATATATTGTTTTTTTAAGAATATATGAAGAGCAATATTCAATTGAACTGCGAAACTCCTCACTAATAACAGCCGATGTCATTGTTGAATTTTTGGAAGAAACGAGCGTATTTCAAATTGATAAAACATTTGTTAATTTGGAGGTAAGGAATCTTATATATATAAAAGAAAGTCGTGTTTGTTACAACACTTATAACTCGAGATCGGCTGGACCGATGTTAGTTATGTCTTTTTTGATGGATTTTTCTCCACTCCGAATAGCAGAATAAGTAATAAAATATCGGATAAGTTATCGAATAACAATAAATTAATTAATTAATTTTACGAATGCACACGGCATGTGGTGACATTTGTTGACAAAACTACGCATCAATTTACGTCGAATTCGTGTCACTTCAAGAAATTCCGAACTTGAGGTAAATGAGGAGATGCATAACCAGGCTTTGATCTTGATCGAAAACATGTGTTACCTCATCAAAAAATGTTGTAAAGCAGAAAGTGCTTTAAAATGCAGTATCGCAATATTGGCGATAGAGAGAAGAGGCCTAATGTGTAAAACTGCCATTCTTCTTTTGCAATGGCAAGCAATAAAACATTTCTCTATTTGCAAAAAAAGTTATCACCTTAATGAAATCCTAAAATAAGTTTAACTAAAGTAATAACGATATTATTATTAAGGCGGAACGAAGTTAGCCGGGTCAACTAGTGATTGTATAAAAACGTAACTAAAATTCAATTTAATTATAAAATTATTACAGATACTATATAAAACGCCACTATTTAGGGACTTTGGTAAGCTTGTGACTGAAAGGGTGAGATTCAGAAACCAGACTTACGCCCGAACCCAAAAATCAATCCACAATCTCAGATTGTTTTTAATCGCAGATCAGACCGTGACAGTCGATCGATCTCCTATCTGCATCCCAATAACCAAACCCTACGAAGACAATCCATTTTTGGCGACAGAGCTCTTTGTCGTTCCATTTTACCGAGTTTTTACTCATATTTGATAATCTATGTAACCAAAATGAGTAAAACACGTACCTAACGTAACGTACACAAGTACAAAAACCAAGTTCAATCATTTCTAGCCCCAAAAGTACTGACCATTGGGTCCATTATATTATACAAATGTGTTGATTATAAGAAAAAATATGCGTTACAGTTTCTACATTTGAGTTGATTTCCTTTAAATAAAAAATACTGGGTTTTCAGCTCCTGCCTTTGGCAGTATTAAATATTCATTTGTTTTTAGCCTGGATGTCGAGAAAAAGTGACCGTGTCTGCAGCACCGGCTGATTTAGGAATACATACAAGCGTCCTACTGTTTTGTGTTAAAGATAATCCAGAAATAGTTACAGTTAAAATTGCTTGTAACGGTGTCGTTCCTGTGGTCGAAATACTGCCTTTGACAAAATCTATTGGTTGGTATTCGATATATAAACATTTTTTTACATTTAAAGCATATCAATAACAAAGTGAATTCTCGTGTTTGTGAAGGTTTAGTTTTGATTTTTGTTGATTCACAAAACACTATTACTAATCACTTTAATTAACGCATAGTTAACATTCTCACAGTGCTTAATCAACTGTCTTCATTATTGGCGCTTAGATCTCTTCGGTGTTAATCTCTCGGAATCGCATTTAAAACTGAATTTTCTGGTCACGTTTCGGCCATATCCCTGGAAATATTCGCGAAAAGAATTCAAGAACTTTCTGGGCAGGAGTACGTAGTTGGTGTTCTGACCTTATTGCTAAATGCAAGAACGAACGCGCTCTATCTCTCTCGCACATCACTTCGTCCATGTCGTTTTAGCAAGATCAGTCTGGCTTCTAGAAGTAGTCATCCTAGAAAGGCCACTCTAGAATATTCTATCAATAGTCATAAAATTGCCTAAAAACTGGTTTCCTGATAACTGTTCCATGTAGTCGAAAAGAGATCGAGATTTAGAAAATGAGAGAAACTTTATGTAAATTGCAATTTTCTGGTTTGTGATAGAGCCTTTCATGAAACGCTTCTAAATCATAGTTCTGTTCAGTTTCTGAAAACTTTTCTACGTTGTAGAAAAATCGAGAAATATTTCATTCAACCTTCTTCGTCTTGGTAACACTATGTACACATGTAAATATAAAATGAACGTCAATATTAAAAAAAACTAATAAAAACTTAATATTAGAATACGAGAATGTCATATTGCAATGTAATCCAAAATATGTCAATTGTCAAATATTTCTGATCTCTTGATTACGAAAAATGTGGCAAATTGGGCTGAGGTAAACCAAAGAACGAGTATTGTAAGGACTACACTAAATTTTTATTCCACTTATAATGAAAGTAAATATAGTATGGATAGCTATATAGAAAAGATAAGCTATCATTACTTAAATAGAAACTTTTTTCAGAATACGGTCGCCATTTGCTATATCGAAAAGAAGACGACAGATTTATCGTTAAAAATGATTCGATTTTACCCATTATGTGGCAAATTCACAACCCGCAAGACTTCGTTGAAGATTTTATAATCGCTCAGACATCGGGTATTGTACAACGGCAGGATAATCAAGTTGTGCCAGTTACATATATCGCCTGTAGAGTTGGCGTAATATCGCACAGGGCTCTTACTGTTGATGTAAATATTTCGTTTCTGTCTCTTATAGAACCGTCAATAAAAAAAAAATTCTTAAAAATATTTTGCTGGGTACTAAACAAGAAGTCCTTGAAAAGTACTTAATATTGAGATACGTAAATAACGTAATAAATTTGCGATTATATTCCTTAATGGAATATATTATCTTCCTATGCATTATTTATTTCATAAAAGCAATTTAAATGAGACTCATATAATTTTTTTTATATTTGGATTTGGCTAAAAGGCGAGAGGTTCTTAGATACTTAAGAAGAACAGTAACCATTGTATTTTTTTTTTTAATTAAAAAAATTGATAAAAATCTGCTTACTGACTCAAAGTAAACCATTAAATTATATCTAAAAATTATTTCACGGATCAAACATTATTGGTAATTTTTACAGAAGTTGCTTGAAACATGTATATTTACGCATCTAGTGCTTACAACAATATTATGTTTAAAAAGTTAAATTAATTTTAATTAATTAAATTATGGTATAAAAATTTTACTCATTTTGAATGATAATGTAATCAAAATGTTGTTTAATTGTAACGTAGATTTTCGTAGTAATCTTTCTATATCTGGGGGGGGGGTATCCTTTATAATAGTTTACTAGTATATTGTATGACACACATAATATATTGTATATATTTCAGATATATGATGCTGAAGGAAGAGGTAATCCAATGATAGTTGATGCATTACATTTATCCGCGGAATGCTACGATGTTATGGTGGAATGTGCATATGAAAATCCCAGTGAAAATTTCCTTAATTACGGAAACGTCAAAGTCAATTCGACGGTTGTTCAGGAAATGTATCTTTTGAATAGAGGAAAATATAATATTTTCTACAAGTAAGTATTGTTTTAATATGCATTGTATAGCAGCAATTGAGCTTAAACCTGTGAAGAAAGGAATGTTGTGCGGTTCCTCCTTAATCTATGACTGGCTGGCTCCAAGGCCTCTGTGGCTAAGAGACCTTGTATATATAACTTAGCACATTACAGGGTATGACGCAGCGCAATGATTGTAGCCATAAATTGTAGAAGACGCTACACACTGATTAATTATTATTTAAATTCAGATAATATATATATA
This sequence comes from Pieris melete, assembly GCA_963693345.1. Lineage (NCBI taxonomy): Eukaryota > Metazoa > Arthropoda > Insecta > Lepidoptera > Pieridae > Pieris > Pieris melete. Next base: position 2,331,290 of record CAVNZK010000028.1, read on the forward strand.
GATATTTTGCGCTCTTACGCTTTGATGCTGTTTATGGTTATTTTATTGAATTAACTTAAACCTATAGACAAATTTTTGATACAAATTAACATATTTAAGGTTAAAAAAGGTCAAGAATTTCCCAGAGCCATCATTATTAAAGTCATTTGAAGCGATCCCCGAGTGCGGTGTTGTACCTCCCACAGTAAAATTAATTAATATTGAATTTGAATGCACGCCCACGACATCCATGAATTTAGTCAATGTCCCTGCCTATATTTGCTCGTTGCTGGACGGAAGCAAAAATCAGGTGGTAGTTGCGAAGTTTCCGGTTTGCGTGACCATTGCATCGTTTTATAATACGTAAGTGAGCGGAGCTTTTTTGTTGTTTTACATTATAACTATCGGCTGTTAAATGCTGGTGAATGACACTAACATCCACGCAAGACGAGTACAATTTAACATATACAGAAATATATTTCTCAATTATAAAATTTAGAATTATATTAGTAAAAATAATACATAATTGTTTGTTTTTGGTTTTAAAATAAAATTAAAACTGAATTCTTTCAGCTAGTGCGTATAATAGTTCATAATAAAAATAATTAAGCAAATATATTCATGATTAATTACTTTTCGAATGCGACTGAAGATCGCCAATCCCGCTCCGCATATATCGAACAACCGAATTGAAGTTGAAGTTGCTTTAACAATACTTAATAACAGTTATTTACATAGCAATATAAACATTTCGATGTTGTCCATTTATCTTTTTTTTCTACATTTAAGTTCACGAAATAGAGTGCGACTTTACATGAATTACAATCTAGTCTATACAATAATTATGGCTGAAAAGCAATATTATGTTGACTTCATTTTCTACAATACTAATGAATGCTTAAACTAAGGAACAATTAACATTTCATTAACAGTCTTAGTGTTCTATAATATTTTGACAAAAGGTTTTTGGCGTCTTATTCCTGTCGTGTCAAGAAGTTGGATTGCCTCAGCATTCACATGGCTATGTAGCTTGTTTAAGTGAGCTAAGGCAAACCGTTTCGCCGTATTTAGGATTGTTTCCATTTATCTAACGATATTGGAACTCGTAACGAAAGAAACTGTAATCCTTCACATACTTATTTACAGATTCACATTATTCCCTCTCGGAGAATTGAATTTCCATATAATACCAGTTGGTAGTGGAGTGATGAGGGAAGTAATCCTAAATAATACAAGCAAATGTCCAATAACATACGAAATAATTTTACCTGAGCAATATCAGTTGGACCCTGACGCTCAACCTGCAGCCAAACTTAAGGATAATAAGTAAGCATACAAAAAACTAGTAATTAGTTGAAAACATCTAAACTGGTTTTTACGATACAAAATATTAAAGGCGTATTTGTGTACAAAATGTAATGATTTTGCATCAAATAAAGTGATTTTTATTTTATTTATTTAATACGTAGCATCATTATGTGTGCAACTTGGAAATATGTACTGTGGAATAAGTGATACCTGTATGTTATGTTCCATAGTAAACATATTTTTTTTAAACATGGAATTGTAAACCATCAATCTTTTGAAGGCGGTTAAAACTCATACCTGGGAACTTGACTTTGTGCGAGAGTCTATGATCATTAAACAACGATAGATTATAAATTTTACTGTTTTGTCTAACCACAATTATATTTAAAACCATTTTCGGTCTTTACAGGATCAAGAATCCACCTTTGAAGTGTGGAAACTTCTTCATAATGAATGATGACAACCTCCTTGCGCCGGGAACGAGTAGAACACTTCAGATACAGTTTATGGCAACGGCGGCCAGGACCTTTGAAGAGACAATTAAATTTATTATAAGTGACACGTGCCCAGCTGAAGCGTGTGGTGTGCCACTCAGATTAGTAGGCACAGGCGCCATGCCAACATTAGATTTTTGGAATATCGAAACAACTTTTAGAGAGCATTTGATTGTGAAATATCTTTCGGATTATAAAGTGCCTGAGGTATTTTATTTTAAATTTGATTTCACTTGAATTCGTTTTCACAAAACTGAAGAATACTAAACGACCCGAAATAAGATTTTGTACACGTAAGCAAATTCTTTTAAGAATTATCTTGACATGACACAACAGAGGTAGGTGAATACACACGCACACACACTCATTGATACATTGGACCCAAAAGACGTTGTACTGCATGATATTTCAAGTGATTAGGATATCAAAGTTTGAAAGTACTGCAGTGCCGTCTGCCGGGCTGATTTGTGAATCTAAACCATCCAGGGCGCCACCCAAAGTCATACAAAAAAATCATTTAAATCGGTCCAACCGTTTAAGAGGAGTTCAGTGTTATATAGTGTAGAATTATAAATATAAAGATAAATGTTTTTCAGTCTTCCCCACACTGCGTTTTCGTGGAAGATTCAGTAACTCTACACTTCTATGGAGTGAATGTCAACACAAGTTATACAGCCTCAATAGACTTATATAACAGTGGCCTGGTAGCATCAGCTCTTACTATGAGGCTACATTATCAATCTAATTCAAGTTTAGATATATTCTCCCTGGACAAGTATCAAACGCATATTGAACCGCTGCTGCATAAAAACTTGGGAATCATATTTAGTCCGAAAAGAATTGAAGTGAGTATAACAAACAAAGAATGTATTGTTATTTTTGTTTGTTTTAAACGAACATTGTTTGTTTAATACGTTTTGTAAGCAGCTTTCTAGGTATAGAAAACCTCTACGAGTGATTTAGCTTTTGGAAGTACATATATTAACGCTTGTTCTAGTTGATCACTTGGTTTAGGAGGATTACTTTTGCCACTTTCGATTCCCGTCGAAACAATAATTGTCTCAGAGTTGCATGGATCTCTTACCTTTAACGAAATATTAGCTCTATAACTTAGACAAATTTCGTGCTCGTAGCATTTATGGCTAGAATATCGTTTGAAGAAATTTAATAAAATAATTTTATTCCAGCAATACAGGGCGGTGTTGGAAATAAAACTTAAGCTTCTCGATAATCAAGAGAAGTCTTTCAAAGTATGCTTGATCGGTGATGGAGTTATACCAAGAATCCGTTTATTATATCCACAACTTCGCCACCACAGAATAGCCCTGCTACAGTTCCCTGTTACGTGTTTGGGATCGATAACTAAACAACAAATTCGCTTTAAGAACATAAGCTCGGTGAAAAGCAAGGTAAAGGCCGACGTGTTCTGTCCACATAAAGAAGAGAGGCCCATATTCTGGATAACTTCAAACTTTAGTAATTTTGATATGGACTACGACACTAAAGGTAATAATAATATACGACGGTGACAAATTATTGAGCCGTGAGTTGAGTTCGGTGGCGGTTTTTTTGTATGGAGATTTTTAAATAAAACTCTTTGAAGCTGGGTAACTGGTTTAATAGATTAAAACATGAGCTTATATCTAACATTAAATTAAGGGTATAGGGGTGGCGGCGCTAACTAAAACTAATTTGGCTCACCTAAGGGTAATAAATCTAAGTGACACTTTAGTGCAAGTGAAGTCCATCTTTTTGGACGGCAAGAATATTGTATTACAATTTATGCGGCTCCATTATGTATCTACTTCTTGTAGTGCCTCTCCACTACTGGAGGTTGGCGGTCAGCTCGTCAAACTCCTTTTTATTTTTCGCCAAGCGCATCAGCTGTTCTACGCTGGCCTCTCCCGTCCAAACTCTAATATTGCGGAGCCACGACTTCCTCCATGATTTGCCCATCATGATTACTTACATTACATTACATTATATATATGGGCATGTGTTTTTGGTGCCATGCAAGCGACGATAGCCAACATTTGGTTTGCCCTACTATTTATTTACTAAAATATATATGTGCCACTTAATTAACCTTAGGTTACATGCCTCTTGTGTTTGAATGTAAATAATGTATAACAATGTATAATGTAAAATTTTGTACATGACGTCCCAACAGAATTCCTTGCTTCCGAATTTTAGTTACAAATATGGCCACGAAAAGTTGCTTAAATTTTCCTTATAGATTTTGGTTGTGTTAAAGACGCCAAGAGGTATAAAGAGAACTGAACCTTTTGAGTTAGTGAACTTTATCTTAGTTTAATCTATGTACTGAAATTATAGAAAATTATATCAGCATAATATTATTATTAGTCATAATTATGGGATAGGCTAGACTGAACTCATATAAAGTCGTTCTCTTGGTGGACTTTATAGTTAGAACAAAAAGAGCATATAGCGAAGTAAAGCTTATGCTAGTATAGTTATTATTATAGTCATTGTAAGAATATCACTAGTGCTTAATTTTAATAAATCTAAAATATTTTTATTATTATGTTAAGGCGAATCCTTACCTTTATGTACGCTTACCGCAGGTATCGACCTGAACGGTTTAAGCCCACTTAGACCCACGTTGCCCATGGTAACGCTCTTGCGAGCCCTCTGGCAATGTGAGTGTCTATGGGCGGCGAGTATCACTTAACATCAGGTTGCCCGTTTTCCTTCTGTTCTATAAATAAAACCCAGAATGACTACGACCCAGACTATATAACATAACATCTACGTTTTTTCGTTTTTCTTTTGTTATTTAAAATTACAACAGTCGCTGCCGCAGCCAGCAAAACGTCCTCTCGTGTCGACATTGTGGATAGTACTGGAGAGCGACAAACGACAATGGTTATATAACATTGTTATATTGCATTTTTTATTCTAATGTGTACAGTATTGTTTTATGTTATAATGTTGAATAACTAGGTTACATAATGTGGACGTGTTATAAAACACAGGTTAAATAATATGTTACATAGTCTGTACGCACCCTTAGGAGTCTATTAAATTTATAAATATATCCGTTAATAATGTAATTTCCAGATATGATGGCTTCGTCATTAACGTTAACATTGTGTCCTAAGGAAGTTTGTACACTACATATTCACTTTAATCCAATTCGTAAAGGAAGGGTCTCGTGCGATGTTAAGCTCACGATATTAGAAAATCCTTACGAATTTTTTGTTGTAAGTATGTTTTCCTAGAAATACTGAGGCATTTGCAATTAATATAATAATAATAATGAGCCTCTTATCCTGAACTGATTCTTTGACTTTGTGGTTGACTCTTATCTTTAGGTTATAAAATATCTCTGAGTTCAGTGTGCCTCTTGGCAAAGGCATCCTCTAACAATTTCCATTGTAATCTGTCTCTTGCAACCCTTCTCCATTTTGAGCCTGCTGTTCATTTTAATTCGTCTTCATCCATCCGTCCATCTCTTGCTTTGTCTTCCTCTGTTCCTTTTCCCATCTCTAGGATACAAGTCAGTTATGATGTTGCTCCACTTTTCTTGTTTATCACGTATCATATGCCCAGTCCATCTCCACTTCAAACTATCTATTCTAGTGAGTATGTCTGTGACTTTTGTCGTATGACAGTGTTTCGTATCAATCTTGTAATTAATAATGTGGCTTAATTATAAATAAATTAAAAAACTCTTAACTATTTATAGCGTTGGTGCCTAATAGGCTACCCCTTATATTACTAAAAAACAATAAAATACAATCATACAAAAATAAAACGAAAACAAACGTTTTTATATTATATTCATATAAAATCCATCTTAAATTTATGTGATTCAAAGCAATCACTTTCTTTCACATCTTTTTAATTACTTTAGTGATAATTTTAAGGTATTATGTGAAGCTGAAGCTTTTATGGAAGATGTAATAATAGTGGGTCTTGAGATGCTCTCCATGGAGTTGGACCTCGATGCTTTCAAGTCTGCTGAAGGGTAATTATTATAAATCCCATATACAAAGATATTGAGAGCTAAATGAAAAACGATTCAGTCTTTTAATTTTAACTATTGTCTTGGTCATCACCGTTCAGTCAGTGGCGGATTTACCAGCAGGCTGGGAAGGCTGGAGCCTAGGGCGGCAAATTTAGTTCATAAATTTTTTATTTCGGTTTACAAATTAAAAAAAAATATATTATACACACATAATACGAATTTCGAAAATTGGAGAGAAATGAAAATATTTAACAAAAATCGAAATATTCTCATATACAGTGCTATTTAATAAATATTTCAACATCTCTGCATGAACAATTCCTAAACGCTTTACTAATTATACATTAATGATTATGAACTTTTAGAATATCACGATTCGATATTGTAATCGAAATTTAGTAATTTTTACATATATTCTTCACTGATAACTGCTATAATTTTTTCTCCGTGTACCTAATAATTATGAGATCTGCTTACCCAATTCAATCGATATAATATCGATGGTCTAATAAAAATACTGACTAAAATTGACTAATTTTTATTAAATAAAAAACTAGCTCAATATCTAGTGAGTGTTAATCAAAATTCGCCAAATTGATGTTTTTCACGTAAGCTTAATTCATATTTTGTAAGTATTGTATAGTTTTAAGACATACCTTACCTTACTTTAAAAGTGGTATACGATTGAGATATTTTTCCTTAAAATAATGTTTTTTGATAATTCTTTGCTGTAATAATAATCAAGGATCTAACACGGTAGCATAGTTCTCAATAATTATAACTATATGGGAAAAGTTGATGTAACGAGGATGATGGAGCACAAATTATAAAGTTGGAATTTTATTGATAGAAAATTGATATGATTGTGGACTAAGATATCAAAATTTAGAGGCGGCAAAAATTTAATAGTCTACGGGCGGCAAATGTATAAAGCCGCCACTGCGTTCAGTTGCCTGCCTTTTAGTCTTCTATAGATTGCATTCTCATGCTCAACTAATACAACCTGATTCCGTCATCCTTTTACAAACAACGCTCGTCTAGAAGCACGCTGGAGATTCACACCAGTAATAAAATACCTAAATATTTTTTATTTTAGTACTGTATCGACTGCATCTACCTCAGACACACGAAAGAAAAGCAAGAGTGCGGCAGTTCCCAAAAAGTCAAAAATAGAAATAAAGAAAAGTAAAAGAATATCGCAAGCATCGGTGAAGCATAGTGATACCACGAGCAGTATTGAGCACTCATTGCAAAAATATTTACTTGATTTTGGTAAGTGTACGATTGTATGAAAAACAATACATCATTGGTCGATTAAGCTGTGAGCGTTTTATTAAATTTATTAACATCCGGTGTAAATGTATTTAACATGGGGGTTATGATTTAACTTCTAATAAACTGTGGTAATACATAATAATAAAATTTCTGAAATAAAGAAAATGAATATAAAATGGTCAAAATGGTGAAAAGCGAAAGGAAGTTTTAATTTCTAAATTTTATTAATCTAATCTCTTTAAATATTTGTGGAAGTCCAAGAAAGGTTTAAAAGTGGGAAACGTAAATTATAAGTAAATACTAAAAACGACAATTGCATTTTCTAATAAAAAGTGTTCCTAGCTAATATTTCCCATATTTGATGTCTTTTGTATTTTTAGAAATAAAAATTGGTCACTTGATTGTCATATATTTAAAGATGCCTTCAGAAATTTAGTAGCTGTAGAAAGACGTCCGATCTCTTTGGTCTGTTTCAAAAATGTTGTATTCATAGATTTATATCGTTAGATAGGCCCCGACACCAAAAACTGTGGCATTGTTTTTGAATATGTGCGTTAACGAAAACGTTTGAATGTGTGCGTCAACATGGCGTCCAAAAACAGTGCAATTTGTGTAGAAGGTACGGTCGAAACTAGTGTCATCTCTTTTTCTCCTACATTAGTTGCAAACACTACTTTCTCTTTCGTGCACTCGCCATTTAAATTTGTTATATTAGACAGTGCGGAAGGAAAAATAAAAGTTTTTAAATCAAATCGCAATACTTACGAGTGAAATGTTACACCTCTGGCTTTATTTGTGTTTCTAGAATTGTTGTTGCACTTTAGAAAGGCACACGATGGCATTTTGTCACACTAAACTGCTCGCAAACGTCCTTTACAACACGTCTATGGTTGTATTAGGTTTTTACACAAATATATGTAGATGATACGAAGTTCATCGGGTCATGCAAGAATTGGTATTTAAATATTTCAGCATATATTACTCAATTTGTTTACAAACAGAATTTAAAGCTAAATGACGAAAAGGCTTCGATTTCCGATAAAACTAAATCGATAGCACTACTGGAACGTTATTACCAATAGAGAAACTCAAAAATTTCCTCCTACTCTGCTACTGCCTCATAAGGAGATATCAACCAATAAGATAATCAGGACACCGTTTTAATTTTTAAATTATTAATTTCAGAGGGCTGTGAATTATTTGCGATTAAGAAACGGACAGTTATAATGGTAAACAATTCGGAGAAACTATACAGGTTCAGTTGGGAAGAATCTGAATTAGTTGTTGTTAAACCTTCCATTGGTTACATATCACCCGGCGAAGAAAAAGACTTGGAAATAATTTTCTTCTCTCCCAAGCCAATTGTATTGAAAAAGGTATAAAGTTCAAAAACTTTCTTGTTGAAATCAGAATTACCAGCTTAATACACATTGCCAGAAGGCTTGCAAATGTGTTGCCGACCTTTTAAGAATTGGTACTCTATTTTCTTAAAGGACCCTAAGTAGAATTGAATCGGAAATACTTCATAAAGTAGCTGGTTTACCATAGTGTTGGTGCACGGCAGAAACTGCGATAAAAACAGTCAGGAACGCCGGACATCGAGGTGATACGGGTGGAATTTCGTATTCTGCCTCGACGTCCGATGATGAATTTACCTTTTCTCCTTTCTCTGTGTGCCATTTTATATATTTATCTAATAACTTGATTTCTGTCTTTGTTTACTTCGGGTAAATTAAATTCGAGATCTTTCTTTAAGTATGGAATTACGTGAGTATGCTAAGTGCATAATGCAAGTATATACGTAGTTAAGAGCACTGGTGCAAAATCTATAATGTTTATTACGATTATGATTAACTATTTTCAGGAATTCTTATACGTGACGTTGATGGGAGTTATTGACGATTCTTTAACAATGGATATAAAAGGATCAACTTGGGATAACAGACAGACTGTGACTGCTTTTGATCATAACGAGTGAGTTTATTGTGAAATAAAATGTTTTTTTATTTGCAGCGACGCCATTTTTATGTCGTACAAACTTCTGCTGTTACGTCTTAGTACAGATATCGGCAAACATCTTGAAAAAATGTCGTTGTCTGCGCAGAAGCGATTCTTAGGTATCACTTGCGGGAGAGTTACGTGTCGATAGCGTGAATGGTAAATCAGTTGACGTTTGTGTCCCGTGATGCGCAAACTTTCACTTTGTTTAATGCTCAAGAAGTTTGCTGGTATCTGTAACGGCATAACAAAATGGCGTTGTATTATTCATATCACATTATATAACTAAGTCCTCCGCCGCATTTTCATAAGATTTTACTTAGAAGGGATTCATGAGGGAAGGTTTACATATGTCTCAAGAATCAATCCGGCCTGTGCAAAGCCAATGTAAAACAATAGTAATTAATCAGACATTCTATAGATTTGTAGGTATCAACGAAAGATACCAAGCAGTAATCGACGAACAGTTTCACATATCGCCTGAAAACGCGTTGGATATAATACAAATGGTTGTGGTTTATTCTGCGACGGCCGAGTATACTAAATACAGTTGTGATTTGAAGGAGGAATTAAATATGAACGATACGTTTATATATCAAGTAAAGTATTAAGCTAATCAAGTATAGTCTGTGGCTTGTGACGATTTTCCATGGATATTTTCTCTGTACTGCCCTGCGATTCTGTAACTCACTTTTCGAACTCACACAGCGGTTTTCACAGCGGCGGTTGCGCTCAAATCAGTCTTAAAGCAGTAATTTTACGGTTTGGCATTCTGATAAACAATTAACTACAAGATCCCAGTTCCCACCTTATTATATACCTATTTTTTTACATGAGAAACTTAATATATGATCGAAATACACGTCGCCATCAGACAGCCGTCGTAATTTTAGTCTAATAGGCTCATTCGCATATGTATCTTTAGTGCCATTTTGAATAGGTTAAGATGGTTATTTATTAAATAATTGCACACTTAATAGACTTCTTCAAATAATTTGTACGCGGCTTCGGCAAGATACGCAAACTCGCTAGACGAGTATTGCGTGTAGTGGCGTGTTTGATCTGTTTAAATGATAAGCTACCATGAAGAGACTTATTTATTTTTTTTATATTAAGATACAGGTGCTATGAACATATAGTTGTTTAATCTTCAGAATTTAGGTTTCTTGGTAGATTTTATTAGTGTTAAAAAATTGTATTTAAATAGTGCTTTTATTAATTTATTTTGTAGTGTTTGTATGTTAAAAATTTTGTTTTTGCATACTGTACATGGCGTAAATATTTCAATTAGATATTTCATATATGCGGCTTGACTTAACAATAATAAAATAAATGGCGTACAGTATAATAAATAATATAGTCATGAATGTCCAATAAAGTGTAGATATTAAAGTACACTTGAGCTAACTTCCTCACTAAGGTGTACCATTCATATTTCTCTTTAAGATAACGTTTACTCAGTATGAGAACCTGGGTCCTCAGTTTAGCACCACACTACTGAGACAAATAAACAGCTTACCTAGTTCATATTATTTAATATTTTCTAGACAAGAACAGTTAATTTCAAAGTGCGTAACACAAGCAAAGTACCAATGAAAATATTGTGGAACTTCGTTATTGACGACGAATTTCCGTCAAGGATTGATAAAGAAAAAACTGAACTGGTAAATAGAATTATTGTGTGCGATTTATTATTTATCTAATTAATAATCTATATATGAATTAAATCTAATTAATTGTAGTTAAAGCTATAAACATTTACACTTATTAAATAATTGTAAATTATCGTAAGCGCGTCTTATTTGCTAGAAGTCTATTGTCCTTTAATTATATACAGCATTATTAATGTAATTCCTTGTTTGTTGAACAAGTTTGTTGAATCTCGCAATAATTGAAAAACATTTGTATTATATAGTAAACCAAAAAACTATTTGTATTATTACCCTTTATCATACAGTTTCTGATAATACGTTTCAAGCAAATGATTGTTTTTTCTTTAGCACCAATCTCTCTATTTCAGAAACCCACTCAGGATGACGAAAAGGATATAATCGGTAAATATTAAATAATTTTACAGAAATCTCTGCATGGCTACATAATATTTAGATGTAAAAAACTAAAAAGTATTCCAAATAGCTGTGTTATTTAGGTTATAATAGCCTTGTGATTCTGTAACTCATTTTTCGAACTCTCACTGGTTTTCGAAGCGGCGGTCGCTCTCAAATCAGTCGTGAAGCAGTCATTTTACGATTTGGCATTCTGATAAACAGTAAACTACAAGCTCCCTCCGCTTGTCAAGACTTAATGTTAAATTGCTTAACAGAATACCATGAGATTCCAAAAATGACGTGAGTGACGAAGGGAGTGTTGGCAGTGCGAGGTGAACTCATGGATTAACAGAATCGCAAGGCAGCTGTATTCGTTTATTAAGAGTTATGCTTACTTAATTCATTTGATAAGTATTTTAATAAGTTTACCATAGATCCAAACGAAAACTCATTTTTAAGCTATTTTACAAAATCAAAATACGTTTATTCAATTAAGATGCGTCTTTGCGCATGCTTATGAATGTCAAAAACGTTTACGAAATTCGCGAAAGCGACTACGCCCTCCGTTCGCAAAACTACCAGGAGGCCTTGTTCTGAGAAGAACGGGCAAGAAACTCAGCAAGTTTTACCCTCCCTCTACATTACAATTATTCAAAGGAAAATGTCATAAACCACAACGTCATTAAAGTTACATAAGTAAAAAAATATAAAAATCTGTTCTGTGATTTACAACATTCACCATTACACACAAATCAAATTATAAAAATTACAACTATTGCCAAGCGTTTTTATCTTCCAGGTAGTCATTGACTGTGTTACACTTTACAGCCTTTTGCTTTCTTAAAATAGTTCAGGCAGAATCGGGCATTAGATTTCTTATATGTCGCACCGTTATCTTAGTATAACATTATAATAATATGCCAATATATTGGCTTTTATTTTTATGTATTATATTTCAGAAGCAAGTCAAATTACATTATTTAGCGAAAGGAGCAGCAGAGAGAGCGTGGATACGTGGTTTGAAGTCGACCTGCCGTTCGCAATAGAACCTCCTAAACAATGCTTAAAGCCAAATCAGAGTTGTACATTCAAACTAACGTTTGCACCGCTAGATGCATTTTCATATAAAGTGAGGCTAAAGAGTTTTATTGGTACGTGATTTCATCTACTATCCTATTGGTAATGACAACATACACCTCATGTCTTTTTACGCCTCAATTCGTGAATATGATTCCAAGATCTCTAACCTGACGTCAATTTAATCAATGTGACAGTTTACAAGTAATATTGACATCTGTCATTTGATACATATGATATTATAAATTAAATAAAATTTGATTTAAGTCAAATTTTATTTGAACCAAAAAAATTTAAAAAATTCCGATGACTACATAAAAGATAACCAACTTGTACTATAGTATAGCTGTTAGTGTGTGAAGGAATAGAATGTTTTTTCCTTAAAACTGGTTAAAATAAATTATTTTACTATTTAAGCTAAGGAACTAATATAACTGTCAAAAATTTTGTTGTCTGTGTTTTTATTTGTGCCTGTGACTAAGTCCATAATCCATTAAGATTAGGTATTCATAGTTAAGGGTTATTTATACAGGGTGGCCAAAAAGTCGTGGATCAAACGAAAATAGGGGATAGATGAGGTCATCAGCGGCAAAAAATTGTTCTACGGGAGGTCTCTAAGGTCAACCCCTGCAGAGTTATGCTTTATTTTTGATTTTATGTGAAAATTGTCTTTTTTTTACTAATTCTTATTAAAATTCGAAAAAATCTACATCCTGTATCTTTTTCATAATATCCACTAGATTGGTACTGATGATTTCTTGCGTTAGACATACTATTTATAGTTGTTTATTGAGTGTATTGACGATAATATTAAGTTATACGATATAATTTTTTTTCAAATCAAAACTTTTTGTTTATTTCGGACCCCACTGTGAAAAAAAATTACTCTACCGAGAAGTGACCCTGTATTACAAGTTTTGGCGCATTTAATATGGTTTCTGAAAAGGTATTACACATGGCCATGAGTCGCTCTAATATCTTTCTAGGACGAAAAAACAACAACGATTCGGACTTATGATAGATTATTTACCTACATGGGACCAGTACTGTGTGAATCGGTCTAGATTCAAAAAATTGCACAGATGGCTGGAGGGTTACGTAGGAATTTGATTAGACGGTGCAGATTAAGTATTATGGTCAGAGTCAGGAATTTTGAGCATATATTATTGTAAAATATTTTGTTTCATACAAACAACCATTGAGAAATAATTGTTTTAATACAATTATTATTTCACAATCGTTGTTTGTAATTCTTTCTAGAAAGATATTAGAGCGACTCATGGCCACGTGTAATACCTTTTCAGAATTCCAATTAAATGCGCCAAAACTTGTCGTACAGGGACACTTTTCGGTTGAGTAATTTTTTTTCACAGTGGGGTCCAAAGTAAAGAAAAATTTATGATTTGAAAAAATGTTATATCGTATCACTTAATATTATCTTGAATACACTCAATAAACAACTATAAATAGTATGTCTAACGCAAGAACTCATCAGTACCAATCTAGTGGATATTATGAGAAAGATACAGGATGTAGAATTTTTCGAATTTTAAGAAGAATTAGTAAAAAAAAGTCAATTTTCATGTAAAACCAAAATAAATCATAACTCTGCAGGGGTTGACCTTAGAGACCTCCCGTAGAACAATTTTTTGCCGCTGATGACCTCATCTATCCCCTATTTGCGTTTGATCCACGACTTTTTGGCCACCCTGTATAATGTTGTATCGTAACAGAAAATATGGACCCATATGATCAAAATATATCCTGTAAAATATCAGCAAAATCTTTGGTCCCGTATGTGCACTTGGATATTGAAGAGAGTGATTATTTGACTTCCGGAAAACGGAAAGGTGCCATCGCACTTCCGCCACACGTCACTGTGTTAGAATTCAACGTGTTGGGATCCGGATGCTATAAAAAGTATGATTCTTTTAAATACCTAAGTAACCAGTGTAAATTAAACTTTTCAGTTTTTAAGACGCTGAGTGGACTATTGAATGAGTAACCGCACTGGTTTTTTTTTAACTTTTACTATGATCACTCGCTGTCTATGTTCAACTTGTAAGAGTTATGGGGAATTTCTTTCCTTACATATTTCTTGTTAGCTTTCTGGTTTTGACCAGTGACGATTTCTTCACAATATTTTCCCTTTATACGAGCAAGTTTTTATTTGCACGTAGGAAGAAAAGTTCACAAAGCGCAGCCCCAGATATTCGCATAACAAAATAATACATATTTGTGATAGACTTGGAGAGACTGAGGCCTATAAAAAGTTAAAAGCCTTAAATTTATAGTTTTGCACCAATGGACTTTCTATGATCGCACTTAACACTAACTTGTACGGTAAAGGAAAACATCGTGAAGAAACCGGCATGCCGTATAGAAAGAAGACTTCATCTATTATAAAAAAATTGTGCGTGTACTAGGTGTACACACGTAAGAAGTGAAACTTCTTTATGATCTTATTTTTCGAAAAATGATCTACTATATGCAACTTTACAGAAATTCGTTAAATTAGATAAAGTTTAACTAAAGGCTTTTATTATCATAGACATGAATACAAATATTTCATTTTACCTTATTAGTACGAAGATTATTATAGAATTTCATTAATTATAATAGAATTATTACTATAATTGAAAAACGTGACGATTTGCTACAAAATTTCTCCCATACGTCGATAAAGAAGTTTGACTTCAAAAAGCAACATGGCGCGTAACCGAAAAATGTGACGCGTAACGAAAAATGTTACACTAAATTTTTTTCCAACCCCGATAAAGAAGTTTCACTTCAAAAACGCTGAGACGAAATTTATACAGAAATATGTGGCAAGACTTAAAAGGTTATAGTGCCACTGGTTTTTACTTAATCTAATAAATCTTCGTTTTCAGAGCCTTCAATGTTATAAATCCTACGAATGAAGGCTACGAATTCATATTCGAAATGCTTATTTCGGAAAAACCAGAGCTAGTTCCCGTACACTGCAATAAGCTTAAGGGTTTTGTAGATGGTGGAACATCTACGGAAGTCGAGTTCACTTTTGCACCAACTGCTCCAGGGGTAAGTAGCTAACCCATAATGTACAAGGGGACACAATATGTTAGTAGTACTGTCAGAGGGCACAATATGTTAGTAGTACTGTCAGAGGGCACTCTGAGTGTATGTTTTAAAGTGAATTTCTTAGTTAGACTTCGTCGAAATTTCTCATACAAATTTTATACTTAGATGTAATTTATTATGATTAATAATAGTAAATCGTTTTTTTGGAAAGAAAGTGATACATTCAGATTGATTAAATATAAAAATAAACCGCACAAATATAAAAACCGGCATGCAATTGCATATTAATAATAATAATGTTATAATAATAAGAACAGTTAAAATATTTATATGTTTTGTCAAAACTTGTGGTCTAAAAACTCTCCCACATTTTAAAGGACCTTTGCTTTTAAAATCAAATCACCTACCCCTTGAAAGCATTATACCTTAGTGATCTATAACTTCTGGGAAGGTAGTTTGATAGCCATATCGTAACAGTTTTTTTAATACATCGTGGTGAAACATGCAGGCTCCCACAACCGTGTTGGATCCTTCGGTAGACACAGGCAAGGTTCTTTAAATGTTATAAGGTTTTATAGTTTATCAAACTCATGGTAGATAAACTTTGTACGTATTGTTATTGCCGGATCTTGATCATAAACTTTAGAAATTACTTACATTTCATTGTTTATTCATATTCCAGTCCACGGCCGCTGCATAATGTTTTGTATGCAATTACAGATTTATGAGTCACAGTGGAAGTTTCTTATCCCCGTTCATTCGATAGTGATGAACCTACTCGTAGTTGGAATTGTAAGAGAGCCTGACGTGTTGTTCGTTCCAACTATATTATTGATACGTAACTCGTTAGTGGGATTTACTTCGGAAAATGTTGTCATTTTGAAAAACAACGAAAATGAATCGTTGAACTATGAGTTTAAAGGGAATTCACTTTGCAATGAATCGGGTAAAACACCAGTTGTAGTTGAGCCAGAGATGGGTGTTTTAAGAGCTCGATCTGCGACCGAAATCAGGTTAGTAGTTCATTGGCGCTATTGTATATAATCTAATATATAAAATTCTCGTGTAACAATATTCGTTCCCATACTCCTCCATAAACGGCTTGACCGAGTCTTATGTAATTTTTTATGCATATTCAGTAAGTCTAGATAAGGTGTATCCACATTTAAAAAATATTATAATTTTTTAGAACATTTTTTTTGATACAGCATACAAAAATACATACAACCTCTGATTTTCACCCCTTTACGATCAACCCCAATTTTTTATTATTTTTATTGAACTAAAAAATGTTTCCTAGAAATAATATACATGGCAAAACAACTGTTGCCGGGTCAGCTAGTTTTTTTTTCTAGTTTTGGTAGTAAACAAAAACTTTACTGAAATTTTGCCGTGAAGATTCCAATCGATAGCTATCTTGGCAATTAAATTAATATTATTCTACAGAACAGTTAAAATAGCGCGCTAACGTATACGAGTATTTTTTCCAATTTGTCTATAATATAGTAGCAAAAATATTCCACAGAATTATTTACACGCCTATACAAGATGGACCTCTGTCGTTTAAAATATTCTGCAATATCCAATATTTGACGACAGTTCTAACTCTTTGTGTCAACGCACTCAGCCATTCGATTAAACCGAAAATTTTGTATTATTTGATTGGGAATGAACATGTTTTGAACTCTGATGCAATAACAAATATTCATCTTGATCAGGTACTGGAGCTGTTTTAAAAAAATAATTTCGATCCAGCCCTGCGATTCTGTAACTCATTTTTCGAACTCACACAGCGGTCTTCGCATCGGTGGTCGCTCTCAAATCAGTCGTGAAGCAGTCATTTTATGATTTGGCATTCTGATAAACAATAATCTACAAGCTGGGAGCCTTTTCAGAATCGCGAAAAGTGAGTTACAGAATCGCAGGGCTGATTATGCCAATAGTCAGTCAGTAGTAGTAATATGAACACGTTCTGTCAATATACCTAAATTATGAATATACTGTTCCATATGAGACCTTTGTTATTTTTACTGTAAACCTTTAAAAAAAATATTGTTCCGTCCGGCATCGAATCGTTACTTAAAACACCACTCTAAGCATGGTTAATTTAGAATAGAATTTAATAAAAATTAATAATACACCACCATGTGGAACCAGCTGCGCACTCAAGTATTTCCGAAACAATTCGACCTAGGGTCCTTCAAGAAAACACCAATTCTTAAAAGGCCAGCAACGCCCTTGCGAGTCTATAAGCGGCGGTATCACATAACATTAGGTGAGCCTCATTGGCCCCTGTTATATTAAAAAAAAAACAAAATTACAAAAATTAAGAAGGTGACGGTCCAGCTTCAATATTGGTTTAAACAACTGTGTTAGGAAGGCCTGTAGTTACCCGACAAACAACCAAAAATATTATTTAAATGGTACAAAAACCAAACCACTATAAGTAACAAGATACAAAGAGGAAACTCAAACATTAATGCCTCCATCTTACTGTAGTCTAAGCCCAATAAAAATAATTTATTAGCTTGCTACAGGAAAATTTACATTAACTATGTTACTGATACAAAATATTCATAAAAATTTTGTTATAATGTTTACGATTTTTGACAATTGCCGTTTGAAAAGGTTGTATCTGAATATTTATTGAGTGCAATCTGTTTTAGACTGCCTCAACATACCAAAGGACAATACCGTTTACAATAAAAAACGACGGCTCCGCCACGTTTTTCTTCGAGTGGCAGTACACCTGTAGCGCAGTTAAGAAATATTTACAAGTGAGCGTTGAGCCTAACTCTGGACACGTGAAGCCGGGAGGAGAAGTCGACTGTACGGTGTACTTTACGCTCAAACAAGTCCCGGTGCAAGCTTTTCCTATGACATTATCGGTGAGTTATATTCTTAAATATTTCTTATACGAATTATTTTTGTGTTTAATTTAATAGTATATTAATTACGCTGTTAAGTTGTATTAGGTGGTAAATAGTCGTGTTGGTTTGTTATTTAAATAAAAACATTTAAAATACTGTAATGTATATTGGAAACATTTATAAACATACACGAAAGAAAAATGAAGAAATTTTTCAGCCGGAGTTCGAACCCACAACCTAAAGTTAATAGATGCACGCGCGGTCACTAACACAGCTGTAGATTACAAATAAGCGTAAGATCAGAAACGAGAGCATTAAGTGTGACCCCGATACGTCTAAAATGTAATTTTGACATACGACATCACAGTTCGCTGTAAATTTTGTTTCTGAATCTCACCATTAAACATTGCGGCCCAAAAAATCGTCTCAAAGCAGGCAACGAAGTTAATATTTTTTATAGATATCGGACGGACCAGAATACAGCATATTGCTTCATGCGGAAATATCAAAACCGACATACCACTTTTCATGTATGGACTTTGATTTTGGCAAGTGTATCGTAAACGCTCCGGATGCGACATACAAAAAGAATATAGCCTTCGAAAACGATGATTCATCACCTATAATGTAACTATAATGTAGTATAAAATATTAAACTTAGGTGTCCTTTAAGAAGTTTCTTTTCAATAGACGAATCATTGGTCTAGTGGTTAGTACCCCTGACTGCGAATCCATGGGTCCCGGGTTCGATCCCCGGCTGAGACGCACATCGATGTGATGAGCATTTGATGTTGTGCTTAGGTCTTGGGTGTTTAAATATGTATTTATATATCTATCTATCTATAATATACAGTCAAAACCGGTTATAACGACATTGAAGGGACCGTATAGTTGCCGACGTTATATCCGATAGTCGTTATAAGCAATGTCATATACACAAGTACAGTAGATATGTATGTACATAGTTATCGATCTAGAATAGGTAGGTATGGGTTATAATATGGTATGTTAATATTATAATATGTAAACGAGTCAAAAAAGAAACAAAAATATTTATTACGAAATAATTAGGTACAAAAATAATCAGTCAGTATGTTTTTTTTAGCCCAGTCTCAAATATTTTTTGCACTTTACGTTTCATACTCCTCAAGGTATGAGTATCACCAGTATCAAACTGTTCGTTAAAGGCAACAAATTATAGCAAATTCGTTGCAGCGTTAAGAGCCTCGGAAATCGTTGTTGGCTGAAACTGTTCGTTGGGAGAACGTGCGTAGGTAATAATATGCCTAAATATTCATTCAATGCCTATAAATAAGATTTAAAATCGTTTGTATTGTTTTGTTTTGCTGAGACAAGAAGCGGTTGGTCGTTATAGCCGATGAATATCGATAAACTTTCGTCGTTGTAAGCGATATGTCGCTGTATCCGATGTTGTTATAAGCGGTTTCTTTACTGAATAGTTTACTAGGGTTTCGGACGGGACCATACAATCTGGTTGTAATAACCGATAGGTCGTTGTAAACGATGTCGTTATAAACGGTTTTGACTGTATATGTTTATCCGTTGCCTAGTACCCATAACACAAGCTTCACCAGCTTAGCACGACAATTGACCTAGTCCCAGGTCAATTGTCTTTAAAAAAAACAAAAAAAAACATCTTTTTTTGGCGTCGGGACGTGACGACCCCATCGCCCATTGGTGAAATAACCTGTGACAGAGGTTATTTCATCAGCGCAATCAGTCAACCCCTTCCTAGTGGGAGTGCCATGCTGCTGCCTTCGGGCTTCAGCCAAATGGGCAGGCACGACCGGGGCAGTACCACTGTCTCTCAGAAAACCGGCGTGAAGTGATGCAATAAGTTCACCTTATTGTACTCGCGTTTCGTGCGGTGGTGGACGCACAGGCTGCCCTTCGTATTCTGGGGGGGGCAATTCTGCGCTTGGTAAAAACATTAATCGTTCTCGGGGCAAACGGAGCAATTTAACAAAGGCACCCCCGTCCACACTCGCCGTGGACTTCACAAATGTTAGGGGGCTCAACCGTATCACCTCGACGTCCGTCGTTCCACAACAGAGCGTTTTCTAAGGCAGTTTTTGCCGCGCACCACCACTATGTGGAACCAGCTGCCCACAGAAGTATTTCCGAACCAATTCGACTTAGGGTCCTTCAAGAAAAGAGCGTACCAATTCCTGAAAGGCCGGCAACGCACTTGCGAGCCTTCTGGCATTGTGAGTGTCCATGGGCGGCGGTATCACTTAACATCAGGTGAGCCTCCTGCCCGTTTGCCTCCTATTACATAAAAAAAAAAAAATCTTACTACGCCTACAAGCTTCTTAGTAATTGTCATATTAATATGTTACGCTTAAATGATCTTACCCAGATTTAATGTAAGTGCCTCTACTGTTACAAAGAACACTATCGAAAAACATGTTACCGTTAAAACTTTTTACAACTACATAATGAAAACATTATTAACCAAATACTGACTGCAATTAACTATACTCTGTGGAAAAGACCACAGACAAGTGTCAAAGTTGTAATGCGTGTTGCATTACTTTTTTGAACGTTTTGCCGCGGCGAAATTTGCATATTTACATATATTTTAAATGTTAAAAAGAACTTTTGTTACCGTTTTAGTTTAGATTTGAATTTCTCGAACATACCGGAGCTTTATGTATACTACCAAGAGGAGACACAAATAGAACCTGGACGAAGAATGAAGATATCGATATTTTTCCGACCAAAGCAAGTTAAACTATACGAGTTCAAACTTCACTTTTGGGTAAACTCCTTGTGCGAAGAAATCGTTACTATTAAAGGCGAAGGTATATACAGTAATTTTAAAAATATTTACCGACATCAAATACCTGTTCATATTATTTACCTTAGTACCTATATTATGCTTATCCCATACTAGGTATATCAAAAACTATTAAACCAATTTTGATGGACTGTTCCTAAAGTTATAATATACCTGGAATATATTTAAATCAAAAATATTATTTCTATATCACCTTTACTTTCCGAGAAATTTGAGAATAAACATACATACACTTACGAAACATAGCACACATGATTGGAAGTACAATAAGTAGATCATACTCAAACATTATTATCTGTATTTCAACAATCTCAAATACATACTGGTTGTATAATATAAACTATCTTCATTTGTAGTCGGTTAATAAAATTACCACTAAGCGCGGTTACACTTAGCGGTGTAATCGCGCCACGTTATTATTTGAGGTTACGTTCTTGTCGAAACAAAAATAGACAAACAAAAACACTTTACTCATTAAGGTTTATACAATATACATATTTTAGTATTATAAAGCTTAGGTTACATAGAGGGCGATGATTCTAAGGAATGGGATATTTAAAGTATCTTCGTATAATTTAATGAGCCCTTATATTGAAGATAGAAATGATTTTCCATTTTTCAGGAGTTCCTCTATTATATGATCTGTATGAGGGTTGCCAAAAAAGTTTTGACCTAGGAGCGGTGAAAGTAGGAGACAAAATCGTACGACAAATTGAAGTTATGAATCATAGCAAAGTGTCGATAGATGCCACTTTCATTTTTAAAGATATTTATGGTGTGACTGATGATGATACGAAGTCAGAGGGGACTAGCGTGTGTCTGAGTCCCAGTACCGTCTTACCTCCTAATGCTGAGGGAGAACTATCCAGGTTAAACTTTTTAAATTCCTTGTTATATATTCCTAGGCTGACCTATGTTAGTTGTTTCGACTATGTATAGGGACCTTACTGCTTACTCTTCCGCGTTGCGGGCTTTCAATGCCAATAGGTCGATTCAAAACCTGATTTGGCCTTTGAAAACTGGCAGTCAATGTAACTTTAGAAGAATACATTTTTCCTGAATATGAAAAAAATATATATTTTGATTTGATTTGATTAATGAAAAAAGAGAATTATCCATTAAAATTTCATAATTAATTGGCGCTTCAAACATCACTAAACATTAAAATCAGGCTCGATTAAGACTATAAAAATGTAAAATACTATTTCTATTGAGGCAAACAAGTCTGTGTATGTGTGTGTGACTATATACATTATATTGAGTACTAAAACAAATGGTAGCGTCAATAATGATAACATAATTTATTTATTTTCACAGAGGAAAAATGTTGCAACAATTCAAAGATGAAAAAATACGCGAACAAATATCTATGGATGTACAAAATGCACTTAGTTCGCTGAAAGTTATACCGAACAAGTGTACAATAAGGTCACACAGAAAAGTACCGATAAAAATTCAGTTCAAACCCATTGGAATGATTAGCAATCTTAACGTACAGGTAACGTTAGATATTTATTATTATAATAACATACTTTTAACATAGAATATCGAAATTAAACACATTTATATATAAGTAATCTTATAGCTCACATAAATATATTAAAAAAAAGAAAACAATTTACAAAGTCCAAAAAGATTACATTGTTAAACAAAATATAAGAAACAAAAAACATTTGTCAATTAAGTACATGAATAAATAAAAAATAGTAAACTGCATTTAACCGTTAAACAAACTGAAACTTAATATTTTAAAGAAAATGGATATTGTTCCTACTGCTAAATAAAATCATAGTTTTCCCGCTTCCTTAAATATTTCCCCTCACCCTCTTTGGTATGGTGGAGTATGTATCATCTATAAATTGATTTGTAATTAGCTAAAACCCGAAACATTGGCGAATTACGCAAATAATAATTCGTGTTCGTACCAGGCACATAAAACAATTATTGTGAATATCTTGAAGGGAGTCTTAAAGAATTAAATTTAACAAGAAACTTTTAACGATAAAGTACTATGAAATAATAGTTTATTGCGATATATTAGGCTAGTATTGGTATACTCTATACCAACTGTTTTACAAGAGTTCACCAAGGAGTTTTTATTATTACTATAGTAGACAGTGACATATTCCAAAATTTCCAAATTTACTAATCTATTTTGGGCAAATTTTGGCTCTCGTTGACATTTATTGATTATAAGTAGTTTTGATATAATCAATCTATATAAGTGATAACATATATTGATTTCATATATCAATATATGTTATCACTTTCAGTTAAACATGAAAGTTTTTCACTTCGAGAGGCCGCTAGTGCGTTTGAGTGGCTGCGCAACCGGCATGAGTCTAAGCTTTAGTCAAAATTCTTTACAATTTGGTCGAGTTCGGAAACGGGGTTGCAAGATTCTTAAGGTTATGTTGCAGAATAAAGGTGATTTCGGTGCAAGGTAAGTTAAAGATAAGTGAAATAAATTTTATTTGCAATTTATAAACCTAGAAATTAATTAATACAGCAAATTCAAGTTTTCTTTTTACATGTATCTGTATATTTTACAATAGACAATGACGTATATCTATGGTGATAGTTTTTTGGTGGCGCCAGATTCTGGAGCTTAGCGTCGCTAAGGTTGACCATTATCATTATTATTACCATTATTATCATTATCATGGCTTTGTGCCATACGCCAACGGCCAAAGCTGTCTTGAATCTATATCTTATCCATAGACACTAAAATCTACGATATGCGTCAGATAGAGAAGGCCCAATCTCCTACTTAAAAAACTATAAATGAAACATTCGATCTGCGGGAAAGACTCCTTGGCGGTACTGAATTATTAAATATGGTTTAATATTATAATGTTTTGAATTAAAAGGTTTTGGTGGCAGCCACTTAAATCGGATGAGTTTCAAATATCACCGAGCCAAGGAACAATCGCAGCACGCACGAATGTCACATTCACTATTACATTTCGTCCTGTGAAACATAATCCCTTTATTAAAGTATGGGTAAGTTGAGTAAAAGGCGACTTCAAGTTCCAATGTTATTACTTTTTAATACTCACTACATTGTTACTCTTCCTTATAAATTTGGAAATAAATATAGCCTATGTCACATAATGCATCGTTCTAATGGTAAAATATCCTAAAATCTATGGGTTGTTTCATTACAAATATGTAGTACGAAACTCTTTATAATTTTAATAGGTCGCCATTTAGAATTTTTTCTAATCTTCAGACCTTGAATCTGCCACATTTTTCATTTACTCACATTTGGATGAAACTGCAAAAAGCATACTCTATATCCCGTTCAATTCAAATAAAAGGCGATTAATGAATGCGATGAACAAAAAGCTGGATTTACCATGATTTATTTATAAAGAGAATCAAAGTATAGAGTAAAGGCTCTTTATAATAAAAAAAAGATAGAGAGAATAACAATTATTATTATTATTTATTATTTTATTCATTCGATTTAATAACTTGGTATGTTTCATAACCTTTTAACTAAGTAACAATAGATCTTTGTGAAAAAGCATTGCTAAATTTCTTTGAAAAAATAATTAAAACTCCTTCATTTGTTTATAAGGTAAATGTCATTATGGTCATTCAAAATTCTTGGCATAGCTGCTAACTTCACGCATATTCTATTTCTTTTTACTAGTAGATTATCTTATTCCCATCTCGCTCGCGCACGCTCGGCGCCCATACTGATAATTTTGTGTCACGGTGCGCGCGCATCGTAAAATTTCACTCTCATAAATTTTTCATAACGTGCCTGAAGAAGTACAACTTCAAAAACTAATTCTGATTAAAAAAATATAACAGGCCAGCTGCAATATCGAAAACTATCCGCCTCTCGAATTAGCACTGTACGCAACATGTGTGGATATAGGAAACATTCAGAACAAATCTTTGTATCTAGAATGTCCAGTGAGAGAAGTGCAAACCGAATATATTATAGTTACTAACCCGTAAGTATAGTTATAATATAAAATTCCTAATATAATTAATTGACTACAATTACAAAAAATTAATTTACACTATTGAATTCTAACAATTTTACACATTTAATTTTCAACAATTAATTGCGAGATACTTGGTGATGCTGTTTGCCTGTTTTTTTCTAGATGTAAATACTCAGGTAGAATGGACTTCTCTATATCGAATCTTTTAGAATACATTAGTTATTATCTTGCAACGTAAACGAGCCAAGGCTGTACATTTTTCTCACTTAAGTTTTCTTAGTTTTAAAAGCGTAGCGAATTCCTGAATCGTCAGGGTTACGTCCCGAGAGTATAGCCGGACACAGGCACTCTCTTCAGATTTTTATAAGCATAGCATTTCAGCTCATAATAGCATTTAATCATTTAGCTTAAATTTATTCCAAATAACATACCTTTGTCCCAGGAAACATAGACGATGTATTTTTTGTGACCTAAATATAATTTATTTAGTTCCGACGACATGTGGCTAGTTCTGTCGGAAATCTCGGGCGGGCCGTTTGAGACATTGAAAGAGTTTCAAGTGGAACCAAATTCCACCTTCGAAATACCTGTGTACTTCAAACCAAAATCCATTGGCAAACATGAGGTTTTATGTTCTATAATTTAGTAGATTTTTTTTTTAATTTGACCACCATTATTCTTAATGAATTAATCTAGCTATCCAAGTTTGCTACAGTTATTTGCGCATCGGTCGATTTTAAATTTGTTGTTACAGTATTACAAAACTATAATTCAATTTGTTAGACTCACCGATTGTCATATATGGCCTTGGTCTTGTAGAAAACAAATCCATAACTGAGCGTTATTTAAGGCAGTTTTGCCGCGCACCACCACTATGTGGACCAGCTACCCACTGAAGTATTTCCGAACCAATTCGACTTAGGGTCCTTCAAGAGCGTAACAATTCTTAAAAGGCCGGCGTTTTTTTTTTTCACGGCGGTGAAAATTTAATTTAATTAGTTAAAACGCAGAGGATAAGCTGTTTCCCAACCTTTGAAACAACTTGAAACTGGCATAAAGTTAAAACTATTGCCGTAAAATTAAACAAAAAAAAGGCCGACAATGTGAGTGTCCATGGTATCACTTAACATTAGATGAATCTCCTGCCTGTTTGCCCTGCTTTATTAAAAAGGTTTATATTGGTTGATTAAATTGTCAACAGAGTCAAGTTTTATATTCACCATTGGGTGAGAGTGCTCTCTTTGTGACATTAATTGGCGCTGCAATGCACCCTAATCCAAACGGAACGATTAATATCTCAGTGTCTGCAAAAGAATTTCATACTGAGGAACTGTTTGTTTATAACATTACCGAGGTATGCTTTCATCATGTTATGTGTAGCTCTGGTTATAGTAACAGTAGTTTCAGTGTGCAAATTGTGCATACCTACTCGGCGTAATAAAGACCGTGGAACACTGGTTAAGTTACATAGAAGATATAATCTAGACTCGTAAGAGAGTAAACGTGCTTTTTTTATTATTATTATTTTAATATCGTTAATAAATCTTTATTTAATAAATGTGTTTTTTAAGACCTCCGGCGGCAATTATAATTGTTTTCAAAACAATTCAGAATAGTGACTACTAAAATATACTATATGTACTATTTTATATAAGACTTTGTATGACTAAGATGGTGACATAGTATGTCAATGTCCTATTTTTCTAGATTACTAATATTATCTACGAATATTTTTAATATCAGTATTACTGTGTAGGTACATCACGTTATATATCAACTTCATTCTGAGTACTTCAGTACTTTGGAGAGATAATCTTTAATTTTAATAGATCTGTGTTTGACAATCCGTCGTGTAAATCGATCAATATGAATGAAATTTTGTTTTCACAGTATCCAGAAGAATACGTGGTATCCTCGGAAATTGTAAAAATAATACCGGACAAATTCGAAGGGCATTATGAAATTAAACACCCCGATACAGTTAAAGTCTGGGGAGAAGCGGCCGCTACTTGTAGGTGGACGATAGTTTGTTACGAGGAGTGCGAGATACAGGTCAAGGTAAACATTCTGAAAGTACCCACATCATTTGTAGACAATAAAAATCATTTACACGTTCCTTTTAATTCAAACAAAACAACGAATTTTTGAGTTTATCTTTGTCTTAAAGACTTCTTTAATCGCGGATTTATATATATATATATTTCAACAAATTGTGCCTGTTATCATTCAAGTTAATTTTGTCGTAACGTGGTTTTATATAGCCTATACCTAGCCCTCTTTTTGCTATAGATCAGTGGACAAACGAGTCGAAAGTAATACCGGCCCTTCGCCCATGGACACTCTCAATGCCAAAGGGCTCGCGAGTGTGTTGCCAGCCTTTTATTGGGAGGATTATTTATAGAGGAACTATCCAATTCAAATGTATTTTATCAGAAAAATTAGCGTGATTAACCAAAACTCTTCAAATTCATATTATCGTATAGATTAAATAAGAGCACTGTTTTTAGGTAATCTTCGTAAACGTGAAGACACGCGAATACCAATTCTACAATATTATAGTAACCATAAACCCAAGTAAAATCGTGGATACTCTCACTTTTGTATCCCGCGCCCGGGAGTCAGCTCAAATGGAGATTTCAGTGAAGAACCCACTGTCTACGGACGCAGAGTTTCAGATACGATCTGACAAAGTAAACTGTACTGACAAATTGATTGTGCCCAAAAATTCTTCGGTATGGAATTTTATATTAAATAGAAATAGATAGTCCTGTGTGGCTACAGCCCTTTCGTTTTATATGCTGATCAGCTTTCTATACAACTTATAACTTTTTGTCTCTCACATTAACCCTACGAGAATGTTACTCTACATAGAAAAACAATTTTTTTTGAACTGAAATTTTACTAACATCGTAAATGTAGGGAGTATGAGTGCCTTCTGCCTCTTCTTCTTCCTTCAAGAAGGCAGAAGAATTTTTATTGGTAGCTCTTCTTAAGGCGGCCAGTCACGGGCGATCCATATGGCTTTCTCGCCACGGGCTCGATACTCGACGTCGCGCCGAGCCAAATTCATGCCATTCTCGAACGCGCCAGCGACCCGTTCCCTTTGATCATTTTGAGTGTAGGCGTCGATTGCACCGGACGTGTTCATAATGAACTTCGATTCACAAAATGAGTTTTATTCATCTACCATATCGATTTGTCTAGTTTTAAAAAAAAGAAAGTGGTGTAAGGATTGATTGCTGCAAAGATCGCAACTCACTCACAAAAATTTAATGAAGGAGTTAACTGTTTTTTCTAAACTTATAAATAAATTGAATAACAAAGTCACGGTTTGAACTCATTGCGAAAACGATTTATATTAACAATGCGTCACGTGCTTCCCGTCCAATGGCTAAACGTAAATTAAAATCAAAATGGCGTGTTTGGCTCGCGAGTTACACCATTCACGAGTGAGCATTCCAATCCATTTGGACCGACCGTCTTTTCACATTTATGGACAAATTTTGGATCGACAGCGTGCCAAATGGATCGATGGATCACCCGTGAATGGCCGCGAAGAAGTTCCCTAAGAAAACGTTTAGTTATTACCATAAGCATTTACGTACAACCAACATTTGCAGCTACAAATATAATATAATTTTTTTTAAAGCAAATAATGTATTTTGTAGACTGTTCTTTTGATGACGTACTCGCCTTTAGTAGTGGGAGAGTCTGAAGACTTTTTAGAAGTTACCAACAATTTGGTGGGTTCATATATTTATGGAGTCGTGTTGAAATGTCTGCCTGCGAAGGAAAAGTGTTTGGAATTTTCCACACCTTTAGGCACTTCGATACCGCTACGTTTGAGGGTACAAAATAAAACTGATGCGAAAACTGAATTTGTTGCAACGGTGGGTAATGTATACCAGCTAAATTAATTATTTCATTGGTAAATGTATAATGAACAGAATTGGTTCAGAAAAACTAAAAATAATACCTTATTTTATCTTAGTTCTACGTCTCTACTTAAATTTACGGTCTTCTTAACTTGAATCTGCTTTCTAGAGCAGTCGAATATTTTTTTATATCTTAACATATTTGACAGAGCTTACGTGGAGATTGAGACTTGAGATATCTTTTAGAATACTGACCTTCTTTGGAGAAAAATTTCAATCAATAGCAATCATTGCTTTATTAGGTCCCTTTACCCATTAATTGGTACGCAGATTTATTTCGGCGTTTCATTTATAGATCGGTTATCAATCCGATACAGCTGGAAATTAATTATATTGTTTCACCGGGAATTGAACCATTACAATTCGCTAACAACTTAGTCACGGACCCATTAGGTACTAGCTAGATGACTCATGGACGTTGCACCATTTCGTTCACGCAAGTGTTTAAATTCAAGGAATTTCGGTTAAATTTTCTGGTTAAGTTTATTTTTTCAACGGATATTTCAATTGCTAACGTGTTTGATGAGAAACAGACAGAAATATATCCTGCAGTAATTAATTTGTATAATTATAGGTGTCCCATCCATCAATATTGCTGGAACGAGAGTATACATTGTCTGCGTTTGAGAAGGGAAAGTTCAAAGCGATCTTCGAACCTACTGAGATGGGCGTTCAACATTGTAAAGTGTCTTTCAATTCTGCCGTCGCTGGGGAATTCGTGTTAGTCTAACAAATATAAACAGTTTCAGAGACATTATTTTATTCATTTAATACACTTTGTTACATAAATACTCCATATAGGTACTAATGAAATTGAATTTTCTACTTCTTTTTTCATGAAACGCTCTTGTCCTGTTGAAACAAGGCAACATGCCATTATATTATTTCACACTTCGTTACTTTAAAAATACAATCTTATGCGGTAATACCGTAGATAAAAGCATTTTTTAAATATTTTTTTATTAATTTTCTGAACCACTTGGATTTCTTTCTGGATCACCTGATATCGGCTTGCCGTTAACTTGTGGGGCCCCTGTATTTCAATGTAAATTAAAACATACATATTTAATATTCAAAGTTAAGTCCGATACATTAATTCTCTTATATAATACAATAGGTTTAAGATAAAAGGAACCGCCACTACTCCTAAGCCTCAAGGCCCGTTTGAGATTAAGGCTGGCGGATTCGCGATGATCTCATTCAAGAATGTATTTCAAGACCATCGGATGTTCAAAATAAACGTCGATAGAGAAGACTTTTATGTTAAAACATTGTATGAACCTATAAAGTCTAAAAAGGTAAGAATAAAAAAAACATTTATTTTATTGCGCCATCTATGGTGTCAAAAAGTTAATCTAAGCCATTCAGAGACGGATTTGGTGCTAAATTTTATTAGACAGTTTTGATATACATTTATAAATTAACTATTCACTGATCCATTTAAATCATTAGAACTGTTAAACTACTTATTACATTTAGATTGACTCCACCAGACCAAAGACAATATTGTTTTTGTTTTAATATATTCTGTGCTCATATTTTTTTCTAATACACGCATTTCAGGATATAAAGTTTCCCGTATATTTGAATGAACATATTGTCTCTGGCGAATACCCAACCGGTTGTCTAACCATAGAGACGTACGAACCAGCCGATCCGAAGGTGCAGTGGACATTCTTCCTTCAAGGAGTCCCGTGATTTGATAATATTATTAAATATTTTTTATTGCAAATGTATTTTATTAACTCGAGTATTACAGGGAATTATTAGTAAAAGAAGGCAGAGTTTTTAATCGCGTCACCCTCCATTATATTCCGTCACAATCATTTATAGACCACAAGCCCATGAACAAAAAATACCTGTGAAATGACCCAACCTGAATTACGCTTAGAAGGCTGTTACTATATCTGAAAAGAGCTCTGAGCACTATGCCGTCATTTCTGAGCGGTACATGTGAGTACGTGAGTGAATGGACTTTCTCAGGTACAATGGGGGAATTTCGACTAATTATTAATGTACGGCTTTGTTATTAGTGTATAGATGATTAAAAATAAATGTCGAAAAACCTAGTGCCGTACAAAAGTGATGGTGCCGGAAGTCGGTGCAAATTTTTATTTCGACGACAGTTGCAGAAGCAATATAGGTCATTTATTACTGTACGGCATTTGTGTGATTCCTTTTGGACACATATACAGATACTTTACCCGTAAACGCCGTACATATTCCCAGCGGAGCGGTCGTTAGCCAAGGGTCGCAACATATGTCTGATTAGCATATAGGTGATGATGATATGAAACAACATAAAATTAAATGATCTTGAGAGTACTTCACAAATAGATAACATTTTCCAGCATGCCGTACATTTTTTGTGGAACACATAGGTGTATGGGGTAAATTACTTTCCTCAGAAAAGAGTCATTTTCCGGTGACTTTTATCTGTACGGCAATAACACAGGTTATTAATAATTTAGACAATCTTCAATAAAAGATAAATGCCGTACACTTTCGATAGTCCGCTACCACCGCCTACCAATACAGGGCGTCCCATAGTTATGGGAAATGAAGGGAAAGTACCTTAAATATCGTAGATAGGGTATTTTACTAAAAGAAGACTTTATGTTATTTTTAAAAGTTATTAATTCTGCATTCAAAGATTTTTTAAAAATTACTTGTCTCGTCTGGGAATCAAACCGACTTAAATGTAAAAAAAACACCCCTACTTTTAGGATGCCAATCGAAAGAATGGCCAAAAACTAATAACTCTAGGAGCATTTGAAAAGTCATCTAAATTTCGGAAATTGCATATATTTTTTATCATAATATTTTTATTTGTTACCATTTATAATGAACGGCTATAAGGTACAACGGTAATATTTAGTAACATTATGTAAAAAAACAAATTGCCGTACATTATTCTCTGATCTTACAGCAGTAACAACTTGGTAAATCCTGAAATTTCGATAAATATTTAATAACACAAATATTAACTATAATATTTGGACGGCATAATTATAAAACATTATTGTCCGTGTTAAATAATATTTTGAACATGTTGCCGTACATTTTACAATGACCTTAGGGTATATGGGTGTAGGGGTAGGGTTCCGACCCTTGGCTTTCGACCGCTCCGCTGGAAATATGTACGGCGTTTACGGGTAAAGTATCTGTATATGTGTCCAAAAGGAATCACACAAATGCCGTACAGTAATAAATGACCTATATTGCTTCTGCAACTGTCGTCGAATTAAAAATTTGCACCGACTTCCGGCACCATCACTTTTGTACGGCACTAGGTTTTTTGACATTTATTTTTAATCATCTATACACTTATAACAAAGCCGTACATTAATAATTAGTCGAAATTCCCCCATTGTACTCGAGAAAGTCCATTCACTCACGTACTCACATGTACCGCTCAGAAATGACGGCATAGTGCTCAAAGCTCTTTTCAGATATAGTAACAGCCTTCTAAGCGTAATTCAGGTTGGGTCATTTCACAGGTATTTTTTGTTCATGGGCTTGTGGTCTATTATACTTTATTCAATCTCATTTTACACACGACAGATAAAAATCAGGCAAGGCAAGTATTTGTGTACCTTGTTGATGCTAAGTTTTAGCTCACTGTACACACAATATGTAGGGGCACCTCATCTTATACACAATTTGCATCATCATCAAGAATGCAAGAGGCAAACGAGCAAGCGGGTCACGTTCAATATAGTGTTACGCCCTTTTCTTGAAGTCCCTAAGTCGTTTCGGTTTGGAAATACCACTTCTGGTAGCTAGTTCCACAAAGAGGTGGTCCGCGGCAGAAAATGCCTCAAAAAGCGCTGTTGTGAAACGCCAGGCGTCGAGGTGGAAATTATGGAATTTACATTATGTCTTGACGTCTGATCATGGAATTAAAATTGAGGTAAACCCGAACAATTCTACAGAGCACTTACCATGATAAATTCGGTAAATGATGCCGATGGATCCAACATTTCTAAGCAAAGCCAAAGAATCAAACCGATCGGACGATCTGCAAAATACTTTTTTGTCTAGGAGTGTGCAGGAGTAAAACCACTCTGTTCACAACCATAGCCAAGCTGCGTAGTAAGTGCGGAAAGATAAACGGCGTGGCTTATATGCGAAACTAATATTAATTTTATTTACTACGTCTATTTTTATTTATTCACAAAATTATATACATTGATTTGTTCCATATATATAATGACGTAACAGTGTTGTTGCTGTTTCGATCTCATATAGTCCTCTCTAAATAGACTCTACTGATTAGTTTGAAAAAGGAGCTGATGGAATAAAAAAAAAGCGCATTCAGTGCATACTGATTTATTACCAGTCATTAACACTTAGATCTTGTACAACATCCCCTTTATCTTGTACGTTAACTGGTACATCCTTTGCCTTTTTCGGTTTTTTAACCTTTTTCTTTACATTTTTAGGTTTTGACGTTTCTTCCTCTATCTCAAGATTTTCATCTTCACTATCCGAGGGGAAGAGAACAAGCGGACCTTTCGGTTCCGGTTTTTCCTCCGAATCGGGTATTTTTCGCCTCTTGATCATAGGCATCTCTCCAGCAATTTCATCATTCTTAGTCACTCTCTTCCTTTTCTGTATCTTGTTTATTTTGCTCCAGTTTTCGTAGAATGCGATGAGGGGTGTCCCCTTCGCTTTAATGCTTGCTTCCCAGGCGGCAACCATTTTTCCTTCACTTAATGCAAAGCTAATTTTGGCTCGTTCCCGCTCGATAAATTTGGAGTTCTCTTCTATTTTTTCTAATAACTGTCTTATTTTCTTTGTATAATTTGCAACAGAACATGACTTGAGGAATTGTTTTATCTGAAACAAATGCAATACATTTTAAATAATGAAATATGATATTTAAATAAGGGAAACGTTTGTAATGCTCAAAAGTTTTTTTATGATATTTAAGGTTTGCACATTGGCCCTGCTTATTCCAACAAAAATGATAAAAAATGCTCCAATTCGAGTAATTCCCTTTGGCAAATGGGTGTGATTTTATATTTATATGCCCTTAGATCGTACCCTTAGTAGAACTTTGAAAAAGTTTTCTCGACGTATTTGTATACGTCGACAGCTCAAACGCATGGATTTATACACAAAATATGTAGTTTACTACACGAATTTTTTTTAAACGATATGTTCTTTTTTCCGTCTAGTTTTAAAAAAGCCAACGAAGCGCAGTTTACAACTTCAAAAAAACTAAAGGAGGTTATCAATTCAAAATATTTTTTTTTCTAGAAAGTAAGACCTATTCAGGTATAATATTAGTATTACATATTTAATTAAAATTTACAGATTACTAAACAATTAATAACAGATAATATTATAATTTAGTCTGTTAACTAAATGTAAATATTTTTTTTGAGAGAATTCGTGTAGGGTGCGGGTGTGTATTTGTGTGTGTGTAGCATAATTATACCTGTAATATAGCCAATAAAGTGATATCCGGAAAGGCAATACTATGCGACTGGTTGGCCGTATATTCCAACAGAAGACCATACACTCTATCAATCGCCGAATCCTTGAAACCATTCTCGGCTAACTGAGACTTTGCCAAACGGAGAACGCAAGAAAAGTCCAGTGGCTTCATTGACACTTTTTTGTGTTTTTTGTTAAAGTCATACGAGGTTAACACCTGCAAACGATTTCGATTTAATAATAATAATTTAACAAAATTCTTTAAATACTTGTCAAAAATGACTTAGGCCTACATACAATATACTGAACAGAGTTCATATATTGGTATACCTTATTTAAACCAATGGAAAAAATTTCATTGAACATTGGAACATAATATGACATTTAGTTTCTAAGAAGTTGGTGGACATTCATTCACTTAGCATTATAGTGGTTAGTCAACACACCCAAATATTATCCAATTCCAACAATATCACATACATGTCAAACTAATATATTTTTTTATGTCAGTTAAATAGTAAAATATAATATAGTTATAGTTGGCAGTACAGTATTTTTAAGGCATCTGTGACAATGATGTTGATTCAAATTCTAGGAAAAGAAACAATTTAAAAGCACTGGAAATTAACAAACGTAATATATATCTTATATCTTAATTATTTTGGGAAAAAGTATAATACCAAGTTAATATTGTAAGAAAAACTAAGTTCTTGGTTTAATTATTTTTACACCTGGGGATCCTGGGTTGGATTTTTGTGAGATCTTCTTTTGAAAGGCAAATGTAAGATTCAGTAAAATTTCCATAAACAGACAATAATTTTTAACTGTGATAGATTATAAAAAAAAAAATTAATAAGTACTAATAAATTTGTTATTTTTATGTAAATTAATAGTCTTACCTCTGCTAGATAGGGTAGAATAGGAATGAAAGTATTAGTGTCTCTAGACACATTGATCAGAATCTCAGCACAGTGGAACCTCAATGGATAGTACTGATGAGTGGGTACCAATTTAATGGTATTTGTTATGACCATCACCAACGGGTACAATAACGACTGCAGTTGAGGCTTATTTGACGTAGCTCCTATTAAATCAGCCCACAAATGTAGTGAATTAATGAACTGCCAATTATAAACAGCTTGCCGATTCTCCACTTTCTGTACCACTATAGCATTTCTCAAATGGATTGCCAATTGCCTGATGTAAAGGAAAACATATTGGTAGGACACATTCAGGTCCAATGCAAACATTTCCACGAGTGATCTCCTCATAAAATTGATTCCTGGCCATGTCGAGGGACTCACAAATTTTGAATTCTTCACATATGTCATGTACATCGCTTTTAAAACCAAATCCAGTAATGATGTTTGTTGGTTCCTCGTAATTCTAAGTATACTCAAAAATGCTAGCACTCGAACAGTTTCTTCGCCAGTTGACCATAATGATATAAGCTTCTTCAAAGCCATTTTAGAGACCCTTGTAAAGCAGGCAACAAAAACTGACATCTGATGCAGATGCTTTAACATGACAGTCAAGATGTTCTCTGAGCTGACTCCGCCAAGGAGTTTGAGTAAATCCTTAAGATATGCCACTAAGGGCCCTTTCAGTTTCGAAAAGTTTTTACATTTCTGAGGATCTTTTCCAGACTGTTCCATTCCTA
This sequence comes from Pieris melete, assembly GCA_963693345.1. NCBI lineage: Eukaryota > Metazoa > Arthropoda > Insecta > Lepidoptera > Pieridae > Pieris > Pieris melete. The sequence continues at coordinate 2,367,213 of CAVNZK010000028.1, forward strand.
AATAGCTTTTTAAGGCTGAAGGTAAATACAGCACACACATTTGAATAACAGCGTTGAAGACAGATGAACCTAAAATAAAATAAAAAATTTATTGCATACATTACCGCTGATACTTGGCATATATAACTAGAAGTCTCAAATTCTTCATCATTTTCTCAAATCGTTTTTTTTGAGGTGCTCATCAGATATAATGAATTAAAGTTCACTTTATGATTTTTATTGCATAATCCGTTCAGTAGTTTATACTTTGATCACTTAACAAAAAAAATATTGTAAATATGTGCATAAATATGATGGGAAAAATATACAACCTTCAACTTTAAACTCTCCCGTTGAGGTACCATCTACACTGGTTGCTCGTAACATTGCTGCATTAAATACTTTAATTACAGTCACAATTGTAGTTCTTTTTACTTTGCCTTCAGTTTGTAGTTTATTTTGCCATTGTGCAACCATTTTAAGTGTAACTTTACCTCGCGCAGATTTAGTAGTTTCATCCTGAAACACAATTAAGAGGATGAAATGTAGAAGAAAGATAAAATCCAATCACCACAATGTTAAGACAATATGTGATTAGCCCACTACTTGGTTTATTGATATATATCTAATGAAAAATTTGCACAAAAGTTGGGAATTACCTCAAAATCACTTTCATCACTGTCCCCAGTAAGAGGTCCAGGTAAATGCACTTTTTCGTCATCATCCTCATCGCCTTTCTCTGAATCATCATCGCCCGACTCTACGTCAAAGTTTAGGAGATTTTCGTCATTTTCTTCAAGAAAGTTGTAAAAGTCTGGGTCTGTTTTCTTTAATTTATCCAGAGATTTTTTATGTTTTTCTGGATTCAGCTCTTCTTCGGAATCAACATCTACAAATTAAAAATGTAATTGCATTTAGTTAGCATAGGACTGCATTTTTAAATATTAATAGAAATAAGTAAGTATGGGAAGCACATAACCTGATTCATTTGTCGGCATCTCAACTTTTTTACTTTTCTTCATATTAATTCAAATTAAGAATATCTTAAGTCTGACACTGGATTTGATAACAAGTTTAATATAAAACGTAACTATTTCGTAAATAGCATTTAATTCATATTACTTTACACACAATCCCAAGTAGGAACTAGTAATTACAATGATACCAATTACCATGTGGTTTTGACATTGATACTTGATAGTAGAGTCAATAGTGTTGTGATTTGTCATTAATGTTTTATTTTTATCCTTAATTACTTCAATTGTCAACATTCTTGACAATTGTCAACAGTCAATTTTGCAATTGACATTTCGAAGACCTTCTAGAAGATAGCAAACAATTATCAACAAACGAAATAAACTAGCAGCACGCACGAATAGTAATAAATCCAGACTGCAAAAAATTATTGTTTACGAAATTAATTTTTAAATTTATTGTCACTGCTACTAACATCCCTAATTCTCTTTTAATTGCGTCACACTGTAGTGTGTGTTCATCAGTCTTACGTTAAAATTTCCGTCAGTCAGTGTAATAGGCAACTTTTGACCACCGGTATGTTAAATTGTTTATATAACACAAGTTTTTAAAGACCTAGAATCAAATTGATAAAGGCTACCTTCAAAACATATTAAGAGTTTTACTTTAAGCAAAATAATTTCATGAATCCTTTTCAGGTTGCATCATGTTGTCTCGATTGTGCGTGTCTCGCTCTACTTTTACGGTTACCCAAACTTTAAAATCCCCTGTACCACAAAAGTTTGTTCCAAGGAATTATATTGTTAGGAACTATGCTCGAGAGCCGAGATCTCGTCTTGCCACACGCACTCAACCTACTATGTGGGAAAGGTTAATGGCACCAGCTGGGCCTAATGGTTAGTGTTAATAAAACGAATGTGGTAGTTCTTAAACAATGTAAACTAAATTATCTAATTAAATTTTGAGTCTTAGTAATAATTATTATGTTAAAGCTGTTCAGCCCATATGTCATACATATCAATATTGATTACATTTCTACATATCATCAAAGAATAGCTTTAAAAACATATCATTTATGTGTGTCTGAATTTAGCTTTCAGTTTGGGAAAAGGAGCTTTAGCTGGAGCATCCGCAGCTGGTCTTGTAGCTCTTTGTTATTATGGCTCTGGTGTCAAACCTGGAACTCTACAAGAAGCGCAGTAAGTATAAAGTGTATAAAAATGTAAAAAAATATTTGCTGACTATGCAGATAAGATAATCTTTTTCAACATCATTTTCTTGACATTATTAAATGCCATGTAAATCAAGATCATTAGATTATTTATCCTAACACATAACAAACACATTTTAACAAACAAAATTTGCATCTGCCCCATTTCTGTTAATAATTAAGTTTTGTAGCATTATCATTGGATTGAAAGTTGAGATATTGACTTCTATTGTATGTCAATAACATTGCAATTTACATATATAAATGATAGTTTGCTGTAAACCTTGTCTCAATCTTATTTTAAGATTTTGCTACTAAAAGTACATAAACAAATTGTCCATATCACAAACCACACATTGTATTGTATTAAGTAAAGGTTGAAAACCTTATTTAAAGGGATAGACCCATAGGAGAAGGGTAACTTAAAATTAAGTGGTTGACTCTTCCTATTGACACAGGCAATGCAAAGGGGGTCAAGGGTGTATTGCCAGCCTGTAAGAGAATTTTATTTTAAGAAATTTTGCTGTTTTCTTGATGACCCCTAAGTAATTTTGATAATGTTTTTTTCAGTCTCTGGCCTCAATATGTAAAGGACAGAATCAAGGCCACATATGGATACATTGCTGGATCAATCCTTTTGACAGCTGGTAGTGCCATAACAGTTTTCAGAACACCTGCCCTATTAAATCTCGTTGCACGTAATGGATGGATGGTAGGCTCCATTGATAGATGTATACTATAATAAAAAGAAGATTTTTATTTTGGTTAAAGGTCTAATTAGGGATAATAAAAAACTTAGTCCATTACAAGGAATAATAAATACATTTATTTTTCACACTTTACAATAAGTGTTGTGCATTGTTGAAGCTGAACTGACGAATCACAAGTGTACATTGTGTTACCTACGTGAATAAATGATTTTTGAATTTTTGAAACTGTTACCTTTGGAGTTATTGCAGTTTCAGTCAAACTTTATATAAATAGGTATTTTCGTATGTGTGTGTGTTTCTTGTTAAACAGATTTTATTAATCTTGGAATTCACCATGTCTCCTGCACAGTTAACTCAATTAAAATGGTTGTAAATTACTTTTTTATTTGCAGTCAATCATTGCAACAATGGCATTGATGATTGGGTCTGGCATGGTGGTACGTGGAATGGAGTATAAGCCAGGTTTTGGTGGTAAACAAATTGCCTGGATGGTCCATACAGGAATTATGGGTGCAGTCATTGCTCCAATGTGCTTCCTTGGTGGACCAGTGTTGATGCGAGCAGCTTGGTATGTATTTATGAATCTTTTATTAAATTTTTTAATTAAACAAAAAAAAATATAATTGTATCTCTCACGATCTCATCATCTCAACCATTCTCGAATCTACTTGAACACACACAAAAAATTCATTAAAACGGGCTATTTGTTTAGGAGTAGGAGGAGTTTTATTACAAACACACCCACAAGATATATATATATAGATTGTTCATAATGCTACGGAAATATTAACGAAAATTAACTAAAAAACTAATGAAAACGATTGCGATCTTTTTTCATTAGTTAATTATATTTTAATCGGAATTTTATTCCTATTTTCCTCATAAATATATATAATAATCTCTTGGAATACATTGCGATTCTATTGGAATATATTTACGAACACTGAAACTACTATTATCTTATCTAATATATAAAATTCTCGTATCGCGGTGTTTGTTTAGTTTATTTATTTAGTTTATGGTTATGTCTGAGAATCGTACATCTATTTTTCATCCCCTTAAATGTTAAGGGTAGTCCACCCCTAATTTTTTTTTTTAATATTTAGATTGTTTTTTTATGATACAGCAACAACCCCTCTACGATCTATTCTATCTACTATTTTTTATTATAAATGATGTACATGGCAAAACGACGTTTGCCAGGTCAGCTAGTATTAATATAAATCTTGACTTCAGGTACACAGCCGGTGTAGTGGGCGGTTTAAGTACAATTGCGGTGTGCGCGCCCTCTGGGGAATTCTTGAACATGAGAGCCCCACTGGCCATGGGCCTTGGGGCAGTATTCGCAGCCTCCCTCGCGAGCATGTTCTTGCCACCCACCACTGCGCTTGGAGCAGGTATTGTATTTTTGTCCCACTTAAAAAGTTTATATTATTAGAATTATATTGTTATATTAAAGTATAATTTATATCGTTAGTGTATGTATGTTTCTCCACACATTTCTCTTAAATTAATGTGACTTACGCTGAGATGCATCCAAGGGCCCAAGTTTAATCAAATATGGTTCAGTAGTTTTTGAGATATAGACATTTATAATAGGTAAATAATGTTGACTTGTATTTTAGTTAAGTTAGTTAAGTTTCTTAATTACTTTTATTTAGGTTTTGGTACTATTGTGAAAAAAATATTGGTTGTTTGTAAAGTAGGTTTACGATCGAGATGTTTACGTGATAACGTCTTATTGGTGATATAAGTTTTTGGGAAGTAAGGAATTAATGAAGATAACAATTTTTTCAAATTTTAAATTACATCTATCGTTTTATTCACACTTTTGATGATAAATTTCGGGTGTAAAATGACAAGTTTACTTATTCGACTATGATATACATTTTTCTTCATACATTCACGGAATGACTGGCAGCGCTCGAGATGAGACGGGAGATCGGTCCGTCTCTCTCTCGTTATACCTGCGATCGAACTCGTGAGGTTTTGGTGTGACACAAGTTTCTGAACATGTCACCCGACTAAAACGATTTTAAAGACGTTATCACGTCAAAAAAACTTATATATAAAATTCTTACTATGCAAACGTTGTAATACTTTTAATTTATCTGTTTTTTTATATAGGTTTTATGTATCTGTTAACAATGAAAAACATTTTATTTTCAGGTCTGTACTCTCTTAGTCTCTATGGTGGATTAATCGTGTTTGGAGGTTTCTTGTTGTATGACACTCAGGCGATCATTAAGCGAGCTGAAATGCACCCAATGTATGGATTCCAGCCATATGACCCGATCAACTCGTGAGTATTTTTTTATTATCTCTGTACTGAATATATTTTTTATTGTATTGATTATTTTATTAAGATTTTTGAGATAATAGGGCCGATGATAATTAATGTTAATCTAAAAATATGAAAGTTTTTGTTACTTTCAGTATAATACGATTTTGTATAAATTTTATTTCATTTTACACCAATAAAGTCAGACACTACAGAATTAATTTCAGAAATTTTTACGATGATAATATTGAATGACTGAATTACTCAGCGTTTAATATGTTTGCTTTTTTAAACCCCGATTCATTCAAAGTTTTTTTAATTTACTGGTACGGCATTCTAATCCATTAATAACTGTGCTTTTATAGTAACGTTAATAAAATTAGGCCCCACTTTATTTTGCACCTGTTTATTATAATTTAAAACAATTTATTTACAGAGCAATATCGGTATATTTGGATATCCTGAATATCTTCATGCGCATCGCCATGATCCTGTCTGGCGCTGGCGGCAACAAGAAGAAGTAGAATATTATCGTTAAGGCTTTAAACTTCTATACCTTGTATTATGCGTTTTAGAGTCAAAAAGAAATGTGATATGTAAAATATGCTAAGTTTTATTTAAGTAGTTTATGGTTGATCATAAATTAAAGAGTAATGAAGACAATTGGTGTTTTATTTTTTTGTTCTAAGATTGACAATTCTTGTAGTTATTATTTTAATACGATATAAATTTATTATGATATAAATTTATTATGATATAAATTTATATGAATATAATAATAGACGACATTCGTACAGACTAAATAAGATAATAGTTTACTAATAGCAAATCAATGACGTTTCATAATGCGTGTATTTAGTAAACGATCCTCGTGATGTCCAAGTGTTTCTTTAAACTCGGGCGTCTTATTGAATGGTCTGTAGATTTAGACTTCAAGTGACGTCGATGAGCGATTAAAGATGTGAATAAATGAAATCCAAATGTTTAAAATTTTCACTTATCACTAAACGTTTACTAATGAACGAACTGGCAATTTTCTGTTTTTACGAAAAATTAATTTGTAGTCGTTAGATTTTTTTTTTAATTTTACCGTAACTGTATTGTACTAAGGTGTTAAAATTATAATTTTATATATTGTAAATATTTAATGAGAATATGCACATTTAATAGTTTTAACATGTTTAATAAGAAATATGGGTTATAATTAATATCTTTATTAAACATAATACAATACTTGCACAATAATAAAAATAACACCAATAAGCTAGTCTTAGTAGCTAATAAGCTATATTTGTGAAAAATAAATTTCATCAAAATAAAAACATATTTAAATTTTACACGCTTACTGTATTGGCGCGCTTAGTTAGTCTATAGATTAAACAACCGAAAAAGTTATAAGTTATGTTATCTACGAAAATGGTCTATAAAATTTTAAATTACGTTGAAGAACATCGGCAATAGCGGCCTACTCTTGAATATATTTGTCCATTTTTAAATTTATGATTAATCCAAAACGAAATTAATTTTACTTGAAATACATACATTTTTTTTTGGTTTCTCCTTCAAACCGTTTCTGATAAGCTATTCTTAATGACAGTAACTACACGTGGGGTGGCACTTCTTCCCTTCAACGCCGCATTTACACCCGCCACTGGTGTCTCCCCGCCCACCTGGACCCCATCTTCTTCCTTTTGTGACCCAACAAATTTCTGTCTTACACGCGGAACATTTAATCCAATCACATCCCCATTTTTTAGTGATAATAGCTTGGCATTCTGGGCATCGTAATGCTTCCCCTCGAGATATTAAAGAATCGAGCAATGCTTGTGTCCCTTCGTCTGTACTATCTGCAGTTACTTCACGCAATTTCTTTTGATATTGTTCGCAGGTTTCACCATCATGCAAGGCCTATAATAGATTGTTTTATAGATTTAAAATAAGCACATAAGTAAATCTTATAAACTGTTTGTAGAATGAAATTAAATAATACATTTTATATTCTATAATTTACTATTAAAAATTCAAATTTTAAATGACATATCTACGTTGAAAAAATTTATTAAATTGTCTTTGTTTACAAAATTAGCTCAATTACGTAGGTACACGTTTTATTCAATGCGTGCAGCCAGGAAGCAAGAGATCCGTTTTGCTTCTCTAGGGTATTTAAATTAACAATTTACTGCCTCTAGGGGGTTATGAGCCTTTAGTACATTGATTTCTCTAGATACAAATATAGGATACTTGGTTGTATCTTACCTGACACGGTATACAATTTTTCTTCTTACAAACGGGGCAAGGAAATACTCTGACTCCGGGTTCACAAAATGCCCAACCTGAACAATCTGGTGTTCGGCAATGGAAGTTATTACGTGTTCCACTTTCAGCTACTGCTAAACCTCGAGCTAACCATTTGTCGTAATCCTCTGCTGATAGTAAAGCTCGAATTTCTCTGTCTTGTATAACTCCAGGACAACCTACAGCCGGACAAGAAATTATTGGCTCTTCACAATGTCGCACTGCATCCGATAGACATTCCCTACAAAAGGTATGAAGACAATCACGGAGAACAGCTCCGTCCCCGACAGCACAATCTTCAAGACATACTCCACATTCGAAGTTTTCAGCATTTAATATAAGTGCCTGTTGCTCCAACTTTATTAATTCCGTGTAAAACTCTCCGAACTTTTGTAAACTTGAAGCCTCTATTTTTGATGCTTTGTTTTCGTCTGAAAATATGATTAGATATTAATCCATTTTTTAAAAATAATAATAAAAAAAACACTAGTAGGTACTTGCCTGATTCAACTAAACATAAATAAAAAGGTGCGTCGAATGCTGTCCCTGCTAATGAAATAATGGGCACATTATCGTCTGTGCAGAGAGATTTGCCCACGATCCAGCGCTGTAACCGTATTTCTATACCGAGATAGGACAATGCTTCTCTTTTTAAATCTGCAACTGTAGAACGTTGGGAAATATTTAAACGAACCGGTCCTCTAGCTGCAATTTTATCTTCTATCCAAACTTCAATCCTGCAAAATGTATGTTTAATGTGTAATAATTAATAACACAGTGTAATATTTTTTGTTAAAAGAGCTGATTGTTAATTTTTAAGTGTTTAATAAAAATGCAATAGTTCTTCTACTTACGGAATAATATCATTAATTGCATCATTGTGATTCTCGGTTTGCTGAACAACTTCCGTTGTTGTATTATTTGTGTTATTTTTATTTATTTGTCGAAGACCATCCTTAATTTCTGTCTCCAAAAATGTTTTATTTTCTTGGGGATCGACGTTGCTTTTGTTTATGAGTTTTTCTTGCTTCGGTATTGTAATACCTGATGTAGAAGGTCCAGCTAGTATTTGAGATGAATAAGACAGAACAGAACATGAAAGACGTAGTTTAGCTAACTTCGAAGCAGCCTCAGCAGCTGCCGTCTCGTCCCCTTTAGCTATAGACGATTCAAGTTGATTAATTAATTCCCTTCGTTTTATATATTCCCCACTTCTAGCCGCCTCGATCTTTGCTTCATTTTCTTGTAACTGTTTTTCTTTTTGTTCTATAGATTTTTTAATGATTTGTGATACTGTCTTGGGATCTAATTTTATTTTATTAGGTAACGCATTTGATGGTTCATTTTTAAATTTAACTTTTTCTGCATTAGTGTTATCTAAATCTTTTGCTGGAGTTTTTGTTACTAATTTCAATTGTGAGGAAGTAACGTCGCTATTTAATGAAACTTCCGTCTTAATCTTAGTGTTTAGGTTCGTTTTCGAAGCCACTTGGAAACACTGCGCGCTGGTAGTTGCTTTCGGCTGGTAAACGGGATTTAATAACGACGATATACTAAGCGGCGTATGCGTACTTAGATCACTGTTAGTATTTGTTGCAATTTTATTTTCCTTTATAGCTTGGGTTCTGTCACTATTTTCAAATAATTTAAGTTGGTTTTTATTGCTAGCTCGTAAGAGGTTGTCGTGAGTAAATTTTACGGAATTTTCTTTGAGGACCTCCCTACTCTTAGATATTGCAGCAGCGTTGGTATTAGATTCAGAATCTGCGTTTGGCTTAGCTTCGACGAGTGGCTTTTTTAAATTACTTGATGTTATTATATCTCTTATTAATGATTCAGAGTTACCTTCAAGTGAACTCTTCGTTATTTTATCAACGTAAGTATGCCGATTGTTGTTAGAATGGTTTCCTGTTGATAATGCAGCAGATGTTGATGGTTCTTGATTTAATTGTTGTAATTTATTTTGAGCAAGAGGTTCTTCCTTATTTTCGTTTATTGTAGTCCCAATACGTAAAGTTGGAGTTTCATTTGATGCATTATTAAATTCAAAATTAATAGTGTGTTTTATTTTCTTCTGACTTGGTTTCTTCGGGAGAGAGTCTTTCATTTCTTTAAGAATTTCTTTCAATTTCTTTTTCTCTTCAACATCCTTAGATAGTTGACGAGATATCTCCGTCTGCGTAGATGAACTTGAGGCTTTAGATTGTGAATTAAGAATTTTAGTCAGTACATTTTCATTAGGTACACAATATACACATGATTTAATTGACGTATTATATTTCCGCAAACATTTAGTACACATCCACATTTTTTCAGAATTACTATTTATTGCATTTTCTTCATTAATATGTTTATTATCTTCTAGATAAGTATAATTGTGCGTAAGCTTGTTATTTTCTATTATTTCGGCTGCCTGTTTATCCAGCTCACTAATGCTGGGCAGAAATTTTACATGCGAAATATCTGCAGAATGTCTCTTCTTATTTTCAAATATTTGTTTGAGAAAACTTTTTTCGGTTCGAAATTTTATTTCTTTGCGTTGTTTGTCAAAACTTTTATGTGTTTCTGTTGATGGAGGTTGAGGAATAAAAATTAATTTAGATGAAATACTGCTGGTTCCTTGGACATTATTTACTATATTCTCTTTAGTTGAATTATCACTAGAAGGCGTAGGCGTATCGTTATTATTTATTTCTATATTTTCTTTATTTTCTGCAATCGCTTTCAATGGAGGTTTAGGAGCTGGGCGTTTTCTCTTATAGCTACGAGGTAATGAGGTTGTAACAAACGTAGGGGGTGGAGGAGCGTGCCTCTTTCCTGGCACATACGCAGCGCGTCGATGAAAACATTCACTGGCTGCCCTTCGGCATCGTTGATTGCCGCCAGATTCTGAAATATTTTTATTAGCTGGTGGTAAACTTAATCCGTCGTACCCACCCTCTTCTCTCCAGAGCCCGTATTTTCTATGTAATGTCACTCCACGTTCTCTTTGTCGTCGCAAATTTCGCTCCTGAACTCTTCTCTTGTAGGAATCGGTTGGCGAATTTAGAGGCAATGTTATTGGAGCTTGTGAATTAGGATAATATATCGGTGCCAGAAAATCGAAGCTGGCAGCGGTACGATCAGAACCTACGCTGGAAATACTTTCATTAGAAGATGAGCGTTCTGAACGACGGAGCCACGAGAAAATGGTCCAAAGACCCGCTGATAGGGGACGGGGGCGAGGCGCCTCTACTCCCACGTCACCGTTCATTACCCCTGGAAGTTTGTAAATAATAAACAATAATTACAACGCTCCTTAGTATTCTACTAACATCACCTATGATAACTTCAAGAAAATATCTCGAATCAACCAATAAAAAATACAATTGAACAATAGTATAAAAAGGAGTTCATATTACTTACAGAGTGCAGAAACGTGAGCAGAGAGGGTCAAAAGCCAAATCTAGAGCATAATGATTATCTTAAATAGTGGGATGTGCTCTGATTATATTGTACAATTGATACACTTACATTTTTTTAACAAATTGTTTTAGGTCACAATTCACATGGTACCTTTGTTTTAAATAAAATTAAATAAGATTTTGACGTTATTGTTCGCGAGATATAACACAAAGCGAGGTCGACTCATTCGGGCGAGGTAAGCGCCTCGACTCACTCGCCGAGCTAATTTTAGCAGATCTTTGCGATTCCACTTTTGCTATTTCTACTTTATTCTTAAACCATAAATTTCGAGTGGTTTATAAATCTAAAAGTTCATTCAGCGAATATAAACACCATCGGTAATCATTTTCTAAATTTTTAATACGCTATTTATATTCTTTATTTTTAGATTGGCACGGGTATAGGCAAGTACATCTTCAAGTTTGTACAAATTACGCTAAATTAAGAACTTCCCTCCCAACGCGATGACGGCCTCGTCAAGAACAAGCTTTAGTCAGAAAATAAAACAAACTTTTACGCATAAGATTTTTATTTTATATCGATTTCTACAAATATTCTACATGAAACTTTTGCGGACTTTGCGCACTAGACTAAATTAAAACCATCTCCACTTATTCACATTTATTATAAGTTAAGTATACCACTGTGGTTAAAATTCACTATCATGATTCCTCTGCTTTCTTTTTAGCTTTTTCTGTGTGTAGTTCTGTTGAATTCTGTATGATAAGAAGTGACGCCGCCACTCGTGACGTCAGTTCTACTTGGTTTAACTCATGAGCCCATGGAACACGACCCCATCGTTGAAGCTAAAAAAATACGTAAAATTTATAATAATATAATTTAAATCTTCCCCAAATATTATTTCACTGGGAATCCAACCCAGAGCTAGGTATAAACGCCATTTACCTTTATTAAAAGTGTTTTGACCTAAACATGTCTGATTCAGATAGACATACATACAACATAGGGATTGAAAACGTCCTCATTCGGCAATTTAAGCCCGTTTAAGATAAACCTATACACTTACGTCTTAAAGTCGAGGTTGCAATAATTAATCAGGTTCTAAATTGGAACCTTGGTTTAAGACATTATTGGTGCTAGTTGGTTAATAGGTTAATGTTACATGGATTTATTAATAACCTATGTAGTCTAAATAGTTACACATTTGGTGTTATCAATGCGATGCGATTATTCATGTGAAATAAAACACGTTAGGGAGCGTTCAAGTATTACGTAATGAATTTTGGGGGCTACTTTAGTAAAAAGTTACAATGAAGTAATTAAATAAAATTACGCGTTATTGTTAATATTATTTACGACTTTGCAGTACTTTACACCACAGAATGTTAACGTTTTACTATACTAGGGTACAGAAAAACTTTACGGCGCGTTACATGGGGGGGGAGGTACAATAATCTCCAAAAATTGCGTGACGTTATACTGGAACGCTCCCTTAATTATGAACGCCATTTGTGTGTTCTTTACTTATGAAGATTAATGTAGCCGGCGTGTGCAACGGGAAATAAACATATTACAATTATCTGCCATAATAAACATTGATCCAGTTCTTGACATTTACTACAAAATTTTAAACTTTTCATAATACAATACATATCATAGACCTAATTAGTGCATAGGAGAAAATCTTCTTGAATAGAAGAAAAAACCTGATGTTGAACCTGAGTTACACATACACAGCTGCCACACACAGTTTAAAATTGTTTGGAAAAGAAAATTATTCCCTAGTTTATACCCTTCTTTTGTAGCTTGAATATGTTATGACTTTTACGGGCATCACTTCACAATTACACCATTACCCGCACACAATCCTATAGGAAATAACTTACCTGGTATTCTTCCTCTAATCTCGCTAGCATCACAGCTTCCTTTGGTTGTAAAAATCTATCCACACAGGCCAACATTAATATTGGAGACTTTAACGCTTCGGTTCCAAAATTCATAGCTAAATACAATGCTTATGTTTAATATTAGTGTGTAACAAAGCGACTGTCACATCACTTTTAATATTAAAAAAAACACATTGATACCTTTCTTTATGTCCTCTGACTTATTCATAAACATGTTTTTTTCAATGATGGGTCTGTTAAGGACCAAGGTACCACTTTTATTTCAAATATTATCTTACATGACCTTAAATAATTGTTATGATTAAAAATGTTTCAATTATTAAGTTTATAAAATTTGTGTAATGTTTCATAGGCATTCACAGACAAATTTTTACGTCTGATTCATTGATATTTTAATTATCAGTATATAAATAGATTGGTTGCCAACTGGTCCATGCTAACATCTAGTCTGATCTGAACATTAGGTGTATAACTGTATAGATGTTCAAACTAGATCAATAATATATTCTGTGTTCTGTTCCTGTTCGGACTACACTTTTCTAATCTCTAAATTACACTTACCATTTAATGCTGGAAAGTCGTATGAAAGAAAATGTCTGGCTAACACTGCTCTTGTTTCTGTACTGACAGGAGGAGGCTGGAAGTCCCTTGAAACTTCCTGCTTAATATTAAACCTCTTTTCAAACCATTCTAAAACTGGGCCCCACTTTTGTTCCTGTAGAATTTTTAACTCCTCTTCCTCCTACAAAATAAGGGGCCTTAAGTCTCTATATACTTTAGGTATTAATTAGTCATGAGTATAAACATCATATTCAATCAATAATATAATAGTTATAAGGCTTCTTCAATTTTAACTGGTAAGATTTGACCCAATCCAAAAACAAAATCTAAGGTAGGTACTGCTGCAGAACAATACACTGAAGTAATCTTGCACATGTTATACAGAATACAGAATCCAAGCGTCTCTATAAAAATATTGGGTACTCTAGGTTGAAAGGGTGTATTAATTTAGCTGATGGTTAGTTACTTTTTAGATAAAACAAAATAAATAGCTTACATCTGAGAAGAAGAGGACAGTATCTGTAGCTAGATATTCTAGTAGGTGGATAGCTATATCATGTTTGTTGAGTTTTCCTGGATTGTCCAATGCAGTATTGCATAGAGCGGTCTAAAATAATGGAAGAAGGTTATCAAAGTCCAAAATAACAATTTGTAGATATATTAAATAAATCTATCATTTACTTTACTTATACACTTTGCATTTATATATCATGGAGAACATGCAATAATTGTTGTAGCGATTAGCATCTTTTTTATATAATTTGACAGATTATGAGAATGCTTGTTTTCACATGTCTTTTTGGCCTGAAAATAGGTTCCGAAGGTACCTAAAAACATATTACCTACAAAAAATGTATACATTAAACATTCAGTAGTTTATTGAAATAGATAATATGTTTGTACCAGATGCATTGAAGGTTGAGAGATTCCGTCGTGCTGTGCATCCCACTCTGCAGCGATTGCTCTTGCTAGGCCCTCAGTATTAACGTTGAAAACCAGACCGTTGGGTGTCTTTAACCTCCGATGATCTAAGGTAACCTCCCATTTGTTTTCGTTTTGTACTATATCGGCACGTCGGTAAAACCGTTTGGCCGTCGCTGCAATAGAAGATTGAACACTTTAAAAAGTATTTATTATCAGAAAAAAGCACACACAAATTGACTAACCATAATTTCTGCCTCCATTCTGCGATTGCTTACTTAAAATTGAAAGTAAAAACTGTCTTTGGAATTTTGTTGATAGCATTTTGTATGTTTCCTTTTCAATTAAGTTTTTTAACATAATACTCAAAAAATCTCAATATGTACTTAGTATGTTTACATTCATTCAAATATATATTTATATCATCCTTACAAATCTGAACTGAACAATTAAATAATATTGATACTATATACTATCAAGACTGATAACTGATTCAAATCAACTTTTTCAAGACTTCAAGTTTCAAAAAATTCAATTGATAATTTGATATATAACCATTTTTTTTTAAATTAATTTATTAGCCGGATACAAAGTCTATTGGCACACATATAACCAGTGTTGCTAGTACCGATAGTAAAAAATGTGTGCGTGTATCGGTATGTTTTTTTTTTTTTTTTTAATGGCTCTGGCACGGTTTGTGCATTAGCCAGCGTCAAGTATGAGATTTTTATCATCACTATGGGTATGTTCCGATATACACTGCGAGTACTGTATAGTGCTCCCACTGTTCAAAAATTCGTTCCGCTATGGACTGCCAGTATACAGCCGCAGCGTCCTAGGGAAATATATGACGTCACAAATCCCCACTATACTTCTACTGCGAGCACTGGCGTTTTCGAGGTAAGGTACTCGCAGTGCTTTGATCACGTGATCAATCAAAACCACTTGAATGCCTAACGGCTGATATAACTTACAGTTTAATAACAAACATTTAAAATACTAACTTACTTTCTTTGTAGTATTAATTCAATTGACAGTTAATATTAATATAGATTGTTTTAATGCGATAATACTCCAATAATAGTTTTTCTTGTTGAATTGAAAAACTTTGATGCACTCATTTGAAAACTGTGTCGAAAAACGAAGCTGACTAGTATACTGGACTGCGTTCCGTTTTAAATTGTAACCAGTATAGCTGGCTATAGAGAAACGGTTTCACAGTATACTAAATTGACGGTACTCTGTACAGTGGTCGCAGTGTATATCGGAACATACCCTATATCATATCGTGCTTTTTGCCTTAGAAATTCGATCATGTTCTCCATGTACGGTTTAGGCACTCGCCCGGTACCGCACAACCCTCCCAAAGGCCGAGAACAAATTTAAATTAAATTAAAACTTGCCCTCGAACCGGAAATCGAACCCGGTACCCCTCACCTAGCTGCCACCTAATAAGACCGCTAGGCTATGAGGCCCCCATTGACAAAAGTTAGTGTCTAAACAGATTGACAATGTCATCAGTTTATAATAGTATCATGTAAGAAGTTTACAACAAAGAAGTTTACATCATAACAACACCACAGAATACTTATTAACCAACTAAATAGTAGTACTCTGTAATTTTTATCTTGAATTTTTAATAGTCTATTGATGATATCCAAATTCTATACTCTACGTGCTTTTCCTGTGTCTTGTTGTGAAAACGAAAAAAGTGTTATTATCAAGTTATTGCTAATCATTTAAGAAAACACATATTTCTTATTTTTGTGTACTCCAGTTCCTATAATCAACATATTTTGTGAAATATTTTTAAATAAAGGGCTTTTACAATGTTAGATATGGATTTTTACGTTTAGCATTGGAAAGTGTTTGTGTCGAATTGGAACAGTGACGCGCCATTGTGTACACATAACGCTGTGAAAGAATTCTATAAATACTCATATTAACGACCTTAGTTGTTCAAAAACCTTAATTAATACTTATATTTGTAATGTACCCGCATCCCATCAGCGCGGAAGAAGACAAGAAGTCGAATTTAATACCGAGTGTAAATCTTCTTCACTCTAAAAGAAAAGGAATATTTATACACCCCTCTGCTATGTACAGAAGTAGTGCAACGTGCACAAATATAAGTCTACTGTTTACAACGATAAAGCTGTTTGGGTAAACAGTTCATTACAAAGAAAAAAGATGAAACTTTTACAAAGTGGTCGCTTGGAAGCACTGAGCAGTGCACTGTCTATACTAAATGGGGACAGCGCTGTGCAAGGCCGAGTAGAAAGCTACAGCTGTAAGATGGCTGGTGGTGAGAAAGCTTTCTACAAAAGGTTCACAGCAGCTGGTGAGACGACTCACAACCTTCAGGCTCTGTCTCCACCTGAAGGTTTCTCTTATAGGTATCAAGAAAAATTTACTTAACTACATGAAAAATATGTGAATGTTTATATTTGCTACTTAAGTGTTCTAAAGAGCCACCCAAGATTTTTTACCTTATAGAATTTTTTTATTGTAAATCCAAATTAAATAATTAAATTATGACCATACAAGGAATAGCTTTTATAATATACTTCCAGTAGTTTCATATTCCTATATTTTTCAGTCGGAGCCTTTCGGGTGATGAGGAGGGTATTCTATGTGATACAATATCACGGAAAACATTGTTTTACCTCATTGCTACCTTGAATGCTGCTTTTCCTGATTATGACTTTTCAATGGCCAAGGTAATTAATTATTATAAAATGGTTCCATTCTTAATCAATTTAACAAAAATTATATGACAAAAGTATTAGTATAATTTTTCATTATACACAGCTTAAGCGTCTGCATGGCAATGACAATAGGTCATTTAGTTTGTAATCCACAAAGAACTTGTTTTAATGCTTAATTTGTGTGAAATAACCATAAACCTTTGATTGTTACCAAATTTAAGTGATAATGATTATTCATTAAAAGTAATTAGATTGTAATCTGATTGATTTGTTTTATGCTGTTCATATTTCTAAATATTTTAACTTTTTACAGAGTAGTGAATTTAGTGCAGAACCATCACTTACGTGGGTTCAAAGTGCTGTTGATGCTGCCTTGTCCGCTGTTGGTGGAGTTCGCTGGAGGCAGCTTAAGCCAGCCCTTTGGGCAGCGATTGATGAAGAGGTGCAGTTGGCCGACTGTCGAATATATAGCTACAACCCTGACCTTGCCAGTGATCCATTTGGAGAACCTGGATGCTTATGGACTTTTAACTTTTTCTTTTACAATATGAAGCTGAAACGAATGGTTTTCTTCACCTGCAGGGCAATGAGGTATTATATAATAATCAGTAAAATATTTATTGCATTTTTCCTTTTTTTTATTTTAATTGAAATATTTCTGTTTTTTTTGTATATATTTGTTTTTTGAGGAAATTGTCATTGTTCATGTTAGTACATTACTTTTCTATTTCAGTCCTGTGTGTGCTGATTCAGGTGTTGATTTTGCAATGGACGAAGATGAAGAATATGACTAAAGTGCTTAGCTATTTTTTTTTAAACATTTTAACTTTACCATAACATTTCATATTTTACTAATACTAACAGCTATATATATTACTAAATATAATGAATATATATTAAGAATGGAGTAGGAAGTTGTTTAGTTCTTATTATGTAAGTAGGTACTATCAAATATTTTCATAAATTTTTTGGCCTAAGAAATAAGATCTCAATATTGTGCACAAATTCCTATTTTGGAGATATCATTTAAGTCTTAAATATTACCTTGATTAAACTCTGTACCTGTCATCTCATCTTTTCATTAGATGAATAGTCTTAAATATAGAAAATTATAAGAGCAGGGTTGGCTGAGCAGTGGCACTTCGATGAGTATATTTAAATAGTAAAATTATTTTATTAACACAAATTTACAAGAATTTTAAAACACTTTTTCTGATTGGTGCACATATAACAAAATTGTATGCATAAATACTAATTTAGTGTTGAAATTCTTTTATATATCTAATAAAAAATTAGAAAGTAAATTGTTCTAAAGTAGAAGGATATTGTCTACAAGGATTTTGAATGTCTAGTTCCGCCTATTGTTTCAAGGCGTTTTTAAGTAGATGTATTTAGAATAAATATTTGTCAGCTGCTTAGGTGTTTAATTTTATCCAAAGTAGTGAAAGTAAAATAAAAGTGTATATTTTTCAAAAAATATAATTAAACAATCAAAATATATCTTTAGAATTATACAACAGTGAAAAAGGGACTTAATAAAAAAGAACTTACAATAAGTTTGACAACTAAAGTAGAACTAAATCTATTTACAATGTCCATTTTATTTATTTACAGACTTATAAATGTATATAGAAAATTATTATGTAAAAGTAAAATATAATCTTAAATTGATTTATCTTTTGATTTTTATTTCATTATCTTTGTGATAGGAATATTTGTTATAAGACAATATTTTGAATAAACAAAATGTCCAACAAATTTCTGGAATAAATTCATCGAAACCCAGGCTATTAATTTAAAAAAATATTGGGTATAGAATCAGCACAAGACAAATCATACAAATGCTCACAAACCATATTGCATGCCACACTAAATCAGTGATTATATTTATGGACAAATGTGTTATATTATATTTAAAATAAATGAATAAAGCCTCAATTTTTTAAATTATACACTGCTTTATAACTGAGACATGCCTTAACCTCACACATTAAAAAATACCCCCCACTTAATAAAGCAAAACATCACATGTACTATTTTCCTCTATAATGATTCTATTATAGATAATTGCAGTTTGTTGTGCAATTGCATTAATTACATGACCATTATATTAAAAATACTATAGTAATTATTTAGCCATCTTAGAATACACTTATTTTAATTTTTTTAACATGGCTTTGAGTGTAAAAATTGGAACAATTTGTATAATAAAAGATTTTATATCTATATATCAATATCGCTTTCATTATGTAGTCTGTTTTGTCATTTTTATGAGAAGGTAAAATAGTACTCTTAAATGATTTTTTTAACATTTTGTATTTCATGCATTTTACAGATAAAAGTGTTAATTTAAATCATATTTATTAAAATGTTTGTTGTGAAGTTATAGTAGATTGTGGTCTTTGTATTTTGTCGTCTTCTATGTTTTCTCTGAATTCATGGCAGTTTATGGTCTTTTTGTAATCAATATACTTGCGTAGTATATGACCGCTATACGTGTTACACGCAGGTTCAATATGTAAAATACGTATTACAATACGATTATTCGATTGACAATACGTTTTGCATAGGAAACAACGGATAGTGGTAATTATTAACGAAATTTTGAATATATAGGACCTTAGTCTACCCGCATTGATTATAAAAACTAAATCAGTCTAATTAAATTATTTTACTTTTGTCATGGAAAGAGAAAAAGTTTCAATTATTACCTTGATAAAGTATCATTTCAATAGATGAATAATAGTCCTAAACATAGAAAATTATAAGAGCCGGGTTAAATGAGCAGTGGCTATTTGAGAAGTAAATACATTTAAAGAACAGAATATTCTAGATAAAACAGAGATTGATTTAGTTTTTATAAAGTTCTATTTGTATACCTATGGTCGTTTATCCGGCGCTGGTGTGTCGGTTTCGGGAGTGGGTGCTGGAACAGCTGGAGGATTATCTTCAGGCGATCTTAATTTAGCTCTGGGCCTCCAGGCGTCCAGTAAAGCCTCTACTCTGTCCTCAGTGGGGCCCCATCGAGCGAAGCCGGCTGCGTTTTGAAGCCACACTACTACGGTCCCACCACCCCAACGGAAGTATATCTCGTTTCTGAAATTACAGAACATTCTTCATTAATTTATTCAATTAAACCATGTGTAAAAAAAAACATTAAGCTTTTATAATAGGGGAGAGGTTTTAAGATATAAGTTTTTGACAAACTGTCAGGTTGTCAAAATATATTATAATATTTAATAATAAATAAAACATTTAAATTTGACATTATGCATGCTGATTTGAAATGGTTGATATGTACTACTATTAAGAAAAATATTTATATAATGACAACTAATTACTAGGAATTCCGCAGCTATATTCATACTTAAATTTTTCAGTTAGCAAAATTACAGTTTTAGCAGTTATTTAAATTTTTAGATTTAAAAAGTATTTCGTTTGGGTTCTAAAAAAGGTTTGTTGATTAAGCTATACTTACTTCGGAAGCAAATGTTGAAAACCGTGACGATACTCATGTTCAAATGCAGGAATAACGACCTGAAATGATATTCTATCGTTTAGGAAATGTTAAAGGCAGGCAGACCTATTAACATAAGCACTCGTAAGGACGTAAAAAGAACTAGTTTTAATGTGGACCTACAGGCATGAAGGAACACTCATTTAAGACCAGGGATGTATTGAAGAGTGGGACTCTTTTATGAATAAAAAATTATTATACTCATCTAACTAGATTTACCAAATTTTCATAAAACGCAAGTATTGTCTTTCTTAGTAAAACACGAGATAAAATGCGATCATGCGTCATACTCGTGAACGGGTGCTACTTATGGTGACTGGTCGAACTTGAATTCGTGTATGCGGTGATTTTAGTTATTTCGACTATGTATTTGCGTGTTGTTCCCACGAGAATGTAAGTCAGTGCCATGCCTACTGCTGTTAGAGGACAAATCTTTGTTTTAATAGTTTAATTTTTTATGGTGGAACATTGTGTAATGGTTGCAGCTCCTTACAAACTGGCAGTAAATGTAAAATTAGAAGCATGTAGCATTTAATATGTATTTCTTTATTGATGTTCATAAATGTACATTGTGCAATAAATCCACGTTAAAAGCACTTATTTTCTTGATTTATCCGAATAAATACAGTATAACAATTAAACAAACCTGTTTCCTTTTAAAATGGCTGGCCTGCAATTTGTGTAAGGCATGAGTGGGTCTATCTGGCCACTCCGGCAAGAAGACCACGAAACTTAGTGGTTCAGCCGAATCCTGTAATAGCCTCTCCATATGCCTTAACGCAGCCTCAAGTAAAGGCTCACAGTGAGGCGGATGCGCAACCAACGACCCCGATACAGGTCGGAGCTCGAGAAATGGCCTGCGATGTCCGAAAACATTAATCGCCTAGGGTTCTACCATGTGTTTGCCAAAGTATATACAGTGTAAACTCTTTATAACGTCATTCGTTATAACGAAAAGTCTTTATAACGTAAAGCATTATTTAAATGAGTTAAATTTATTTGGTTTAACCTGTAGCATACACATGTATAACACATAAATATCATATTTTATTGACATTTTACATCGATATCCTAATATAGTCTTGCGGGAATTCGCGCGAATGGGTGCGTGTACGGAGGTAACCGGTGGTACGTGGCCAGTGCGCTTGGTGGCTTGGTATTTGACGCACATATGTTTATTTCTTTATATTATATTCAGTGAATATTGTAACCAAACATGGAATTAAATTAATTCACTTTAAAATGGTGGTTAAATCATTTACCCCATAAACCCAATACCCATACTTTAATTCTTCCTTCCCTATAACGGAACGTCTCGATAGCGATAAAATGCTCGGATTCTTGAAATTCGTTATAAAGAGTTTACACTGTATTTGAATGTGGTTACGAAAACAGAAAATTTATATACAAATATTTGACTTGAGCTGTCAACACTGAGGTCGTGCGTTCGAATCATGACTTACACCATTGGATTCATTTTGTGTGCGCAAATAATAGTTGCTCGTATGGTGAAGGAAAACATAGCGAGGAAACCGGCATGCCCTGAACCACGTTTGTATTACGAATACTTAGTACAAAAAAATAAAATAACGCGTTTCGCTTGTTTTCTATTGGCCGAACGGAAACTTTCACGTTTTTGTCCGGAATAGACGCTGACGAATCGCAATCGCAAAAATATTTATTTTTTAGTACAGCAGGCCAGAATAATTAAATTAGAGTTTTGAAAAATCGCAAATTTCTATGCATTGTGAAATGCACCAGAACATAAAGTTAAAGTATATGTGTTCATACAATAGCCTGCATAAATTTTTTTGAAGCCAATTTGAAAGAAAAATGTATTAAATAATAGAATCACATTTCTGCATTTCATACATCATTTTGTTTAGTTATTTATTATATAATTATTGATTTTTTTTTCAGTAATCGAACCCATTTACCAGACTCACCCTCTCGATCCAAAATACGAGTCGGTATCGGCGAACGCAGAGCAATACTGTCTGAAATAACAGTCTAATGGACTCGCGAAGCATTCAAAAGTGACTCCAAAGCACCTCTGGAGGCACTCAAGCACAGGGACAGGTGCCGACATTTGTGCCAAGTGCGAATCACCACCCCCTGCCCCCACCCAAGCCGCATATCGTCTAAGTAAACACCATACGCGCGATAAAAATAATTCGAACTTCTTATCGTCGAAACAGCTGTATCGGTATAGATGTTCCTGAAAGAGGTTTTATAATGCATTGTTTTTGTCGTTCAGTGGTGTTCCGATAATTAAATTATAATAAAGTTATCCCTAATTATTACTGTTCGCTTTGACGACTTATTTCCCCATGATTTATTTCCTTACACAAATACTATTTAAAAAATACAATATATAGGTGCGTCAAATATGAAAGGAAATGCTTCTAAATATGGTTCAAAAGTTTGTAGTGGTTTGAAACTGTCTTGAGGCTGTAAATACAATAAAAAAAAATGCGTGCGTGTACTAGGTGTACACACGTAAGAAGTGAAATTGGTTAAATAAAGTTAAATTAGATAAAGTTTAACAAAAGGCTTTTATTATCATAGACATGAATACAAATACATACAACTATTTCATTTTAACTTATTACTGTACTACTATGTAGTACTAAGATTATTACAGAATTTCATTAATTGTAATAGAGTTATTAGTATTACTATCATTGTTATCGTTATTATATATTTTTGTTACTAATGGCTTCGAATCTCTTCGGATCAACCGTGGTAGGGACAAGAAAAAGATGGCGCGTAACCGAAAAATGTGACAAATGTGTGTAAATTTTTTTCCAACGCCGATAAAGAAGTTTGACTTCAAAAAGCAACATGGCGTGTAACCTGCTACAAAATTTCTCCCATACGTCGATAAAGAAGTTTCACTACAAAAGATGGCGCGTAACGGAAAAATGTGACGCGTAACGGAAAAATGTGACGCGGAACGAAAAAATGTTACACTAAATTTTTTTCCAACCCCGATAAAGAAGTTTCACTTCAAAAATTAGATTGTTTTTTAATCTGTAATTTTGAATTGGCAACACTTTCACAATTTTTTGCATAATATTATTATACATTATATTATAACGCTTTAAATTTTTAAATGTACATACCAATTTCTGTAAATAAGTAGCGTTTAGGACTTGCGTCTCTCCAAGGTATCGCAGTAATACCTGATCGCGGTCAATAAAATGTTCTACTATTGGCGGCCTGGGTGCCGGTAACGCGAATTGTACTGGATAACACCACACTTTACGAAGAGCAGCTTGCTGGAGTGGAGCTGGCATTTCCTGGAATAAATTTCTTTTATTATAGAACCGTGGAATGGTGTTAATTTTGAAACTCAGTCTTAATCTACATTAAAAGTTACTAGCCATTAACAGCCTACATTTATAGCCACGAAATCCTTTTTTTTATTAATTGTTTGAATTGGATAATATGTAGGTATTTACAGGTTCACAAATTTATCAACAAGTAAGTCATATAAATATAATATCAGGTTTCTTCAAATTAAGCGAACAGCTACAGTTTGATCAAAATCAGTTCAGTAGTTTATGAGATGCATATTTCTGGAGGTGTTTCTTCTTTTTATTATTAGATATAAATGTTGAGTTGGATGGATTACTATGTTCAATTTGTCATGACTCACAACACATAGATTGTCCCAAGACATTAGCTAGTTCGTCCTGAGAAAGTTTCTAGTCTTGTTACTCTAATGTATTAAAAAAACATTTAATGATTCAGAACTCCAATTGGGTTATAAGCATTATTTTTAGCCTATTCTGTAAAACTTTGAAACATAAAGATCAAACTGGAATCTTATAAGACTTTTGTTTGATTAATACAGGATATTTTAAGAATACTATTACCTGAATTCCATTTTCTTTTAGGAGAACACTGTGCTTTTCTCTTATTTTTCTTGCATATTCTGCAGATAAATGATAGATTTTAAGGCAAATTCCTTCCACGGAAGCTTTTGCTGTTTCTGCCAAGTGAGGCTGACATTGTCGCTGAAAATATCAATTAATTAAGAAACTGAACAGATAGAGGAAGATAATTTGTTCAAAAAAATGTCATACTCTTAAATGCGCTAAGCGATCTTGAAAATCATCATAAGTAGCACCAACAGTACGCCGGAGCCATTGAAATGTATCTTCTGCATTCCATTTAACCACCTTTCGACTTTCTGGAGATGCATTCCTTGATTCTATCATTTTCTTTGCAGCTTCAGCATAACGAGATAGCTGTTTTCTTGCATCTCCAGTAAATTTTGGGTGAGTTAACTTTATTGGTATATCATTCATAATTTCTTCATACATAGATCTTGATATTTCTGGAAAACAGTGGCTTGGCAGCAGTGGATCAGAACCTCCCTGATCATTTACTTTTCTCTCCATTAACCAACGGTTAAATGATTCCTTTGGTGCATCTATACTTTCCCTTGTATGACAAAGTTCTTGATAGCATTGCCTTAATTTATTAGCAAGTGTAAACCTAAAGCCTTCAACTTCTGGATGAGGATGAGGACAAATTGTAGGAGGGCGTTCATAGATTACAACATTGGTTGGTACCTCAATATCCCATGGACCAGACAGAACAAATTTTTTAGGGGGAGGGCCATTATCTTCTGAGGGTCTTCGTTTACTAGCACTTGGAGTCATATTCCCTGGATTTGGGGGACCTGTGTGACATATTCCCAAAGGGTCTGTTATGGGATCAAAGTCTCTTTTAACAGCTGGCAATTCCCACATAGATTCACCAGAAATTTTATTCCAAAAGTATGGTCTGTTTTCTCTTTTAGACCAATACTTTCGCCAGCCTTGTTGGATGAGATCAGGATGCAAGTCTGCAGCAAGATGTGGCGCCAAAGGTGCTGGAGCTCCCGGTGTTTGTGGAGTTTCTCCACTTCCACCGGGTGAAGACTGAATCTCAGGAGATGAGTCGCTCTGACCTGCACCACTTTCCCATGTGGAGGATCCAGCCACAACTTTGTCTCGGACATCGTTCATATCGATGAAATTGTATAAAAAATTCTTTGTAAAACCTTATATGATAGGGTCTCTTATTTATATCGACGATTTCTAACTTACGTACTTATTATTTTCTAGCTAAAATTGTCATTTCTGTACAATTATATTTTTGTTAGAATACATAGTATTGTTACCGCCAAGATAATCATCGGAGCTTAACACGCTAACATTAGTGAAACTCATGATTATATAAATTTTAAATGGAGAAAAAACACATTTTAGAAATTATAAAGCACAGAAACACTAAAAGTATTAGAAAACACTCTAAAACATCGAAATGTTTTATTAAAAAATTGGCTGGCGTAGCTCCCCAAGCACTCTCTTGACACAGATTAAATATGGAAAATACATACAGAACAGGGTTCACAACCTGAAGCCAGGCAGTTATCGTACCAGGGCCGTAAAATTATCGTAGATCTGATCCATATACGATAAATTATCGTACAGTCAGGAAAATGGCTAAAAATACTTTAAAAAATCATATGAAACGTGAAAATAAAATGTTGCAAACGATTTATAGTTTAAATCTTGTAAATTTGTGTTTTTCAAATTGAAAAAAAAAAAAATTCAATCTCTTCCGTCAAAGAGGAACAAAAATACGCAATATTTTCTCGTTGAACAATATGGTGTTCGCTCTAAGTGATATATCTATTGTCCGTAAACATCGCATATTATTTTTATCACTTAAAATTCGTTAGGTATTAAAATGTTATCGAAGACTTCCAAATCTGCGTCACCATACAAATCGTGAATTTTTTGGCTGTGCATTCTGATGCGTTTTTGTGTTTGTACATTAACGCTTTGTTCATCTGCTGTAGTTGCCTTGTGGCAGCATCAGTTCCTAATAGAAAAATAAGCCAATAGATGGCACTGACACTAAAAACTGTAATTGTTATTGGGCTATCTGTGTAATCAACAAATTTTTTATCAGACTGGAAATTATCGTACAATCTGCGTACGATAGTCATGTACCATCGTACATCGTACGTAGTTATGAAATTATCGCAAATGTACGATAATTATCGTACGGTTGTGAACCCTGATACAGAATGAAGAATGCACCTAAACACTAGAGACCTTAATTTAACAGACTAAAGAATATCTTTTACTATCCGAACGAAGCTAACATATTTGATGACATTGAGCATTGACATCATCAACAAATCAAGTAGAGGTTTCAGATTTCACACATCTTGTGTCTTGACTCTTGTGACATCTAATGCCTTTCTAGCAGCCGGCTGCCGGACGCAGTCTGTGATTTCTCTAAGTTTAAATTTTACGTTTTAAATTTTAACTAAATTATAATATTATAATTATATATTTGTTCACATTATACAACATTCTCTACTTCTTTTTTTCAAAGTATGAATTAATTAATGCGTACGCATATAGGCGCACTATATTACCTACAGTAAATGTATATTTATAGGAAAAGTTCAAATAGTCAGCCCTTCAGCAATTAGAAGTCATGGTTGAAATAGAGACATTAGAAGTAAGTTTTGTTGAACTTCCAACTATTGATAAGGTTGAAATGGAAATTCGAATTATAAATGATGGTGAAATGGTTTACGAGGATTTTTATAAAAACTTTATGTTAAATAACTCTCCATGTGTAATAAGAAATGTTTGTGGAAATTGGACGGCATACAATGAGTGGGTTCTAAATAATAGAATAAACTGTAAATATTTCATTCAAAATTATGGCGAATTTGAAGTTCCTATCTCAGATTGTGAAAAAATTGACTACAATGCTCAGTGTAAATTCACTATGGAAGTTAAAGAATTTATGGAATATTTAAAACATAACAATAAAGAAAAACTCTTGTATCTAAAAGATTGGCATTTAAAAGCCAAATTAAAGGAAATGAATTTAAGAAATGATTTCTACAAGGTTCCTGAATATTTTGCCTCTGATTGGCTTAATGAATATGCAGAAGATAATGGAGAAGATGATTTCCAGTTTGTTTACATTGGCCCAAAAGATTCATGGTAAGTTAGTATGTGAAAATGCCATTAGCCAATTCATAAATTTAAAAACTTTTATTTAATATGTATAATACATAAATTTTGCTATAAAATAATACATTCAACTTTTTTACCTGTTGCAGGACGCCATTGCATGCTGATGTATACACATCATATAGCTGGTCTGTTAATATTGTTGGGAAAAAGAAATGGGTATTGTTCCCACCAGGTGAAGAAGAAAAACTCAGGGACTCTCTTGGAAACTTGCCAATACTATTCAAAAAGGAAAATTATGAAAACATCAGATATTCAGAAGTAATTCAAGAAAGTGGTGATGCTATATTTGTTCCAACTGGTTGGCATCATCAAGTTGTTAATTTATATGACACAATTTCTATAAACCACAATTTCATTAATTCCTGTAATATAGAAAAGGTTTGGAATGCCTTACAAAAGAATTTGAGTGATGTCGAAAAAGAAATTGAGGAATTTAAAGATAGCCCTGAATACTTAAAACAATGTCAACTTATTTTAAAATCTATATTTGGTATGAATTTTAAATCTTTTGTGAAATTAATTATGCACATAGCTGAAAAGAGATTGAATCAAATAAATAGTATGCCATTTACAGTATTTGATTCATATAATTTTGGTAATAACCATATAATGTTTGATTTACATATTTTGTACAAAATTTTTAACCTAGTAGAAAACCATGCATTATTTAATAATAGTTTAATAGGAAATATATTATCACAATTTCATGATATTAAAGATAGGATGAAAAAATAAATAAAAGATAAGTTATAAATATTAGTTCTGATTTTACAATATGAATGAAAATTGAGAAATTATTAATATGCATAAATTCTGTTGGTATTTCTTTGACAAATTTTTTAAAAGGCTCTCAAATATTTTCTATGGTTGTTGATGTTAAACCAAACTTTTTGTTTTTTTTTATATTAAAATAAAGCAAATATAAAAGCAGTTGTTGAAGGACTTTACTATAGAAAAAAACTGTCAATAAAAGATGTACAAACTTATTTAAAAATGTATTTTTCAACATTCATTCATAAACATTAGACTTCATTTGAATGTTCTCTAAAAATGACAAATTGCATTTTCTTACCTGAAAATAAATACGATATTATCCAACTACTAATAATATATTTTTGTAAAGCTTTTCTTTTCAAAAACTAGAGAACAGATTTTGTACAGCTTTCACCCATAGGCGATGAAGGAAGGTTAAGATTTATTATTTTATGGTTTTACGTAATTTTACGGAAGTATAATTATTATTGTTTATTGTTGAACGTTAAATATCTTACCAAAATATACATATTCCACGCGGGCGGAGCTAGTTAGTTCATGAATTTAAAGCATTCTTTAATAATAACGAACATTCTTGTTTTGCATTTTTATAAAGTAAATTGTTTTTAAAATTTTAGTTGCCTGCCCTATTATTGCACTATATCCCAAGCTTAGGCATAATAAGGCGGGCATTAGTGTTGAAACTTGTTTTGACGAATAGAACTAAAGGTGTGCTTATAAAATAATATTTATATATTTGTTTCGTAAATCGTATGTGTATTTTCAGAATGGCTTATACAATACTACTAGAAATAGGTTTTTGCTTAAAGTTTATATATATAGTCCTTCAAGAAAACGGCCACGGTCTTACGAGACTTCTGGCAGTGTTAGTGTCCATTGGCAGCAGTATCACTTAACATCAGGTGAGCCTCCGGCCCATTCAGGAGGCAAACTTTCTATAAAAAAGGAGATACTAAACGAACAGACTCTTCATTTGTTTAGTATCTTCTTCACTGTAATAAAGACGAAGTAAGACCTCTTCCACAAGAAGCGACAGCGAAACGTTGTCTTCATGACAATTATTCAACTGATCATCGAGTTCAAGCCGCGCTCTTTCCGCTGTTCTAACAACATCTTCTATACGCTGCTTCAATTGTTCTATGCGATGTTCGAACCACTCCTTCTGTATGTTATCAGAGCATGAGATAAGCACAACTGCATATTAAGAAATTTACAGCTAATAATTTAGTCCATTGAAATGTTACAATTTGAGGGCCAAACTGAACATTTGTTAGAGGACGAAATTTTGTTTATGGAATATGTAGGGTAAACAAGTGAAATTGTTGGAATTGAACAAACATTTTCGAAAATCTGTTTAAAATATCGGAGATCATAAAAGTAAAGTAAATGTTGTTTTGACCGGCTTCAGTCAACTTTGGAGGGCTGTAACAGCGTTTAGGGTGAAAACACCTCTTTTTCCAAGATGGCGGCCGGGAGACAAGAGCGCCAACCCCACAAACTTGGGTTTAAGCTTGTTCTATAAATAAAATTGCGTCCTCTATCAAATGTTCAGCAAATATAACATTTCAATGGACTAATTGATCTATTTACTGAATCTGATTACTCGCTTAGTGGGGAGTAATTAAATATTCAAGGTTTATTTTATGCCTTTTCAACTGGACCTTGGGAATCCAAACGTCCGCGGTGAGAACAGGACCGACAGATTCACCGCCAAGTTCCTAACTTACTGGTAGTCTAATGAAATTAGTTATTTTTACCACCCACAACAACAATCCTCTGAAGACCTCATGATGCAGTTGAATTACTTACCAAAACACTAGATACAACTAGTCATATCAGCCAACAATAATAGACAATCCAGTTACCTCTATAAGTTTTTTCTGCCTAAGCTTCATGTATTTTTCACCAACCGCTAATAATGCTTTGTTAGCTTCAATAAGATTTGTATGGTTTCTTTTCATACGACTTCGTAATCTACTGATTGTTTCTTTGTGGGAGGTTTCTAGATTACAACGTTCGTCATACTCGCGTAATAAAACATCATATCGCGCTGATAGTTCTTCATAGCTAGAGTAAATATTTAGGTTCGGGTAAAGTAGGAACGAAGTCTATGATTGTGTGTTGTACTGCCCTGCAATTCTGTAACTCACTTTTCGAACTCACACAGCGGTTTTCGCATCGGCGGTCGCTCTCAAATCAGTCGTGAAGTAGAATATCATGATTTGGCATTCTGAAATGGTGGGAGCTTGTAGTTTATTGTTTAAATTGTTATTGTTCGAAAAGTGAGTTACAGAATCGCAGGGCAAAAAAAAAAAAAATCTTTACTTAGGAATATGAGTGATGACGAGACTTCACGCTACAAGAAATATATTATTTTAAAGGTACCTAATGGTAAAAAAATATAAATTTACAATATGATTTGACTTTCAATCCGAAATCACTTTACATACGAAAGTTATACGCAAAATAAGCCTAAGCCTCGTTTGGCCACTTTTGTATGTTATGATCCAAAGAAGTAATGTAATATGACTTAATAATGCTACTCTGAAAGTTCTGATAACTTTCACTCACTGGTATTTGAGACATACAACGTTCATAGAGCCCCAATCATTCGCCAAGTCTTCTGAGCTCCTTGATGATACACATTTTTCTAAAAAAATTAACACCTTATTACACGTAGTAAAAACGTTAATTAGTATTAAATATTTAGTCTTTATTATTCTCGTTTAGACCGTAATAGCATTTACTTACAATAAATCACAGGGCTTTGGTAACGTTTAAAAGCGGGCACTAACCAAAATCAATCATCGTAGATTTGATTTTATCTCGTGATGTTTGAATTAAAAGTAATTAATATGTTTTGATCTTCATATTCATATATTATTTTAATTGTTGACTATAATTAAAAGCACAATAAATACCTCGATACAAATATAAACACAAAGTCACCTCTACGTTTTGCCTAATTAATTTTTATTCAATCATGGCGAGTATTACGGAGCCAAAAAAAGACGAGTGACGTAAGTATGTGTCTCATATTATTTAAAAAACGTAATTTACCTTCTGAAGAATCGTTTTTGTTTGAGAAGACATACTGCTCATTGGTTGTGTGAAAATGTTTACACTGACACTTTAACAACTGGTCTTCGTAGTTTTGAGTCTTTTTCAGACTTCTCTCAAGACTACATAAAATATTTTTAGCATTTAAAACTCCATTGAGAAAATTATCGCATGTTCCGGCAGGTTGCTGAAAAATATATTATACTATAGGTTTTAAACTATGGGCAGTATCTAGCATCAGATGAGCTTCCAGCTTTCCTACAAAAATGTTAATAGCTTATATGAAGCGAATGACAGTTTACTAGCCATTTTACACAATACAAAATTCTGCATGAATGAATGGGTTGGGTTTTAAATGTCAGTGCACTTTTTTGATGATACTAATTATGTAGGAGTCTCGGGGGACCTTTATTGGAACACCTCCAAGTGATTTTTGCTGGACGCCTCTCGCTTACTAGGTATTGAATATAAACTACTCTGCGCTCGAAACAAGTTGAGTTTTGTATGTCTTAGTAGGTAAAGTAGTTTGTCATTCTTGCATAAGCCAAAGAAAAAAAAATATTTTACGGACAGCATAAATTCGTGTTAGTAAAATATTTTGTGCAACGCTTTTAAGTAATCTTTTTCTAAACACGTTTCGTAAAGAAAATTAAATTAATATGCCAATTATCCATAGAAACTGAAATAACTTACTTTATTTATTTCTACATATTTGAAGTTTTCCGGTGCAAATAAGTTATTACCATAATAATTTTGATGCATAATTAATTATCTTGAAATTAGCTTCTTCGTATAATTATGATTGACGCAAAATGACGTTTAGTCAAAAAGCAAAGAGAAATGATAACAGACAAAAAAATGCAAAATAAATTATAATCTAATTTGTGATTGTGAAAACATTTTATTAGTCCCGGGCCCCAATTTTATTTAAAAGAAAAAAATATACCATAAAAGTTGTCAATAAAAGTTTATTCAACTACAACAAAAGGCATAACAATTATAACTAAATCAGTCTAAAAATATTCTACATCTCACTACATTTCATATAAATCATCTAAAAAGGACAACTCTACATATGGTGTAATTGCACAAAATGAAACTTAATTAAAACATCATCAAAAAGCAAATTTTCCTATTTTTGGTACATGATTCACTGGCATTTTAAAATATGAATAAAATTAAACATATATACCATAATTGCAAATGAAACAATATATTGTTACAATATACTAAATAACTGCAACCTTCAGACCAATATTCCTAAGATTTGTCTTGATTAAACCAAAAAAATATGGAAGACATTGATTGCTTTAACTTTTTTTTTGTATAATTGTGAAACACTTACCAGCAGTAAGGCATTTGGTTAATTTTGATCAACAAATACTACATAAACTATGTAACTATATATAGAAATAAAAAAGAAAACTTAAGTCACTAGTCAGTGTTTACAGTATAGAACACAAGTAATAACGAACCTTAAATAGGCACCTTTTGTAAAAAAAATTGTATAATATACTAATAATAGTCATTAGATTCTAGATGTGATGTTGGGTATATTACAAAAATTAACCAGAAATTAATTATTTCTAAAGTTAATTGTGAAAACATAAATTTATAAATTGTCTCATTCTACCTGTTCTGCGAGGGAACCAAATAGTATTTTTTTTAATGAAAGAAGAATGATAAAACAATTGGAACCTGTTTTTATAAACCTCTGATTTCTAAAGAGACAACAGTATTGTTTGTGGAGGTAAAAACTTGGGTTTGATCTAACAATTTTATTTAAACTAACATTTCAAATTTACTTAACATATTTTAAGATGTGATAACGATTTATTGGATTTATTCAAGATTTTTTTTTTACCAAAGCTATTTGGTGTTCAATCAATCATACCTCAGCTTTGCCAAATGATAGGTTGAAAAATTAACCAAGATTATACAAAGAGATTTCTACCAATTAAGTAGAGATGATCATTAAGTTTGTCTTGAATAAGATACATATTTTATTGTGAGGATACAGTCTCTGTTAATCTAGTTAAACTAATTTCTTATGCAACTAGTAACTGGTTATATTAAACTCTATTTAACAGTAGCGAGGCACTTCTTTGGAAAGCTTTAGATATGTTGTGCAAACTAATGTATGTTCTTTTGTAAATTAATTCATCAAACCAACTTCGGCAGGTACAAAAACATGTAACAATAAACAATATATTACAGATAAAAAAGTTTAAAAGATAAAATCTGTACAGGAACTGATCATGATAAAGCAATCTTATAGAATATTGGATCAAAAATGGAAAAAAATGTTGAGCTTTGGAAAATTTTCATCTTAAGATAAATAGTGATACCTACTGAGATCCACAATCAAATGTAGATTACTAAATTTACAAATGGTTAAAACTGCACATATTTTAAATATATCTGCAAATTTTTAGATCCTGCAATGTGATATCAATCTTTGAGATAATTCTCAACCAACATTGATACAAAAATATATGGCATTCTTTGGTTTGTCTGATGTGATTTGTTTAAATCTAAAATATGATTAAAACAGCATTTTAGATAGATTTAAAATGTAAATATTTAGCCCTATAAGATCCTGAATAATAACATTTCTCACAGTACAGTTTGCTTAATACAAGAAATGTAAAAATATATAAATAATTCAGTAAACTACACTTGACTGTGACTTACGCTACCGAAGATTTTTATTTAAATCAGGTCTTGTTTCATAGGGAGTTTGTGATGTTTTGGAACAGTCTCTTGCCCCACCATGCCTCAAGGTCGAAAGGCTTGAAATCCTGAAGAACTGGGCGTGGTTCATCATCTTGATAATATAGGCTTGTGGATGGGGCAGGCGATGAACTGCCTGAACCTTAAAATAATTTAAATATTTTCTTTGGTGAGACATGGGTATTTAAAGCAAACAGTGTCTAAGACTTTCCAGTTAATAGTTAAAGATTGTTATTATGAATATGATTATTATTTACATTAGCTGACATTTCGTACTACACAGCTTCGAGTAATTGGGAAGCTAAACTAAGCTGTCAGGATTCCTTATAAGGTAAACACTCACCTATTGTACTTGTAGGGGTTGAAGGTTCACTATCAAAGTTTGCTGTTTGAGTCCAAGCTGGAATAATATATTACATTTTATGCATTTGCCTTATCGTAAATAGTACAAAATCCCAATAGATTTTCAAATATATTTTTTTTGGTGATATAACCTCTATGCCTTCTCCATTAAATGTTTTTTCATAAACAAGTCATATAGGACCTGGCAATCAAACCCAAATTACCTATGTCACGACTAGCAGTCTAAGAGATGCATAATATGATATTAGGTATTATTATGTTGTGTTTACTTACTTTCATTTATGTATCTTATCATTTCTTCATGTTGAGGAGTCAAAACACTGTGTTGAATTCTTTGATGTACTGTTTTCTTTCCATTGGAATGAAAAATTGGCTTAGGCATACTGAAATAGAGGATGTGAATTGATACTTATATTTTATTATAAAAATATAAGTTGTCATAAGCATTATTATAAAAAATATTTGTGGGGTATTATTATTGAATTTGCGTCACTGTTAAGAATAAAAGAAGGTTTTTTCATTCCATAAACAAACGTGATAATTTCAGCGAAGGTTATGTAAAGAACTGTGGTGAAATAACTTATACCATTCAAATTGCATCATAGTTAATTCACTTCAACAAGCTTCACTCACCTAATAATTTCATCATTATCAGAATCAGAAGACTTCCTATTATAATCCTTTCGGCTATCCAAACGTTCCAAATTCTGTGAAAGACCTATTTAAAATAAATAATATTTTTTTAGATATTGAAAGGTTAGATAAACATCTTAACTTCTCACTCTCAAAAGTATACCTCTTCTTGTTTTGGCAACAATCTTGCTAGGTCCCTTGGATACAGTATACATTTTTATTTACCAAAAATTTCTAAAAAAAATTATATAAATTTATAAAATTGTTAAATTAGGGCTGCCTATCGACCGCTGAATGCTGATTGCTGATGGAGTTCATGTGACAATTGACGTTATTTATAATGTATTAAGAAATGACTTTGACTTAGCATTTTGACAGTTATTGTTGTTACATCATGGCAATGTCAGTAAGAAACAGATAATTAAACTTAAAAATACTAAACTGTTTTATATTTGATTGAAATTGAAACCACATTATGTAGGTAACACCCTTAAATAAAGTCAGACACACAAGTTGTATCCAGTATATATGTACTGTATCAAATCTAAAACTAAATTCTGGCAAAATAATACGGACAGAATCATTACAAATGAAGCTCAAAAAAAGCTATGTAGGTAAGCATATAGCCTTCATGCCCTCATTTAATTTTTATTTTGAAGTGAAGCTTCTTTAGGCGCAATAGGGTAAAATGTTTACGGGTAAAATGCAATAATAATAATATTATCGTCACCAAGTTGTGCAGCGTTTTTGTCGAAGAAAAGGGATAGAGCGATTGAGACCGATTGAAAAAGAGTGAGAAGGGCGAATAACCTTATAGAAATTCTATTTTTAAAAATTTAAATTTCGTAGAGAGAATTGATAAAATATAAGTATTTTATATTTTATACAAAATAATTTATTGAAATCTCAAATGATGAATTGTAAATTTAAATGCCAGGTGTTTTTATTATCGAAGAAATAAATTAAAAAATTACATTTATGATTTGCAATAATTTTCGACACTTTTAATATTATAATGACAATAAAATTAATTAAATTTCTAACATATCCTTTTTCCCTCATTGTGACACGAGAATTTTATATATTAGATAATCATCACAGTGTATATATAATTTGTGGTAGCAATTAGTTAAAGCGTTGACAAAATAAAATTTAGTGTCCTAAAAAATGAAAAATCAACTTTTGCGTTTTATTATCTGTCTACGTAGTACATAGGTACCTAGCACAAATATAACACATTCAAAAATATTATTTTGGAAACAACTTATCTCAAAGGCGAAAACGTCTTTTTATAATAGTTGCTAGCCATATGAGTCCTAAGTAGGTACGTGAACAATTGCTAAATTTTATTCAAAATATGTATCCATACAGTATGTGCACGTGGAATAAAGAGCAGTTGCTGCTTCCCCCGTCTTGTGTAGACAAAAAAGCAACCTTCAGTCTTTCAATGTGCTAGCAATGTCCCACAGATCATAGACCTAGATATCCTCAAGTAGGTACGTATGTCTTTTTAAGCCTCTATGTACAACAAAGTATCTTTCTTCTTTTTTCTTGAAAAATAATAACAAAATAATTCACTACTAATAGATGTGTTTGTTACTGAGTCACTGCGGCAATGTTATACTACTTCCTTTTTCCATTGAATGAATATTCAATCATATGAACATATATTAGCGTGATTATTTCCGATTAAATTGTAAACAAATTATGAAAAACTCGGGTTTGTATGGAAGAGTTGCGTTATTTCCGTCAATTACATGAAGCGACGACAAAATTGTCGTGACGTGAATTAATAAGACATGCAACCATCATTTAAAAGGCAAGTGCTTCCTGTGGTACTTATTATATAATTCTAATTTCTTTTTTAGTTTTTACATAAATTAATCAAGTAAGAGTAATAATAATCAACAAAAGGCTCTGGATTCGTTCCGATGAACTAACTTCTAAGCGCTGATGAACGGCCAATTGTTCTTTCTCTACCTTCTCGTCTGCTATGAAAATTAATTAGCAAAATAAACATACAATGTTTCTGTTTACTATGGTGCTTTGCTACGTAATTCTTTGTATGTTGTAAGTTCCATCAATCATCATTCTGATATTTTTTTAGCTTGATGGTCTCAGGGCCTTCGGCTTAGATTCAGAAGCGAGACTATCTCAAAAATCCAATGCATTTTTGACGTACGGGTCTTAAATCGCAGAAGATACAAGCTTCTTCTAATGCCCGTTCTTAATTCTAATGAACTTTGCTACTAATTCGTTTGTAGGCGCATTAAAAATAATCTTCTTCTTCAGATTAATCAAAACGCATTATTACCTACTTCAATTATAAATGCCATAAAAGTTATATTATTCTTACTGAGCTTTGGCCTTCCGAACTCCGAATATTATAGTTAAATTTTATAATAAACGGCTTATCTCATGTGGAACGATTTTAAACATGTCAAATTTCTTATAGAAAAACAAGAATCATTTAAATGTTATGACATAAATATGAATACGGTCTTAAAAATCAATTTAATTTTGTGATCAACTGAGGCAAGAATATGTCCAAAAGATCTTAACGCGCAATAATTTTATTTATCAAAAGTATATAATTTAATAAATCATACTGCTATAGCTTTCATCTGAGTCATTCTGTGTTTTTGAACCTGACATTTTCGCCGAAAAACGAATCCAGCCGCGAAAAAAAAAAACAGTGGCGCTACAACCTATTTAGGTCTCTGCCTCAGATTTCTGTACACACACGCCGTCGACTTTTTGGGTCGAAGGCAAGCCGGTTTTCTCACGATGTTTTGCTTCACCATTCGACCGAATGTTAAATGTGCACATAGACAGAAAGTCCATTGATGCACAGCCGGGGTTCAAACCTACGATTAAGGATGACAGTCGCACGCTGAAGCTGAGCTAACACTTACTTTCGGACGAGAGTGTGCATTTAAAATCTTAGCCGGTGGCTTTAAGTTATTGTAAGTAGGACTCATAAATGTAAATTTAGTACTCAAAGCCAGACTTTCCCCATTGTAACTTTCACTTAACGAGTGTTTGAATGCACAATTGCGGATGTATCGAATTTTAACTCGTTTTGCAGGAACCGCTTTAAGTGGTACTTAGTGGAGAGCCACTTAGTAAAGCGATGATAATGTAAATAGTTGAACAAGTTTTTATTGAAATGTAAGATAATCACTCATTGCATCAATAGGTTTTTCAATAATTTTATGTTGTTTGGTAAGTGTTCCAAATACATCTAATATATAAAATTCTCGTGTCACAGTTTTCGTTGCCATACTCCTCCGAAACGGCTTGACCGATTTTGATGAAATTTTTTGTGCTTATCCGGTATCTATGAGAATCGGCCAACATCTATTTTTCATCCCCCTAAATGTTAGGGGTAGTCCACCCCTACATTTTTTTTCTTATGTTTTAGACAAAATTTTTAATTTCTATTTTTTTATGATACAACATTATAAAATACATACAACCCCTAATTTTCACCGCTTTACGATCAACCCCTATTTTTTATTATAAATGATGGCAAAACGACGTTTGCCGGATCAGCTAGTATTTTTATATAATAAATTTTTATGAAGGTGATGCATAATATTCTAACTCGGCCGATCGTCACATTTATCTTATTTTTTTTGTTTCGCTTGGTTTTGGACGCATTTGAATTAGATTTTTGGCATTTTTATTTATTAGTTACGCCCTCATTTCTATAATTTCTTAGTGAGAGTGTGTATTTTGAACTCTTTCAAGGCAAAGTATTAGTTGCTATATTATCAGTATAACCTATTATTGTTCCCATACTAATTTCCTCCTTATACGACTGACAATTGTGTGGCTTTCTTCATGTTAAGAATAAATAAAAAAATTGTGAATCAACAGCCACCAAACCGTTCTTTGTGGTACATTAGGTTTAAATAGCCGTTGGCATTTTTTTCATATCTAGTGGAAATTAGTTTCCATACATTGCAAAAGGCGGTACAGATATACTTAGGATAAGATTCGTGATCTGCGTGATCACATCACTTCCGGAATTATGCTTCCTGCTACTCAGGCAGGAATATATATCAATCTCGGCCATACACGACTACTCTATTTCAGAGGCCCTCGAAGTCGTTTTTGCATACTATTGGCTAAGTTATATATACTTTTGTACATATTAGAATTAACATGTGTAGATTGAGCCACCTGAGTAATTTTAAGAGCGAAATTGGCTTCACAACCGTTGACGTCACTCAAAGGGTTATTCGTGTGCCTGATATATCGTCATACATTGTTGTACTATAAAAGATTAGCTGGGCTCAGCGGTTTTGCAGGTAAATCGTAGGTTGTTAGTAAACCCTCTTTCGATTCAATACAAAATTGTTCAATCCATTTAACCATATTATAGGACAGCTTATAAAAACAAAGGAGATCAAAAGATTAAAAAACATGGTTACTAGGTAATATATATGAGACTAATAACATATTGTAACATATTGATGCCTGGCTGGCTGTATAACTCATAATTATGTAGTATCTACTAAAATCTAAATGCAGTGTACAATTACACAGCTGTGACCGGCCTTCTACATATGAAACTTGATTCAAGTAATTAACTCTGTATGATTCCAATTGACCTATGTCATCGTATCAATTGATAGAAATTTTGAGAATTAGAGGAGCTAGCGACGCTAAAATTAAAGTTATTGGTTAATTATTGCCATTTCTTATATATAAATAATTTTAAAATCCAGGAACATTAGCAACATCGAACACATTCTATTATTTTATATTTTTTCTATGTAATCTGTGACCCGATTGCCACGTAAAATTTTCGTTGACAATAAATAGCGGATAGGACAGAGTAATTAAATAACAAAGCTAAATTGATATAAGCTTCTTTTATTCGAAAGTACCATGCTGCTAATAAAAAAGAATAATGACATATGTCAATGTTTTTTGTTCATAAAGGAAACTCTTAATAGTAAGTAAGTAAGTATTTACTGGTGACAAATTATCTTAACGATACATTAAAACAGTGTAAAATTACTTACCGACAATTTTACTTATTAAAATAATGTACCAATTCTAATAATCACGACAGTGCTATCGCTCTCAATAGGTCACCATCACGTCTGTTTTGCTTGAGTTTCACAGTTATCCAATCAGAGTTGTTCGCGCCCTCAGCTCGCGTGCGCGCCTTTATCATAATCGTAAAAATGTTTTCAATACGCCGTTCACTAAACAATAACAAAATCACCTACATAATGCGCTCCTGGCACAAAACCGAGCCATAATATAACTAATCTTCGGACTGAGAACACATATTGTTGCATTCCGTAAAAATAAATAACAAAACAAGCCGTCCGGTTCCTTCGCATGTTTGAAGTTGAAAAATAAACTATTTAGACTCGAGAGTGCAGTCACTTTGAAAAATGTATCGTATTTTAATAAAATGGATTTATATGTTTTGAAATATTAGTGTTACTAAGTGACAATAGTTCAGTGATAGTTGTGTGACTTGTGTGAGGAAAATATATTTGAATAAATACATTTTTGGAACGAAGTAAGTGATTGTTCTTTTTTTTTAACAAACAAGCCAGTGGACTTCTTCTGAGTAGATATATGAGGACAAGCAGCCAATGCAATATGTTTATTCGTATACGAATTAAAATATATTACATAAATGTATTTGAAAAGTAACCTAGTTAGGGACGTCTATTTACTCAATAAGTAGGGAAGTCACAAATTATTTTTATAGCTATATCCGATAGCTCGTTTATGTATCACGGATCTATACTTTTATTTATTTGTAAATAAATTGTTATTAGATTGCATATAATTTTGGCGCGTGAAAAAAATACAATAAAGTCTAGAGTTAGCCTAGTAATCGTGTGGGCAACCTTGGTCGTTTTTAAATTTCTTACATATTTTATTTTTTATGAAATGATATAATTAATTGTTGAATGCAGTAGGAATGTTATTTTCATATTTAAATCGTATCCACCTTTTTTAAACCACGTTTTTTCAAAATTGCGATGTGGCAGTGTACGCAGAACTATTTATATGCAAATGTACAAAATATAATGAAAAGGCATGTTTTAGTACCATAAATTAAATGTTTGACGAAACATAATAAATATATGCTCATTTTCTTAAGGATAAAAATCTTGCAACAAAATTATTTCTATTTGTTACATTGATCCCTTATCTTTTACATAAACACGTAGTTTTCGTTATTCTAGTTATTGATTATTATAGTTAATGTAAAAATGTAATGCAATAATTTTATTGAATAGGATTTCGGGTTTACCTTGTATAGTAATTATAGCCATCATCAACTTATAATGTATTAAACCGTGATTCAAATGTATGTAACTATGTAAATTTATGCAACAATTCAAATTAAATTAGTATTTAATTTCTTATTGTCCATTATTCAAATATTGTGGGAACAACAAAGTCATTTTATGTTATGTGAGGTGGTCCTGCGTCTCCAGAATTATACCCAATCAGGAGTATGTGAGGCTCCACATACTTCATAAAAAAGTAGTTAGTTGATTGATTTCTCACATACGCCGTCGATTTTGAGGGTGTCCAACACCAACTTACTGTTCTTTACCGTAGGAGAGAGAGTTCAGACCTATTCCAGACGCTTTGGTAATCAGAGAGAGCAATAAAGAACTTTTAGCATTATACAATGGCATCAGTCTTGATGAACTTTCAAATTTTAATATAAAATGATGTTAATACGATGCATGGTGATATAAAAACTCAAGGTTTCAAATGACGTTGATTGAATTGCAAAAAGAATATTGTATTGTGTTACGTTAATGAAAAAATTGCTTTAATTAAAAAAAGAATAGCTAATTATATATGTATCTATAACCGTGTACATACATTCGATATCAGCGACTTTGTAGTCATATTATTTTGTAACTTATATTACTGTAAGTTCGTTTAGTGGATCGGATATCATAGACAAAGATTAATCAAAATTATTATAAGATAAGTTTATCTTCACTTGGGTTTTGATATAACGAGTATGGAGTGGCGCTATAATAAAGGCGTTTAGATTTTTCTAATAGGCAAGAGTCGAGTTTCTGGTTCTAAGGCATGACATTCCTCACGATGTTCTTCTTTACTGTTAGAGCGAGTGGTAAATACGCACATAGATATTAGATAGTAATTTGGTGCATAGCCGGGGTTCGACCTCAAAGGATGAGCCACTAGGCCATCACTCCTCGAATGAATGCGCGATTTTGTGTCGATTTGATGTCATTCGACTATAATAGTCGTAGAACTCTAAGTACTAATTACTCTCTAAGTACTAATTAATAATAATACATAAATTATTTGTTGAGTGTGCCCTTTATGGTGTGTTGGATTCATTGATTCTTTGTATTCGCATTGTAATAAAACGATTTAGCGAATATCAATAATTTCGCCTTTAATTTGCATAGACAAAAACTTGTTTTGGAATATGTTTACTCAAGTGGTTACTTTGTAATGTGAACAATTGGCAATTTTGTATAAACACGTAAATTCACGCTGACAAACAGATAATTTTGTCATTTGTACTAGAACTGTGTTACCGTTTCTCGTAAGCAAAATCTTATTCAAAATTAAAAATCAAAATCATTCGTTCATTTAGTTAACAAAATGTACACTTATGATCGTCAATAAAGAAAGACATATTAAATGCTTATAATTTTACATTTACTGCCAGTTCTCAAATCAAGGGCGTAGAACGGACGAGAAGAACTGGCCATAAACTCTCCGCCATTTTTATATTTTTATTAAGTGACGCTTTCGGTGCGCTCGCGGTGTATGACGTTGTATGACTCTTGTATGTGTATGTCCAAGGCAATATGTTTTATTACTTCTTCCGACTATCTTAAAAGTCTAGGTCCAAAATTTTTGCGTGTAGCTGTCCGTTATTGTTTCAACATAATTATAATATATATACAGTCACAACCGTTTACGACGACATCGTTTAGAACAACATACCGGTTATTTTGACCAAAATCAAAGGTCCCGGCTGAATTCTATTAATAACAACCTCATCGGCTGTTACGACTATCGGTTTTTACGACCAATATGACTAGTCCCTTCGATATCGTTATAGTACATTTTGACTGGCTGATTTGAATGGCTGCTAACCCGCTTGCTGTAAAACATAGGTCATAGAGATTTTCTTATTTGTAAAAATGCATTAAAAATATAGATAAACAATAGGTATTTCATTACTATAATATTTCGCTTATTTCCCATAGTCAGCTTGTGGCCACTGGGTATTTGATTCGACTTCATAATCAACAGTGTACAGTTAACAACATACTAATTTATAACCTATATACATCAATGCCTGCGGAAATCCAGTTGCGATTCTGATAATGACAAATGCATGCTGATAATGTCATATCCGGTTAGCACGCGATGCGTTGTTAATATCTAAAATCTATTTACACGTTTTAATTGTTAACTCTTTAATAAAGACCAATTAAACGATAAAAACTTATATATAATAACTAATTTTCTATTACAAAGTATCTTTTCGTCAGCGAGCAGTGTTGGCTTAGTAGTTTCGTGCGTCTCTCATCTCTGAGGTCCGATTCCAGCCTGTGCACCAATGGACTTTCTATATCCGCATTTATCAGCTAGTGCGGTGAAGAGAAACATCGTGAGAAAACCAGCATTCCTTACACCCTAAAAATCGACGGAGTGTGTCAGGCATAAGGCTGTTCACCTACTTGTCCAAATGATTAAGAAAAATAAATTATCACGAAATAGATACAGAAATCTGAGGCCCAGAGCAGGTTCAAGGTTTTTTTAATATATTTTCTTCAGTAGCTTTATTATGAACACAAATATAACTAAAGACACCAGAATCTCCCTTCGTCATTTGACATCAGCATCAAGTTTGGGTGAACAGCAATCACAAGTGTTACAGTTCTTGTCTCTTGACATAAGTCATCATCATCCCATTCCAATTTTAAATGATATCTCTACCAGGTGCTACACGTACCGGGATACGAAATCTTGACTATAAATACATAAAATAAGGAAAGTGTAACGGATGTAAATTTATTACGATGAATATGGATTTATATCATTTAAAATTTATAACCACTTTATAAAACAACTTTCACTCGTGTCGAGCGCTCGATTTCATACAAGGTTTAAAGCCATAAATGTCTTACGATTAATATAAAATTACAAGCTTTTTTAGCTAGTACCTACCAGATATTTAAACATTAGCTAGCTACAAGTGCCCTACCTATCCAAAAGAATGGCGAAAAGTATGCTTTTTCATAAATTTAAATATAATATGGACGTAAGTGAACATTTCGGAATTTGTGCTAGCGCTTACGAGCAGTACATGCATTTTAAATGTTATTGGTGACTTACTTTTGACTCCCTGTTGTATCCATTAATTACTCTAGTTAAGTAACTGTTTGCCGCGATTAAGAGGCTGATTGTTTTGTAATTGTTTTAAAACAATTATATCTTCTTAGATATTAATTGAAATCAAATGTTGTCGATGGCAATTAGGTTCAAAATTATGAGCTTGTGATGATTTTTTAATTATATCTAAGGATTCATATTATCATATATTCCCAAATAATGTGATGAAAATTTGTAGCGTTTTATAGTTTTAATAAGTTAGACAGCAACGCAACAAATCTATAGAAGAATTTTGAACCTCAACGTTCATCGATTTTTGTCACACGGCAATATTGTACTTTGTTAAATACCTAGCAACGAATATGCATAATGATCTGCATGTTACAAGGTAAACATCTA
The DNA here is from genome assembly GCA_963693345.1 of Pieris melete. Lineage (NCBI taxonomy): Eukaryota > Metazoa > Arthropoda > Insecta > Lepidoptera > Pieridae > Pieris > Pieris melete. Next base: position 2,412,098 of record CAVNZK010000028.1, read on the forward strand.
ATCCTAGTTATGTCATGGTGAATGATGCTAAAATACTTTTTTTAAAGATATTTTGTCGGAAATTACGCTATTCACTACGGCTCTCGTGTGTCAAAACGTATTTGATTTTGACATAAGACTCATACTTTGTGACGATAAATTCCATTTGCCCAAACTTACAAAATTGTTACCTGAAACCGTCAAACAGACTAATTTAAAACAATATGACGTCAAACAACAAAACCATGCATTCGTAGTGAAAGTTAATATTGAAATCGCTATTAAAGTTACAGGGTAAGCCTACAGGTAGCTTTTGTAAGTAACACATTATCTTAAGAGTGGAATCTCGTAATCCACTTGAAACAAAAAGACGGCTTCATTAAAAGTATTTGGCATTTCATTAATACGTTTTAATATTTTCTGTCATACATACCTTTTAAACACATTCATGTGTAAGTACGTTACCCTTTGGGTCCAGACATGATTTGTGTACTGCATTACATTGGTTTCCTTAGGGTGACGGTTACTCAGCCTACAACGGCTTATTATAAGAAAATTCATACACAACAATGAGGGTAGGTAGGTACACTACAATGTAGGTAGTTTGTAAATTACTATAAATTAAATCTACGACGAAGTTAATTTTATTAGCTGTTAACGCACATGGCGCAAATACTTCCTGAGTTTGAATCGCGGCGATACAATAATTGTTTCGGTGGTTTGACAATATGTAGGTGGTAATTACATTGCACCATTGGTGATCATTTTTTATTCTAACCAGAATGTCCTGGTATATATGCAAATATTGGTTATACAAAATGCATAAGATTGGGCTTGACAAATTGACATTGTCACTAAAAACGACTTCTGGGCAACAAGTTCACGCACGCATACTAAAGAACACTTGAACACACAAATATATAATAAGAAAGTATTAAAATATTATTTATCCCGCCAGCAAAAATTGTTGGTAAAAATACATAATACTTTCATATCTTTTATCTTATAAGTTATAGGTATATTATATATACAATATTCGAATTTCGATAGGATTTTTAATATGGCATATTTATAGTATTCTTAAATTTTCAGATAAAATGGCGAGACGGTGGGTGGCATTCGTAATGCTTTACGTGCATTTAGCGAGTTGCAACAATGAGAACAGTGTCAAAGATCCCACGCCAGCTGTCTACGAGTAAGTGGCTATTCAGATAAAGATATACTAGCGTGGAATACCGTTTTTGTATTTGTCCTACTATGGTGTTGTTTCTTGGCCATCTCTGCAAGTGATGATTTTAAGTACTCATTTAAAGATTTTAAGATATTAATCAGAGATAGTGTTTATTTGGCTTATGCAGTAGATCAATAAGTAAATCTAATAAAATAGGATTGAAAAAACAGTATGGTAGTTTGGAAGGAGTTCAAGTACTACAAGAGAAAACTTGAATATTTGTAGCACTTTAGGATTGTAGTATTTAATGTATATGAGATTAATTTGATTTAAGGAAACTCGATCCTGAAATGAATATTGGATTTCCATATCCATAATACATGTCATAACTGCTGAAAGTCTAATGAGTGAGGGGGTTATCTATTCATAAAAACGGAATCAATATAATTGTTTTTAAATATTCATTCGATTCAGTGAAATTGTGTTATTTGACTATAGAAATTGTAGGACTCCGTGCTAGTAGTAATTATGATATATTATAGAACACGGCCCACGGGTGTCGGTTTTTCTATGAAAATTCCTGCACTATTTGCTGTTTATCAAACACTAATAGAGAATTCATTAAGCATTATGCCATTTTAGACCATCGTGGACATACAAGTGCGTGCCAGACGAGGGTTGCCAACGATCACAGTCGCCTGAACCCACGGCAAATTACACGGGAACTGTGTATGAGAGCCTGGATCTCTGCCGGACGGTATGTGGCAGATTCGGGGGTATCTGGCCGCGACCAGTCACAGCAGCATTAAGCTCGCAGACCGTGAAGATACATCCGAATTACTTGAGGTAGGGGAACCACTTTTTTTTATTATTTGTTATTTTTTTGACAGTGTTTGGTTGCATAATATTGTGTTAGTAATACATGTTTGATTCAACTGTCTTTACCAGATGAAAACGCTAATTTATTACACAGTCTTTTAAGGCATCAACTCTTTCCACTTATACTTCACTACATATACATAAAATAATTTAAATTAAATTAGAATTAATTAAAGTCTTCTGTCTATAAATTATAATGTGTGTCCCAATTAACAGCTGGGCTACTTTAATATACAATTCTAGGACTAACGTATATATACTATAAACATTCTTTACTATTCATTAATATACTCGTACAGCCTACTAATAGGGTAAGTTAAGAGAAATTATATTTCTTCGAAGGTAAGCTAAATTGAAAAATATTTTTTTGAAAATTTAATTCCGAGTAACCGACGTACCTACTGAATTTACGTCAACGGCCCGATATTAAATAATTATGGGCGTTGTTAATTACAACCTCTTTAGATAAAAGTACGTTCACTCTATTAAAACACCTGATAAGTTTGACGTTTATTTTCGTTGTCGCGACTCCCTTAACCCAGTTTACAAATAGAAAGTATTCTCGGAAAACAATTGAATATAAAGTTAATTTATTCGTACTTTGTCCTGTTTTCTCGTGTCGGGTCTAACAGTGACATGTAATAAATTTTTACTTCAAGCGCTAATGCATATAACCCGTAAATTATAGTATTGAAATCTAGAACATACAAAATATTTTTATGATAGATTTTTTTTAATTAGCGAATTTAACTAAAAATTAAAAAAAAATCTAAATATGTCCACCATTTTTATAAAACTAATATAGGCTGTCTTAATCCTGTAAAATTTTCTTTTATTGCTCAAATGACTTTTACGACATTTTTATGTTTACTGCATTACAGCTACACGTGTTGCTTTATTGCTTTTAGTTGACTGAGATCTCGCATTGATAGCACGCAAAAAGAGATGCATTTCCTAGTAATTTTTTAATAAATTTTTAGTGATGTTTGCTAAATATTATAAAAGTCCATATTTTCTTTAATAATACCACATATTTTATATAAAGCTAAATAGATACACATATCGCTTCTTGATAATGTGATATTAATAATGTTTGCGACGTAAATTGTAAATACTATAACATTAAGTGTTATCAATTTCCGCTAAATTAAAAAGCTTGAACAATTTGTCTAGATAAGTTAACTTCATTTAAATATAATTTGTCATTGATTACAATTATTTTATAGACCTTTAACCTTCTTCGACCTTTACTTGTGTGTTAGTGCTCAAATAACTTTTTGGAGGAAGCTTATCTGATGTTAAGTGTTATCACTGCCCATGGACACTAACATTGGTGTAAGCCTCGTGAGCGTTTTGTTTTTTTTTAATTTGTATTTATATAACTGAGAGCAGCGTTGGCCTATTGGCTTCAGCGGCCGACTCTCATCTCTGAGGTCGTAGTTTCGATCCCCGGCTGTCAGCTGTGCACTAACGGACTTTCTATCTATATGCGCATTTAACATTCGCTCGAACGGTGAAGGAAAACATAGTGAGGAAACCGGCTCTTCTTAGAGCCAAAAAGTCGACGGCGTGTATGTTAAAAGGTTCTAGCGCCTTTGATTTATTTATTTACGTAACTAAAACGAGCAGGAGGGTCATCTGATGTTGAGTGATACCGCCCTGAGATACTCATGTTTCCAGAGGGTTCGCAAGTGCGTTGCCGGTCTTTTACAAAAAACCTTCCAGGACGAAATTTTAAAATTTTTACGGCATGTCAGTTTATCGCTTATAATACGTATTCGTAGACGATAAATTGTTTCACAGCTTTGGTCTATTAATACAGAAGCAATCGTCAACAACTATGTCGTAGTTGTGACGTTACCCAGCGTCAGTGTGCCGTTATAAATAGACAGACGAACTCGAGACACCTGTTATGTAATTTCTGTGTAGTATTTACGAAGACCTACTTAGTGATACTTAGTGCTTGGAAATCATTTGGAAACTAGATTTGATAGTTGAATGAAAAATATGATTTTCTATGTGATGACGCCTTATTAAACACCTAGTGTGGATACTAGCGTCTGTAATTCAACAGTACATTAATAATAAATAATCAATAAAGTTTTTTTGTGCAATAATTATATAACTTAGCTATATGGGTTGACGTGAGTAGAGCTTGTTAATTGCAAAGTGTAAAACGACCATGATAAATATATTACGTAGATTTTTAATTTATTTACTTGAGGTGTCATTTAAAGAACAAACGTTATTAATTGGCGAGTTCAAGCGATCTGTCTTAAAAACCCAAATGAATGGTTATAATTCGAGTTTTTTTGTTGGACGTATTTCCATAATTTACAGTGGGTTACACATTATTTAGGAAATCAAACGTAGCACGCCTGATTAGCCACGGAGACGAAAATGATTTATATATTGTGCCAATCAGATACCAAAGTTTTTCGATTCTACTATAGTCACACAAACTCTCAACCCTATTAGTTATAATTCTATACAAGTATAGAATTCAATAGTTTAATAATATACTATCTACTACCAAGGTAGTAGATAGTAGATTATTCAATAAATATAACAAAATTAAAAATTACAATAGGATCTAAACCAAAAATTGTTACTTACAAAAACCATTACTAAAAAAAATGTTTAAAATTTTATATTAAGGTGTTAGCTATCTGTATAAAGAAGCTGTACGGGTTGTATAAAATGTTTATAGTTTTCAAATAAAATTTTCGAGCTACAGATAATGGAGAACACATCAAAGAACTTTAATCTCGTTTTGCTTCAAAACATGTTCATAAATCATTCTAACGTATACAGTTGCCACAGCCCTAATTACTATTCAATTGTAAAAGTAGTATACAAAGAGATACACCAAAATTATTATTATTCTCAAACTATAACTATAATGGAAGTAGTTGGATAGTGTTCGCGTTAAACTTTTGTTTTCGCACTGCGTTCACGACTATGGCGATCTTCACTTGATTATGAAGTTTTGTACCATTTTCAAAATCATAACATATACCTATATGAAATATATCAGTAGTGAAGAAGTTCAGATCGTTATTGATATAGCTGTTCGGAGTTACACAATACTAGCTAGTACCTCCGCAAGTCTGAATAATAAGAGTGTATGTGTATTCGAGACTGGTGGGAAATCGCAATTAAAAATATCGAAATCATTTATTCATATAGGTAATACAATGTTCACTTATGAAAGTCAAAAAAGAACCGGCAATAAACTCTCCGCCACTCTTTTTAATGTTTAACTGCAACCACTACACCATGCTCCATATGACATCTTAAGTAATTATAGTTAATTAATAATAAAATAAATTAAAAATAAAAGATTTGTCCTCTATCAGTAGGAGGCATGGTGAAATTGTGACGCACTTACATTCTCGTGAGAACAACATGCAAATACATAGTCGAAATTATCGACCAATTAGTTGCATTTACAAAAAAAAATCGACGAATTGTACATCACTTGTTGATTTTTGATGTCGAGTTTTATAGTAGCAAAAAAATGCGAAAGGAAATTCATACGCAATCTTGATACGGCTTTACGCATTTTCTACTCAAAATATCGTAAAAAATATTCTAGCGAAACTAATATTTGTATTGTGTAACAAAATTTCGCCCACTACGATAAAATTAGATTCATTTATCCTATACGAGCTCTTGGACGGAGCCCAGAAAATAAAAAGTATACGCGAGCCCTTTTAAAAGTGATCAAAGTTCAATGGGCCGATTGATTGCGATGTCTGTATTTTGATACGTATTGACGCACGCTTCACCTGCATTATGAGGAGTTCGTTTACTAGAAATAAAAAAACAAAACGCATGCCTTTTTTATATTTCCATGAAGATCAGCCTTGCGATTCTGTAACTCACTTTTCTGATAAGATGAGCTTGTATTTAATTGTTTATCAGAATGCCAAATCATAAAATGACTGCTTCACGACTGATTTGAGAGCGACCGCTGATTTGAAAACCGCTGTGTGAGTTCGAAAAGTGAGTTACAGAATCGCAAGGCTGAGCTACATGCCTGAACTAAAACATTTTATCAGAACCTTTCTTGTCTAAGGAAACCCATTTCATATAAGATTCGATTTGAGATGCATAACTTTAGGTGTATCAATCGAACTGCGAACAGTAGGTAGACGTCGAACATATCAACAATATCTAAAAGTCACTATGTATATTCAATACATAGTTATTTTTTATCTTAATAAAGTGACTCAGAATAAAAAACGGTACAATAAACTGTATGCCACAGGCCTTATATAGGCAACAAACAGACTGAGTTTCGTTTATAAAAGCAATATTTCACATGAAGTTCAAATCGTGGGCGCGTCTCGAGGGCATTGTCCTCAAGTTTGTTCATAGAAAGTCCATAGTTATTTGAATATCGAACTAACATCAGGTAACGGACGAGATCAACTCAAATACCGCTAATAAAAAAATAATATCCAAATATGTTAGTAGGTCACGGTCTGCACATTCACCAGACGAACATAAAATTAAAAAGATGATAAACACTTTCACACACGTTCTGTGCAGATATTAAGTACCTATATAATGACAATTAAAAATACTTTTACTGTCTTTGGTAATGTTAAACATTACGGGGTTTTCTGTCATAAATATTTACGCCAAACATTAAAAATTTTATAGATTACCTTCCTTCTTTTAACTTAAGTACACAATCGCGCTAATAATATTAGATTTAATTAGACATCGAGCTGTAGATTATTAGTAATAACCACTCCTACCAATACACATAATTAAATCACCAACTTCTATGATTCCAGGTTTGATCTGATCGATGCTCCGGTAGAGACGAGAGAACTTTTAGCTAAAATGACTCAAGTAACGGCATCAAATTTATTAGACGAATGTGATGGCAATGTAACTGATATAGTCAAAACTCCAGTTATTGTCTATATCACTATCAAGACACCGAATACAGACCTCACCTGGAGTACTGATGAATCGTATATGCTGGATGTTCAAAATAAAGGTACACTTTTCGATGAAGCACTAAATACAATTATTGTTAATATCTGTGACGTAAACGCAAGAATAAATATAGAAAACAATTGAGGGTAGATGCTAGTTAACTAATTGATTGTAAATATTCTAATAAATGAGTGCTTTCTTTATTATATAAGGATTCCTTTGATGCGGTGATAATTGGTAAATATGGGTAAAGGACCTTTATTGACATTTAGACTCAGGTCGTAGAACATTAAATAATTAACATTGTATAGGAATCGCATAAGGGTTCAAGAGATCATGAAACAATATAAGAATAACAAAACCAATTTCATATATAAATACCTAGTATGGAATTAAAGTGGCTTTATTATTATTTATGAGTATGGGGGCGTCCATAAATTACGTGAGGTGTTTAAGGGGGGGAGGGGGTCGAGTCAAATCTCATTAAATCTTACGTTGGAGAGAGGGTGGTCTCGGCAAATATCACGCAATTTTTTTTCTGATTGAATTTTTTTTATAAAAACGGTTGACCCTAAAGGCCATCTCTGCAACTTCCCGCTAACTCCATACCTAAAAGCTCAACATTTCACTTTTTTTGTTATAGTCGTAAATATAAGCACGAAGCAATTTTTTTTTTCTTTTTACAATAGCAATCCAACGCGTTTACGTAAGAAACCCACGTTTTGAAAAATCTCACGTGAGATTGGGGAATGGGGAATAAAATCTCACGACATCTCACCAGGGGGGGAGGGACACAATAAAAAAAACACCTCACGTAATTTATGGACGCCCCTATACAAACTAACTATTTTCAACATTGAAATTTGACAATTACAGAAGCGAACATAGCCGTGCACATATCATCTGAAACAGTGTATGGAACACGAAATGCATTGGAGACATTCACACAACTAGTCACAGCAGATAAACCAGACTACACAGATCATTATAAATGTGGCCTCCGACTCATCTCGGGAGCAAAGATTAGGGACAAACCTGCCTTTCCTCATAGAGGGTTCATGTTGGATACCTCAAGGAATTTCATACCGATAGAAGATATAAAGAGAATGCTTGATGGTATGGCTGCCACGAAAATGAATGTGTTTCATTGGCATGCTACTGATACTCATAGTTTTCCGTTGGAGTCATCGAGAGTTCCGCAATTCACGAGGTTCGTTATAATTATTTTGCAGATAAGTATTGACCTTAATAAAAAGATTAATCAACAATATCACTTACGTATAGGATTATTTGAATATGCGTTTTTAATCATATGTAGCTTTATAATTGTTATAATCTTAATACATATATATAAATTACGTGTCACGTTGTTTGACCGCTATGGACTACTAAACTACCGAACCGATATTAATCAAATTTGCACACCGTGTGCAGTTTGATCCAACTTAAAAGATAGGATAGCTTACATCTCAATTTATGCCCGCAATATTATTTTATTTTGAAATATTTGTTTATTATTTAATAGTTACAATTCTAACAGATGGCGCTGTGTTAAAAGTACCAACGTTTCACATAAGCTATCTACCTTTCACATAAGTTCTCCTACCGTTTCCCTTGAACAGTTTACTACTATGTAATTGTAATATAACAAAAACGTTAGCCACAGCAACCCTTGGCCGGTCTGCTAGTATGTATTATATATGACTCGGTGGACATTTTCAGCAACTCCATGAAGACCTTGCCGAGTGTTTTAGCAACCATTTGTTTATATTTACTGTTATTATATCTTTTGCTATGTTATATTCCTACCTAATTGCTATTTATATTTTTACATTGTATTTTCGCGGACCTTTTCCTTTTCATTTTCGAAACAAAAAAACCTTCTCTTCGAGAGTGAGGTTTTTTGGGCTGGAGTGTGCAGGAAGTTGCATGGATCTGGTTAACGCTGTGCCTTCTTAAGTTCTCATTTTCACACTTGTATATCCTTTTCCTGTCATACTTTCATAAGTGTTTGATTATCCTCATTTAAACAAATTTAATGTTTGAGAGTATAAATAAAATTTAAGTACCCTAAACTTGAATAAATAATTACATTTACTGCTTTTTTATTTACTGTCACTTTCGTACGTTTAAGTTAATAGATGCGTCTAATAATATAGGAACAAAAAGTGAATAATATCAAGACAATGGCGGCGTAGATGCAGTTAGTATGAAAGTGACGAAAGATAAGAAACTTTAATTAAAACAGTGTATGACCTCCTTTGATATTTTATTTTAGATACGGAGCGTATTCAGCGTATGAGATTTACACAGCGGAAGAAATCCGTGAGTTGATAAATTACGCACGAGTGAGAGGAATTAGAGTTGTTATAGAGATAGATTCTCCTGCGCACGCTGGGAACGGTTGGCAATGGGGAAAGGTGACTTAAGCTTAAACTTAATTGTCTATTGTCATTGTTTTGAGCAGAGATAATTTTACCTGTCAAATTGTAAAACTTACAATGCAAATACATATTAAAATACTTATTTCATCAAAACGACTAAAGGCATACAGTGTGTTTTTATTTCTTAGCACCTTTTGATATTTTTTGATATTCACGAAATAGGAATACCAATTATAAAGCATGTATAATGGCAACATTTCATAGAAAGTAATTAATTCTATCTTAATTTTTTTAGACTAGTTTTTGAGCCGCCTTTTCCTTTTTTTTATACAAAATTATTTAAATGTTTAGTCTAAGAGAATAAACAAAAAAATATTGATGAAAACACAGTTGTATTGCACATTTGGATTTCAGGAATATGGTTTCGGTGATCTCGCGGTATGCGCTAATAAAAATCCGTGGAGATCATTCTGTATCCAGCCTCCGTGCGGACAGTTAAATCCTGCTAATCCAAATATGTATAAAGTTCTTCGAGACCTGTACAAGGATATTGCCGAGATGTTGGCTAAGCCCGCTTTGTTCCACATGGGAGGGGATGAGGTAAGGGGTTTTTCTGATAGTTAAAAATATCGGTATATTGGTTTAAGCTGGTTATTATGGGATTAATGAACATCACACTATATTATGCTTTATGAAGAATTAACGTTCTTGTTCATAAGGTAAAAGAAAATATCGGAATGAAATCGCAACGACGAACAGCACAGAAGGTAGATGTCGATAAGGAGAGAGTGTACAATCTGATCTGATCTGATCTAGCGTACTAAATATTTATTATTATTTTTATACATACACACATATATCCTTACAGTACTAAGCCAATACGATAATGTTGAAATTAAAATTAAAAATATTAATTACAAAGGGACATAACATCGCTACTGTGAACTCCCTTAGGTAATAGGTATACAAACATATTCTATTTGTTGACTTTATTTTGATATTGTTTGTAAGTCCGTGTCATTGTTAATTGCTATGTTAAGTATTTATTTATTTAGATAAAACAGCAAATATAAAATATAATAAATGTATCAGAAAAAAATGTCATAAACGGTTTACCCTAGTAAAATATACTATAAATATTGGTGACTGTGTGTACGTATATATACTACGTTTGTGTGTGCGACCAAATCGATATCGTTTCTATGATAGGAACCGAATCGAGGATTACTTTAATCGAATCTATTAATCGAGGTTACGTTTGTAGATTAAAAAGCCGGGTTAAACAGAATTGTCTGTTTAACTAAAATTGTACCAAATAATTTCAGGTATTTATCGAATGTTGGAATTCGACCCAAGATATAGTCACTTATATGGAAAATAAAGGTTACGAGAGAAATGTGGAGGGTTTCATTAAGCTATGGGCAGAGTTCCATTCAACGGCTCTGCAAATATGGGACGAAGAACTGGAAGAATCCGGACAGAAGGACCAGCCCGTGATGCTTTGGTCTTCGGAGTTAACACAAGCGCATCGGATACAAAAGTACTTAAATAAGGATAGGTAAGTTATTTAAAGATTTATTTAATCTATTTACACTTATATTTGAATGATAAGTATTGTAAAATGGATTTAATTTAGTTAAGAGCTATCTATATAGGGTGGCCAAAAAGTCGTGGATCAAACGCAAGTAGGGGATAGTTGAGGTCATCAGCTGCAAAAAATTTTTCTATGGGAGGTCTCTAAGCTCAACCCCTGCAGAGCTATAATTTATTTTGCGTTTTTATAAGATAATTCACTTTTTTACTATTTCTTATTAAAATTCGAAAAAATCTACATCCTGTATCTTTCTCATAATATCCACTACATTGGTACTGATGAGTTCTTGCGTTAGACATACTATTTATAGTGGTTTATTGAGTGTATTGAAGATAATATTAATTAATACGATATAATTTTTTTTCAAATCATAACTTTTTGTTTACTTCGGATACCACTGTGAAAAAAAAATTACTCTACCGATTTAATAGGGATTCTGAAAAGGTATTACAAATGGCCATGAGTTGCTCTTTCTTGAGTCAACTTTATAAAAAGCTTTATTGATTAATTTACGTTTAACGAGGGCTTTCAATTTATTTAGTGATAATTCTCTTATTTCGCTTTATACCTAAGGAGTGGTTAATCTTCTGGAGTCTGGTTGGTCGTACACTCAATAAATCATTCTTCCCTATATCTTATGATAAGATATGAAATATATTTTTCAGATACGTAATAGAAGTATGGGAACCCGTATCTAGTCCCTTGCTAACCCAGCTCCTTAGACTCGGGTACAGAGCTGTCTCCGTCCCTAAGGACATTTGGTACTTGGATCACGGTTTCTGGGGGAACACCAAGTATTCAAACTGGAGAAGGATGTATTCCAATATGTTGCCAGTTGATGCGAACATGTTGGGTGGGGAGGTTGCCATGTGGAGTGAATACGTGGATTCACAGGCTTTAGGTGAGAATAATATTTTAGAAATGTTAAAGGTTATTTAAATGAAACTTTTAACGCATAAAACTATTAATTTATTAAATTATTTACATTTACGAGTTGCAAATACAGTCGACTCTCGATAATTTGAAACTCAAGGGACCAGAGATAAATTTCAAATTATCAAGAGTTCAAAATAACAAGTGTTTGAATAACCACGAGGGGGAGGGGTCACTGCAGGAAATAAGAATTTAATCAAAATTTGTAACTTATTATTTCTATGTTCTTATTATCTATTAACAATTATTCAATTTTTTTTGACACAAACCTCATTTATGTAAACAATTGACAAGTCTGTCCATGTATGTAAACAAACGACAGGTATGTGCATGATAAACGCTTCAAATTATAGAGAGTAGGGAAGACCGGATTTCAAATTATCGCATGTTGGCGAGCAAGATAATACTTTTTCAACTTCAAATTACCGAAGGGACCAATTATCATTGATTTTATTCAATTTATCAAGTATTTTTCAAGGGACCGGATTTTTTTTCAAATTATCGAGAGATTCAAATTAACGAGTGTCAAATTATCGAGAGTCGACTGTACCACCTTAATAGATATAGTTATCTATTATTGTCTCAACACGATTGCTAAAAACACTGTTCAAATTGAGTTATTTTAATAATGGAATGAACTCTATAAATTATACCGTAACATGCTTTAAAAAGTTGCGACTATGACATGTGTGTTCAACGAGCAAGTATTAGATGCGCAAACAAATGACCATCGGTGAACAGCCGTGATTCGAATGATGAATGAATGACCCTAGGCTTTAAAGTCCCACGCTCAAGCCACTAGGCCAACACAGCTCTTATTTTAGGATAAACAATGTAATAAAAAGATGATTGCACATTTAATTGGTGTTAGATGGTATGGTGTAAGAATGGCGCCATAGACATTTTTAGACATGTTGTGCAATCAAGTAATAAAACCAATAAAAAAATAATGAATAAATTTACTAATATAATTACTAATAATAAACTAAAATACAAAACACAAAAAGTTTTTAACGACAACAATTATTTGTATTAATTTTAAGAAAAAATTATTACAAATAATTGTTGTAATTGTTACAAAAATTAAACAATTATGTTAAATAATTGTAAATTTATAATAATACATAACTTTAATCCGGTTAATAAGTTTTTTCTTTAAATGTGTAAAGGTTCTGTCAATCAAAGACAATACTTTGTATTCATTTATAAATATCATAAAGCGTTTCTCGTAGAAAATATTATTTGACGATTTTTATAGCTAATACATTGCCGTCAAAAATTTAAAGTATTTAATAAATTTAAGCGGGAATTAAATAAATACACTCTGTGTTTAGAAAACATAGGTTAGAATATGGTGACGTACAATACTTATAATAAATAATTCTCATATCAAAAAATTTCATTAAACGATTTGCATACTTTATTAGACACCCGAGTATGGCCCCGGGCCGCAGCTGTGGCTGAGCGGCTTTGGTCCAACCCAAGTTCGAGTGCCAGTGTTGCCGAACCCAGGCTTCAGCGGCTGAGATCTCGACTGGCTGCCAGAGGAATACCTTCCGATGTCCTGTCACCAGGCTGGTGTTCACAACATGATGCACGGTGTCTGTAGTACTATATGTGTTTGAAGGAACATTGGAACATTATAACATATCAATAAATTATCCCGTTAGGTCTTAGGAATTATGTGTTCGTTCAAAGAAGAATTAAGGGAATTTTAAACCTCAAATTATTGAGGACGAAGGGAAAAAATCTAACTTTAAATGGATTCTTACGAAATTCGTCATCGCCTCAACTAAAACATGGTCAAAGTAATTATTATTAATTGCGATTCAAAATTTGTATGGATTACATTTCTCACTCAACATAACTTAACGTAACAACTAACTTATTGTTAATTAGTAGTAGTATAATTAATTATTGGGTGAATTAGTTAATTATAGATATAAATTCCTACTCATGGTTTAATAGAAGTAGTGGTCCAGGGTTCTGTTGTTGGTGACATGACGTCTCTAGCTCCTCAGCAGAGGCATAGGGTAAAGACATATACAAAGAACGCAGAAATACTATAAACCATTTAATTCTTTTATGCATTTTTTGCAAGCTTTTAAAATAATATTTCGAATACAAAAAAATAATTATTTTTGTACATAATTTAATCCTATTTAAGTTTGTCTATGTCATAGGATAATATATAAATAAATATATATATATATATATATACTTTACTTTTATGCTAAAATAAAGCTCATAACCTCATTGCATCGACAATAAGAATATTTTGTCATTTTCATTACTGAAGGGAATTAGTTTTAATTACTTTCTAGTATTATATAGTTATAGGGACAAAAAAACTGACTTCGATAAAATTTGGACTGTTCCCTGAGTCGGTATGATAAATTAAATAAGGTATTTCAATAAATTTGTGGACAGAAAATTACGAAACCTATTACAACAATATTATTACATACAGGTCAATTTCTGGTAGGTAACTCGTAGTCGGATAAAACAGCTATTTGAGACTTTCAGTACGTTTATTGAGTTCTAAGCCAGAAAAGCGCAACGTGATAATAACATAGGAATGTTATTTATTAAAATTTAGAAGGAAATTCAAAGTAAACGCGTTTGATTACAGTTCAACTCTTTAACGCGTCAAGGTAATGTTTATTTTATAAGAATTTTTATAAAATAATATCCCTTAGATATGAAAATATGAATATCGAAGAGACAGAATTAAGACTGATGACTGGTGTTAACTTATTTTATATTGTTTAAACGTCGGTATTTAAAATGTACTTTAACGAAAATTGATATGTACATATAATTATATAACATATAATTATATATATTAAAAAATTGCCGCATTGGTCTGGTACCATATAGTAATAGTATTTAGAAAAATTGTCGCCTTGGTCTAGTACCACATCGTAGCTGTATTTTTGAAAATGTACCAATCCAAAGTCTCCTTTCAAATGTTTATAAAGTTTTTTTTAAATTAAAATCAGAAAAATATTGTACCAAACAAATACATCACTTAAAGCAGCAACAAATGTATCTCTACCATGATCAGTGTAAATACATTGTTTAAACTTCTCATCTCTTTCATTCAAATTGTGTTTACGCTGTGATAAAAAGAGATAGATGGGAACTAGTTAAATCGGTGCAAGTAGAGTGCTAATAACGATTTTTTATATAAATATATGGTCCACACGTTACCAGTAGTACTTACTAATCAAGCTTCACAGAGTTATTTACGTCTCTATAGACATTTATTACTTAACTTAGGTATCATATTTATATGATAATTGTTGTGTTAAGCAGTTTTGTATCTACATTTTTGTACGAAAAGACATTAAATAAATTAAAACTAAATTTGTGTTTTATTATTTATTCTCTACTAAAATAACATGTTACTAACTTATACTATATTAATATACATCGAATCACTACCCGCTATCTACAACGGCTCAAATACGTGTAAAAATAAATATCTACAATACACAATAGAATGACTAGAAATTATTTTTTCAACTACACTTAACGTTTATTTATTGTTTTGGTATCGACTTACAGCATTGTGTTTCAAATAAAACTTGAAGAGGCAAATATAATTTTTCCTATCTGGTCTATAGGTCTATTGTGCGAAAGACTAACTTCAGGAGAGACATACGCATCACATAGCACACGATAGATATTTTGGTCTGAAGTCTAAAATATTTGATGGAATTGTTCAATGTCAACAAAATTCACATGATATTACCCCTCATATTACGGTCGTTAGGTATATTTTTCGCTGTTCCCATACTGAGGTCATTCGGTACTAAATCGTGAAGCACGGTGTCACTGCGAAATATACTGGTCGCTATTCGATTAGCTAGTCTCTCTGACTCTCTCAGATCGTCGTCTTTAGAGTGAGATGTAAGATCTATTTCTGAATCGCTGTCACTATCACTCTCTTTGTCTCTTCTCGGGCGATATGCTAAGTTCTGTGGCTCTTCTGGTACACAATGGCAATTGTTCTTTGTTGGGACTCGTAGGTCTGTTGGAACAATGTCTGTGCTGTCCATGGGAGGCATCATTAGGGGGGAAAAGTATGGTTGTTGCATCATCCTTCCATCTTCCGTTGGATAAGGCATAGGTGGCATTTCGTGTGGTGGCATTTGCGGTGGGTGTTCCTGCATGCCGCCATTATACATTTCCGGTCGAGGGGACTTGAGCTCGCCGTTATTTTCTAGGTGTGGTTCGGGTGATTTATTCGATGGCGAATCAGTGCGTTCTGGTGAAGAGTCAGGAGGTTTACCGTGACCTGAGAAAATTATATTGAAACTATATGATAAAAAAAATTTCAATTATGAAAGCTCTAAATACTGAAGATTCACTAAATAACTATATCCACAACTTGAATTCCTACATGGGAAGTTATACCATTTGTAACAATAATCATCTTCATTCATCTACGACAAATATAAACGTCAATTTTTACGATCCGAAATAGATACCTGTTTCAATACGAACCTTTCAGTTGTATGCAAAATATAAAAAAACCTCCAAAAGTAAACATTTTCACTATATATTTTAAAACAACGGAATTCCTATATCTACTGCCTATGTTAATAATAACAGCTGGTAGAAAATATCTTAAAATTATAATTCGATCTATGTTCTGGTCTAATCATAATATTGTGTCTGCTTAAATAGGCAAAGATTATAAGCGTATCTAAGACACTTACCAGGCATTCCAAGAGGTGGAGTTCCTAATCCCAAACAACGCATTCTCCACGCGTCTTGAAGAAGTTGCAGTCGTGCCTGTTTTCGCCACTTCGCTCTACGATTTTGGAACCATACCTAGAAAATACATATTTTCAGAAATGGAGAAGAAAGTAGAATAAATATAAATTTGTTAAATTAAAAAAAAAAACGATGAAAATCAATAAATTTCAGTAAAATAATAATTCCATTATTCTTATATAATATAGTTTTAAGAAGCATTTATTATACGAAATTAATGACAGAGTATTACGTGAATTTACGGACATTTAATTAAAAACTCATGACGATTGAAATACATAAGCTGTAGATAGAAAGTTCAGTCCTTATTGTTTTATTTGCATAAATTATTCTGTAAGATTTAAAGTAGAACTAAAAAAAGAAAAAAACTCGAAAATTATCTTTTATTTAGTATTATGTCCAGTGGCTTAGCTTTTTGGGATTTAAAATTTGTATTAAACAGTAATTAATTTCGTTAAAGTAATTATTTTTTCTGTTAGCACTAATATCGATTGGATACGATTATGTCGAATAGTTTATTATATTTATTTTTGTTTCATACTACAACAATAAGTTTAAAAAAGCCAGTTTAATCAATTACAAACTCGGAACTTACTTGCACTCTCGCTTCCGACAGACTAATCCTCAATGCAACCTCCTCTCTTAAAAACACATCAGGGTAATGAGTTTTCTGAAACAACGATTCTAGTTCGCTCAGCTGTTGAGGTGTGAACGTCGTTCTATTGCGTCTTTGTCTTCGCCGGCCAAACATGTACTCCGTCAGCAAATCACCCGGCAAGGGTGACAAATATGGCCCTGCCATTGCGCTAAACACTTATTTTCCAACTAAAGAAATCGTCTCATATTTTGCGTGTCACAATTTAGCACAAAACTTCTTCACGAATATCACAGTATAAATGATCTCCTATGTGAGATAATCCGTGCTAGACTGTTTGCGTTTGCCGGGATGCAGTGGTGAAAATCCACCGAGCTCCTCCCCTCGACAATGGACTTGAGGTGTGCGATTGGCTGAGCGCGGTAGAGGTTGGAGGAAACAGCCAATCACGACACTGTGTTGAGGGTAGTATTTCGAATAGGTGTAGATTAAGTTATGCCCGTAAATATAAATTCTGTATAAATGCGGTTAATTTAACTCCGTGCCAGTTAATGAGATATCGGTTGTCAATGCTCTAATTAAAATGTAATTACGAACGAAGTTATTAATTTGTTAGCTTATGCAGATGAGTTAATGCGTTTTAATGTTAGAGTTTTAATTAATTGGATTTCAACCCTTACTTTGATGCAAAAAATATATGGATCTTGTAAATCTTTATAGCGTAATTCATATTTATCTTACACGGTAGCGTATACATATTCCTAACACATATTCCTAAATATTTTAAATTATTTATTTTCGAGTTATACTCAAGACACATATTCACAATATTCCTAACCTACATAGTAATAATAATAATAACTAAAAATGGATAAATAGAAAAATAAAATCAATTTAAAAAGTTTGGTCCCGGTGGCAGAGGTGTACCATTAATGCTGGCAGCATTTCCTCACTGAATTGTGATATTTATTCGTTGAGCGAGGAATCAATAAAAATCAGAGAATTGGTCTTAATATATTTATTTATTCCTTGTGTATGTATTTATCGTGTGAAATGTATGTAATTTATTTAGAGTTGTAGTGAACAAGGAGGTTACTTAGAGATTTATTTAAAGATAAACATTTTTTGTCCTTACAGCTTATACATATAATAAAGTAGGTATGTTTTGTGGTACATACTGTCTGACAAATAGGTTATTCTGTTAATTATCGCAACCTAAAAATATTTTATGATGTATTCATCTAAATATGTACCTAATATTCAGATTAAATTTCAATAGTGTAAACCTATGGTCATTTTTATATTAATATTTTCCTATTTAAAATTATTCTAAATTTTTGTTTAATAATATTTAAAAACAACTAGAGTTTTATACTAAGTACAAGTATGTAAATAAAACCATAGATTACGCATACTTCATCATGTATAAAAATAATAAATAACAGCCTTTAAAAAATATAACAATAAAATAACAATAGCAGTTTTTTCTTCCTAAGAGAGCAATTTACACTTGGTGAAGAAAATATAGAAAGCCATTACGATGTAGCCATGCCATCAGGTATTACCAACTTGCCTATAAATGATCACATGAAGTAATTTGTATATAGATCCCAAAGCCAATCAATGAATGAAAGCAAATTTGTGCTAGAATGTGGAACTTTAATTTATACTGTAATTACCTCACATTTTGCTTTTGTTTGTATAGAACGAAAATGGGCAAGAGGATCACCTTTTGTTCAGTGATACCGCTCTCAATGTCAGATGTTTCACGAGTTCGTTGCGTTACCGGCTTTTAGAAATCTGTACGCTTTTTTCTTGAGGGAAAAATGTAACTGAAAATTTATATAACCTAGGGTATATAAATTTTCAATTACATTTTTGATTTTGTGTCCCATCTTGAAAATAAAAATTTAAAAAGGTCTCTAACTGATTTTAACATCGAAAACACTAGCGTCAAAGTAAGTGTAAAGGTAAGTGAAAAATTAAAAAAAACAGTAGCTATTAACGACTTTATCGGAGTGTAGTGAAATCTGGTAAGTGGGTTGCAGATAACGGAAACAGCGATTACTAGCAAATGAATGTCCCACAACCACCCGTTTTCAGGGTTGCTATTGAAAGTCCGACCTGTTTCGATTTTTGCATTCTGATTCCTTAATGTTCCTATTTCAAGTTTCCAAAATTAATTACCTCCTTACTAGAATCACTAATAAAAAAAGAAATATATGAAGAAAGAAATAAAAAGAACAGAAAGAAAATATTTTTGTAATGAATGACGACGCTTCGGTCGACGGAAAAATTGTGACTAATTTATGTTCCACCGTCACATAATTGTGTGTATTTTTAAATTACATATTTTAGTACCGAATTTCAGTTACCTTAACTTGTCGATAGCTTATCATTACATGTTATTGATTGGTAGTCAAGTAGACACATGACCCATCTTTCTGTTTTCTATCAGGCGGTATCTTTTTACTTTTGTGGTACAGTCTCAACTCCCTGCACTTGCACCCTGTAATTTCCAATAGTATTCAGAATACCGACGAGTTTTTATGCAATTTTTCGTATATCAATATCCTAGCACTATCGCAACCATGGAAATGTGTGGTACACTCACGATATTACGGTATCGCAATCGCTATCGCTATTGAGAGTAACAGAGTACCAGCACTTGTCTGAGCGAACTCAAAACCTCCCTTTTTTTTCACGCGTATAATTATTTTTCCATATGATAACTTATACTCAAAGGAATGTTTGAATAAATATAAAAATATCTTCAGCCCTGAAACGGGGCGGCCACCACAGCGGCGTTAAACGGGTTTCCGCAAACATTTTAATGAATAACACCGACCCCCCCCACACCTCCCCCCGGGC
Source organism: Pieris melete (assembly GCA_963693345.1). Taxonomy (NCBI): domain Eukaryota; kingdom Metazoa; phylum Arthropoda; class Insecta; order Lepidoptera; family Pieridae; genus Pieris; species Pieris melete. Next base: position 2,432,245 of record CAVNZK010000028.1, read on the forward strand.
CCGCAATGCGCTAATTAAACATTCGAGCCATATTGTTCGAGATGCTGAATCCCAGACCTCCGGATAATACGCTGATTAAATTTGTTAATTAAAACTAAATTTTAGTAAACATTAAATGTAAATAAAAATTATATACATTCGATTCATTGTTTTATTTATTATATGAGTTTGGTACTCGATTTTGCAGAATCTTTTAATTATTGACATCTCTTAACACGCCAAAGCTTTGGCATATATTTCACAATTCTCAAAGCTTTAATTTAGTCTTAAGACTCGAAGGATAAGGTATATTTCGTAGTATCATTACACTTAAACGTTTGAAAGTATATTTATTTAAGTTTTTATCAATAAATGCCAATTTAAAATATAAAACCCAATTTATTTATAATTGCCTGTTGTATTTTAGAAATGTTTTTCGCATAACTTTTAGTTCTCAAAATCATTTCTGTTGTTTAATTGTACCTAATACAAAAACAGAAATTCTTAAAAAAAAAAAACAAATAAAGCTAACAAAAGCACTTCTATAGGAAATTATTACACTTCAATTTTACATGAAGCCATTTCAGTGCGAAGAGCGAAAAACCAAGAAAAATAAAAAAACTGCGCTCGTATTCGGTATGTTGGTAGCTCAATTAGTTAATTAATCTTTTTTTCCGCGTTAAAATAGCATTTATAAACGAGACGCAAACCAGTGGGAAATACCTCCCTTGTTACATGATATAGGGCTGTCACACGGAAAATTTAAGCTAATTTGAATAGGTTTTTTTCGTAATTCGCGTAAAAAAGCTAAATATGAATGGAGGCTGAGGACCAGTCGGTTTCTCACAAGGTTGAAAGATGACCTGGAGACCTGGTCGTACTGGAAATTTAGGGGAGAGGCCTATGTACACACGTCAACAGGCTGTAATGAACGATAAAGAACTTATAATCGTCCTGCGTCACAGAGTACATGGTAACGCTGATTTGCTTTATTTTTTTAAAGAGGTTTTATATTATATTCAATTCTCTTTTTTTTTTTAAGTTGTTTTCTTTACGGCTTATAAAACAAAACAACCCGACTACGTAATAACTAAAAAGTAAAGAAAGGATAATGTAATAAGTAGATTAACACAACAGATAATTGTTCTTTATTTACGAAATGAGGGTAAAAGAAATACCCTACTTATTTGCCTACAAAGAGAAATCATAAATCAATATAACAGTGGTTGAAGCACTACTTTCGATTAAGATATCATTGATACATAATACTATAATCACAATTTGTTTTAAAAAGCAAAAAGAAATTGTTTTAACATAATATTTCTTTAAATCTTGAGCCTTCTGCCATTGTGAGTGTCCTTTGGGCGATATCACTTAACATCAGATAAGGCACCTGCGTAGCCAGATCTATAAAAACATCGGCTAGTTTCATGAACTGATAATGTTATACGTGTGCAAATGAAATTCAAACTAAAAGATCATTTTGCATTTACCCTATCGCTTATTAAAGCTGACTTTGTAAGGAACTTTAATTCCTAACAAAAATGCACAAAATTAGCTATAAATGTTTGACAACCCCAGAACGGTACAGTCGCTAACAGAGTTTAGTTATTCGCTGCGCAGCGGTCAGACAATAGAGGCCGAGTGCGCATCTCCCGTGCTCTACATAGCATGCAGCTTAATTAAATTAGCTTGATTAGATTGCAAAATGTTTCTTGAGCAACTGGCAACCCTTTCTTGTTTTTTTTATACATCAACTAATTCGTGCTTTTTATATAACATTTAATCCGGTCATTTAATAAGGTCATTTAAGAGTAATTTCTACTCGTACAGCGAAGTTTTTATTCGTATAAAAAACATCTAAAATCCATTATTAATTATAAATCTAAATTTGATACATTGTAATGCCCACGGATATTACGATATCTTTGATAATGGTGTATATGTTATTGTATTTTATTCAAAAAAGCTTGCCAACGCTCGCCACACCGATACATTGGTACAATAAAATTAAAACACAAGATCCAATGTCACTAAAACTTCGAATCATAGATATACAAATAAAATGATAGATGATGTATCCTAACTATGGATATCTGCCTAGCTCGTTTATCAGAATGCTCAAACGGGATATCGGTAAGTTTTGGAAAGAACGTGTTCTTCTGAAAGGAATGTTGTGTTACGGTTTTCGAACTCTTCGAAACAGTTCGATTTTATGTTTTTCATTTGGTAGGTCCTTTTGTAATCATTTGTTGGGATTAATGTTGAGAAAACTTTATACAAATATTTGCGCACATAAGTCACTTTCCTTTGCGAGACTGAAACAAAGGCTTTGTAAACGCGCTTTATTCAATGTTCCAAGTAAACATGTGAACACTGGAATATAATTTCTCAGTGATCAAAGTACACCCTTTTGTACCTTCTGCTTGCGTTTCACTCAAAACCTGTACTGAAACATACTCTATACAAACGAAATTGTTGTTTCTCCTGGGATGGAAGCCAAGACGTGATGTGATGATAATAACGATAATAGTAATCTGATATAATATGCTTGCGTCAATCACAACTGACGCCTTTATGAGAAGTTTATCGTGCTTTTGGAGCAGTGTTGGCCTAGTGGCTTCAGCGTGCGACTCTCATACCTGAGGCCGTAGGTTCGATCCCCGGCTGTGCACCAAAGGACTTTCTCTCTTTGTGCGCTTTTAACATTTGCTTCAACGGTGAAGGAAAACATCGTGAGGAAACCGACATGTCTTAGACCCAAAAAGTCGAAGGCGTGTGTCAGGCACTAGAGGCTGATCACGTACTTGCCTATTAGATTTTAAAATGATCATGAAACAAATTGAGAAATCTGACGCCAAGGCCTAAAGGGGTTGTAGCCCCACGGATTTTTTTTAGACTTTATGTCTAGGAATAAATTATAGATTTGCGTTTTTTGTTAAATTAAAATTCTACTTATTGATTCGTTGTTGTTTATTTGTATTATTTTATCTTGTTTTTTTATGTTGTATAACTGTTTAAACTGCAAATAAATTAATAATATATAAATGTTGTGTGTTTGTTTTAAGTCGTAACCGAGATAAAGATTATATAACCATAATAATAGTGATATCTATTTCTCTACTAAATCTACTATGAGACCCAGACAGAATGTCAACTATAGTAGTTTTAAGAAAAGTCAAAACTATTTTTGTATAAAGTTTAATAAAGTGTCAGCTCAAGTCACAGCACTAGGCTATTGCGGCCATTTACTATCTACTATAATATAACTGTCACAAGTATGTGATTAAATAATTTTATTTTTCAAAAGTTAGTTATTAAAGCTAATACTCAAATAATCATTAGAATAATAATATTATAATTCCATTATAGAAAGTCGATTTTTAAAAAGTCTTCTAGAAAGATCTTTGATTATTTTTGGTCTATTATAAACCTTGATTGCCATACATTTTTTCATGTTTTTCCTATACAAATTAGTTTTTGGCACAGCCAATTTTACCCCAAGTCTACTTTGACAGAAGTCCATTCCCGTTGACTTAAAAATATTGACGTTTTTGTACGAAAAAGGACATTTCTATAATAAAAATATAGGGATCAGATAAAATTTAGATATTCTTAAACAAAGAAACGCAACTACGACTATCAAGATAGTTTGCTCCACAAATTGCTATAACAATAGTGTGCCTTAAATACCCTATTTACATCAACTGAATTTCCCCAAACTATAAATCCATATCTAAGTATTGATGATAGGTGAGGGGTACCGGGTTCGATTCCCGGTTCGGGGGCACATTTTAATTTAATTTAAAATTTGTTCTCGGCCTTTGGGAGGGTTGTGCGATACCGGGAGAGTGCCTAAACCGTACATGGAGGACACGGTCGAATTTCTAAGGCAAAAATAACGAATTATAAAAATCCTATATTTGACGGCTAATGCACTAATCGGGCTAGAGCCATAATAAAAAAAAGTATTGATGAAATATATGCCTGATGAGCAGCTAATTCCGTATCATGGTTAACAGTTTTCCTTAGTCGGTTTAAAACATAAACAAAGCTGTTTACTTTGTTTTGTAATTCAATATGCGTTTTCCAATTACAAATTTATCCATATCATACCCAAAATACACAATGAACCATGAAAACATAATAAATGGTAGACTTTGTTACCATGGTAACGTGTTTTTTTTTCATGTTACCATAGTAAAAACGGCGTGGCTACCACGGCCTTTATAAAAAAGATAGTGCACTAATAATATTCTAACAATGTGTCGCGTTAGTTCCACATAAACGAAGTTTAGACCTATGTATTAGCATGCAATAGATTAATGAAGTTGGTAGAAAAACTATCATTATTTTGTAAATAGTATGACTTAGGTAATAAGTTATTTACATTGCTTTGTATCGCTTATTGTTTGCTATATGTGTTACTAATGTAGACAGCATTTGAAAACAGCCGTGCGATTCTGTTAATCCGTGAGTTCACCTCGCACTAACAACGCTCCCTTCGTCACTCACGTCATTTTTTGAATCTCATGGTATTCTGTTAAGCAATTTCTCATTACGTCTTGACAAGCGGAGGGAGCTTGTAGTTTACTGTTTATCAGAATACCAAATCGTAAAATGACTGCTTCACGACTGATTTGAGAGCGACCGCCGCTGCGAAAACCGGTGTGAGAGTTCGAAAAGTGAGTTACAGAATCGCAAGGCAGTGGTGATACAATCTGTGGACGTGTGGCTGTGACGTTGACGACTGTTATACAAAATTCAGCCAAAATCCAACCAACATTATTAATATGTCGTAATTAGCTCGAACAACTTTAAAGCCAGACAGCGGGAACTAAAATGATTGTCTACGTAGACAAACAAGTACATAAGATGCATTCATTAATCAAAATATGTATGATAATATCAAAAGGCTCGTATTACGGGGACGCGTCGTTTCCTTTGTCCAGACTCATCCGTTTTGTTTTAACACCCCTTTTAACTTTCATACACTCATGTGCACCTCCTTCTTGATTCTTAGGACGTTTTTACACTTGATGTAGTCAAATAATTCTTAGTGAGTAATGCAATTTTTGAATTTATACTTCTTTAGGCGCGTTATGAAAATTTATGAGAGTGAAATTTTACGTTGCGCGCGCACCTATGACACAAAATTCAGTATGGGCGCCGAGCGTGCGCGAGCGAGATGGGAATAAGAAAAGTAAAAAGAAATAGAATATGCGTGACGTATGACCATAATGACATTTGTAGTACCTTTTAAACAAATAAAGGAGTTTTAATTATTTTTTCAAAGAAATTTAGCAATGCTTTTTTACAAAGACCTATTGTTACTTAGTTAAAAGGTTATGAAACATACATAGTTTTTAAATTAAATTAATAATATAATAAAATAATAAATAATAATTGTTATTAATATTAATTAATAATTGAATAATATACTAAATATTAAATATTGCTAAATTATTAACGCTTAATATCTATTATTAATTATTTAATATTTAAAAAAAATAAAGAAAGCCAAAGAAGTATAACTTCTTACGCGCGTACATAAGTACACGCACCATTTTTTTTTTATATTACGAATCAAATGCTAAATTATTATTAATAATAATAATATAAGACACAATTTTACTTAAGCTAGAATATACATTAGGTCAAGAGCCCAGGACTGCCAGACCTTCGTCATTGTATAAAAGATGAAAGTTCTTCTGCGCGTGTCCCCTATACAGGTAAGAACGACCAGAGACTATAGAGTTTGGGTAGTGGTTACTTTGGCAGATAACAGGTAGTAAAGACTAAGCGCTCGCGCTCGGACCTACAGCGGACTTTCAATGTGTCTGGCAGGGTGTAAAAACCATTGAAACTGTCCAGCTATTGAGGTATCATATTTTCATAGGTCCCCAAGTAACATATATAAAATTTAGCTTTTATACTCTAAAGAAAGTATAATTATAATTAATTAATGTTTAGGGGTGTCTGGCAGGGGGAAGTAACTGTCATAAGTGTCCGGCAATGTATAACGATATTTATAAAGTTATCCCTAATAAAATATAAAACAATTAAGCTTTATACTTTAAGGGATTTAAGGTACTATTTTATACACCTTTACTACCTGTTATCTTCCAAAGTAACCACTACCCAAACTCTATAGTCTCTGGTCGTTCTTACCTGTATAGGGGACACGCACAGAGGAACTTTCAGCTTTTATAAAATGACGAAGGTCTGGCCTAAGCAAAGAGCCCTGGGCTCTTAGGATACATGTTTAGTATTGAAAAAATTAACTTAAATATAGTTGAAGATTTACATTCCCTCGACAACCTTGTCTTTTTCATTTTGTTGGCAAAGGCCTCCTCCGATTGCCACCAGAAATTTCCGACTTGGGCAGTTCGGGTCCATGTGCCACCTGCCACGGCTCTTATTTCATCATGTCAAATGATTCTTAGATCACAATAAATAATGAGCAATGAACATATTTATTACTACTAATTCCATAATCAAAAAAACAGTGTTGGCCTAATAGCATCGTGAGACTCTCATCCCTGAGGTCGTAGGCTCGATCCCTGGCTGTGCACCAATGGACTTTCTGTCTATTTGCGCATCTAACATTCGCTCGAACGGTGATGGAAAACATCGTGAGGAAAATGGCTTGCATTACACCCAAAAAGTCGACGGCGTGTGTCAAGCACAGGAGGCTGATCACCTACTCGCCTTTTAGATTGACAAATGATCATGAAACGGATACAGAAATCTGAGTCCAAGACCTAAAATTGTTCCACTGATTCATTTTTACTTTATTTAAATCCTTATTTCACATGATTTTAAACGTAAATGTTTAGTTTTGTTGTAGCGGCAGAACAGTGCTACGGCGTAGCTATATTGAGTCTTTACTTACAAATGTTATTGACTACATGGTGTGATGTATATTAAGAAAATGTTATTATTCTACAATATAGTTCTTAAAAGTTTTAACAATAAACTAAATACTTCATGATATTTTTAAATACGAGACATATTTATTATACTACAAATTTTTATTTGAACTGAAATGTTGACTTAGCTTATTAAAGGCTTACTATTAAGTCTTATACAAAATAATATTACAATACAAAAATTAGAGCAACTGTATAAAGTATGTCTAATTTTAAATATTCTGTAAATGCTTTGTACATAATTTTTCAAATTAAGCTGAGAAATTAAGACAATTTTTCAAATAGTTATGATAATATTCGAAACTAAACCCGTAAAAAATACGAAAAAAACACGTCAGTGTGTTCACAGCTTTGTCGTGCCTCCACTTGATATATTTATGATTAAGCGAGTCCAAAGCGCGATATTGTCTTTGCGAGGCCCCTCTGTGGCGACTGCGCCCCATCCGTCTTGCTCCCCCTTTCTTTGCAGGCACGAGATTTTTTTAATTATGACGTTGAGCTTTTTGTCTTTTACGTACGGAAGTGAGGTGTTTGTTATTTGATTCCGGCCATGTTTCGTTATGTCTGTTACTAAGGTATTGAATAATATTTTTAACGTAGATGAACGCACGGTTTGTTATCTTCATTAACGTTTCTGTTTAAGCACTTTTATTATTTTATGTTTATTTTTCAACTAATTTTTATTTATTTATTAACGGCCGAACTTATAGTGATATTAATAAAAAAATAATGGTATCATATAAGTTGAAAGTCAAAGTCAAAGTCAAAGCATTTATTTCAATTAGATTCTAGTTGCCCCTTCCAAAAGGTAGTTTCGTATGGAGAAGAATGGGCAAGAAACTCCACACTTACTCTTTTAAAATAGGTTTACAATATTTGTTACATTTGTTAACTTACTCTTAGAATAAACTACTGTTGTTGATGTTTCACAGTAAGGCGTTTTAATAAATTAATAAATGGCAAGTATAGAACGGTACCAAGAGTTTGAGTAGATAAGACCAAGATTACCATTTTAAATGCCTAACTAGGTCTATAGAGTAGTGTTGGCCTAGTGGCTTCAGCGTGCAACTCTTAACCATTGTAGGTTCGATCCACGGCTGGGCACTAGATTTTCTGTGTTCTTTAACACTCACTCGTACGGTTAAGTAAAACATTGTGAGGATAAAATTAAAACATTGTGATATGGCTTATACCTAAAAAGTCGACGGCTGTTTCATGCACAAGAGGCTGATCACCTACTTGTTTATTTGAAAAAAAAACAAATGGTCATGAAACAGATACAGAAGTCTGAGGCCCAGTCCTAAAATGTTTTTCTTCTAACTAGCCCTGGCTCGATCAAGTGATAAAATCTTCAATAGGAAGAGAAATCATTTTTTTTCAAGTTGTATTAAACTTCAGATGGTTCAAAACTGAATTTTGATTATTAAAATTACCTCTTTATTAGAAGATCGATTTTTAAGACTCAAAGACGATCTCTTTGTTGTTGGATTTTTTTATTATTTCCTTAAATATATATCATTTTCACATGCTACTTGTTTAAATTATATAATAAATTACATCTACATACATCGATGTGCTTGGACACTTGATCTTCGTACCTAAAACCATCAAAATCAGTTTCACTGAACATTGACCAAAACTTCTTATGATCGAAATTATAGCATTAAAGTAAAAACTAACTGCATAATGAATACTTTATATTTTCGCTGTAAGAATCCAAGCATAAACCTGAGATTAATCATAAAAAATTCATTCAGAAAATATGATAGAAATCTCTAAAAGACGTCGCAACATTAACAAATAAACGTCTTTCGACAAGATACGGAGCGCGAGGCGGCGAAACTTTTGATTATGTAGAGGAATTAATTTTCCAACGCGACGAAACTACGGGCCAAGGGGGTGGGGCAAGGGGTGTGTATGATGAAACAACCACCTGAACGTTATACCTTGTATAGTAGATTGCCTTTAGTATTGTTTATTTTAAATTTGGAACACTTAAAATATTGTGTTTAAATAATTTTGGAGCCGTCTCTAGCGATTTATTTTTGCGACATATGATTGAACGAAAAGAGTTAATTGAAATTACAGCTCATTATGTCAGTTCATTTATCTCAAGTTTTGTTTAACTGTTATTATTTGTTTATATTATTAACTAGCTATTAATCTAAAATAATAATCCATTAGCAATATTACCCTATCGTCTTGGCTTCACATTGTATGTATGAGATTATTATTTTATATTATTTTCAGTTATGGTTTCTCGATACTTGCCATCTACATCAAAGATCAATTGTATCCTTGGTATATATCAAGGATGGGAATTTTTTATTAACGTACTGATTTCAATGTAATATTATTGAACATATTGATAAATTTTTTAATAGTTTTTATAAAAATCACAAAACCAAATGTATGTATTAACAAAGAATTGCCATGCCTACCCTAGAAAAATACAATAGGTAAATACTTGTTAATGTTGGTATGTCTGTGCGTGTTTGTGTGTATGACTATTTATTATTATATTATTTTGTATATAATTTAATTGTAAATACAAATAATACGTATAAAGTAATAATAATACATTTTAATTGAACAAATATACAGTATTTACCATTTTCTTAACCTATATAGTAATAATAATAATTAAACATAATTATTAAACAATAATATTTGTATATCATTTTCATTTTTTTTTAATTTCTAGGAAGCGTTTGTATTAGTCAAAATGTCAAATTGAGAAAATAAATTATTATCGGGGCGATACGAGAAAATTTTTAAATTTTTTTTGAAAATTTGAAAATTTTTATTTAAGTGTAATCTACATAATCAAGTCCTTATAATTGTATTGCCTTTATAGTAGACTGTTTATTTCAGTTAAGCATTTCTTTAAAATTCAATTATAATTTGCATATTTATTATATGATGTCTTGTATTTGTGATGTTTCTTTATTGAATAAATAAATATGTAATGAAAGCTAATTACGTTAAAAAAAGCTATTTGGAGAGTTATAATCTTGTGTGTACGTCATAATCTCATCTGAGATGATTAAATGGCTATAACACAATGTTTGGAGGGTCTTGCCTTTGTGAGGGCCTCTCGACATGCTATTAATATGAAAACAATTCGTCCCTCGACGGTTACATGCGTGGCTACAGTGCACGACATGTTTTACAAACGTCACTGTCATAAAATTAATATATTGTTTTTGTAATTTAAATATATAGGTAGTGTACACCTATGAACGTATTATATTATTATTATAATTACAAAGATTTATGAAAATATTGATGTATTTTACAACAGTCTACCAACTTACCGTAACTTTGTTTTGCAGGCTCTAAATGTTGTTTAAGTTTTCATTTAGTTTTTTTTATTACTGTTATTGTTATTTTTATCTTTTTAGTTACTATTAATTTTTAATTTTTAGTTATTATCATGATTTTTTTGTTTTGTTTTATTTTATTTTGTGGTTGTTTGTTTAATTTTTTCCTTTGATGTTCTAATGTAATTGATGTGTATGTGTCTTAAATTTGTGATGACATTTTTTAGGCATACACATTGTTTTAGAATGTAAATAAATCAAAGTTTGAAAAAAAAGCGTGCTGCAAATGTCGTCAAAGAGGATTTAAGAAATATTGATAAAATACAAATAAAAGAATTATACTGATATAATACATCTGTTCCCGTGTCGGAATACCAACAAAACTATTTATATACGCGCCAGAAAAACAAACAAAGAATGTTGTATATCATGAAGCATTAGAATAATAAACACTTTGTTTCGGAAATAATTTTTAGTTAATTATGTCAATTCGACATCAATATTCATAGTTAAGACAGCGTCTGTCGGGTCCGCTAGTTGGACAATAAAAATGGCTTGCAGTGTACACTAAGCGTTCCCCAAAGAGTATGCATATGCGCACCGCCAGCAATCACCGATTGCTCCCATTGTGGCGCAGATTAAAATTTTAGGGTTCAGCCGCTAATGTGATTGCTGTTCTCACTACAATACTGGATCATACAGACTTTTAATCACGCTGACTAATTTGACACTTGTCATAACGTCACGATTGAATTAGAAAAAAGTTATCTTTGGTATATAGTGGTCTCGCGAGTAAGTTTAAGCTTAGATTTTTTCTGTTGTTTATGCGTAAATACATTGTCCTTTAAAATAATTTCGTAATCAAATATAAAATAAAAAGTAAGGGGTGGTTTTAATAAATATTGTTTTTTTAATATACAGTAATATTGTCTTCTGTTTCTTCATTTTCTTTCCAGTGATTACACGATAGAAGTCTTACGTCTATATTTAATTCGAATATTAATTCACAAACTCGTCTTAAGAGCTGTCATATATGTATGTAATTTCATACATACAGCTCTTGAAAATATATAGTTTGACTGACGTTTTGAGGTTAGATTGAGACTCTAAAGCAGTGAGCTTGCTTTCGTATGTCGTTGAATCGGATTTGACATACTTGAGTTATACTTAGCTCTAAGATAATAGAAAAAAGGAGGCAGTATTGTCGATGTGGAAGTCTCAGCTCATGGTAAGACTTGTTTCTATTATCCTAACACTACGCAGTATTATTACTGTTTCTATTATAAGCGATTAAATTTGTATTCATTTTAATCTGGTATTCTAGTCAAATACCTATTTCCGTAGGTTGCAATAAAAAATAAGAACATGACACATACAAATGCAACACATTGTTTATGGTAAAATGTATTCAGTACAGATTACTATCGTTTTGACATAAGCCTCAAAAAGTTACAGCTTACAGCGCAAACGCAACATGAAGCCGTTTAATTACACGGTGCTCATACAATGGACATAAATATTATCTTTAGGTAGCCTAATTGAAGTGAAACTTCTTTATCGGGGTTGGAAAAAAATGTAGTGTAACATTTTTGCGTTACGCGTCACATTTTTCCGTTACGCGCCATGTTGCTTTTTGAAGTCAAACTTCTTTATCGGCGTTAAAATATGACATATAGTATGTTTTTGACTTTGAAGTTTGACAACGGATTACATTTTCGACTTAAAAATTTGCTAATCGCAATTTGCAGCACTTAATTTGTAAATTGTATGCTAGGCAGTGTATAAAAATTTACTGTGTTTAAAGAAATAGTTTCGGACCTCTAAACTTAAAACAAACCAATTATGGCTCTGCGTACAACAAAGGTTTTATATAAGTTTCACTTGTTACGCGTACACACACACATTTTTAGAGATATTTTTTTAAATAGAACAGAGGGCAAAGGGGCAGGATCTGATGTAGATACTGCAATCCACAGATACACATTGCCAAATGGTTCACAGTACGTTGCCGGCCTTTTAATTATAAAAAAGTAATCGAATTGGTTCGGAAATATTTCAGTAGGTACAATAAGTAATAAATCCATTCCTGGATTGTATTATTTCAAACGACCTAAAGGAAAATAACACAATGAGAGACAAATCAAAGGAATTATGTAGTGGAAATTACAACTAGAAAGTTTTTAATTTCAATTCCCATTTTTCTATAGCAGAGAGATGATTGAATAGGCAAATTGATTGCTGCGAGCCCATTGTTGGCGAACGTTATCGGGCTCAAAGTTGATTAAACGAACGGCAAGCCCGCAGCTCGATATAGTGAACAAATGAATGGTTTGCGTACTCATGTAACTTGATATTTATTCAATAATTTTCTTTCCTATAACTTTGATTTTGTTGTTTTTGGATAGTGACTCTTCAGCCTTTCAAGTGCACAGCTAAGTAATGAAGTTGGCGCCTCAACAAATTAAATTCTTAAATTTATTTTGGTTTTCTTCAATCAATTGTATGATATATATATATATATATAAAATTGTATGAAAGCTCCATGGAATATATATTTATATATATATATTTCACCGGAGTGCAATTTATTGAAGACAGAAAGGCAGGCAACTGAACGAAGTTGATATTCAACGAGTGATTTGTATCATTTATAATTTAATAATACGTCACGATTTTTTGAAACGTGAAGAAGGCTAGTGTATCAATTATATAATACATAAAAATACGTTATTGCATTGTGTAAAAAAGGATTATCAACAGTTTATGAATGTTATAAAATAAATTATTTTTAAGTATTATTGAAAATTAAACTCGCACATTAACTTAACCTGCAAACCATACTTTTACTCTGCTATATCTACTGGCTACGAGGGCTACGGTTTGCTTTATGGTACTGGCCATCTCGTAGTGTGAATAGACAATTGTTTTAACCACTGTAGTAAATAAATACATTTAAAACGATTTATACCTCAATATTATGATTATATTAATTGCCTTCGTTGCTCTGTGGTTATTAAGCGTTTAAATACGCGTTTAATAACTGGTGAGCTGTGGAATTCACCAACTTAAAAAAAAACATACTCCTCTTGGAAACGGACTTACAAGTTTGCTCCCCTATCATATCTTATATATAAAATTCTCGTGTCACAATGTTAGTCTGCATACTCCTCCGAAACGGCTTGACCGATTCCTCTGAAATTTGGTAAGCATATTGGGTAGGTCTGAGAATCGGCTAACATCTATTTTTCACACCCCTAAATGTTAAGGGTAGTCCACCCTTAATTTTTTTTTTTTAATTTTTAGATAAAATTTTAGTTTTTATATTTGTATGATACAACATTGAAAAATACATACAACCCCTAATTTTCACCCCTCTACGATCAACCCCTATTTTTTTTATAAATGATATACATGGCAAAACGACGTTTGCCGGATCAGCTAGTAACAAAATAAAAAATTGGGACTATAAATGTCTAACCCACTCAGGCACCTGATAGATGCTTAGTAGCGGTTATATCACAGAGCAGGAAACATGCAGAAAAACACTGTGATACAATATATAACGCAATGTATAATGTATATGTATTCGATGTGTTAATTACTTCTAACTTTATGTTCGTTGTGTCTGATGTTTTGATACTATATTTATATTAAGAATACGAAACACACTGAAAAATACTTTGTGATTCACCCTCCAGCGTCATACAGTTTCATATTTACTTAGCGCTGAGTTATTAAAAAACCATATCGAACATATTATTTGAATATCGAAATATTTCATTTTAAAACGTACATAAAGAACCCGCCAAAGCGGATTATCAATAAACGTTAATGCGAACATCTCATTTCAAATAAAATATCCTGGGAAATATAAATCACTTGATTTTTATTCATCTCGCATTTGCTCGCGTTCATTCAATATTTTGGTATAAAATAAATGTATTGAATATTCGATATTAATGTATTCAGCGGCGCCGGCCCGCAATTTTCATTTTGTAATTTTTACCAACTCCCATTCTCTTGTCAGCGTACGTCAACATTTAATCATTATTTATTAATTAATTATAATAATATTTTTATAAAACAGGGGAACCAGCAGGAGGCTCAACTGATTAGTGATAGATACTCTCAATGCCAGAAAGTTGTGCATTGTCAGCCTTAAGAATTGGTACGCTAAGTCGAATTGGTTCGGAAATACTTCAATGGGTAGCTGGTTCCACGTAATGGTGGTGATCGGCAAAATCTGCCTTAAACGCTCAGTTAATGATACGTATTCTGACTAGACGTCGAATGAATCTCAGCTGCAGAGATAATCAACTGTGAACATATTGCATGATAATAAATTTTATGATTGATAATGTTGTTAACTATTCGTATGTCTGGCGGTGTTTAAATGAAATGTTTTAAGTATGTTTGGAGATGACATTTGGCGAAATAGATATGAGTTATAGAGAAATAGATATGTTGTTTCTATCTAAGAGATTAACTCTGGAGATTTACGAATACGCGGCAGACTATGCAGGCCATTATTTTTAAAACATGTACCGAGGAAATATAATAATAAAATAATATACATTGAAATAAATAACTAAACTTAAAATAAACTAAAATATATTATTAAAAGGAGTCCCTTTAGGCAAGGTTCCGAAGATACTGGCAGCGTTCCCCCTTTGAATCGCTAGACTAATTCTTTGTCCGAGGTAGCTGCCAGATCTAAAACTACATGCGTAGGTACTTTCAGTATTTCACTTTTGAAAACCGAAATTAATAATTAAATATTTGTACAGTAAACTAACCATTTAAACTAATTAATAACTCGAATACTATAACGTAATTCAATGGAATCATCCTAATACTTGGAAGTTTCAAGAATAATTTAGAATTAAAAAAGCTCATCAGAAATATTTACGTATAGTTTCCACATTGAAATTACAGTCATGGCATTGTCTTAGGTGTTACATATGTAAAGGTATTTCTTTGTTAGTGGAGGCATATTGTTAGGTCTTTTGTGATTTCCCTTGTCTGACTAGTGTGACACCGTTAATTAGGAGGTGCGGTGTCGCTGGCGTTGGCGAAGTAATCAATCTTGCACCTGCTTTCGAGTTAGGGATTATGGAAGGGAATACATTGAATTGATTTTTTTGTCTATGACAGAAGGAATATTAATGTCGTGCTAGAGTCAGTCCTTTAAAGGCGGGCAACGCACTTGCGAGCATTCAGGCAGCGTGAGTGTGATAGGTCACTTAACATCTGCTGCGTGCCCGTTTCCCCTCTGTTCTGTTAAAAAAATCAACTGAGTTTTATGGTCTACGAGTAGAGGAATAAAATCGTGCTTGGGAATAACTTGCGTCGGTTCGTAAAAGGCGGGCAACGCACTTGCAAGCTGTCTGGCACTATGAGTGTCATTGGGGCACTTAACATCAGACGAGCTTCTGTCCGTTGCCCCGTGTTTAAAAAACATGTATAGGTAAAAAAATCAGCTGTGTTTTCTTGGCTTCTTTTAAGAGCATTCTGGACATGTCATTTGAAAACATTTCATTGTCTATAAGTAATTTTCTTAACGTTCATAACTGTTTGCCTATAGAAAGTAAATTGTATTCAAATAATATTTTGTTCTATTGAAATCTGTTTACAGTTAAGTATGCCTAGGCTCGCGTTGTTTTTTTTATATTTGCTTTAAATGTCTATAGAAAAGTCGCGTATAAAAAACAAATTCGTCTATTCTCAATTGCACTATTAATAGGTAATTAATATATGTCTTATCCAGCAAATCTATGCAATGATTATGCTTTTCTTGCGGCTAAAGCCTCACCTGGTACAATCATCAGTGTAGTGCATTAGTGGATGACGTCACGGACTGCCGCGTCACACCGGTGTTGCCAGATCTCAAAATTTACCTTGATATGATAAATATAATAATAAAATGTAAATTGTCTAATACATTTTGCTATTTTCTAGCTTAGTAATCGATAAGCAAATAAAACATAAATGCATTTCAAAATTTGATAAGATTTACCTCTTTATACAATTTTAATTATATTATTTGAACGTGTGTCTAATAAATGTAACATTTTTTTTAACTTTTCAATTCTTTAATAATGGCAACACCAACCACTTCATTATGCCATATACGCCATAATTTGCCTTAAAAGATTGAAGTACCATTTCTAAGGTGAACTGAAAGCGCGAAAACTGACACATTGTTTAAAAACAAAAGAGGTCATATAATGATGAGTTGAAATGCTGGTGTTAATTTTTTAGAGATGTTTAGAACATTTGAAATGGTACTTTGTTGTTCTGAATATTTTTGTGTCTAGTAACATTGCGTTTTTAGATGATGAATACTATATAAATTTGAATTAGGAATATTGCGCGTCATATTAGTTTTAATGTTCTACTATATGAAAGATTTGATTATTTGAATTGGATAGGCTCCTAAACCACTGGCCAGATATGATGAATTCTTTTACCATTAGCATTAATGTCCCCGATTAACAGAGGCTATAAAATAAAAAGTTAGGGATCCATATGAAAACTTCGATAATCTCACCCAAGATGTGAACAAATGCAAAAAAATCTCCCAACGGTACGCTGCGGAAACTATTGACAATGGAGCAAAGTGAAGTGCTAGAGTTTTGTAGAAGTCATAAATATCTGCGAAAAAGTCTTAGATACCATGTATAAGATTTTTTTTTTCTATTTACTAAGGCTGTAGTAGTGTAGAGTTTAGGCTATTGGCTACGGCCTACGACGGAATAAATGCGAGTGAAACCACAGAGCATAGAGTGAAATTTAAAACTAAGTAACAAAAACGTTTTCCTATAAAGTTAAAAATAACTTATATAATTATTAATTGTTCAATGTTTATTATATACTCTTTATAATTTTATATGTATATGTAGTGTGTATAATATAGACTATAGAGTATTGTTGGCCTCAAAGTGCGACTGACGAGTGACGACCCTGAGGTTTGGGTCGAACCCTGGATATGCACCAATGGACATTCTATTTAATTTAGTGCACCCTCGCTCGCACGGTGAGGGAAAACATCTCGTAAGGAAACCGGCCTGTCTTAAACACAAAAGTCGTTTCAGGCACACCTACTTGCATATTAGAAAGAAGATGATCACAAAACAGATATAGAAATCTGAGGCCCAGACCAATAAGGTTCTAGCGCCATTGGTGTTTTTTGGTATTATACAATTATACATACGTATTATATATACATTTCCGTGTTATATTTTTGATGTTGATTAAACTTGAATTTTTTGTGTCTGCTCGTATTTAAAACCAGTAATTTAGAAAATTAAAACCATTTTTATTTTGACTGTTCCCTAAGTGTTCCAGATTTATACCAGATTTAAATTAAAATGCCTTAGTTTCTGAATAATTTGTGGACGAACATACATACATTTATGAATTCGTAAAGCTATCACTCCAAGACAGTATAGCTCCCTAGAAGATCTGTGTTGCCGTTGACAGGAAATCAAACCAGCCTTGCGATTCTGTAACCCACTTTTCGAACTCACAGCGGTTTTCACAGCGGCGGTCGCGCTCAAATCAGTCGTGAAGCAGTTATTTTACGATTTGGCATTCTGATAAACAATAAACTACAAGCTCCCTCCTTATCAGGGGTTACAGAATCGCAAGGCTGAGTTGGCCCCGTTTTTGGTTAATTTGTTTTCGATTTGTGTTGCTTATTTTACAATAAATACATATATTTAAATATAGCCCAAGTACTTGAGAGCCTAAATAGATAATCATAACTAATTCCAGAATAGTATTCTTCATTTTTGAAATCTGAAAAGTATTTTTAATACCAGATTTAAGAATGCATTCAAGATTTCGGAGCTATTTTCGTTGTCAGTATAGGTTTCATATTTCTTAAGAATATTATACCACGATACAAAGGATTCAGTCAAAGCAAGAATAAAAGGAATGGTATGTGCCAACGTGCTTTTGTAAAATGGAAAATAGCTTAATAAACATACTATAGCAAACGTCTAGTCGAGTTATGTTCAAGAAATGCATTCACGGAGTTGAAATGTAGGAGTCGAAACCTTTTTTTATCTAAACAAATATTATAAAGAGCTAAAGTTTGTGAGGTTTTAGGAGGGAATCCCTGTATTTACTGTGAATATTCTTTTACCAATAGAAAGCCACTATTTATGTTACCGACTATATACTGACCGAAAAATGAAAAAGCGTTTCCGTGGTAGTCGGATTTTAGGTGGGAGGAAATCGTTTCTTACGAACGCTGTCTTATCGATGAGAGAATAATGACTACAAAATCATCAACGACAGCAAATATCTTTTTTTAAAGGGGCAATGGGTAGGAGACTCGCTGGACATGGATGGACATACATTGCCGGAAGACTCGCAAGTGCGTGGCCTTTTAATAATTGTTACGCTCTTTCCTTGAAGGAATCAATGTAACAATCTTTTATGTTATACAAAAACAAATCCTCCGGCATGTATCTCCTCGTGTTAACCAATAACTAGAATGACTCATTAGGAAGGTTTAGATGTATTATTTTTCAAGGTTTACAGGTCATACTTGCCAGTGTAAGCCGGGGCTGATTACTAGTTATTTTTTGAAGTGAAACTGAGGGTAAAATTTTTACGGATGAAACGCAATAATAATAATATCAGCGTCACGAAGATGTGTTTTTGTCGAAGAAAAGGGAGACAGCGATTGAGACCGATTGTGAGAGAGTGAGAAGGGCGAATTACCTTATAGACATTCTGTTTTTTAAATTAAAATTTCGTAAAGAAAATTTATGAAATATTAGTATTTTATGCATAATAATTTATTGAAATCTTAAATGACGAAATTAATTGCGTGTTGTTCCCACGAGAATGTAAGTGCGTGCTCCTATTTCACCATGCCTCCTGCTGATAGAGGAAAAATCTTTGTTTTTAAATTATTTTATTATTATTTATTACTTAAGATGTCATGTGGAACGTGATGTAATGGTTGCAGCTTCTTACAAACGTTGTGTAAAACAAAAAACTTGGCGATTAAAACGAGTGGCGGAGAGTTTGTTGCCAGTTCTTCTCTTCCGTTCTACGCCCTTGATTTTAGAAATGGCAGTATATGTAAAATTAGAAGCATTTAATGTATATTTCTTTTTTGACGTTCATAAGTGTACATTGGCTTACCTATATGAATAAATGATTTTGACTTTTTTTTTTGTCAAATACAAAAAAATTAACAGAAACAATATTCGTTCACGTACGTTATTTTGTTATATCGCTTTTCAAACCCACTTTTTAAGATCTCTATAACTTTCATTCAAAACATTATTTATTACAATTAAAAAGCAGCTAAATCTGTGACTTTAAACGAATGAATGCACGGGCATTGTAATACCAACAAAATATCCCAATTACGTTGCGGTGAAAAGAATATAATCAAAAGTGATCCCACTCCTGTAAGGACGGGGCGGGCGGAGTTGAATGAAAAATTTTAATTTCGAATGCAGTTTGTTAAAGAGCGTACAATAATACGCTCCAGAGGAATTATTCAGCGGAAAGTAGATAATGTACAAAAGGGGTCCATTTTTTGTTTGCATCTGATAATTATTGCCGGTCCGCTATTGTGAAATATTTTTAACTTGCCCGCG
The DNA here is from genome assembly GCA_963693345.1 of Pieris melete. Lineage (NCBI taxonomy): Eukaryota > Metazoa > Arthropoda > Insecta > Lepidoptera > Pieridae > Pieris > Pieris melete. The sequence goes on from CAVNZK010000028.1 coordinate 2,452,105, forward strand.
ACTTTGTTCGCGTTACGGAATCTCTTTATATTGTGGTTATACTCACTATGTAAAAGAGTATAGTTATGAAACATATATAAAGCTATATATGCACAGTGAAAAAAACAACACAGAATTTTTAAAATCATAAAAAAACAAGTCCCATTTTACATTGTTCTTTTCAAGTCGTCGCTTAATTATGTCAAATATAGCTTAATCAACTGCAAAATTGCAGTAGCTTTGACATTTATTTGACATTAAAACCTCATCCTACTACTCGTAATAAATATTTTATGTACGGACAGGCATTTTTTTATATATATGGGTTTATAAATATGATTGTTTCGTTCCGGAAATGAAAATTTTACGGTCGTAAATGAAATGTTTTACTTCGTTTAATGTGTTTAACAATGGTTTTAAGTTTTTCCGCAGAGATAAAAATGCTGCAATCATTATATCCTGGCCGTGTTTATTTTATTTTTCCGATGCGTATTTAATAAATTTGTCCCTTTTAATTCCAATTTTTTTAAGATAAATATGTGTTTTACCTTTTGATTATTTTTCTTTTCCCATCCGTTACTTATTTTGTTGTTCAATTATATTATTAAAATAATAGAATAGTATGTTTTCATTTCAAACGCTATGTTGCTATATTTCATTTATCGAAACACGTTAATATAATTCGGTTTTATATTAGAAGCTCACCAGCCAGAGAAATATTTCTTAGAAAAAGAATCTTAGGAATTTTTAAAAAATTTAATGAAACAAGTTCGTGTCTAGTATAATAATAATCTACTTGTAAAAACCGTAATAATCCGTTTAATCCGATTTGTAATAATAAAAAAACCTAATCCACAATCATTTTTACACATGAATAAACACAAAATGTCTAATGATTTATTATTAAAATGAATCGCAAAATATGTTACTAAGCTCAAAACTCGAAGACGACTGCACCAATTCGAGTAATTGATTTTGTATTCCTTGAACTCTGAGGAACGTGTTTATGGTGTTAAAAATTGAAGGATAACCTAAAACCAATTTTTATTCCGGAAAAAGGTACGGTTGTCTATGACTTTGACTTTGACATGTCAAATTTTGCCCGCTCTAAGCCCTTGACTTGCGAACTGGTAGTTAATGTAAATTTAGTAGCAATTTAACATCTTTTTTGACGATCATCAGTGTACTTATACCTATATGAATAAAGTTATTTTATTTTCAGTTTACGTCTCTATGGAGTTACGTAGCAGAACGTTCCATATTTATGTAACTCCGTAAGAGACTAAGTAAGTAGATATTTTAAATACATACCGCGAAACGTATTTCGCGGTATGTATTTAAAATGAAATTGTATATATAAGAATCTGTGTACGTTCAAAAAGAGTGTGGAGATTGAGTCCGCTTTTTTAGACACTAATAAACTCAGTAAAGACCTTTGAGCTTTCACAGGATTCACCGGTAACCGTGTTCGCTAGCGCAAAAACGAGTAATCCTTTAATTAAAGCTGCGGTCAAAGATAGACTCACCGAGGGTGACAAACATTTCTAAAGGGACTAGTTTTTCATTAAGTCTATCTATTCGAGGATCTATGGTATCTATGACGATTTTATAAATCTAATAGAATTGTAGTACTCGTAGATGTTGTATGTTTTTAAAAATATTGTGGAATTATGGCTATTATTATTACTATGATATATTATTATTATTACTATTAAAAATATTATGAAGAAAAAAAGTTTTTTAAATCATTTCTTGCAGAAAAATTACAGTTTGTGGGCGGTTGTGAGGCTTTTAAAACCACTACTCGTAGGGTTTCGTGGATTCTACAACATTTATGGAAAGCGTTTTTTTTTCTTTTTGCGTTACAGGCGGCACACGGGCAGGAGGCTCACTCGATGTTATGTGATACCACTGCCCATGGACACACTCAATGCCTGAGGACTCGGAGTGCGTTGCCAGCCTTTTAAGAATTAGTACGCTCTTTTCTTGGGTGGTGTGCCGTGTGGTGTGGTAATAAAAACCCTCTCTTATTAAATTATAACAAGGAATTAAAAAGATGTTAACATAACAAGTAAAAAAGTATGTAGAACAAGTAAATGTTTTATTTATTTTAAATAATAGTTAATGTTAGTAGGAAATAATGGGGATAATAAAAATATAATTTTATTTTTCTATTCTTTATAATTCTTTATTATAACTACCTACTACTATTAGAACATTTATTGATTATGAATTAAAATAAGAAAAACGTTCTATAAAATTTACTGTTAGAATGATTTCATAATTCCGTTAATCTCTTTTGAAGCAAATAAAATTGTAAAGTGCACCTTTTGATTATCAATTTGGTTATTCTCCATTATATCTTATCAATTAAATCGTCACTTGGTGACCCTAAATAAATTAATTTCTATCACGGTTCATTTCGAGTAATCCTTTTACATTTCGCTTTTGGCGGCTAATTTTCAGTCGCTTACTCGGCGGTCGTTCAAAGCTATCTTGCTCCATTTCATTTCTCTTAATTAATCCTCGTAAATTACTTCACAGATATAAACGCGTTTTATGTTGGAAATAGGATATTTTAAACATGACAGCATAAAACCTATTTCATGCTAAATTATTTAGAAGTCATACGTAGTCTGTAGATATTCAGATGTTCTATAATCTGTGCAATTTGCGCCAAAACCTAAACCCTATGGAACACTAAATATGTATGTGCATTTTAATTAGTGTTGTTTTTAGTAATAAAATACATATCTTAGGAACAGTGTTGTCTTTATTAATAATAAGACTGAAATTATGTTTTCAAGCTGTAATTTGGCTTAATCCACACTTTTTTATATAATTGTTAAATCTTATAAAATGATGTCATTCAAAAATCTTACTGTATTTTTATAAAATATTTCGGTATTCAATACGTAAACTTACCATAGATTAATTAAAGTAATTTATTATTTTAATTTAAGTCTAACTTAAAGTCTCGTTTTGTTTCTATGAGTACCAAATGTGAGAAAAAATCATTAGTAAACTGCTAATTCCCAGTCGCAATTTTATAAAGTCTATATAGACCAATTCATTATGTATTTCATAGACAATACTCACAAAAGATAAACATACATTTCCCAGCCTTAGTGGATTTGCGGTGACGTCCAGAGTCAATTCATTAAGAGCTAATTAAGGCCAACTGATTTTCATTAGAGCGGCTACCTGCCGGTACATTCTCTACTAATGAAATGCCGTCACAGACCGACGTAATCATAGTTGGTTTAACACGGCCTTTACATCTCTGGTATTGTATGAGATAGTCTTATAGATTCTAGTACCTTTGCCTAAAATGGTGGTTTGACTATAGTGTAGCATACCTACATGTACTCTATTATTTAATTTAATTGTGTTAATTTCCTTAAAGTAGTTCATATATGTAGTAATTCATATGTGCGTATAAATAAATCAGATGGCTCAAGCTTTCTGTATCTCTTTCATGATTTGGGTCGAAGTTCATTGGTGCACAGTCAGGGATCGAACCTACGACTTCAGATATGAGAGTCGCACGCTGAAGCTACAAAGCCAACACTGCTCAGGTTGCGTAAAAACGTCAGTTATTGCATTCGATTCCCGAAACAAAAATAAACTAGCTGTATTTTCAGCTAAAGCTCTCTTAGGTTCTTACGATTAAGTACTTACCTTCGTTCGTTACTCCATCTTTTTAAGAGATAATTTATTTAGGATTGATAATTAGCCTTCTGTGCCTGGCAATGTCGATGTTTGTCTTATATAAAATTTTGCATAGAAGCTATCATACGTCAAATTATATTAGAATTTGACAATGTTTGCGCTAAGTCTCGTATCATAATCTCACCCTATAACACGTATGTCAAATTCCAATACGTTTTATATACTAACAGCTAATTCTCGGTTCTTAATCTTACCGTAAGTCACAGTTTCTTGACGATATTTTGTTTCATCGCACGAGAGAAAAAAATATTGGTACATAACCAGAGTTCGAACGGAGCGTCCGGGGTTTACAATACAGTTACCTTACCTTATACCAATACATAGACAATATACCTACGATATATTTATTAGAGTCACAAGACACAAAGAGTAATAATGACACAAAGAGGAAACAAAATGGTAGTTTTAAAATAATAATACGAATAATTTGATTTGACTTTGGCATAATTATTTTCACAGACAATATTATTTTATAAAACCAATTTCGCTGATATAACTAGCTCCTAGCAGTCCGTAGTCCTGCAGTTGGCATTATCTAAACCCGGATTTGCTCACTCAACTAAGCACAGCTAGACATTCCTTTGGGACGCTCTAGTCGTAGGTATGATATTCAATTCCATAAAAATCATGTACCTTGCATTTGCGTAACCATTGAGAAGCGATCATCTGTGGTGGGGGGAGGGAGGTCTGGTGGCAATTATTGAGCAAATGTAATAGCGGCATTGTGATAGAGAGCACTGCGCTCAGCCGACGAGCAGCGTTGATTAGTGGACAGTGGTGGCGTGGAGTCGACGTTGAATATTATTTATCTCAAAGCCCGACAAAATGCAATTTAAAATAAAGTAAAGATGAAATCACAAAACTGTAATAAATATAATTGATCTTGTACAGATAAAAAAGTGTCAGTCGGTTATAGTAGATTTACTTGTTGTCCGGGTTGATACTATCGAAATACATAAGCTGTTTATTATATATATCCCACGAAAAGTTACAAAGGAAGAATTTTCTATGAATTGGCAATTCAATGCCAAAACCAAAAACAACGAATACGTTTTAAAACTAAACAAGAGTACAAGTGTCATTAAAGGTGTAAATATTAAAAGTAAATTATGATATATCAATAAAAATATGTTTTAATTCAAAGTTAATGTTAAAGGATTCAAAGATTAGTAGTATCATCTCGAGCCGTGATTAAAATTCCGTATTAATTTTGCATAATTTAGTAGACCTGTCCACAACAATTCCTGTTCCTGATTATATTTGCGACGAGCCACGAACACGCCCCTTCCATCCCCTATTATATTAACAGGCCATTACAAAACGCCGTATTTACTTGCGCGAAAATTTCAAAACTCGACCGTATTCTCTACTATTAAATTACATTTTCCATTACCCAATTTTATATTATGTAAGCACATAGGCCGAAGCAGTCTCGATTTGTCTATAAAATAATACACTTTGCGCTTTGTCTGAGAATCATTGGGAGGCAAGTGATGTTTTAGCATTCAATGAATTTAATTAATTAAAATACGCTTTTGTCCAGAGTTTTTCATTAAATAAACATTAGAATAAATGTTATTGTTGGGTTTCTTTGTATTATTTTTATTATTCTTTTATTTATTATAGGTAGTACTGTTTATCTTAAAGCACTTATTAAATTTGTGTATTGCTTTGTCAATTGTCAAAACGCATCTCTGCATACGAAAAAAATATTTTGACTACAATTGAACCTTAAACTGCTTGGAGGTTGTATTCATAAATATGGAGGAAGGATGTTACATATACTCGAGACTGGATCCTCCTAAAGGATAATCTAACTACTTACTGGCCGTTGTATTTACGCTTAGTGGTTGGAATAACTTTAGTTAGTGCGTTTCAGGATATGCTATTGATTGTGGATGTCGCTACGAATTAATATATTTACATACAATGTACATATTATATAAAAACATAAAGGTATTTGGATTCAAACTCGACTGTTCATATAGACAACTTTTTAACTTGGAGGAACTTCACATAAGTTTGTAAATTTAAGACATTAGACGTTGTCTGGATACTTTTATCGATTAAAAATATACTTTTACCAAAATGGCAGCTAAATTTATTAGATTAATGAATACAAACACAATTATTTATTATTTTTTATAATTATTTGTTTTAAAAAAAATATAAGTGATCAGCAATCTGTGCCTGAACGCCATCGAATTTTTCGGTTTAAGGCCCGCTGGTTTCCTCAAGATATTTTTCTTCATAGCACAATCGAGTGTTAAATGCGTACATAGACAGAAAGTCCACTTGTCCACAGCCGGGGATCGAACCTTCGATCCCAGGGATGAGAGGCGCAGAAAGTAGGTTTATTATGACGAATATATTTAGGTGCTGCATATATTGCGGTTACCTAGTTAAGGAGAGTGATGAAAATGATGAAATTAAACATAATCAGTACCTGATATTGTATTGCGCGTGGGAAGAACGAACGACGCTACCATTTGTAAGCTACACACTATCCCAATACAAAATGTGTGTTATACATAAACCCCTACATGTATAATAATAAAATGCATTAACATAATCAAAATCGTCGCAGTAGATACGTTCTATAGCTGCATTATGGACTTGACTATTCGAGACCAAGTTTGACATTTGACTTCTGTATGTCAAAAACGTATTAATCGATTTACATACGGAAAACAGAAGACGTTAGAGGGATACAGACAATATACGGGGAGGGGAGGCAATATACAAGTATGTCAAATCACAATATTTGATAGAAGTATGGGGTAGCACTTCACCTCGTAAACTTCAGGTTCTACAAAATAAATTAATTGTCACTAAATTACTGAACACTAAGCAACTATGTGAACAACATGCATTTTAGTTTAATTAATACAAACATGTAGCATTAAATTTACCTTCAATCTCAAACGTAGCCGGCACTACACTAATAATATAAATCTACCTAAAATCAGTACCCAATACGGTCACAATATACCTAGGTAACCTGTTTCGTACCTCCTAAGATACAGGAAATAATAGCAGTGGACCCGGTCTGAATACCTACTCCTGCGAAGTTTGGTAGAAGGACTCTAATAGAGTAACAGCGTACGACGGTAGCGTGATATAGTTTACTTTTTATATTTAACTAGCTGACCGGCCAAGCGTTGCTGTGGCTAAGGTTTTTGTTATATTACATAGTAGCAAACTATTCAAGGGAAACGGCAGGAGAATACTAGTCATGGGGACCACCATGCTTTTTGGTGGTTATGCCATTAAATTGTACTTACAATACAGCGCCATCTGTTAGAATTGTGACTATCAAATAATAAACAAATAATTTGCAATAAAATAATATTGCGGGTATAAATTGAGATGTAAGCTATCCTATCTTTTAAGTTGGATCAAACTTCACACGGTGCGCAAATTTGATTGATATCGGTTCGGTAGTTTAGAAGTCCAAAGCGGACCAACAACGTAATTTATAAATATTAAGATATTGTTATGTTTCCTCATGTAAGTGCCATGTAGGTTTTTAACGAGAATAAACTTCTTCAAACCTCGCAGTTCTAAGCGCGTCAAATCAGAAAATTAAATTGGATTAAAACATATCCATTGAACATTCTTTTTTCACAACCAATCTTCATATTCGTAGTCTGAAAAGCATTGTTCAAAACATCATACTTACCCGTATTTTTAAGTAGTAACTTAAAATATGGCGTTCCGCGCAATTTCGAAATGTTCATATAAACGAACAATGGTGGGCGCGTTACTTGTATCGCTAAGAGGTTCTATTGTTTAATGCCACAATTAGTTGTGAATTCTACCTCGAATGAAAGAAACTGCCCAAGTCGCTGGACACTGTAGTGTGCTGAACGGTTTTGATACTTGTAATTTTTATTTGTTTGTTTAAAATGAAAAACCTTGTATAAACAAGTAGGTTTAAACATTTTTTAGACAGTGGCAGACATACACACTGTGTACTTACTCCTACTACTCCTAGCCAAATAAGAAATTTTAAGATGAATTTATGTAATGCGTTTAGCGCAGAGTCTCTAACTAAGGTCAGGTCGTGGCAAAAAAATCCGATAGTGCACTTAATTTTATGTTTAAAAAAAAGTTAATAGTAGTATGGTGGAAACATAAACATAGTAGACAGTTTTTCTGTCTACTATGTTTATGCACACGCGAGCCCTCTGGCATTGAAAGTGTCCATGGGGGGCGGTATTACTTAACATCAGGTGAGCCTCTTGCTCATAACGTGAACCCGTTGTTCTCTAAAAAAAGTTTATAACTTATACAGTGAGACACTTTGCTGAAGCAGTAACAGGTCTGTCCTATTTACAATAATTGAGAAATCCTGGACCGTCCCTATTATACTATACTTTGATAGTGTTATTCGAATTATTTGCAAAACTGATGATAGCTTCGAATATAACTTTCCATTTTGTAAAAATGTTACACGATAAAAATATCAAATATCAAGATAGTTTTATCGCAGCATTGCATTTAGGCGGCATGGCATAGAATGGCAAATGATAGCTGTTGCTAGATTCGCAATATACAGAAATGACTTTCCCCTTTTTTCATATATTTTAAATGTTTACGCAATTTAAATAATATTTAAAAACTTACTTTATTTAATTTATAATGGAATATGAATAATTAAACTAAATTAGTGTAAGATAATTAACAAAGGAAACGTCGCTAAGACATAGTAACTCTAATGGTAGCAGCTCCTTATTAAATTACACTTCTATAACTGTGTGTATGGAAAGTGTTTTCATAAGTATTGGAGGGTGGTAGTTGCTTACCCCACGGGGACCAGCCGGATTTTCTTAACGTGGTTATTGTAATTGTTGTAATTTCTTTGTTTTCCGGTACCTATGCTGTATTTTGTTTTCTCTTTTAGTTGCTTGACTCTCCTGGTCATCTGCCTTATTCTAAAAACTTTTATTTAGTACACTTTCGTCAAATTGTGTTCACGCTGTGACAAAAAGAGAGAGCGGCTCTGGTTAAAACGGTGCAATAAGACCGATTTATAATGAATGAAAAAGGGGGTTATAATTTAAATCAGACGGGTTTCCAACCCGAGACAGCGCCTAATAGCGATAGTGATCCCGTGCTTACCCGCTTTAATAACGTAAGGCCTAATGTTTTTTTTTATAATTATCGCAATGGTGATACTCTGATCTTCTGCCGTTCATGCGATCAATGAGGTAATTAAAATAATACTTTTGTTATAAAGGGTAAGTTTAATTGAACAAATTATTTTACTATTACTTATAATTTAACAAATTCGCTGTGATATATGTAAGTTTTATTCAACACTTTATTTTTTGGTTATTAAAAATCGTGTGAAATGAGATTTCAATGGATCCATTTAAATATGTAAGATTATATATTTTTTTTACCAGATAAGATGGGACCCGGAATAAAAGCAAGAAGTTCCTTTTTATACAATACAAAGCATGTCTAAATACATCATATCCAGCTTCCTATTTTCATTTATATTTATAAGAAAGCTATCGAAGTTTGCTAAGCACTACAATTTATGTAGTATTCGATTTACTTTATTTTATTAACCATTGGAATTAAAACCAGATAGTAAATGATAATATAATTAATATTAAAATCTCTCTTACATCGCATTAATTCCTGTATAGAACGCAGCCGGAAAACATTGAATGCCTCCAATTTACGCAACGGGAATACCTAGATTTTACATTTTTACGCTACGAAATTCATATTCGTAAAGCAACTGCCGAAACAATGATCAATTTAGCAATATCAGAGCATGTATTAATGTACTCTCAACCGAAATTGAGGGCTGCTTCTTCAGATCAAACATTTCATAAAAATGGCATAATTACTGCAACATATTATCTATGACATGACGAATACTTGACATTTGTATTTCTTATAAATTCTACAAATGCACTTCATTTGTTTTATGAAAAATAATTTTGCAACTAACAAGGAATTATGTGAATATTCTTTATCGTCATATTATTAACCTTATTTGTTATAAAAGTCGTTTGAAACTTAATTGATGGTTTCGAGGAGGAGTTTCTATGTTTAGTAAACAAGCCTATAATATTTAGTTTTAAGTACTTACTTCATTTGTTTTTCTGTTGACAGTTATGTTACTCAATTTATATATTGATTAATGTAATAATTATAATCTATCTTGATAATTTCAATAAACTAAACACAAAAATTTGTTAAAGAATTAGCTAGTTACAAACGGGTAACAAGTCATCCTTGATAGTATTTTAATAACAAATTATTATAACATTTGACTTGTAATATAACCTGTCTTTTCCCAATCAGGTGATAATATCCACCACCGGTCAGCCCTACTCACAAAATATATCTATTTCACATTCACCTAGACTCCATTGTATAAAGCCAAAAAAAGTTTCCATTTTTCCATTGTTATGCTCTTTTGTTTTATGAAATGCAAAGCTTTGGTTACGGTTTTTATACAAATTGGGGAAGAGTTATTCGTACGGAAAATCTATATTTATAGTTTACATGCATTTAGGAGATCCAGTTTCGTACAGTCCATTGCTCGGCAGATTTTTCATTTTAAACATCAAGTGAATTGAATTCAAATTTTGATTACACTGATATTGCCAGTTATTATTTTCGAAACATGTCTACTTATTTAGTATGAGTCCCCATTATTAACGGGAAAAAGAGTTAACTTTCTCAAAATTATATACATATAATACATATAATGTAATACATGTATTTGTTGAAATTAATTTACCGTAAACTTTTACACATAATGCATAAACATATTTTTATTTTATTTTATCTGTAGCCTATCTTTCTACACTTTCAAACGATCCCTTACTTGTATAAGATCAGCGACACGGCTTGTCGAGCGAATGCTCAAGACACTCAAAACTCCAGCTCAGATTGGTGAACTTACCAGAAAATATCGAGTGGCGCTACAAGCTTTAGGTCTGTAGCAAATATTTCAGCATCTCTTTCGTGATCATTTGTTTTTTCTAATAGGCAAGTAGGTGATCGTAGTTCCATCGTAGCTTTCCTTACGTGACACATGTCGTCGAATTTTTAGGTGTACGGCCTGCTGGTTTCCTTACGATTGTTTCCTTCACCGTACGAGCGTGTATTAAATGCTCATAAACAGAAAAGAAACGAAACCTCAGGAATGAGATTCGCTCGAGTCGCTCGGCCAACACTCGTCAATTGACATGGTATTTCAAAATCTCTACCACCATTTACTAGAACAAATTATTGTATTTTTTTAATCCATTACATACATTCAACATAATATTATTACTTCAATAACACCACTCTCTTTCTATTTTCGCCTGTATTAGTGGCATTCATATGTTGGATATGTATCTCAACCAGTTGTCTGACCAGATTCGTAGTATCCACATTTGTATGGACAATCAGTTCAAACACTTTTAACTGTTCTAGAGCCTTCCAATCATTTTTGTGCCTTATAGCCACGTTGAATAGCTCATTTAAGACGTCTTTCGATTTCTTTATTAGACTTAATATGAAGCCTGCTTTGTAAGGCGCCTGCTCTCTGTGTTGGTCTTTTAAAGGTTTTACACTATTTATTTTCTGTTCTGTATCGTATATTGTTTGTTCCACGAGCGTGTTTATTTTGAGTTTTAAGTTTTCATCTTTTTCCTCGTCGTTTTCATTGATGGGTTTATCATCTAATGCCGATGCCAGCCAGTATCTTCTTCCATCTGGAGTTGTATCTTCAAAAGTGTCGTCTAGGGGAGTTGAAAATCCTGTATGGTCATATGATGCATCAATCGAATCTTGTCCAAAACATAGAAGTTTTGTGAAAGCTACAACAAGAGAATTGATAAATATTATACCAGTATTTAAAAACGTTCAGATATTGTTACTAACCACTTAAATATATGAAATGCCAAGCGTACACCATTGTCAATAGAATTTAATTTAAATGAAAAGGAAATCGTTAAACGGTTATTAAAGATTAAGTACCTACTAAATGTGAAATCTTTTAATTAAAAAATATACTTTATTGATAATAATAATAAAAAATGATTTGCGTTTTTTCAATAATAATTCCTCTTTGCCATATGCCTCCTTTCACACTCTGACAACTCTACTTGATAACCTTTTTTTGACAACATCTTTTATTATCAGTTTTGAACCCATACTTTATTAAAATTGTTTGTGAAAAATGGGTACTTTAAGATCATTAAAATTATTTGCGCCATTTAAAAATAGATTCTATTGGAATCAGTACATTAGCTGCCATAATGTCTTTGGAATTAAAGATTTATTGCAACCAGAAAAAGTGAGTAATAATATTTAGGTATACAATATTATTAGATATAATAATGATGAAGTATAAATGGCCGTCACTGATTAAGGATTTAAGAGTGGTTTTAATTAGAATAAACTTTAACGTACCCAAATTATAATAGAACTAGTTAAAGCAGTGTTGGCGTAAGATCGTGGATTAATTACCCGGCTGTGAACTACTAGGTTTTTCTTTGTGCGCAATACGCGTACGATGTAGTAGATATCTCTAATAAACTAGAATATCTGGCTTACATCAAACACAGAAGGCTGATCATGATAAAAACAACAGATGGAAACTGAATCCATAATTATAGTTATATTTACAGCACGAAACGTTCATAATTCAGCAAGTAACAGCTAAAGACCAGGAAATGGCTGTGGATTTGATAAAACAGCATTATCTAAGCGAACATATTCTGTCTCGTTCACGACATATAAATTTTACCGAAGATCGAGCAATCGACGAATATATTATTGGTTTATTAAAACAAGGTAATTATTTTAATATAGACATATAGGTCTATAAAAGCAATAGAGAGACTTAGAAACTCGGGTTGTGTGACCAAAACCTGCCCAGGAAAAGATTGAATTGGAGACTACACATAAACGAGTATTATGCTCAGAAAGTACTGGTGGTAAACGTAAAACTGCTGAACTGATAAACTTTTATTTAGAGCCGCTAAATCACGAACGCATAAATTAAGTTGTAAGAGCGAGCCTATTCACTGGACCATTACAATTAGCAGATAAGCATGCCGTAAGTACGTATAGTTCTAATAACTCTAGGATTACAAGGAAAGAAAACATTTTCAAGAAGGTTAGTATGAATATTAAAGTTAAATATTTTATACAAATAAACTAGATCAATGAAGTCACGTCGGAGTTTTAGAGTAACTTGAAATAGTCCAAATGATCCTCGTACGTTTGCAATCGACCACGCAAGTGTAGACGGCTGCACAGCTTCTGAACTGTTCTACTACTGTATTGCATTGCATATAACGCCGACAAGGTATTTGTTGTAACATATATTGTTATATTTAATTGTATTTAGAATATCTAATATGTGTGAATGGTCACAACCCCAAACCCTAATTTGGTTACCCTTAAAAGATAGTTACTTGTCGTCGATAAACAAGTCAATTGACTTCGACTTATTGACAACTTAAATCTTTAACTAATAAATTCCAATCAATCAGAGTGAGTAATGCGATGTAAAAAAGTTCCTGTGAACTTCACCCTTCAACTCCACCCACATCTTTGTAAATAAATGTTTTAAAGGAAACTCAATTTATGCGAAATCAGAAGACGGATCTGTTGCTGGGATTTGTATCAACTTTGCGTTGAGTCCTGTGGATCCCAAAAATCTTCGAAACTACGCTTTTTATAGACAGGTATGTCTTAATATGTATTCGATCATTCATCGGACAATATTATATCGAGTTTAGATAATCGAAATCGAAAATTAATAAGTAAATATAAATATAAAAATAAAAAAAATCTAAAGAAGCCTTACTACATGTCTTGCCATGATTCTTAAGGTTCCAAAAATAACTCAGAGCGCACGCACGCTAAAACATCTACAAGCCACACTATAAAATAAACTCTCACGCACAAACTCCCATTCACTCTTTCACACATGCATACGGTCTTATATTCCTTTTGTTTTAAACACGCACCATGTTACACTGTAATCTAAACCCACAATACTCTGTAATAAATTAAATAATTAGATAACGTTTATTATTAACGGCAGCAACCTCATTGTTATATCATTAATTATTGCCAAATTTAGACACTATACACAATAAATAATTTGTCATAACGTAAATAAATAAATCAGTGACGCTACAACGTTTTTAGTTCTGGGCCTCAGATTTCTGTATCTGTTTCACGATCATTTATCAATCAAATAGGCAAATAGGTGATCAGCTTTCTGCGTCTGTCACACGCCGTCGACTTTTTGGGTCTAAGGCAAGCCGATTCCCTCACAATATGTTTTTCTTCACCGATCGAGCGAATATATCACGCCTTATATCTGATTTTTATTATTCATTATTCTTTCTATTGTGACGATAAAAAAATTATAATATAATTCTAGCATTTGTTACGAATAAAGTCCAAATTTCAAATTAATCTTAACGGTAAAGCTATATAGTATTTATTTAGATATCTTTAAATAATGTCGTAATAGATATATGTTAAAACATTGTTCTTAAAGGACCCGAACGTCAAGGATTTCCTTTACTTCACAGCAAAATTACAAGAGACGCCAAATTTATGGAATATGTTTCAGGAAACGAAGATTTTTGAGGTAAATTAAAATGAAGGTTTTATCGCATAAATCTTTCCAGAAACAGCGATGCTTGGTTGGGTTCATTGTAGGTGTCGAGTCGGACGTTGATAGGTGGATAGGTCGTTGAGACATTCTTTTAAATTATTGACGCAGCAATATAGTTGTGGCCCACTTGCAACATCTAAGTTTTTAAATGAGTCGTTTTAGAAACTTTGCTGTGTTAATTATTTGCTTTCTATTGCTTTCTTTATTCCTACATAATTATGTATTTACATTGTATACTCGCGGACACTTAGCAGACCCATACGACTTCTTCTTCAAAGAGACGATTGTGAGGAAGTTGGAAGCTGGTTAGCGCAGCGCCTACTTAAGTTCTCGTATTAGTTTCACGTATATACTTTCTATAACATATGTTCAGAAGTACCTGATTGACCTCCTTGTAACATGTGTGATGTTTGAGAGTAAAAATAATATATAAATAATAAAGCATGAAGATTTTGAAGTGAAATTTCTTTAGGCGCATGAGGGTAAATTTTTTACGGAACGTCACGAAGATGTGCAGCGTTTTTGTCGAAACGGAGAGAACGATTGAGACCGATTGAGAGAGAATGAGAAGGATGCATTACCTTATAGAAATTCTATTTTTAAAATTAAAATTTCGTAAAGAGAATTGATGAAATATTAGTATTTAATGCAAAATAATTTATTGATATCATAGATGACGAATTGTAAATTAAAATGCCACGTGTTTTTATTATCGAAGAAATAAATTTATAATTTGTTTTAATTTTCGACACTTAATATTTTAATGACAATTACATTCATTAAATTCCTAACATATCTTCCTTTTTCCCTCCCTCAAGACTTATTTGGATTTCCAAATAAGTCTAAAGTATTATTTTGCCAAAGAATGTTTCACTTCTGGCATGTGTACCTACTTTGTGTTTTTAAATGAAGTTATGGAATTTTATTAGATAAAGTCTTTCATTTATTATTTATTCTTATGATGATGGAATTGTTTCAATAGTTCAACGAAAATAAAACTATTAATTCTTGTATTTCTTTAGATTCAAATGTTGACGGTGCTGCCAGAATACAGAAGACAAGGTTTAGCCACAATGCTCGCTCAGAAATCACAAAAGCAGGCCCAAGAACTAGGCTACAACGTTGTCCGAATGGACTGCATAAATCCATACGAGTAAGTTATAACAAAAGTATTAGGTAGAATTTTAAATTAATAATAATTCGTCACCACTTAACTACGGCGCCTCTTGGACTTTAATTACATATGTTTCTTCGTTTTTTTTAAAGTGTTTCCAAGATATGTCAATTTTCACACGGCTTTTTCAATTGTTAACTGTGAGCAAAGACGAAGAAATAAATTGGTAAAGAGTAAGGATTCGAACGCACTACCTCAGGGTTGACAGGGTTGACCAGGCAAGTTCGGCTTTGCCAGGTTGGAATTTAGAATAAATTTTTATCAATATATTATTTCTTCTATCCAATGTCTTCTTTGAAATGTGTATCATTTATAAAAAATGTTTTAAGTATTAAAATTTAAAACTAAAAAAAATAAATATTAAAAAAAATGCATGTAGGTATAGTATACATATTTTTACATAAATAATAGAGGTACAAAAATTACGAATAATTGAAATTCATAATTGTCTCTGCATGATTTGTCCATAGACAGACTAATTTCTGTAATTTATGATTGTATTCCAGTTTTAAAATCGCTGAACGCTGCATGATGTCATGTCTTGTCAAATTTCCCTTACATAAATTGCGAGGGCCGAACGCGCCCTTCATCAAACGTTCATCCGAACACAATAGGTATGTGAGAGTATATGTCCACGTGAGAACACAAACGGATAAAGACAAAGACATCAGGCGAGATGACTTGATTAATTTATTAGAGTAGAGTTTAATCGAGATTATTAAATGCTATTTAACATTAAAGTTTTATTTTACAATAACCCTTAAGGCTCATTTATAAAAACATTATTAGTCCCACTTCTTTTAAATATGTTTTTTTTGTTATTTAATTAGAAGAATTTGGGCTAAGTGAATTGAAATAGATCATAATCCTTATTATTTGATTATTATAATTTGAACTGATTTTTGCAACGAAGTGTTAACAAAAACTGTTTAATAAGTATTCTTATATTATATTTTACAAATCTATGCTGTGACTGAAACTAAGAAATAATATAAGATTAAGAAGTAGAGTGTAATTTCTGCTGCAACTTGAAACATCTCAAGAAATGTTCAAACTATAATATCCCAAAAATTGGAAAGGTATAAAAAAGTATAACAAGCAAATTTCTAAAATAACTACCGGATTCTGAATTCAAATTTTAAAAATTTTCATTCCATTCAAAACAATATCGAACAAACCTTTTTAATGCTATCTAGTTTTCTTGTCGTCGGGTAAGAAAAAGCAGGTCATTAATTAAAAGTCTAACAAAATTTGATTAAGTACTACTTAGAATACTGATTTAGGTAAGGACATCTAGTGACAGTATTTAAATGTATTTATATATATAAATGTATATATCCTCTAGTGCTAGCATGACCTCTGCATATAACTTCTAATGTAAGCATTACTTCAAATGTTCGAGAGATGGCGTTAAAATACATATCCATAAGATATTATGACTGACAATAGATGGTGTGTAAAACAATATTTAAAGTTTTGGGTCCAGCTTTGATCTATTGGTATAGATAACAAGATAATCTTACAAGGAGGACTTACTCGATATTATTTTTAAACTACGTCTGATGGCACTAAACTTAATTATTAAATAAAAGAATATTTGGGGAGTAAATTTTTTATTAATATAACAGTTCTCTTTGAGGTTCTTTAATTTTAGTCTAAGATATAAATTGTATAACTTTAAAAACACTTAAGAATGATCTAAGCTAGGTACGGAGTCAGAATATTTTCCAAGAACCAATCTTCAGAGAATTTTAAGTGATCGCCTGGTACTGAGAGAAATACCAATTTTCCAGCGTTATCCATTTTCTGCAGGCCCAAGCGATCCTGGAATAGATTGTTAGTGTATAGAATCCTGTGCTTGATAAAATTTACAAAATTAGCATAAAAATTACATCAAAACATTTGGCGTGAAAAAGAAAAACATTTTTTTTTTACTTTTTTTTCATTTTGATTTAATATAAGCATGTACCCGGTGTACCCGAGTATCGACTGCAGACGTCGAATGTTATAATACCGTACTTACGTTAAGATACAAATCCGATTCTTGCAAGGTAATCAATTTCTTGGCCTGCCCGGGCGCATAGAAACCGAACCATTCAGTCTCTTTGGGTTGAACAATTGTGTCATTATCGAACTTGACCATAACAAAATGTTCTATCCTATTTAAATTGTCTATATACTTCTGGTTTATGGTAGCTTCATTGTTAATATCAGACAAAAATTCGCTGTATTTTTTGTACTCCTCTTCGTTTAACGGGTCGTGCCAGTACGTCGCTTGTACAAAGGACTTCTGGAGCCAACTGAAAAAGTATCAAAATCATTCCTCGGCTGTAACTTGTTGGGGTATAGCAGTCACTTGTCATTTTATATCGAGTTAAGTCATAAATAAGGATTACGTGTCATTTCATTAATCACTAAAATTATATTTAACAATAAGTATCAAGACTTGTCGAGCTATAGTGACGTAACACTGCCAACATAAAAAAAAGGTAATTTAGCACTTAGCACTGCTGTAACGACAAATCCCTTGAGGTTTTCTTTCCGGAGATTAATAATGTATTTGAAAAGCGGATTTTTCGCGATAATTGATAAATATTTTTGTGTTATGTTTTAACAAAGCTTTGAGATTTCCCCTGAAATTAAATTATTATTATAATGCGTGATGACTCTTGATGACTCTTAGGTCAAATTTGTATTGTATACGAGTATACTGGTGTCATGTTCCACGCTTAATCTCGTTTCTGAATCTCTGCCCCAAAGTGACTTAGTGCTAAGAATAACAGTCGTTAATAAAATGTCAAATCCATAGACCAAAGAGTCATATATACCCTAAGGTCATAGAAAACAAATAAGAATATTTGCTTTAAGCTTATCAAGAGCAATGTACGTCTTGATAACCTTTGCTATCATAATATTTACCGTTCAATGTGTATATTTAAAGACAAGCTAGTCAAGTAGTGGGTCCGCGAAAAAGGGTTTTTAAAAACTTAAAGTTAAAATGAGTACAACCGGTCCGATTTGAGGTCCGTTTAATACTAAATATTACAAGTATTCTATTATATTTATATCCTATTCTTAAAGGCCTACGTGACCGTTGTGCTGACACATTGTTCTCACGCTCTACAAGGAAACGTCACTTAGTAAGAACTAAGAGTGGTTCGTAAATCATGTAACAGCACTTCGGCTATTGAAATATAAAGGATCTTTGTACTACTATGTTGCAATGGTTTTGTTTATATAAAATATAATTATGGTGGTGACACACGGGGTTATATAACTCCTCCCTCCTGAAGAGCGAAATTATCAGGGGATTGCACATGTAAATTCTGATTATTTCGCCACTGCAACATATTAATAATCTTATTTTTTATAACAAAAAACACAACAATTATCAAAAATACAATAAGAGAGTGCCTAAACTAATGCTTTTCACTTTCACTGAATTGCCCATTTCACTATCACTATCTCTGTTAAGTTGTTACAGCATGTAAGACATGTGTTGCAGGTCGCTGAGCTCCATTCCTTGTAAGTTTACTGGATTCTGATTTTCCTTAGAGTTCACTGTTGACTGTAACTCCAGCAGCTTAATGGATGGGATACGTTCTGATGACATATTTTCTGTATATGAACGCTGATGATGTAATTGGATGTCATTGATGTTAAGATCGCAGGGTTAATCTATAGTAATGATATATTATGTTCCCTTTATAGAGTTTCGGTTTATCTCATTTTGCAATTATTTTGAATAATGATTTGATTACTATTATTGTACCTTTACCTCTTCTATAATTACTGTATTCTGGTCACAGTTGGATGGGTTTTCCTTGAAGGTCATCAGCTCCTCAATGCATGTCGTTTCAGGATACGGTGCCCCTGTTTTCTTGTGTGCAGAGATAATAAATTTTCCTCAGAGACTTGTTTGCAAGGCTGTATAAGCGGTAAGTATGTTACACCTTTCACCAGGATATAGGGATATTTAGGAATGATTATTAAGGTTAGGTTTATAGGGTCATGAAAGATAGGTAAGGGATACATTTTATTATAACTATAAGTTTAATTGGTTATTAAAACTACCTCTAATACAAAAGTTATTTTCCTGTCTATCATGTATGATTTAACATTAATCGTATCTTCTAATTTAACTAAATTATCCCAAGTGGGTGGATACATAAAATTTTCTGACTATGATATATAAATTAAAATCTGTAATAAATGTGTAAAACATTGGTTTTGGTGAAAGCCAAAGCAATTTCTAATTCGCCTATTTTTTTATATAAAGCGTTCTAAAATTACTTACAAAAAGATTATATAAACTTAAAACATATGTAGAGTATACGGTATTATTTTCTTTAGTACTTATGTCTTTTAACATTTTTTTCTACACGTTTTAGTCTTTCGTCCATAATTTTTGAGTTATTGTGTAATATTTCTGATGAGTTAATGAGTCCATCTAACATTTTGGAAACAACTATTAAACGCTTGTTTGTGGAACTTTTGTTGATTACCTAATTGATTTATTAACTGCTCATATCGTTGAGCATCTTCCTGATCTAAGTTTCCAGTTATAATTTTAATAGAGCCTAAAGGGTTCAATATTCCTCTTCGTACTAGGTGTGAAGGGATTATTTGCCTAATCTTTTCAGTCGTTATTCTACTTGTTCCCTAATTCCTAAAAATTCTTTAAACTAAGGCTTATCATCACTTACTATCTTACTAAAATTACTATATTTCCTATTGATTTATTCTAATTCCATCAGTAGGCCATTTAAATCTAATACCTTAAAAATAAGCCAGTTATCCTGTTGGATGAAGGCTGTTCCCTGTCTTACGGATCCCTGAATTGTTTTCAACCTTTTGAAGTTGAAGGCCCAAACTGGGGCTCGTGAGTGTCATCATGATCACTAAGCACCACCTTTGAAGGTCGTTTTATGTTTTTAATTTTTACCTTTTTGTGTTTACCTCTAATTGTAATAGGGATGGTGTTTCTTTCAGGTTTTCCTGTAACTATGGCCTTTTCAAAACAAGGTTTGTCCTTACTTCTGCGAGTGTTTATTAATTTTGTGAAAATTGTTTTCCCTTCTGGCAACAGGACGTCGGATTCGCCACCGCGTTTTTCTCTAGAGTTTCCCTTAAACTTTAACATTTTATCAGATATGATTTTGTATAAAACTTTTATTCTTTTGGCGTGATCTTTAATTCATTTTTGCAAGTATCGTTTCTCGAAGTCTATATTGAATGCGTTTTCAGAATCTACATGGTCAAAAACTACTTCAAACGGTGTTAAAGTTGTTACAGTATGAATCGCATTATTATATGCCATGATGAGTGATAATATAATAGATGCGGCGTCGGTACATTGTTGTTCGTATTTTGTCAGTCTGTAAATTTCAATTAAGGTGGAATGAAAACGTTCAACTATTCCCATTGAACTAGGGTTCCTAGGTGTGCCGATATGTATTTGGATTTTATAGAGTGACATCAATTCTTTAAATAAATCGTTGTTGAATTCAGGACCATGGTCGCAGCTTATTTTCTTAGGCATGCCGTAAAATAAAAAGTATTTTATTAGTGCGCGGATAACGTCAGGTGTGCCTTTACTAGGAATTTCAATTGCCTGTAATAGTTTGCTAAAAGCGTCAACTAAAGTGAGGTATCTTTTTCCTTCGATACTAAATATATCTATAAATAATTCCTGGGATGGGGCATCTTGCGTTTGAGTTAACTGTAAATATGGTTTCAAAGGCTTTCGGTCATATTTCATTTGTTTACAGGCTTCACAAGAATTAATTACTGCTGATATAGTTTCTTTCATGTTATTCCAAAAGAAGTGTCGCCTGATGCGTGTAAAAGTTTCTTGAATACCTCTGTGACAGGTTTTTCCGAGATGAAATTTCAGAATAACGGCTTTCTGTTTATTTTCATCGTCAATAAAAACGATTCTTTCCGTACACTCATAAAATTGAATTGATCCACCTTTAAAAAGCCTAATTACCATGTTGCTGAATTGTTTGCAATGTTCCGTGTTTCCGAAATATATAAAATATTTCTTTTTGGGTTTTATGTATTCTTTCAGGAATTGTTTGATTAAATAATTACACAATTACTCAATAATTTTAGCTCACAGAATTTGATGTGAATCTAAACTTATACTTACTTTAGGGGTTGCAGAATTTCATGCACTAACCTACTTACTTCTATGTTTCTTTAATTTACTTATTACAATTTACGTTTATATGAATTTAAATCTAACAAAGTCTTAAAACTATCGTTAAGATGAGAGATGTCGATCTCAAAATAACAAAAGAAAAGTGGAGAGGGCTGGATTTGAAAGGTGAAAAGGTGACTTACCAGTACATCGCTGCCTCAACACTCGCACAAAACACCCTTAACGCTTTTGGATTTTCGTTCTTGACAAATTTATTTGTTCTTTTGAATAGCCGTTTTTAGCAATCGCGACGTAGTTTCCCTTTTTAGGTAAGCAGAATTTGATGCTCGAACCGATAATTGAGAAGTACGTGCAGCTAGAGCGACTATCCTGTCCTCAGCGCCAGTCAAGTAGTGGGTCCGCGAAAAAGGGTTTTTAAAAACTTAAAGTTAAAATGAGTACAACCGGTCCGATTTGAGGTCCGTTTATTACTAAATATTACAAGTATTCTATTATATTTATATCCTATTCTTAAAGGCCTACGTGATCGTTGTGCTGACACATTGTTCTCACGCTCTACAAGGAAACGTCACTTATTAAGAACTAAGAGTGGTTCGTAAATCATGTAACAGCACTTCGGCTATTGAAATATAAAGGATCTTTGTACTACTATGTTGCAATGGTTTTGTTTATATAAAATATAATTATGGTGGTGACACACGGGGTTATATAACTAGCTTCATCTATAAACAAGTTGGAAGGGGTTTGGAATCTATTTGTTTATATTTAGTATTTGAAGTAAAGATAAAGACATATGTTAGTTAAATCTAATATATAAAATTCTCGTGTCGCGGTGTTTGTAGTTAAACTCCTCCGAAACGGCTTGACCGATTCTCATGAAATTTTGTGTGCATATTGGGTATGTCTGAGAATCGGACAACATCTATTTTTCATCCCCCTAAATGTTAAGGGTGGTCCACCCCTAAATTATTTTGTTTTAATTTTTAGATTTATTTTGGCTTTTATTTTTTTATAATACAGCATCAAAAAATACATACAACCCCTAATTTTCACCCCTCTACGATCAACCCCTATTTTTTATTATAAATGATATACATGGCAAAACGACGTTTGCCCGGTCAGCTACTAGCTAGCCTTGTTATATATTTTTTTATTGCCGTATCATCATAAGGAAAAGAGTTTAAGTGATAAGGCTACCCTACTTTTGTCTGCTTGTCATAATGCAAGTGTAAAATAATGAATAAAGAAATTATTATTTTTTATACTCGTTATTTTTTCTCAGCGGCACTCAGTGCCTGCCATGTCTTTCGTCGCAGTATTGTTACACTGTTAAATTTAAATGTAGATTTTAAGTACAGGCGCGTATTTTAAAAGTACAATTAAACAATATAACGTACAAGTGAGAAAAATAGTTTACGTAACAATATGCATTGTAACACATAATTTCTAAATTACTTCCTACTTTTCTTTCTAGACTAGAATGTAGGAAATGTCTTCCGCAGATAATAAATCACATAAAATCACGGAACGGAACATGATATTCCCTTATGTTTAGGCGAAAGTTACATTTAAAAAAAATATAGCACGGTTAAGAACGATTAGTAATGACATTTTGCATTTGATACTCGTGTTATTTATTACTGAAAATAAAAGTTCTGCGGAAGATTGGCCAAGAAGGCCCAACAAAGAGGAGATCAAGGACCTAACGGACAACCCAACATAATTGGTGAAGTGAAAAATGTGACGACTTCACGAGACATAATTTTTTTTTCAACGCCGATAAAGAAGTTTCACTTCAACAATTAAATTATTTATCATGTCATAAAATATTTACGAATATGGGCACGTAGCTCGTTTTAGAGATGGAAGATGGTTCATTAGAGAGAGAGAGAGATTAAAAGGGTTGCTGGCAAAAATTGGATGCTGACGGCAAAAGTTGTGGAAACGTTGGATGTAACCTAAATGTAGATAAAGAAAGGCTTGTTATTATTATACTATATCAAAAGTATAAGATATAAATAAACACATATATAGCATATTCAAGTAGGTATGACAGGATTAATAGTTGGACATATTATAATAGGACTAGCTGGCGGCCCGACAGTTGGTGGTGTAGGTGGTTAGGGGGCCGCATTACCTAATAATTAGGGGAAAGGTTACATCCTCTCAAGAAAGAGAGAAGTGCTCATCATGATTTTAGGTTTTTTGATCTAAAACTTGCACTTCATCAAATTGCCACCAGTTCTCGACCAATTACCGCAAATTCGATCCCGCTAGGTATCACTGTTTAGACTGTTGAAAACTTTTTCGAATCTCCAAACCACGGACTTGCCAGATTTATTCTTTACTCGATTTTGAAGTCTCTTGAACGTCAACAACAACAACAACGTCGAAAACGTCAAAATCATCCCCAAATCCACTTTGAAATAAAAGGCAATTTATTAATAAAACGTGGTAACTCACGTTGATATAGTATAAAAGAACACACCTGTAATAAGCACCATAGTTGAGCAATTTCCTAATATAGTCACACGTCTGATGCTGGAGAGCACCACAATGAGGTAGACCATACACTCCTTGGTGCTGACCTCCGAGGCTGATGAAATTCTTCACTGCTGGTATCTTGTCACCACATCGTTGGATTACAGCGCGGCTAGAACAGGGTTATGTTTGTTGAAGAGGTATTTTTTTGTCTAAAGTATAATATACTTTGAATCGTGAGTAAGTATAGATGCAGCAAAATCGCTTCAGAAAATTGTGAGTTCGAATATTTCTCTCAAAAACTATTATGCCATTGTTTATGCCCTAGTAAATATTTTAAATTTTTGAATTCCACTGCTTTTTTGCTTTCTAAATTACAAACCGTCTAGTCGTAAAATATGTAACAAAAAATATAATTGCAAATAAATGTTTTTAATTTGTCAAGTTAAATGTAAAAGGAAATATGCTTTCAAAATGATGCAAGGTCAGGTATCATCAAGCAGGAATAAGGTAATAGCAGTCTTCATTTTTATCTTATTAACTTTGTAATTCTATACATATGACTATATACAACTAATTCTGTATTAGTATATACTAAGTATCATAACAATAATATTTGACTTATGAAGAAAACAAAAGATGATTCGAATATACTGTATGCAATTTTTTTTCTTTTTAGAACACAAATCACAACATATTTGATGTAAAGTCAACTTACAAGAACTGAGATCCCTGAGAAAATCCAATGGCGTTGAAACCCTGGTGTAAATTTTGGTCCTTAGAGAGCTTGTCACATACATAATCAACTTGTTTATTTGGGTACAAAAAGAAACCATTCTCCATATCTTCTATAATGGAGTCACCAATCATAAGAGAATTTACATAGACACCTGGGATTTGGTCTTCAAGAAATGCTTTGAATGCTCCTAAGCTAAAAGAATAACAGCATGTATCTCCTGAAAAAACATCATTTATCAGTTTATTGCTTCTTAACATAGGTGGTAAATATAATAAAGCAATTATATTATTATGTAAATACATTTATGGTGCATTGTACCATAAATGTATTTTATATTTTCATACTTTGAAATATAAATATAAGTTTTATTGATTCATGTCTCACATTCTAGAAAAAGGCAATCTTTATGATCTTTAACAATGTTTAAATGTAGTTATATAATATGTAATATAGTAATTTTAAAATTTAAATTTACTTTGTAATTATTACTTACCCATTCCATGCCACAACACAATTGGTAATGGTTCAGCTTGTATACTTTTCAATATAAATAAAAAAAATATAATTATCGTCTTCATTTTCAGTATTACACTTATTTAGATGGATTTTTCCTGAGTGAATTTAATTAAATATATATTTAAAAAATAAGTATTAGTTGACGCTATGTTATTTATAAATATATTACTTATTTATTTTAGTGACAAATAGTTAACCTTAAACGATATGATACTATTTTAAATAAAATTTGTTTTCAAAATAGGCGCCAAGTTAAAAGCCATCGCCATCCACCCGACAGCCAAAATTTTAAACAAACAATTTACAAAATCAGAAATCACAGAACTTTTAGATTCGATTGGGGTTTGGCACAGATTAGAGATTGCCAACCGACTGCGTCCAATTTAAGTGTTACCCTTTCTAAACCATACTTACCTCTAAAACTTAAGTTAAAACCCTATAATCAATAAATCATATAATAGATGGCGTGGTGCACGCTTCTATAAGATATTACTTAATTGTTAATGCAGGAATACAGGTATTTTTAAATATAGGATCAAAAATGATTCATAGCTTTCTTACTTAATTATAGAATTGTGCTTTTTAAATAAATATAATTAAATAAGGAATAAATAAGTAAGTACTTCATCATCCTTTACAGAGTCATCATCATTTACAGAGTTTTCTGCTCTAGAATTTCTGCACTTTTTGTCCAGTAAGTTTGGGGCTATATTATAAGATGGGAACCCTTGCAAAATTGTTAATGTCACAAAACAATGACACTTGGCGCGCGTTATGAGCTTTGACCAGAGACAATAATTTAATAAAGAGTACTTTGACTAAGGTGTTTTTTTTTTCGTTATGGCTCTGACACGGTTTGTGCATTAGCCAGCGTAAAGTATAAAACTAAGGTGTTTGAAAAATTAAAATTGATTATATCCTGTAAATCTAGCATAGCATAAAATTATAACGAGAAAGATTTTTTTACGTGTGAGGAAGAAATTCACAAGATTTTACCTACCTATTTTAAACAACTTTCCGTCCTTTTAAATCTACTTTTGAGGGAGTTGCTTATCGGTAGGTATATTGGTATAATATTCTGTTTTCCCAACTTCTTGATGTTGCCAAACATGAGTAAACAATAATTATTATCCCATTCATATTTGATATCACACGTATGTATGTGCCGTATGTGAATACTGAATATTTACATGGATTTACCTAGTATTAGTCATATTATAATAGGTATACTAATCCTTCATATAGTATATATTGATTTTTTGTAAGTTATAACATAAAGAAATGTCGTTATTGAATCCTAAAGGATAAGTAATGTTTGAATTGCGCACCGCAAGCGTGCCACAAAAAAGAGCTATATACACCAAAAATAAAATGCAAATTCAATTAGAAAATAGATTTATTTTCACAAATTTCGTTTACCTTCAAAGTTATAATTAGTCAATGTTAGATTTTAGGTATCAACGTTTCTGATGATACCTAATGTCAGGCATCAATATAATCTCAATACCTGCCATAGATACTGTGAATACAGTTTGATTAATAATAATGTTTAATACGTATATTCCTTTTTTTTATAAATGGTGAATAAAATGAAAATATTTATGGCATAATATTGTCCAGTCAGACTCAAAACAAAATAATTTATCACAAAATTGTTTTGTTTTTATTATTTTTATACTTAGTTATATATAATATTAATTATAGTATTTTCAATATTTTCCTTTTTATGAACGGTTGGATTGTAATTACTGTTCAATTTATCTGATTAAAGATTTACATTTTCAGAAAGCATTATTTTACATTTTCATACACTGTTATAAATATAAATAATTTATCAACTATGAAAAACTAGACCCACACACACAAATCGACTATTTTAGTGCTTCAACGTCATTTTAAAGATAATAAGTATGATATATAATATAACGATGCTACCGTTTACCGAATTAAATCGAGGTAGGACATTTAAAATTTGATTAAATATCATTACAGAATTGCGTTAACTTTCGTACAATACAGACAGTCTTCTTAGTCCCAAATAAAAAAAATTAAGACATGTTATGGCAGATTATCCTTTTATACATATTAAATTATACTTAACAATAAACTTAACTATATTCTTTCTTATGTTTAAATAATTACAGTTATTATCCTAACACGATCACAGTCTCATTTAATCACTTAGGTTAGTTATTAGTAGTAATTGGACACATTAACCAACACAAAAGTTTAAGAAAAGCTTAACAATAAACGTAATTAGTCGAGCATGAACAGCTTTGTTCTTAACAATAATAAACAGCTTCAAGACAAATTATGATTTGTAATGTTTACCATAAGCAAAGACAACGTAGAACCGTGTATTTCTATAGCCTGTGTTAATGCAATTTTTTTTCCTGTGCCTTGGTTTTTTTTTCAGAATTTTAATTCACAAATAACCTACAGAATAATCTAACATTACTTAGAAAATGAAAAGCTTATCTTTTATTTCCAGTGAAGAGATTATTAGGATTTTTATCAACTGATAACTATTTTAGGTTCTATAGATAAATTCTCTTTCAAGCTTGTATGCGATAATCGATTACGAGGTCAACGATTTTTAAAGGTTATATTTAACAAACATTATATAGAGGAGCATTACTTACTAATTCTTTATTAAAAAAAAACTTTTCCTATTTCATCGTTTCAGCAGATATTTATTAGTTACTTGCCGAAAGAGAGTCGTAAAGTGAGAAATTACTAAAGAATCTGTCGGATGACTTTAAGTGTTAATCCTTTCAGGAAAATAACAGTCGAGAAATATGAATAATAAAATCTATAATTTATAGCATTGTTACTAAGATTGTCGCGTTAGTTTTACTTGTAAAAGAAGTTATAGGTATAACGTTCTACTCGCAGTGCTATAAAACAAGTAAAAATTATTATGATCCAAATAACAAAACAATACCCTATATGGTTTCATATTCACATCGTGCTTGACTTTTATGTCAATTGTCAAAATTATAAATTTTTTTTCTTGCAGGGCGCAGGCATCTTGACGACTTGACGTAATTAAAATGAAACATTCGCATTCCAGTTAGAACTACGCCTGTAGTCCAAAATATAACCATGTTAGCCTTCTAACACTTTCTTGTGCTGGTAACATTTGTGCGGTCAGCAAATCCACAGATCTTATAATATGCGCATTGAGTCCGAATGCTTTAAGATCTCGTATTCTATTCTTCTTTTTGGTAATTCGCAGAAATCACTAGAATCTGACGAGTCGATTGGTAGACAGTAGGGCAATCTCCTCGACCTAGTGTCGGAGTCGTAGGTGAGTGAGAAGTTTTTCTTAGACCGGTAAGGAATTCTATAAGGAGTACTGTTTTGGACATCCGACATTGAACGTATGTGTCTTCTAAATTTGTAGTCTCTGGTGAGAGGTGTTAAGACGAATGTTCTTTCCGAATTATTTTCTTCAACGGATCTGAAAAGACATATGAATTATTAAAATTTATATGTTTAGGAAAGTTAAGAGGGAAACTAGAGCGCAGAGGTGAAAAAACATTTTGTACACACTACAAAATTTTTTCGGGAATAATAA
This sequence comes from Pieris melete, assembly GCA_963693345.1. NCBI lineage: Eukaryota > Metazoa > Arthropoda > Insecta > Lepidoptera > Pieridae > Pieris > Pieris melete. The sequence continues at coordinate 2,481,135 of CAVNZK010000028.1, forward strand.
CTATCTTTTGGACTGACAATTAATATTTTAAAAAACAAAACATTGTGCAATCCGTCTCGGACTGCTGCGATATTTATCACTCTTGTTTTTGTGGTGCAATCTGATGAGATTCTTACGTAATTAAAAATATAGGTTGCTATTTATATTGTAAATACAAATAAAAAAGATAAATATATTATATTTAATAACATATTCTGGTTAGGTAAACATAGAGAAGTAAATACTGTGTCGTCGAGGATTATTGCAAAACAAACTGAAACAATGAGGAGTATTTTTCCATTCTGAAAATCGTAATTGTGATTTCGTCATCCGTCATCACTAAAAGCGTAACTTTAAATGGATCAACGTCTCTATAATATGAGACTAACATATACTAAAGTTACTTAAATACTTTGAACTTGTAAAAACTTTGAAAACTTAAAGCTAGAAACATGAATTTACGCGAGTTACTGATATAGTAATTTATTTTCTTTCAAATATATTTTGCCCATATGACTACCAACTTTTATAGCAATGTTGTGGCTTTAGCGAGCGACTCCTATCTATCGGTCGATGGTTGTAGTTTCGATCCCCAGTGCACCTATATATGTGCACTCGCACACTCGCTAGTACGCTGAAAGAAAATCGTTAGGAAACTGGTATGCATTTGGGTTTAAAACCCAAAAATTCGATGGCGTGTGTCAAGCACAGAAGGCTGCTCACCTATTTTCTTATCAGAAGAAACAAATTATAACGAAACAGATACAGAAATCTGCGGACCAACCTAAAAAAGGTTGTAACGACACTGGTTCAACTTTCTTAAATCTAAAAAAAATGCATCAAGTAGCTAATTATGAAGGTACAGTACGCTTCTTATAAGAAACCTAGAAGAAGATATTCCAACTTACTTGTTTCGAAATATTTAAACTAATACGACCACTAAAAAAAATATTTTGAAAATTCTTATAACACACTGAGTCACGTTTAAGCGAAGTTTAACAAGTTCTTTGTTTGATAATTCTCTTTGATAAACTTAGAGACCAAACATATATAATTAAGAAGAACGAAAAAAATATTCATATAGTTGGTATAGATGAATAAATCTGGAACTCTGTGAAGGTCACTTACTATTTTTACAAATTACCCTTGATATATTTGATAGATTTGCCAGCAACTTTTTTTATAAATTACTACCGGTTTGTGCCAGCTTCACAGGCTGAATATTTTTATAAATAGGTAGAAATATATATAGCCACGTCAGAGATTCATTCGTCACATTTTTTTTAATGTTATAAAACATGTTTTATCAAAAATTTGACGCTCATTCCTGTAACAAAAAGCACACCATGCGGATATGAAATTTCTGCGTGTATTCACTTATTACTTCTTTAGTAGCAAAGTACATATGTGGACAACATAGAAGGCAGTATGAATGTGGGCAACGAAACGTGGAACTTGTAAAAATGAAGGACATAACAATATCAGTGCAAGGTGATTCACTTCATTAATTAAGACGTGTTATATAAACAACAATATTAACACGAATTAATATATATTAATTGTATGACTCAAGTCTTCTTGATGTTTCTTCATAAAATGTTATAGATATTTTTTTATACATTGACTTTTTTTAACAGAATAATCAACCTTTTATTGTTTGCAGAATATATTTTATTTATTTTATTTATTAGGCTCACGACATCACACACAATACTTAATCTACTAATTATTTAACAAAAACTTACATCTAAAATGTGTGACAATTAACGTAAACACAAGTTTTACAAACAAAAAATTGAAATTTAAAAAATAAAATTGAAACATAATATACAAGGTGTTAAGGATTTTGTAGAACTCAGATACCATATCATTAACATTATTATGAGCGCGTAGGCTATCATTCCAATCAATGTTTTTCAGATCCCCTATAATAGACACATAGTCAGCTTTTTAAAAATTTAGTTAAGTGTTACCTCTCGTTCGCAAAAAAGATATTTTAGAATATTTAATACTTAACAATAAACTAGGATGACTCGCATATATTTGACTAAACGAGTCGGAGTCTATATATTGAATTAATAGTCTATATTTATGGAATTGATAAATAAGGCATAAAGGTAATGAAGGCATGAATGCTAGAAGTATACCGCGTCAAAATTTAATTTCCTAATCCAGAATGAGTCTTCAGCGATGAAAATCTGAACGAATAGTATAATATTCTACTGACTTCAATCATATTAATCTATTCCGTGTTATTTTAACTTTGATATTATTTTCCGTACACGTGTGCGGCTAGGGATACCGTGACTAAGCAGACGATATTCTGTTTTATTATTAATACATTTTATATACTACAAACACGCAATGGCTTGAATTTTATATCATTTTGATGTGAAACGGAGTAAGCCCAGTGGTAGCGTTCTTAACTCAGGTCGATCGAACCTCGGGGGATTTTTCCATGCATAATTAGTACTAATTACATGGATCGGTCAGGTCCACAATTACGGGCCATTGTCTCCTTAATAAACATCTTTCTGTCCTAGGCGCAGAGGAATCAGTCACCCACGTAGTCCTGGAATGCGAGGCTGTGGCTAAACAACGTGCGGACATCCTCGGAACAGTGAGGTCGCTCCGAGGCCTGCGAAGTGCCCAGGAGGCTTCTGTGCTTTTGGAAGGAGTTAGGCTGGCTTAGTCAGCCAGGACCTTACCCTCAACGAACCTAGTGAGAGTCTAAGTGTGGAAACTAAGTCCACAAACCAATAACCAATGGATCAGTCAGGTAGAATGTCCAAGTCCCGACGGGGCAGGGTTGGATATAAAAAAGGTATTAAGAAACGGACGCGAAATGTGAGGCCCAAATAAATAGGCGGGAAATGAAAAGAAATACAAGTTTTGAGTTGAGGTATTATACACTTTTTTGTTCGTTTCTCTATACCAAAATTACGCAAATACAAAGATAAAGATGAAGAATAATATCTGTTATAGGTTGCATGTGACATGTTCCTGAAGTTTATTCTTTGTACAGAAGTAAAATACACACCGCTGGGACGTCTATTCCAGAAGTTGCTGACCATCATTCTGCAGACTAGGGCAAAGAAAGCAGTTCTCAAATCAAGGGCGTAGAACGCACGAGAAGAACTGGCAATAAACTCTCCGCCACTCTTTTTAATGGGCAAAAATGCATTATGGGTCGCAGAGCTATCGCAGTTAATAATTTGTTTTATGCAAATTAACTGAACTAAAAGTCCAGTAGAAAAAGCTTTATAAATTATGCATCCAATATCCAATGCAGCTTTCCAACTGAAAATTAGTGAACTTGACCTCAGTGTAGTTAAACTTCCATTTGGACACAATCCAACCTCTATTTATAAAACCCATTTTCGTCATTATGTATTTTATGATTTGGGACGAAAAGATTAGCACATTAATTGTGAATATTTTGTAGAAGATTTTGAAAAATCTCATTTATTAACTTTGAATTTAGAAGCGTTTTGGTTCATCCACGAATTTTTTACTCTTAACGAATAAATCGCAAATTAAAATTATATTAATTATTTAGTTATCAGCGAAAGATCTTTAAAATCTAATTATTAACTTTAAAAATCCAGTAAAACGCAGTGTTTATTTAAGAGTGTTCAATCATTTAGAATAAGTAAGTAGGAGCAAATGCTTCCGTAATCATAAAAACATTTATATATTAATGAATTCATCTTAGAAGGTAAACCACATGGAACCACAGTTTTTGCACGACAGTATTTCAACGGCCCGTCGTGACTAATAACTATAAATAATCGTGTAAGCTAATCAATAATATAACTGAAGGATTTACTATATAACATTCTAATAACACGGGTCCATAATCAAGACACTAAATAAAGATTAAGTAATAAAAATAAACCTATAATAATAATCATGGCTTAAATTCATAGTATATGCTGTTTAAATAGATTTTTGTTAGTTTGTGTTAGTTGCAAAGAAATATTTGACAAAGTTAACAACAAAAACTACTTTAATCGTAACCAACAATTTCATGCTAGAAAATAATTAGAACTTTTTGAAGTTATACTTTAGGCGCGTTATGAAAAATTGATGAGAGTGAAATTTTACGATGCGCGCGCACCGCGACACAAAAATGACAGAATGAAGTTGCTTACGGAAGATGCTACGGCATTGGACTTAATTTAAAAACAACATCCGAATAATAATACAATTTATGTAAAGCATGCAAATACAGGGGTCTGGGCTCAGAATATGATTTTGTCCCATTCGGTGTCGAGACCCTTGGTCCGTGGGGTCCTAGTGCTTTAAGGCTTTTTAATGAAATTTCAAAAAGGTTAGTCGACATCACAGGAGACCGAAGATCTGGCAGCTACCTCGGACAAAGAATTAGTCTAGCAATTCAAAGGGGGAACGCTGCCAGTATCTTCGGAACCTTGCCTAAAGGGACTCCTTTTAATGATATATTTTAGTTTATGTTAAGTTTAGTTATTATTTTCAATGTATATTATTTTATTATTAGTTTTAGTGATAATTATATGTTATATATAGTATGTTAATATTATAATAAAGAAATATCGTTTATTTATGTTAGAGAATAATAATAAAAATTTATTTATTTAATTTTTCAAATGTAAACTGAACTTTATTCACTATAATGACTCCTTTTCCAGTCTTGATTATTGAATTGTAATTATTTGCATGCAATCAAAAACTATTTTTAATAATGCCAAAGAAGTATAACTTCTTACGCGCGTACCTAAGTACACTCACCCTTTTTTTTAATAATAGTATTTTTTTTTAAATAATTAAATAAAATGGAGGGCCTTATCGCTTTCGAGGAATCTCATCCAGGCCAACCACTGTGGTAAAAAAATTACGTAAGGCGAGCGCAAGACGTGAAAAACTACATAATAAAATGACTTATACAAAACGAATTGAACAAAGCAAAGCAATTAAAATTTGTATATGTAAACACTGAACCAAAAAGGACACATGAAATATAAACATAAGTTTTGTAATTTGTTACTATAGATTATAAAATATGTTTTGAACAAACAGTTTCTAGTTTTAAAACATGCTGTATTAGTATGTGTATGAACTACTCTGTGACAATTTAAAAACATAACAATTGGCAACTTGACAAGTGACAACTATACCTCTTCCAAATACCACGTTCTTAAAACCTGATTTCGTCTTAATATTTATAGAAACAAAATTCTGTTCTTTCACATTCATTGCTTATTTCAATTAATACCTAGATAATTCGACCAACATGATATTGTATAACATTACAATTTATTTTACTCTATATTTTCCGTATGTTTGGTATGGATAGAACCAAATCTACATATTTCTTTTATACAAGGTACGGTACGGTATTATAAGTACCAAAATATTCAAAATATATGAAACGTTCATGCATAATATATTGGATTTTATTGTAAGAAATCAAAGACAACGCTGGTACAATATTCTACGAAAGATCCAAGCTGGGTGATCTACGTGACTTAAGCTCTTTCGTTATACTTTGTTATTATTTATCATTTATGTTGGTCTTTTAATTTAAACTATAAGTTATATTACGACCGAATAAACGCAGAGCACGGCCAGTATTCTATACAGGAAACGAATAAAAAAACATTTATAGTAATACTGAATTTCCATAAACTGTATACTCAGGTTAACGTGTTTGAACTCGGAAGTGACGGAGGCCTTCACTACCTTCGTAACCAATCTGACTCAAACATATTTTTAGAAGTTCTTAATTAAAAATCTTTTATACTCTTCACGCTTGCCAGCTGTAATAACTTTTGATAAATGAAACATTTTAATACGTGTCCTTGACTCTTTTGTGGCTTGGATATTAGACTTCGATCCTAAAATAGTTTGTGCACCAACTTGTTTGGCAAGTGTTAAAGATAAATTCATTTAAAAAAACACTTCATCTGATTACAACGGTTTATCATAATTTTAAAATTCTAATTTTGTATTTAAATCTAACTGTTAACTTCATAGACTGTTTAAATCTAAATAAGCTATAATGATAAAACGCTGAATCGAAATGCATTTTCGAATATTATACATAACCATATTATTTCATTATTTTTTGTTTTCTTTGCCTTATTGAGATGTTTAGGAACAATTTTTAATTAAAAACGATTTTCCTTATAACAAACAAACAAGTACAATACAACTATAGTCGTGAGTACATTTAAAATTTTAATTAAAACAGAATGGTTCATGGGCTATTTGATTTCATCAGAGCGTTTTCCTTAACGTTTTCAATATTTTGAAATTTGTTATTTATTTGTACACAAATACAAAAAGCTAAAAAATTGTCCAAGCATCGGCAACAATTATGGTTAACTCGAAAAAAATTCCACATTTCTGTATCTTCTGTTTCTTGATCATTTATTTTTCTTCATAGATAAGTAGGTCATTCTGTCAGGTCACACGTCGACTGTTGGGGTCCAAGGCAAGGTTTCCTCACGATGTTTTCCTTCACGTACGAGCGAGTATTAAATGCGCACATAGACAGAAAGTCAATGAACAGCCAGGGTTAACTCAATAGTGACAAAAATTAGTTCTGTGTTGGCCTTTTATTTTTGTTAGTACCAATATTTTTTTACTTAAAGTAAAGGATTATAATATTCGGGGATACAATTAAAAGTAGGGTAGAGCGGGGCTAGTTGAGCATAGGGGCAAGTTGGGCAATCGAAATATCTCGGAAACTATTCACCTTACGCGATAGTATCAAATAGCGAAAAGAAGGAGTCGTAGGAGAGGTAATCATCGCACGATAGCTAGTGGCAGCTCGACGTGTGAGTGAAGTGTCACGGCGTTTTGTTTATTTTGTGACCAAAAAGTAAAAAGATTGTTTATCGCATGTTTTCGTCTGTCTTTGTCAAATGTTCTCTGTTTTCAATCAGGAGAGTGTTAATCTTTTAGAAGATTATTGTATTTTTGATTTGTAAATAGGTTTTGGGTCTAATTCTAGGCATTTATTTACAATCCTACTTTTCTTTTAAAATTCCGGGTTGGGGTAAGTTGAGCAACTATAGCTCAACTAACTCTACGACTTAAACTACTGATGAGTAATGAATCTTTTATTTTTTGTTTGGATGCGGACTTACAAGAGGAAGACTTCAAGATGTTCTTACACTACTGAATACTTAAATAATGCTGCAAAGGCTGTCCACGATGAGGGAAAAAGTGTGAATACCGCCGCTAAAGAATTCGGTATTGGTTGACTTTTAAATAAATTAAATGAAGGTGATGATTCATTTATGGGCTATACAACACCGAGGGAAGTATATCCTCTCTCACAAGAGAACTGTTGAAAAAATTCTTGCTACAAATGGCCTTTTTCCTCCAAAAGACGTCCGTCACCTTGCCTAAGAGTGTGCTGAAATTCCACCAAGCTGAATTGCAATAAAGATTTCCGGAAAAGAATGGTTGATGATGTTTTAAAAACAAAAAAATCGTAGCTATCCATACAGAAACCAGAACCCACCAGCCTTCGTAATCTTTTTTAGAAATTATCGGAAGTAATGGATAGATATGGATGCTCAAGTTTTGTTGATTCTAGTTTCGGTTAATTATACAAAGAAAATTTCATTAAATTTTGTTGTTCTGTCAATAAAAGACTATAAATAAAAAGCTGACTGTCTAACACATATTTTATTTAATCTTAAGTTAACATAGAACCCATGGTTTGGCCTAGACATTCTTAGTGCTCAACTTGCCCCATACCCTTGCTCAACTTACCCCACCTATGGGGTACATTGAGCATACTTGACTTTCTGCATTTAAACATCTGTAGCTATTATATTGGACTAGTTACAAAAAAATACTATGGACACTTTTGTTAAGGGATAAATTACTAATCCATCAGGACACATAACAACTCATTGAGACTTATCATTGAGGAGCTATATCCAAGCAAGTGAAAAATTGCTCAACTAGCCCCGCCCTACCCTACTTCTTTTTTGTTTACGCATTTATATTTTAGTTCATGCATCCCTGTGCGACTAGGTAACGTTCTAACCCTAAATTCAATTTTTTTTAAATCTTAAATTACTCAATTCTAATTTGGTTGCTTGGCTGCTACATTATTCCTGTGTGACAGATGACATAAGACATTCCATTATTTTTTGTGTACACGCAAACTAAGTCGATTCGGTATAAGAAGTATATCATAACTATATACCTATATAACAGACTGTTAGGTCATAGGTGCGCTAAGAAAGATGGCTCTCATGTGTCAAAATCCAATACATTTTTGACATAGTCATAGTTACCTACTGTTATGACTGTAACAATACATGCGTGGTATCAAAACAAATAAGTAAAATTTTTATAAAATCGAATTCTAAAACTAGAACGAATCGGCTGTCAATCAACGATATTTTATTAACGCTTGAATCATGATTTGCCAATGAGAAAACGGACTTTGAACTTATCGGATATCAATCAATACGTGAACTTTGGCGCGAAATCCCTAGACACTGTCCAATTAAATACCATAAGTAAATTATGATAATGTATTTAATTTACACGTGTTTGATCTATGGCCATGAAGATATAGCTAATATTGTTAAAGGTACGACGGGATAATTAGTAAATATGCTTATGTCTGGTTTTGTTCACTGTAGCTATATGTATGTTACGGAAGTATAATATTTACTAAATTACTTCTACACGCGCTACGAAAGTACTGGTTCCACTTGGTAGATACTTTTTGACAAAAGGGATTTGGGAGAGTTAGTTCGTTTAGTCTCTTTACTCTGTCCATAAATCTAGAAACTGTGTATCCTGCCTGATTCTTCAACCATAGATGTGCTCTGTTTTCTGTAATGTCTATTTTTTTTCAAATGAAAGGAATCAAACAGCAGTTGTCACGGCTTTTGATTAAATATTTACAAAGTTAAATAGTACGCTAATAATCAATAAAATTTTGCTTAGATTTTGAGGTAATTTTATCTCCAATATTAAACGGATTGTAAATGTTTTTGTTTTGGATATAAAGTGCAATTAACACATTACTGAGAATTATTATTGTGACCTTTAATCCTATCGTTTTGAATACACAAAACGTGATCATTTATCAAACAAATAGCGGCAAAACAATGGTTTTATGCTAGGATTGCGTTGCAATTGTTGTGTCGCAAAAATGAAAACAGAATTTTTTAAAAACAATGATGTTATTTCGAAGTTGTGATCGTTATAATCTATATGGTCTTGAATTTTGGCAATATCAAAGGATAGGCCAAACTAGCCTACGGGATGCCTATAACGGGGAGTCATGGTAGCCAATGGACACCCATGTTAATGGGTGCGATGCCGGCCTTTGAAGGAGGAGTATGCTCTCATTTTAAACAATTTGAGATCGTATCTCCCAGGGAATATGTTACCCCAACCGGGAGTCGACTTCACAGTTCTCTAGTTTGTTTGTTTGTTTGTTCACCTATCTAGTGAAGCGTGCCGTGGAAGACTTCCAGCCATCAAGGTGATGCTATTCATACCACATATAAAAATATTTGTTGTTTAGAAAAAAATATTAACAGCAAATTCGGGTCATTTCAATTATGTATAAAACTAAAAGGTTATTGAAAGTAGTTCTTAAATGTCTTTTTACAACACGTCATTAATTACTACAATGAAAAAGAATTTTATCGCACATAGCATTAAGGTTTCAAACGTTAATGACGCCTTTACATAAACATAGCAAGAAACTCGATAAGATATTTACGGATACCGACGTCATTAATTAAATTATGCAATTAACGTACTGTTAAACGCCCAATTTTCCTATTGTAATTTACGTATCGTAAATTCAATCCCCGTTGGACCGAGCAAGTAAACATCGTGATGAAACTGCTTATTGATCGAGAATCGAGATCGTTACTTCGAGGGATTAAAAATCACAATTTCGCGAGATCTCGGTATTTTCGAGTTCTGGGGTAGGTAGGTACCTATGTTATTATTATCTATTAATTACTTAAGATGTCATGTGGAACATGGTGTAATGGTTGCAGCTCCTTACGAACATTGTGTAAAAAAAAACATGGTGATTAAAAAAGAGTGGCGGAGTTTATTGACAGTTCTTCTCTTCCGTTCTACGCCCTTGATTTGAGAACTGGCACTAAATGTAAAGTTAGAAGCATTTCATATATTTTTTTTTGACGTTCACAAGTGTACATTGTGTTACCTATATGATTAAATTTGACTTTGACTTTAGTTTTTGACAACGAATTGTTTAAATCTAACAACTAAAACCCGATGAAAACTGCTACGATGTGTTTTTAAGATTAATTCAGCTACGTCATTATTTAAAAACATTTTTATTGTTACTGTTCCCATTATTTACTAACTAATTATTTATAATAAATGACTAAACACATTCGTTAGTTATTTTAATACAAGCCTTCACAGTGGTGAATATAGAATCATTTCCAGAATAACTTCTATCTGTATCTATCCTATATTAGTGATTTTGGAAATAACTTTTTAAAGAGTAAAGAGTATCGAGAGTGCTGTCTGATAAGCGGCGTCTTATGTCAGTCACTATGTACCCAGTAGTTTAAAATGTCTTCTCAGACTTAACCTGGTTGGCACCAGAGTAGCTAGTAGCTAGTTTAAGCGAAGTGTAAAAAACTACCCCTTGCTCCCCTACACTCATAGATCAATCTCTTTTTTGTGAGTGACACTAATCTATCTAATAAATCAAAATCACCTGAAGGACTATACCATGTGCGCTGTAGCATGGTGCGGCCGGTGCGGGTGATAGTTGCTTAATTTTTCTTTCAATTTGATTTTATTTGGACTAGAACATTCGGCTGGTTTAAATTTAAGTTACAACAATTATTAATGATTTAATATATTCCGGTTTTCAGTTAATTTAAATAAATTTGTAGTCTATAGGAATTCAGTTCAATAAAACAACTGTGTGCCAAATTTTTCTCGTCTCTTAAGTACCTACACAATATATTTTAAACATCCCCAAAGATAGACTGTTTACCTACCTCATATGTATATCTCTATCGATTATGTATATATATATATACACAACTATAACGTGTCAAGTGTTAGTGTTTGTTGTCGAAATACGAAACTGCGTAACCGATTTTTATTCTTTTGTTTTCTCGTTATCATACTTGTCACAAGGAGACCATTAGCTATTGAATATTTATTGTAACCGATTAACCTCCAATGAACCAGCTTATAGAAACGTCGCGTAGTATGCTAAGATTTATATACAAACATTAATCAATAATAATATGACGTCTACACAATTATCCAATCACGTTCTCATTATCAGTTTTTTTTTTATAACAGGGGGACAAACGGGTAGGACGTTGACAGAAGGTCGTTACTGCGTTGCCGGTCTTTTAAGAATTGGTACGCACTATTCTTTAACTCGAATTCGTTCGGAAATACTTCAGTCGGTAGACGGTTCCACATAGTAGTGGTGCGCGGCAAAAAGTGCCTTAAATAATGCTGAGATGTGGAATGACTCTATGATGAATCTCAGCTGCAGGTCCAAAGAACACCTCTGAGAGTGTCTCCATGGTAAATGCCCCTTTATGTCTACGCAGCACCAAGGATCTATTGCCTTTGCACATCTATGTGTAAGGTAAACGAGAAGGTTTACCAGTTCTGCGAAAGCCGTTATGACGATCGCTATGGTGGTCTCCTAGATATTTAGGTTGAGCTCTCAGCTGTCCGTTAAAAATGGCTTCCATTACTTTGGAGAACAAGGAGGTTAGCTATTGGGCGACAATTGGACAGATCAGGGCGATTGCCGTATTTGGAAAACTACTCTACATTACTCTTCTTACACTACTTTGTAAATACGGCTTTGATTTATGGCTTCTGCCTATGTCTAGCGAACGGTAGAGGACCAACAAAGGCCCCTTTTCTTTAACATAAATAAATGTAAGTATTTGAGGTAAAATATAACAGTCATTATTCTATTATGCCATCATGACTTCTTATTCCTTATTTGCTTACAATTAAATATTAAAATTTCTCAAAAACGCTACAATGTCGACCTAATCAGTTTCTCTTTCTGGTTCTTATATAATAAAAAAAATAATTAAAGGTATCTAAAACGATGTAACAAATAGGTATAATAACTTCTGTGGCTTATGATTGAGGTCCATGAATTAGTCAAGACAGTGTATACATAAAGACTATACAATAACTAGTTTATTTTAAATACCAGATTAAAGATCACTGCCTGGGCCAATCAGACGAAATGCCAATTTATTTTGTTACATGCTCGTGACTTGTTTTTGAGTTTGTTCGTAAAGACGATTTAAAAGATTATTACTACTTCCTTTTTAATCTTCTCTTTCTTTTATCAATTTTTTTAAATGTAATTTAAACGAACGTTAATAATTACGATAAAATAATTTAGGTCAGAACGTGATGGCGCTCGAACACGCGAAACGTCTGGACAGTTTTAATTTTTTTTTAATAATTGTATAATTATTGTCTTAACGACTAACAAACGTGTCTTTAAACGCCTTAATCCGACTATTTATTTCTTAAACAACGTTTCTTTACTTAAAACTTCTAATTTTTTGTACAAACCCGTATCTAAAAACTAGTTCCAATAAGACACCTCATTTTTTAAATTCCTCGTTCCAAAGTTTAAATTAAAACATCAAGTAAAATCATTTTAATATCTAAATATGTATTAACACGTGACAATTTAATGTTCTTATCAATTAGATACTATCAGTGATACGTTAACAATGTTTTATTTCTATATAACGCAAACATAACCTATAAATTCACATCAAATCTTGATACCTACAAAAGTTCACTATTTACAGGCAAATAGAAATAAATATATAGCTAAAGATATTAGGTATCAAGTTTTAACTACCAGAAATTATGTCTATCGCAAATAATCTTTCAAATATCCTTGTTAATCTTCAAACAGCAAACGCGACGTCAAGGACAGCCAAACAAACAGTCTTATTAGAATAGACTTTAAACTTCGTTTGTCGATTTGTATAGTAACATCTAAATATAAATACTCACTTTTGTTTAAAATAGTTGGAAATTTGGCTTATTTTCCATAGTATTTGCATCAACAGCATCAACAAAGTATGGTTTATCCATGTATACAATTTATAGCAACTTTCCATCACGCCTCCTTGCTTTTCACGGTCCACCAGAAAGGATATAGAAATATCAGTCATCCGTACAGTTAATCACAAATCACAGGCACTTATAACACGAGACGTATTGTGAACGAAAATAGTGAGCACTAAATGACCGCTCAGTATGGTTAGTGCACGCGAACTAAAACAGAAAACTCAGTGATGACGACACATGACTCAGTCGTATCGACTGATAATGAAATTCAAGTCGAATCAATGCCATCGAACTACGCGTCTATTTGGTATTTAAAAAATAGTTTACAGCAAAAAGGTCTCATAGCTTTTGATAGCTTATTATCTATGGAACTGGATATGGATTCGATTTTTAAAAAAATAGGTTTTATTTAAAGCAATTTTAGAGAATTCAAATACCCAAAAATACTTTCGGGTTTATATAGATTATATATTTTAATATGCATATGTAGCACAACAAAAACATATTTTTGATATTTAACTTACTAGTTTTAATAAAAATATTGTGAAACAACGATTGCCACAGTCCTTATGAAGAAGTAACACACGCAAATATTAATACATTAGGCAACAATTAATTTATTGCTTAATAACATATACGCTTAGCAAAGTGAATTAGTTTTAATTTAACCAAACTTTAATGAATTTTGATAGATGGAAGAGGACAGTGTTTTCCATTATGTTGTAGGCTGAGTCGCGCTAATTACCTAGTAAGTAAAAAAGACATACATATTTCTTTAATGACGAATCACAAGTGTACATTGTGTTACCTACGTGAATAAATTATTTTTGAATTGAATTTTTTAAGTTATATGTGTCAATCTATTCTAAAAAACATTTGATGTAGAATCTTCTTTGTGTTAAATGTCTTTTTATGCAAATGGAGATTTTTAATTAAATAGTAATAAAAACCAATAAAAGGTTAAGATGTTTTAATACTGGAAAATAATAGAAAATTCGTTCTTGGAGGTGAAACTTAAAACTAGTTTTCACTGTTGAAGATATTTCTTACTTATATGAATACTGACTTGAAACACGTTTTGGAGTACGAGCCATGTAGTAATTGTGTCTATAAAGTGTTAATAACAGTATCATAAAACAATGAAAATGATAAATGACTGTGTGTTTCCTTAATTATACGTTATTAAAGTCATATTAAGGATTTGATCAATATAAAATGTCACATTTCTTTCCAAAACGAATTATTTTTTGTTTACTCTGTGTTCTTCTACACTGTAGTTATTATAGTTTCTTCCGACAGTTTATTATTTTATATAGATACATATCTACTGTGTCAATACTCGTTTACGTCCTACACAAAGCACTTAAAACTTAGAGTAAGTAATCAATAAGTATTAATGAGTTTTTACAAGTTATTTTACTCTATAACGCTTTTTAAAGTCATGTTTTATAATTTCATACTGTCGAATAGCATATTGCTATTATACAACTTAGCTATAAAAGTTAGTACATATATACATATTTACAAAGATAATCTTCTGTACTTTTTTGTGTTAGTAATTACATATTCTATGGTAAAGTTTTATTGCGAATATCTTACTACATTCTTACCACGAAGAAAGTATTATCTGTAGTATTATCTTAGTAGGCGTCATAGCCTACCTATAAGAATGTTATGGTTCTGGAATTGTTCCTAAAATTCACTATAAACCAATAAGAGGTTTTACGTGGTCCATTGTTTTAAAATAGTCAAAGGCTTGATTGTACATATATTTCTCTTTATGATGTCCAGGCTAAAAAATCTTTAAAAAAAAGGGTGCGTGTACTTATGTACGCGCGTAAGAAGTTATACTTCTTTGGCATTATTAAAAATACTTTATGAGTGCATGCAAATAATTAATAACAATTAAATAATCAAAGACTGGAAAATAAATCATTAAAGTCAAAAAAGTTCAGTTTACATTTGAAAAATTTAATAAATAAATATTTATTATTATTCTCTTACATTAAGTGTAACATAAATTATATTATTATTCGAATGTTGTTTTTAAATTATGTCCTGTTAATTTTGTGTCACGGTGCGCGCGCATCGTAAAATTTCACTCCAATTTTTCATAACGCGCCTAAAGAAGTATAACTTCAAAAAAATTAATGATTTCTGGAGGTGCTAACAGAAATTCTAAATTTTGTAATTGAGTAAGGATTCGATTCTACTCTATGTCAAATACATTTTGACATTCGGGATATCCGATATACTAGATATATTGGCATTTGGCGGTTAGGTCGCGGCTGGCGGATCAAACAGAACTAACAAGAGCTACTAGCTATTTAGTTTTGGAGTGAGAATATGGGTAGATTATTTCTAAACTATTCTAAAGCATTGTTTAGAATTTACTAGGACTTGTATAAACAAATGTGTATCTATGGGTGTAAATTAATTAGAATAAACATAACCCAAGGCTGTCGAGTGATCGTTGCAACGCATCCGATTGATCAACAAACAATAGGTAAATAAATAGATAGTGTGTTATATAACTATCAGTTTCGAGTGTGAGTTGTAAAAAGTGTTGTTATATTTTAGTAGATAAACATAAGAGATTACTTTAATTATGTTGATATTATTAGATAAGATATGTCAGGGCTTTCAAAATTCTCAGTAATTTTACCGACTTATAAACCTCAAGCAGGGCGTTACCAATTAGACGTGGAATATTTTTGGAAGTTCAAGCATGGCTCCTTAGTCTTTGAATGATTTTGCAGCTAATTGTTCCCATAGAAAATGTTTAATGATGAGGGTCATATAATGTTTACGATATGATAAAAGGACGGTCTAGAAAAAAGAAAAAACATTGATTAGATTTATTTAGTTTAAATTAAGAGATGCCCTTTACCAAACCGTTTTTTCATGTACCGTAGGTCATATTTTTAAAATTAAAAAATTTAATGTAACATTTCGTAAACAAATAACCTTTCTAAGGTTTTAGTGTTGTTCTGTTCTCTGAAGTTCATATTGACTTAATTATATATTAACAAATTACAAATGCGTACGCGCCGGTAACCGCGCGCCAATGAGGAAGCAATTGACTCCCAACAGACGCTGACCTTATGAATTGATTCACAACTGTATCGCTTTGATTCGACTACTTGTTTAAAAAAGGGCTTAGCAACAGGCAATTTTCGGACAAAACTTTCATATAACAACGTAAATACTAAAATAAAAATATATATTAATCATTGTTTCTATAGGTCATTATTCTATTTTAATACAGGTAAAATCCAAGTTTATGAGGTCACCATAGTCGATATGTGTGTCACCAAGGAGGTATTGATATTATAGACTCATAAGTCATAATTCTCAATTCATATTTGGATTATCTGTGGAAGTACGCACTTCAGCGCATGTGCAGAAATAGTTTCGCTCCATTCATTTTTACATAAACTAATTATTATTACTCTTTATTTCCTTCGTAAAGCGATGACGGAATAGACCAACTGATTTTTTTATAAATACTAATAGAATTTATGCTATTTTGGTCATGGGCGTAATAAACCTTATATCATAGTAAGTTTTCTATTAATAGAGTGACATAAAAAGAAATAACTTAATATTAAAGCAATTTTAAAGGCAATCGTAAATAAATGACGTTTGAAAGTGAATCATATTTGAAATGTTTAAATAAATCAGACATTATTTAGTCTATAAATCGTCTTAAAATAAATCAACTATGATAATGAAGATGACCAATTGATCAATGATCAGTATTCAGTTGGGTCTATTAATATTTTAATTGCATGATCTCGCTTGAACGGTCTGGCGCCAACTTTCTTCATTTGTTGCCAACCGACTGTTATATTGACTGCATAAACATAACTTATTTAAGATAGGAACACAACGATGTCTGTTACGTTGCAGTCCTTTAAACAGATATAAATAGATTCACGTTACGTAACACGCCCATAATTAATAAGACAATTAAATATTTCTATGTAGTATTGTAGTATTTTAACTAATAATGTCGCGATTAAGTCTTATTTAATATGATTTGGACTCCATGAGCGTGTACCCCGGAGGTCCTAGGTTTGATTACTAGCGAAGTAGTAACTGTTTTGGGATAGTGGCGGTACTTGTACGAGTAAGACTTAACCGTTTCATATATTAGTAAATTTGTTTTTTTCATAAGAGACCTTTTTTAAATTTAAACTCTCAAAACATCCATTTATCACCGCTTTAAGTATCACCAAAGACAATTAAAGTAATTTACTTTTTGGTAACATAGTACAAACAATAACTCGCTCTTTTTGTTTACTATCTTTAATAATAACAAAATGTTATCGACATTCCTTTTTATTTACAATTCTTCGAATTTTTCAATCGATAACAAATCGCAGATATTTTACTTATCGAAAAAAAACCAATACTTATCGTGTTTTTAAGAAACCATCCAGGAAAACCGGTGTAAGCACAGCACTGTTTTAGATGCCAGAACTTCGCGTGGAATTTTAAGACGTAGTTTAAACCTTGAACTCATATATAATAATTAAGTAATTATTATTATTTTTATTAATTAATTTTCATAATATTTATTTAAGCCTACATATCATCCATATGGTTATTATATTTGTAGGTTAAAGTGGTTTTGTTAAGGGGGGCTATACGAAAATATATTTTTTTAAAGTTTTTCATTATGTTTTGAAAAATTACTTACTGTATATACTCCTATAAACTTAGCATTTAGCAAGAGAGTGAGTAAGAGTGTCTTAAGTGAACAATTAAATTTTTTAATATTAAAAAATATGTGTTTTACATTACGGTCCAATAAGAAATTTAGAAATGGTACGGTTGGTGATGGAACAAAAAAGGTTGGTAAAGGTATATTTAGTCATAAACATTAAATGTATTTCCCCTGCACACATCACCATTACAAAACTACATAAACCCCATACTGTGTAGGCATTTGCAGTGCAATAATCCATGTCAGGCCAATCCAGCCTTCCAGCTGTTATTATTATTTAAACATTAGCATTTTTTAAGTTGGCATTGAGCTCGGGTTGAGAACTGGTGCTGGTTTATAAAGAACTGAACCCAAATAATTTATTGACTTTAAAGAATATTATTAAAGTAATATTATTATGCTCCTTGTTCCGGTGCACGACGTTGCCCTGGTGAGTTCTAGGCCTCAGCGGGGATGCTGGAGGTGCCTTATAACACTGTTACGATACTGGGGACATTTTGTCGTATAATGAATATACATATCTACAAAGAGTGTTTGTTCATAGCGAAATATTACGTGACCGTAATATGTGTATATACTTGCCGCGTAATTACACCGAATTTTTCACGCGGTAAAGCTACTAACTAAACTAAAAACTAATTAACTATAGAACCAATTTAAACAGTGTTTGCCTAATGGTATCCGCGTGTGATTCTCATTAAAAAGATCGTAGATTCGAACCCCGTCTGTGCACCATTAGTATTTAACGGTCGCTCTTCCGACGGTGGAAATATTCGCAAGAACCTTAGACCTGAAATGTCGACTGCGAGTGACAGGCACAGAACCTAGTTGCTTATTAGAAAAAAACTAAAACTTATATAACTATAAATATATGAGCTAATATAACACAAGTAAGTATCTATCGTGGCTAACTTTATATGCTAAACGCATTAGTAATTCCATCGATGATTCAATACTCGTTTGAAACGTGAGTAATGGAATTAATCTGAACTAGTACTTTGGATGAATGGAGGTATCATTAAAATGTTAATTAAATTAATATAACATATAGCAATACCACAGACACTCAAGAATATGTTAGTTTAAAAAGACGTACGGGTCAAGTTACATTACGAAATCAAAATAAACTTTCTCAAAAATTTCACTAACGATACAAATGTTATTACAACAATAGTTTAATTACAGAATGTAAGTGTTATTTAGAAATTATGTCAAGTACCGTTAACACGTCAAATGAAAGAGACTTTTTCTTTCTTTCTATAGAAATGGTATAGCATAGGCTATATTTACAATCCAATGTGTCTAGTATCGTGAACGACTATTAACTCTGGGGTCGTACGTCATAATATGTCTATGACACTCTCATCTGTGGGGTTGTAGATTCGAAGCCAGCTAAGCACCGATGGACTAACAGTCTACGTGCGCATTTAATTCTAACTCGTGAAGGAAAACATCGTGAGGAAACTGGCGTCCTTTAAACCCAAAAAATCGACGGCGAGTTTTAAAGGCTGATGACCTATTTGCCTATTAGAAAAATCAAATGAGCTTCGTGATACAGAAATCTGTGGCGCCACTGGTTTTAGTGAACAGTTAGCCACAGTATTTTTGAACGAGTTCAAGTAGAAAACGAGAAGTTTTCTAATTCAACGTAACTTTTGTATTAACCAGAATATTAGTGCGGAGCTCTTTTGGATGAAAACCGAATAGAGAATACACCTCGGCAGCTCTCACGGTTTTATTACCTTAAAATATTTTTTATTTAATTACCATAGTAACTGGGAGTCGCGTATAGTATATAGGTATTTCCCCCCAAGTATTAATTTTAATATTTGCACTTAATAAAATTGGTCGGAATATTAAATTTCAATTTCATATTCTCCTATGTAATCTTATACAATCACACAGGCAATTGGAAACAAATGAACCGTGAGATTTCAAAGGGGTTCATGTGATAATTATTGTTGTCGCTTATCATACGATACAGCAACGTCTGTATTTCACACGAAATGAAAGAATCAATTCAATTAACATTGGAAATTGTGGTTATACTGAGTATTCCTTGTCTGTAGTTATAACTTAAAGAATTGTCTCTGGTTAGAAGAATAAAAAATAAAACTTATTCTATTTAATTTTTTTTATGTTGCATTATTTTACTTGTCTAGAACATTCCAGTGTTGTCGGTGACCAGACTTTTCCGAGATATACGAGTAATACTCGTATGTAAGAAATGAACCTACAAATAAAACCAAATTTACAATGAGACAAAACAATTTGAGTGTGTGATATGTAAGGGTGTGTATGCACGTGTGGGCGTGAATAATCGTATGAAATTGGCTCCCGTCTTCGTTAGCGGTCTCATCTCAAGCCACCACAAGGAAAGAAGTAGTAGCTCTACAATGGAGGTCTGGTTTAGCACTTTATCATTTTGAGTAGCGTTATACCTCGATATTTTAACCACCTCGGAATTAGCCATTTTATAGTAAAGAGAGGGACCTCTGAAGTGAAAGAACCATTGATTAAAGACTGTGATTTTTTGGAGTGGGAAGTTGCAAGAATTAACCTATTACTACTATTGTTACTATGAGTAGTGAAACGCTGCAGAAATATGGCTTCAAGGCAGAGCTTACCGAAGACGTGATACGAAACATACTACTATTCACTGTAAAGCACTCCTAGTAAGGAGATATCACCATTCATCAAGTCAGTGCAGAAGATATCATTGCAAAACTATTATATTTTTGATCGTGAGACAGACTATATTAGTCTATCATAAAGATTGCCTTATGCTCAAATATTATTGATAACTTTTAGTTAACAAATTTTTAGTAGGATAGTGTATACTATCCTACTAAAAATAATTAATATTTATTTTAATGAAATTATATAGTTCTATTTCTGTTTATAATACTGTTATTGTTGTAGTAAAACGATAACAAGAGATACAATTACAGAATATAAAACTTCGAATTCAAACTTCTACATAGGCTGGCCTCACATTGCATATGCCTTTGTTAATTTTTATTTTAAAGACAGATCACCGTTCTGTGTCCATGTCATTCACAGACTCATAAAGTATACAATTTCAAAATCATTCAATTGTACCAAAGCACCAAGTGCCAAATTGACCCCGGTGAGTAACAAGGCCAC